>OY755088.1:14360749-15560749 GCA_963576655.1 Gastrophysa polygoni | reverse complement strand
TCAAAAGGCAGAGTTAGCGTTTACCCATGTGTGAAACGGGCAAATACTTTCTTACACTCAACCATAAATAAGTATATTATTTCATTTTCAGATTCTACCTGAAGTACTGATAATTACTGAGGGGAGTGAAAAATCGAGATTTTCCAAGTTCAGGATTTTTTGTGTCGAAACTATTAAACTATATAATTGGTCAAAACGGTGTACATGTCCCTATCTCAACTTTTTATTCACTATCCAAAAATTCAAATTCAGGGTGGTTCAGAATTAGGATTTCTGACCAACCTGTATCTATTTCGATGTAATATCAATTCAGTGAATAGAAAGTTTAGATCGCGACATGTAAACCGTTCTGACCAATTATGAATATTTTCGACACAAAAAATTCCTGGACTTGGAAAATCTCGATTTTTCACACCCTATATCTCACTAATTATCAATACTTGACCCCAAGGTGATAGGTCAATGAAATCAGCTCTTGAGGGAGAATCTGAAAATTAAATAATATATCGAGCGTTCTATCTGAAATAAGGACTTGCGGTATAACCGGACGTGGTTCAAAGTGTTCCAGAATTCTAAGTTTTCCCTAAACACGAAGAGTTCTAACGAACGGCTACCGTGAGAAACATTCTATAGGTATGTGGAGAGATCGTCAACAAGTATAGTCTTTGCAGTCAATTCGGACAAATTCAGCAAAAAACAATCGCAGGCGGCACGCGGTCGGTTTGAACTTTTCGAAGGTACCGGGGCATGGCGGATCTTCTTTGATCAAGCCATCAAGCTGTGTCAACTGACTTTGCGATGACTATGCCTATGATTTAAAGTGAAAACTATAAATTCAGCTGAATAGACCACAGCTTCGCTTTGAACTCTCATATCCTGAATTTCAGTGAATTTTTATTGTATAAAATATATTGTGTATATACATAGGGTGGTCCAGGTTATAGAAGCAATAATTCACCATTCGATGGTCCATCGAAAAATAAGTCGACATGAATGGAATAATTCTTTACCAAAACGCTTCCTAAGGGAGATACAGCCATTAAAAGATGTTTTCAAAATCTTTTTTTTTTACGTAACTCTCGGGTTATTGAAGCGTTTTTTACCAGATTTGGTATAAGTACTTATGAAATTATTATTATTATTATTATTATTATTTTCTATGCCACTGGATATTTTTTCAAATTTTTTCGAATTCTCCGTTCAATTCAGGAATAAAAGCCACTCTAATAAGATTTTGATTCGAGATGATTAAATTTGCGAAAATTGAATAGTTCAGGACTTCACTGAAAAATAACTGGACATACATTCTTTTATTCGATTCAAAATGAAACGAATCATAATAACAACGTTTCAGTAACAAACTCCAACCCAACGAACATTTACACGATTTACAGATAGAATGAGAATCGTTCTGCTGGCTATTTTAGAAGTAATCTAAACTTAACTGCAATCTCGTAAAATAAGCCGCATATCAAAATTTTACAAGAATGCATTTTTCCTACTGTATTGAACAAGAAATTGGAAAATAAAAATCCATTTGAAAAAATATCCAGTGGCGTGAAAGTAGGGTAGGAAAAGAACAACCCCCCAATATCTACGCCACTGCACATTTTTGACAAAAGTTACTCAAGTCAAGTAAGTAAGTAAGTAATAAGTAGGTACTTGTAGCAAATCTGGTCAAAAATGCTCCAATGGCCTGTGGCAGAAAAAAAAGATTTTTAAAACAGAACTTTGAAGGTCTCTGTACCTCCTTTAGGGAACGTTTTGGAAAAAAAGAATATTATGCATGTCGCCTTTTTTTACGGTGAACCATCAAATGGTGAATTATTGCTACTATAACCTGGACCATGATAAAAGATGATAGAGTGACTAGTTGAGATGGAATACTTTTTAGTAGGTGGGTATCTACATATACCTATACCAAAGACTCAACCAAAGACTGTACATTATTATCAATAGGTAAATTTACCACTGTAACAATGCAGGGTAAACCTATGTACTGTACCTGATTTTCAATCAGATCATAAAAATTTGTGATATCTAGCCTTGATATAATATACAGTACAATTCAATGAAACTAAGTACCTACTTAACCTGAGAACCTACCTATTTGTCAGATTTGTTTTCAATGGGCGATATCTTCTGGGTTATTTAACGATTGTCATATCATAGCAAAAATAGTGTCTGTAAATGGAAAAAGAAAGATGAACCAGAATGAAATTATGAAAGTTCTTTTGTAATCTTGTAGTTATCAGTTACCTTCGAAGGATTTTTCATTTTCATACTTACAGACACCTGACGATAAAATGAAAAAATACGTGACATGGATTATTTCTAGATCATTTCAAAGGTGCTTCCTTCATATATTTGATTTCAATCAGTTGATCTTTCAGATTCCAGATCTTTCAGTTTTTACAGAAAAGCATACTTTACGCAACATAGTATCATTGTTGTAACAACAATCATTCAACACCAATGTATTGGACGTATTTCTGACATCTGCTGGCCCTGAGACAAAGAAAACACTCTGAGAAGTGTTTTCTACGCCCTGAGGGTATACAAACTCAGGTATGCATCTCCTTGATATTTTTGAGAGATCAATATTTTTTTTGTAAAAATGAAAATGATTCACCCTGTTGTGATTATTGTATTTGTAAAATAGATATTAATGAAGATCTGATATTCTAGTATTTCTTCCTTTAGATATATACCCACTACTGAGTTATACCTACCAACCTAACCATTGAGCTCACGTTATTTATGGCATGTAGATAAGTATTTGGTATACCTATTAACCAAACTGTTCTGACCAAATCCAGACCAAACGACTTAGTTATCGCATATTCATATTTTATTTGACTACTGCTAGCATAAAATATAGCAAACAATATTTTCCATCTTTCCGCAGGCTGAGCAAGTGAATTTTTCTAAAGAATAGATGTTGTTGAATAGATGTTGTTGAATAGATGACTTCTGTACTAATTTCAGTTTGACAGTCTGGTGCGTTTCTGAGAAAATGATTTTTTCTTTCTTCGATGAAATAAAATATTTTCCATCTTTCCGCAGGCTGAGCAAGTGAATTTTCCTGAAAAATATCATTCTTTATGTCAAATAGATGACTTCTGTACTAATTTCAGTTTGACAGTCTGGTGCGTTTCTGAGAAAATGATTTTTTCTTGTAATCACGAAATTCGATGAAATAAAATATTTTCCATCTTTCCGCAGGCTGAGCAAGTGAATTTTCCTGAAAAAAATCATTCTTCATGTCAAATAGATGACTTCTGTACCAATTTCAGATTGACAGTCTGGTGCGATTCTGAGAAAATTATGTTTTCTTGTAATCACGAAATTCGATGAAATAAAATATTTTCCATCTTTCCGCAGGCTGAGCAAGTGAATTTTCCTGAAAAATATCATTCTCTATGTTGAACAGATGACTTCTGTACTAATTCCAGTTTGACAGTCTGGTGCGTTTCTGAGAAAATGATTATTTCTTACGAAATTCGAAATTCGATGAAACAAAATATTTTTATCTTTCCGCAGGTTGAGCAAGTGAATTTTGCTAGAAAATATCATTTTCTATGTCAAATAGATGACTTCTGTACTATTTTCAGTTTGACAGTCTGGTGCGATTATGAGAAGATGATTTTTTCTTGTAATCACGAAATTCGATGGAAAAAAATATTTTCCATCTTTCCGCAGGCTGAGCAAGTTAATTTTCCTGAAGAATATAATTCTCTTTGTCAAATAGATGACTTCTGGTACTAATTTCAGTTTGACAGTCTGGTGCATTTTTGAGAAAATGATTTTTTCTTGTTATCACGAAATTCGATGGAAAAAAATATTTTCCATCTTTTCGCAAGCTGAGCAAGTGAATTTTCCTGAAAAATATTATTCTCTATGTTAAATAGATGACTTCTGTACTAATTTCAGTTTGACAGTCTGGTGCGTTCCTGAGAAAATGATTTTTTCTTGTTATCACGAAATTCGATGAAATAAAATATTCTCCATCTTTCCGCAGGCTGAGCAAGTGAATTTTCCTGAAAAATATTATTCTCTATGTCAAATAGATGACTTCTGTACTAATCTCAGATTGACAGTCTGGTGCGTTTCTGAGAAAATGATTTTTTTTGCGACTGATTTTTTCCGAGAAATATGATTCTGAAATGGGTGAAATGAATGACTCAAATAAATGATGATTTGAGTTATGTTCCTTCGATCAAGAATGGAACATGTAAAAGACAGTTATCGTAGGTCGGTACGGTATGCCTTCTAATATTTTAGCAGCCAGTTTTTGCAGCCAGGAAAAAAAAAATGCACGTCAATCGCCTGGCCGGTCGGGTAAGTTCGGAAATTGTAGCAGCCAGCTTGAGCAGCCAGTTTCACACCGGTATGTTACCAGCATAGCTTCTCTTGTCTACTAACCCGTTTCAAAACTCACCGAAAGAGAGAAAATTATTGAAAAGAACAGGCAAAAACCTGAGCATACATTGTTCGTTACATCGGACAAAATCAACAACGGGAAGAAAGTACAAGACGAAATAACAAAAATTTTAGACCCGAGAACACAGATCCTTAAGATCAACAAAATAAGAACAACCGCTAAGGCGTTGATAATCGAAGCATCCTCGAAGGAGGACTTAGATAATGAACGATCCAATTATGAAGAGGAACTTCAAGTGCGAACTTCCAAAGAAAGAGAGACCACTAGTGATAATTTACGATGTAATAACAACCAAAGCAGAAAACGAAATAGTAGAGGACATCCGTGCACAGAACTTTGAGGACATCCCAAAGCAGGATTTTGATGACGAATGCAAGATTAGGTTCAAAACTGGACCAAAGGGCAAGCCCACAGCAAACTTGGTTGTGGAGGTATCTCCACAACTAAGGAAGCGAATGCTTGGAAAACGCTTATACATTGGTTTCACCAGTGTGAACACCAAGGACTACATAGTCCCCAAACGCATGAAATGCCAGGACCTAGGCCATATTGGCGAATACTGCTCTAAAGCAGAAAATGTATGCACGCATTGTGGAGAGACCGGACATGAAAACAAGAACTGCCCAAAGAAGGACCAACCAGGTACTTGCATACCATGCAAGTACAGGGGGAAATCCTGCAAAAATGGATCGAACTGCCAGACGCATAAAATGCTACTGGACAGAATGATCCAAACAACAGACTATGGCCAATAATCTCCCTAAAGAGATGATGGCCATGGAACAAAAGTCAGAAAACCCAGTCCGACTAAGAGACAGACTCAGAATGCTATTTTTCAGAAGGAAAAAAAGAGAAAGCGAACCCAAAAAGAGTGAAAAAAGAGAGAACAGGGAAATGAGCTCAAACGACATATATCCTAACATCGAGGTCAACATGAGACTCTCCAGACTTGAACCAATGATTCTGCCTTAAGGCACTATGTGAGAAACAAGCATCAAAAGGGAGATAAAATCACCTTCCCGGTTCCGGAAGCGGTGGATCGAATTCAGTTAAAGTGTCATAACACTCCGACAGATGTCACTGAACTGGAAGGACTCTTAAAACAAGTGTTCGACAGGAGAAAAGTAGTCTTGGATCTTGAAGAACTCTACAGGGACTTTGTATTAACACATGGTAGAATAGCCTTTTATCATTCCAGTAGAAGGTTTTTGTCGTTTCTGGGTCTCCCCCAAAGGTCAGAGGGGTATGACCTTGGGGCGAGTGACTTTGAGCGTGTTCCGTGACCTCTAGAGGAAGTTGGCCTGGAAGGTTATTATTGCGTTAGAGAGCGACCTTGGAGATGCACGCCTCACCTCAAGGCCGTTCGGTAGTAGTAACTGTCGAACGAATGAGAGCGCACTTTTGTCGTTACGATAGCTCTCAAGTCAATCCTATTGTTACTATTGATTACTGGTGAAAATGTTATTCTGCAACAATTGTCTCCAGACTTTCACACCCACGGACAATTTACGTCGACACCAAATGACAGGAGCATGTGTGGGACATGTAGGCCAACCCGTTGCGAAGAAGTCGCGCCTAAGCGATATCACTTAAAATACAGATCAAAGATGCTTACGATGAGTACATTCAAAATATTCAAATATCTCTTACTGAGGATCCAAAACAATTTTGGACCTATGTTCACTCGAAAAATAATACCTCAAGAATTCCAGCTGAAATGAATTACCAACATGAAATCTTTACGGAGCCATCAAATATTGTAAATGCCTTCGGCGAATTTTTCAAAAGTGTTTACCAAACTTCTGATATAGCATACTCAACTGATAATGATGAAATGGCTGCAGATTGTTTGAGATTTTATCCGATTAGTGAAGGCGAAATTATCACAGCCAGTAAGAAACTGAAGGATAAAATGACTGCAGGACCAGATAATATTCCCTCTTTTCTCCTGAAAGACTGCGTAGGTGCACTTCTCGTCCCATTATTGAGAATTTTCAATTTATGTTTGGTGAATAGGAGATATCCTACTATTTGGAAGGAGTCGAAGGTATGCCCGATTTTTAAAAGTGGGGATAAAAATAACATTATCAATTACAGGCCTATGTATGTATTATTATGTAACCCGTCGAAGGTATTCGAAATAATACTATACAACAGAATTCATTCATCTGTCAAAATCCAGTTGTCGCAGTATCAGCATGGATTCGTATCGGAACGCTCAACGGTGACAAACCTGCTGGTTGTAGCACAATATCTTTCAGAGGCTTTGGACAACAGAAATCAAGTTGACGTTATTTACACTGATTTTTCGAAGGCCTTCGATAGATTACAGCATAATGTCTTGCTTATTAAGTTGGAAAAATTTGGATTCACAGATGATGCTCTGAATTTTATACAATCCTATCTGTCCGATCGAGTACAGTATATATCATACAATGGCTTTGTATCAGACAAATATAATGCTACATCTGGTGTACCTCAGGGTTCTAACCTAGGTCCATTATTGTTTTTATTATTTATCAATGATTTATGTGACACAATCACTGCTCATCATTTGTGTTATGCTGATGATCTAAAACTATTTTCATTAGTTGATAACTATGATTATTGCCGTACTCTTCAAAATCAATTGAACCTTGTTCATAGATGGTGTGATAAGAATCAACTATGTTTGAATATTGATAAATGTAAAGTGGTTAGTTATACAAGAAAGAAAAACGTTATTGAGTATCCTTATGGAATCAATGGATCTATATTGGAACATCTTGAACATTTTAAGGATTTGGGAGTGGTTTTTGACCAGAAGCTTACTTTTAATGAACATATACGCTCAAAAGTTGCATGTGCACTCAGATCGTATGGATTTATTGTTAGAAATAGTAGGGATTTAACCAATATGAGAGCTATCAAACTATTGTATTTCTCATATGTCAGAACAAAACTTGAATATGATAGTATAATATGGTCTCCATTTTATGAAGTCCATATTCAAGCCGTGGAAAAGGTCCAGCGTAAATTCATGAAATATTTAGTATTCAAAACTGATGGTACTTATCCTCGAAGAGAAATCACCAACAGTGATCTATGTGAGCGTTTGAATATGAGATCTTCAGAATCCAGGAGAGGTTGTACCTCGCTAAAATTTCTGTATAAACTGTTGAATAATTCAATCGATTGTAGTGATATATTGAAGCAGCTGAATTTTAATGTACCTGCTTATCCCAATCGCTCTTCGGTAACTTTTAGAATTACCAGAGCTAATACGAATGTCATATTCAGTTCGCCTATATATGTAATGTGTAATAACTACAACCGAATTGCTGCCAACTGTGACATATTCAATTGTAAAGTGATTTACATGACCAAGATTGCGAACACTGTCTAGTGGTAAGAAATGTGAACAACCAGTGCTCATTTACTACTCACACGTTTGTTTTTGTTTATTATATTCTGAAAAATTGTCCTGTAAATGGGTTTCTGTGGGACAATAAAGCTATTATTATTATTAAAGCTATTATTATTATCACTTCTCACACATCCACGTATAGGGGTGTCTCAACATGTGTGGTTTGCAATAAAGACGTCCCAATGGATTGAATGAGGTCGCATAAAAGGACGTTAGAACACCGTATGAATGCTTGCATCAATTATAGAGATGGTGTATACGTGATTGAAAGCGCATTCAAATGTCGCATCATCAGCTATAGACTGGAATGTACGACAGGAGTATTGGATTGAAATACGTTCTTCGCTGAAAATAAGGCGACGAATATGGAGAATATACTATCCACTCATCATGCTATCAAGGTCAACATGGAAATATTTGGTAGATATGTCCTACAAGCTCAAGATCTTCACGATGTTAAATCTTTCATGGCATCAATAGATCATAGATTCATCTCTCAATTTAGAAGCCGTCGTCGACACATCCAAGGAAATTATAATAAATCGAACAACAGAATTCGAGGAGCGTGATTCCGGTGAGTTGAAGACTAAGAATTGATTCAAAATCTGAGGAATACGAGGTGTCTATATAACGGTGAATATATATCGTTTTCATTGTTGTAGGTTGGGCTCTAGAAGAATATTATTCCTTGAAATCAATTTCAATAAATACAGCCCGCTACGAGGATGTTCCTATATGAAACTACCAAGTTTCATCGAAAATAAGAAGGCTGTAGTGAACGTAGTGAATCAGGACCAGCATTGTTTCGCTTGGGCTGTGATATCTGCCCTATATCCAGCAAGCAGCAAACCCTGTGAAATGTCTTCATACCCACACTTTTCTACAGTTTTGAATTTGAGTGGTATAGAGTTCCCGATGGAAGTGAGTAATATTCCAAAGTTCGAAACCCTCAATGATTGTTCCATTAACGTTTACGGATTAGAAAATGTGATTGTGAACCGTCAAGTGAAATGTCAGGTAGTCGGTCCACTTCATTATTCCCGAGAGAAGAAAATGAGTAAACATATCAATCTCCTACTCATCACAGATGATTCCGGTAATAATCACTATAGTCAAATAGCCAAATTTCTGCAAATAAACAAAAACGTTTTTTTTTGCGATGGTTGTTTGATACATTTTGCAGATGAAACTAGACTGTTACGCCATCAGCTTAATGATTGTAATCACACATTCACTACAACACCATCTACGTCAATGAAAGTTGATCAATTTGGGAGATCGGTACCTGAAAATATTCTGAAATATGAGAATTTTGAGAGACAGTTGGAGGTACCCTTTGTTGTGTACGTAGATTTTGAATCAGTTCTGAAACCGATACATACTGGTGAGCCAGATCCAGGAAATTCATATACTAATAGAACATTCATACATGAACCTTACTCATTCGCATACATCATCAAATGCTCTTTCGATGATTCAATCACAAAATTTGTTACATTCCGTGGGAAAAATGCAGCCAAAGAATTCGTATCTAGTTTGGTTAGTGATTCAAAAGAAATATATGACAGATACTTGAAAAATGTAATTCCAATGAAAAAATGAACCGAAGTAGAGTAGGCTGCATTTGATAATACCACAGAGTGCGGTATTTACGGCAAACCTTTCGTTTGCGAGGATGTGAAAGTGAGAGATCATTGCCATTTAACTAGAAAAATCAAATATGGGGCTGCACATTCGGTATGCAACTTAAATTATAAAGTACCAAATTTCATACCAGTCTTTTTCCACAATATGAGCGGTTATGATAGTCATCTGTTCATAAAAGAATCATTCAACGGTAAAGAGAGGGTGGACTGGAAAAATATATATCGTTCACCAAACATATTTCAGTCGGGGAATATTTAGGAAAGAATGGCGATCACCACGACATTTTTCTGAAACTCCGATTCTTAGATAGCTAAAGATTCATCGCGGAACCCCTCCAATCACTGACTGAAAATTTGAATGAAAATCAGTTCTTTCCATACAGCTTCATAACATCCATAAGTCAACTGGATCATGAGGATTTACCATCAAAAAATGATTTCTATGATGATTTATCAAATAGCATATTCCAGATGAGGATTATCGAAGAGCTGAACGTGTATGTAAGTTATTCGAATGTAAATCACTGGGCGACTATTCGGATGTTTATTTGAAATCAGATGTCCTCTTACTATGCGACGTTTTCGAGAACTTTCGAAAGGTTTGTTAGGAAACGTACAAATTAGATCCATGTCAATATTACACAGCACCCAGTTTATCCTGGGATGCTATGCTGAAGTTTACTGGAATCAGATTGGAGTTATTAACAGATATTGACATGATTAATTTTTTCAAAAAAGGAATCAGGGGTGGGATAAGTCAATGCAGCTCAAGTCATGTGGCGAACAATAAGTTCTCACCGAATTTCAATCCAACTGAGCCTCATCCATATATAATGTTTTTGGATGCGACTAAATTATACGGCCATAGCATGTCACAACCGCTTCCCACATGAGATTTTAGGTGGCTCACTAGTAATGAAATAGCGACTTCAGATATAATGGGTGTGGCGGATGATAGTTCATGTGGATATTTCCTCGAAGTGGATGTATATTGTCCTCAAGAGCTACACGATGCACACTTCCTTTTCTTGTGGAATCTATCACACCGCCTGGTTCAAAATCTAAGCAGAAGAAACTGATTCCTGATCTATCGAATGAAATGAAATATATTGTTCAATATAGAAACCTAAAACAAACCATACGGAATGGTTTAGTTTCAATCAAAGTCCATAGAGTATTGAAATTCAGTCAGTCTAAATGGTTGAAGAAATATGTAGATTTGAATACAGAAATGCGCAATAAGAGCAGAAGTGAAGCGGATAAGTGTTTATATAAGAATATGATTAATTCAGTTTACGTTAAAACTATGGAGCGATATCAAACTGGTTACTCATTGGGAGAGTATCAAATCGGAGAAAGGTGCCAATGCATTGATAGCTCTTACATAGCTCTACATAGCCTACATACGAGGACGCCATTTTCGGGAGTCTCAAATCCTTCCATTCGTCACGGGCTATTGAGTAGCCCTGCTATCTGTTGACGAGGAATAGTTGAAACAATAAGACCCGACCCGGCCGCCGTTATTCTGGTGCAGCTTTGCTTCGGGTCTGTATTGAGACATCCGACGTTACCACTTTTTATTAATTAACCCGCTACCCGCGGCGCGTATTTAATTCGCGCAGAGTAACAACAGAGTACTCTATCGCAATTTCAATTTGATCCATGAAGGCTACATTACGTTGGATAAGCCGTTCGTAGATCATGAAAACATTTTATATTTACAAACATATGACCCCTCGTTTCATATGATTGAACATCAACCGTCAACCAACGCTAAGATATCTACGATCTTCGGCGAATTCCAATCGTATGACAATTACATGAAATCCAGAATGCGGCACACCAAAAACTTCGGTTCTTGCCATACCGCTCATTTGATAGATAAGGCAGAAAAACTGCAATTGAGAATAGAATTCATCGCCAACTTCGACGATTTACCGTCTGCGATGGAGGCTTCAGAAGACGATTCCGTTTACATAAATTTGAGCCGAATCAAATTCTGCTCGTTCGACGACGACGACGATGATGACGACGGCGACGACGACGACGACATACACTGACCGCATCAACCCATTATGGTAGCTGGCACCGTCACATCTTTGTGACGGGCATTAAGTACATCAATCAGTACACGCGAGCGAGCGTGTCGTGGCGACTCGAAACGAGGCGCGACCTCGCTCGTCGCATGTACGTTAATAAACTGAAGTTGCGATACTTCAATGAAGGTGTCACCTATCGTATGGATTGTGTGCGATTAAAGAAAATACTTGGAGGACATACAGTTACAGAAGATGTCCACGGAAACAGTATGTTGGAATACGTTATCGATGACGAGGACGTCTACCACCAGCTGGCCACGACGTTCGCGTGCAGCGATTTTAAAATCATTTCTTCTACCGTACCGTTACCGTAGTTGAAAACATGCATAAGGACATACTTGGAAGCCTACCAAAAGAACGACCTCTGCGTCTGACCACATATTGTGATGGTGAAAGCAGCGGTGTATCTTGCTTTCATGTATCACGGACCAGAGCTAGAACGTTGGACTGTTATACGGGCGCAAGACTTCAAAACGAGACGTGTAGACCACATCATAGTCGAACATAGGGAAAGGAGAAATACAAGATGGAAAATAGAAGGTGCGATAACACCAAGACAAGTGGTTGCGGCGTATCATACTCCGCAACATACCGCCTTACAGTTTTACATACCCGCCAGCAGGGCTAATGTGATAATCATGTTTACTATTTTCCATCCTATTATCTAACCCTGATGTTGCGTACACGTCTCGAGTGGTACCGAGTCAGGCTAGAAGACCCACCCTAAGCTCCACCGCCACGACAACGACTATCACCACCATCTTCTAAACCATCACCATCAACATACCAATCACAGCCTCTCCGACGACGAGACGACGACGACGGAACATCAACTAGTCGTCCTGGACCTTCGACTTCTTCAGACGCACTACAGAATAAACAACCAAGACCCTCAAAGAAAGTACTAAAAGTAATAACTAGACGACCTTTTCGACTTGGACCGAATTCGCCTCTCGTACATACACCACCGACACCACCAGTACTACAACCGGCTACGAAAAAAACTAAATTCACTACGAACCAGGACAAAGCTATATTACGATTCGCGTTGACCAATATCGACCGACTGAACGAGTGGAGAAATCTTTGGACTGAAGCGACAACGACAGTACCTGCCTTCAATAGACTTAGACCATTCGGAATATGATAACGACATTTAACATTACTAAAAAACAGACAGTATGCTGCAGAACTAATACATATAGACGAACTAAACAATTCGACATATGTACTAGCTCATGAATTTCAAGTGGTCATAAATGAATGTACATGAAATGGTCATTAGCTCCAAATTCATGAGCTCCCAATTCTATTGATTTTGATGAATATATATTATATGTAAGAGAAACCTGCAAATTATCAAGCATTCATGTGGACTCATCCTTGAAATTGGAACCTCAAATTGAACATGTATGTTTCAAACTCTCTTCTTGTCTTTATTCCCTCAGAGTTGTCGCAAATAATCTTGATGACAACCTTACTCGCACTGTATATCATTATAATTTCATGTCTTTACTCAAATATGGTATAATATTTCATGGTAACTCATGCTCGTTTGATAGAGTGTTTAGATTACAACTAATGGCAATCAGAATCATGTTTATCATGTTTATCACCAATCGTGTAGAACTATCTCCAAAAAATATGATTTACTCACAGCCTACGGTACTTGCATTCATGATAGTGTCCAATTTGTTAAAGAATACCCTGAAATGTTGGAGTTGTATAAAATAGACCACCCCCACGGTACGAGGAGGAACATAACATACAACTATCCGTGTCATAATCTAAGTATAACCGAAAAAAAACTGTATGTACTCTGCTTTGCAATTCTCTGATAAACTCCCTCAAGACATTCAAAACTCTGAGCCATATTCAATCAACGAATTTCTATTTTCTCAAACCTAACTATCATCAATTCTATATCTATCAATTCCATTATTCCATATTCAATATTATTTTTCAACTGTGTATTATATGTTCTATATATTAAACCTGTTTCAAGCACATTGTAAAAACTTTCATCTGCAGCTTGTATGATTAACTCGAATTGAACGATTCCATCATTATTATTATTATTGTTATTAGAAGAAATAACAACTAGATATAATTTTATTTGTATTAGATATCCCTAAATGAATTGTGGAAATCTGCCGAATATAAAAATACCTAACTTCTTCTTTCCGTTTCACTACAATTAATCGTCGTGTATCTATTACATGAAAGTTGTTCAATTTGTGGAGTAGCATTAATTTCACCTCCTGATATTGCACTTATTCCACTTTGTAATATTGTATTGATTTCTCTTTGTAAAATTGCATCGACATAACAACACATTAAAAAGGTACATTCTCTTCAAATTCCATTACAAAATTCCAATCTCTATAATCGTTTGTTGCATGAGTATAGTATATCTATCTCATATGAATTCAGAAAGTCTATCAGTACCGTGATCGAGTTACATACTAGAATTTTTCAAAAGTCACGTTTACGCTCTAAAAGTGAAAATTCGTCCCTATTCGATGTTTCCGAGTGTGTAAAATTCGTCTGAAATGACGTCCTTCTTTGATTCGATTTCTGGTCCTTCGTATTTTCCTGTATGTCTCGATCAGAAAATAAGCCAATATCCAATAATTCGCTTAATGTGTGTGCACTGTATAATTGCAATGAGTCTCATCCTCGTCCACCACCTACTCCCCTTCCTCGTCCGACTCGTGCTGTATAAGTTAAAAGTACTCCCTGTATGCTAGAACCATAAAAAGGCTATTTTGTGCGAGTGCTGTACGACCACCACGTATACTAGTTTCCTATGAAGGTCCATCTTTTATAAATGCAATAAATGTACTTTCGATCAATTTATGAAGGCCACCTTGTGGCCGCTATGTATAGTTGCAATAACTTCATCCTGTATGTATCAATGCAGAAAAACCTCGTTATATAAATGACATAACTCCCTTCTGCACGAGTGCGGAAAAACCTCCTTACATGAGTTCAGTAACAACGTCCTTTATAATTCATGAAATTCGTCTTGAAAAAAAAATTGTCTGTATGGATGCAACGCCCTCTCGACCGCTTCGCGGCCAGCATCCTTCAGTATAATTCATGAATTCCACCCTGTTTATCGACCTTGAAAAAGTCCACCCTGTATGAATGCACCGCCCTCTTGGCCGCTTCACGGCTGACCCCCGCCTCTATAATTCATGAAGTACAACCACTATAGTGTTGTAATGAAGTGTTGTGGGAACATTCATTACTAGAACGGAACGTACAGATGCCTACCGGAATTATGTCATGAATCAACCAGTATTTTTCATTGAAGGCTGGAAGATAAAACATAGACTAACCTTTCGAACCGTTACTGTCAGATTTTCCAGGAATTTATAACCCTAGCGGCATGATTACACCCCTGAATACATCTATGATGACACGTCGCCGAGGTGGCGATGAGCGCAAAGGCGCAGTGATTATTAGGTAGCCACTTTTCGGTCGTGGGTTCGATTCCCACTGCCTGCAGAGATGCGTAAAAAGATGACTGGGTGTAGTATGGATGAGACAGTGCTGTCCCATATACAACACGTATATTACAAAAAGTCTGTGGCAAAAAAACTTTGGTTTAATGCCAACCCACCCCAAAAAAAAATCTATGATGACAAATACGGTCCTCTAAGCGTTGGAAGAATTCTGATTCCTGTTATATCCCATTACAAGCTACTCTGAGTGGTTTGGAATGTTTAACATCTTAGTAATACTGATATCTTTGGATGACTTCCATCTTAGAGGGCTCCGAGAGATATACTTGAATAGAACATAGAAAATACAGATTTCATAGCTAGGGAAATGTGTTTAGATACTGTACCGGCTATAACTTGTTGATGAATATTAGGGCTCCATGTCTTTAGCAACAATACCTAATAACTTATAGATAGATTATAGATATAGATAATTTTTCCGCACTTTTCTGATGGAAAGCCACGTGTTTCGTCAACCGGCACTTTTTGTTAAGTTTTCTGGTTGAAATCTAGAGGTCAAGCAAGGAGAACTGGTTTGTTTTTACTAGGATTTTTTGCTAAATTCCATTCTCTATAAATTCTTGAACACCCCCGGTGCCAGGCAGTTAGTGAGTTAGAGAGTTAGTGAGTTATCCGAAATACACAGTTTTCCGCCGCAGTCGAATTATCACTATAGAATCCGTGTTCGTATATAGGTCTTCATCCGTCTTAGAAGCATTCGCGTTAGAGCCAATTCCCAGTTTTTTCATATCCAGCCATCGACATTTTTCCAGTATCAAATCCACAGTAACTTTCCGCTACCAGTAAATCCCTTCAGGGCACCCAGAATACTATTCTAGTCAATTCCTAACTTCAGGAAACATTCCAGATATTTTGCAATTTGTCAAATTAAAAACATTGAACATGACCTGAGACTTCAGCCTTCTTGATCTTCCCGCCATGTCCGCGAAACCGTTCAAGTGTACCGTGAAGTGAGACGACGGTGTAAACGCCCGTTCGTACATCATTTGGATTAGCCAAGTTTTGGTATCTGCCGTTTACCAAACCGAAACCGTAAGTCGATCTAACTTTCTGGCATTGTTTTCTGGTTGGATTGAGAAGAGTAGATCTGCAATACCTGAATTGTTTGGAGTTGAGTGATCCTGTATGAACCATAAATTCATTGTTTCATGCCGAAGAGAAAACATCCAGTATAATCGGATTCACAGCCTGATTTCATTGATATAAAGCCCTGTCCAGGAGCCGGGCTTGTCAGAAAGGTTGTCCGTAAAAATTTCACTCACTCTACCAGTTAGTTCCACTTGTCCCTGTAAAATCTACTCTGCTCATATCTGGCCCGAAATATTCCAGCTTATGCGCCGTGCTTTTGGATGCGCTTAGTGCTTGACTTGGCTTTTCGTTTATTCCTGCTCACACGCTACCCCTGATCTACACCTGAACTATCCAGAGTTTGCCTGATTAACTATCGTTGCCATTGCTTTCTGATTGCCTGTACCGTTGTACCCGTTGCTAGTTCGGTGGTGTTTTTGATTTTGAAATAACCCAAATCTGTGGTTGATATTGTAATTTCTTTTTGGACTTCTGGTTACTTATATATTTGTGAGTTTTGGAAATTTAGTTCTGTAGTTTTTATCTCATGGTGTATAGGTATAAGCCTGTAATTTTTTACCCCGAGTAATCCGGTATTTATTAACTTGTGTGTTTTATAGCGAATAACGTTCTTTGGAAGTTTTTTGTTATTTCCAATTTTGGTAATTTTGTAATATACTTTAGATGTCTGATTTTCCTGCATTAATTTTCAGTGTAATTGAATATGTTGACGAGAATGAACCTGTTAAAATTCGAACTTCTTTTATTTCTGGTTTTCAGGTATTGATTTATTCGACTTTCTTTTTTTTGTATTAATCCGCCTGTCAAATTCCTATCCTTCTGATATCAGGGTTTCAAGCTGTCAAAATCTGACAGTTGAGACGGAAATAAAATTTCCTTTGATCAATATAGCAACCGGTATTCCAGTCAATGACAAGGTTAGGTAATTGAAGCCTACCTACTCTTGTTAAACTTAACCTGGGTCAAAAGAACCGACCCCTGGGAAACCGTCGCTCCATTGTTAATACTTGGGCCTCCTGAAAATCTTTTTCTGCAGCAAGTGGAGTATACCACTTTTATAAAAAACTGGCGCTCGAGACTCCCGTTTTCCTCAGGGAAGATAGTTTTGGTCTTGATAGCGCCCTTGTAAGCCCTTAAGGCAATTAAGGCCCTTACAGTGTATAGTCCAATTCATAAGTAAAAATATTGTGGTACATAATATAATTTGCGCTTGGTAACGTTTTCGATTCACATTCAGCAACATAATTTCGATGCAAATCTGCTACTGTCTTTCCACCATCGATGTGAAGACGCTTAGTGTCTGCCCGACAATAGGGACTCGCAATTTTTGGGATAGAGTCGAGGTGCTTCCTAACACTTTAATGGCAGGATCTATCGAGTGATGATTCTGGTGTTTTCCACGTTGATCCACTTCTAGAGCTCCATACTTTTTATTTTATTCAATAACAGTTCTGATGGGCCGATCAGATATATCTAACGTAGCTCTGAAATATTTTTTGCAGACTCTAATTCTCTTTCGATCCTCCGTCGAATAGAAAGCGTTGTTGTTCCCCCGGTTGCTGTTATGAACTTCATAGGAATATCTCGGCGTAACAGTTGAGATGTGTCGTAGTATGAATTCGCGTTGTCTTTGCAAATCTCCCATGGCCAAATAGTTATCGAAAATCTCTTTCCGCTGTCCAGTGAATAAACCTGTTTAAGTGTGAATTTTAGTTCTGATTATTTGTTCTGAGTGATATACCAAACACCCGCAGCAACCCGTATACCAGGGTGAAACCAAGTGGGTGAACTTAAAGCCCTCACCCCCTTGTGATCTTTTCATAGTCCAGAAGGCCTTCGACCCCTGGCATACCGTCGCTTCGACTGTGTTGCTACCTAGGCCTCCCAACAAATCCTGGTAGGGAGAAAGTGGAGTTCACCACTATAACCCAACTGGCGCTCGAGGCAACCCCGGTCTATCTTAGATATAGACATACCCCGTTGAGCACCACCCTAGTAACACCCTCCTCAAGAAGGGGGAGACGTTATAAGTGGCGCCCGAGCAGGGACAGTTTTGAAGAAGAAATCCAGAGAAAGTCCTGAAGGTATACAGAAAATCAGAACGTGTGTTCTGTTCAAGTCACATCGATTTCATCCATACAAAATCAAACTTGTACATGAACTGAACGAAGACGATTTTGACAGATGTCAACAGTTTTGTGAGGAAATGCCTGAGCGTCTGAGAACAAATCCCAATTTGCTCTTTAATATTTGTTGTTCAGACGAGAGTACATTTTTGGTTAATGGAAACGTAAATCGTCAAAATTGCCGCTACTGGAGCGATAACAATCCCAGGTTAATACGTGAGGTCCACACACAAACTCCGCAGAAGTTGAATGTTTGGTGTGGTATTTTTGGCAAAAATATAATTGGACCACTTTTTATAGATGATAATTTGAATGGACAAATGCATTTACATCTTCTTGAGAATGCCATCGATCCCATGATAACGGATATTATCGAAAACGATGGAGATTATTCGGCAGACAACCTCCATTTTCAACAAGATGGAGAACCACCTCACTATGCAGTAGCGGTTAGAAACTTTCTGGATGAACGGTATACCAATCATGGGATAGGGCGACGAGGACCAATTGAGTGGCCAGCTAGATCACCGGACCTCAACCCGTTGGATCATTTTTTATGAGGGCATCTCAAAAGCAAAGTTTTTGCCACTTCGCCAGAGTCACTAGAGTATCTACGTGGTCGAATTGTAAACGAGTGCGGCAGCATATCTCCAGAAGTATTGGAAAACGTTCGTAATAGTTTCGAAAGTAGACTTCATCATTGTATGGAGGTAGGAGGGGCTTATTTCGAGCAATTAATAAATCGAATTTCACTGAAAAATTGAACAGGTACGATATTGATTATTCAAATTAAACCTATTACCACACTAATCTCAAGTACCAGTCATTCGATTTTGAAAAAATTATTACCGTTTGGATAGAGAATCAAGAGAGCTTTCAGATGATGTATCACTCGACCCAAGTTTCCTATGATGATTCGCAATGGGGTAGCCGCCCCTGTCAGGGGGATGAAGTTGCGTGACTAGATTCATCACTGACATGTGTCCCCCTAGAAATAGAAATAGAAAATCGACTTGTTTCAGCGTTTCCAAAAAAATTTTGTCATTTCCCAGTAAATCCGTGTGGAAAGTTCTCGTTGGTACACCCTGTATAATACCGAATTGAATGATAAACCTAACTAAGGTTGCAATTGAGTATCAAGGTGCTAGGTCGTACATACGCACGGGGACTAGTGCTGAGGTTTTAGGAGATGAAGCGATTTTTGACGTTACTGATTTGCTAATAAGTTCATCTGAATAATAGTATATATTATATATTGGATAACATTTATGTTGAGAGATTATGATTAATACGCATGAGTGACTCGTCATCTAATTCTAATGTTAAGTTTTTGGTATATGTTTGGAGCCTGATTGAGTGGGTGGTGGAGGGAGGATTTCCTTTGTAGAAAATGAGATAGATTTTCAGAAGGTCGCCGGTATTACCATGTGACACAATTGCGCCTCTAATTTACGACACCGAGAACTACGCTGAACAAGCTCGTATATCAAAAAGGCACAAATCTCACAGTCCACTAGTTTTATTGTTTCAGAATTCATAAAAAACTACTTCCTTTTCAAAATGGATGTTTCCTTTCACATTCAACACGTGAAGGAATGATACATAGACACAGACTCCTATTACACATAGAGGCTCTGATAGTCAGTTGTCAACTCAGTCTCTTCAACTAAACAGTGTTGCGAGGTCCGCATCTCCAAATGTACCAGAGAGTGATTTTAATTCAAGAGCTCACTAGATTAGTAGTAGATTATATATACATAGTAGTCTTTGTAGAAGGGTGCTAATCTAGTACTAGTACAATTGGTGACGTCCCGACAAGAATGGCATCAATCAGTGCGGACCTTGAATTGAACGAGAAACGCCCCAGAGTTTTAGATGAATTTTGGATGTGACTAAAGCTGCAAAAAGCCGGAATTACAAATGAAAAATGTTGAAAGGACTAGTGTTGATCAACTTCAATACAATTTTGGGTATATCTAGAACGCACTATTGTACAGTAACAATTTATGTTACAGATGATGGTTCACATGATCGCCCGGTGCGACACCACCACATCGACAGAGGTGCTATGAAATGGGAAAAATCCCAACTTTCGTCACATCCGATAAAACTTCCACACAAAATGACATAATGAATAAAAATAACACTACAATCTCAGTTATATCAATATCTGAAACTGAAAAAACTTAAACCTAAATTCACCTGTGGGAACGACCAAATCGCAAGTTTTTTGGCAGAGGACTGTGCTTGCGAATCCGCTTACAAAAATTTTAAACTCATCACTAACTACAAACCACTTTCCAGACCAGATCAAAAGTTTGCCCCATATTCAAGTCCAGTAAAGTAAATGACAATAACCCTTCTGTCAAACTTCGCAAAAGCTTTTGAGACCTGCTGTATAATAGGATCTCCCCAAAAGTGGCTATCATTAAACGGTCCACAATCACAAACTTCACCCGAACAATATACAGCAGCTTTGAGAATTGTGCACAAGTCAACAATATTTATACAGATTTTCCAAAAGCTTTCGATAAAGTGAAACATCAAATATTATTAAGTAAACTGGATTCATTTGGTCTAGACAATTCTCTCTTGCTATTCTTCAGGTATTTTCTAACCAACAGAAAATTATATGTTGAACATCGTGGTCACAAGTTGTTATGTTTCACGTTTATAATATGTTATTTATAATAGGGTGAAGTGGGGCATGGGGCAAGCGTAATCAGGCACTCTCTAATTTTTGTATTACCGTTTTTAATATTTTTCCAACTATAATTTGAAATTGCAATCCTTTTTTCACCTGTATATGATGTTTATCTTTTTCAAGGTCTCTTTTCGAAATGTTAGTTAAGTTATGGATCACCTGCATTTTCACTTGTTATGCAAGTACCGATTGTAATTTTGATGATTTTATTACTATGACAAATAATTCATTTAGGCTTCAATAATTTGCTTCCTAAGATTATTTTCAACAGGGAATCCGATTCTGTCAGATTTTGATTTTGATGCCCACAAAAACCAAGATAGTGGTGATTACATTTACCCCACCAGAAGGTACATATGGGGTAAGTGTAATCACGGAGTGTAATCAATGATCACATTTACCCCAGTCTTCAATTTATTTTTTTTCAATTCATGTTTTTACCTATCTACATTTGTTTCAGATCATTAATACATAGTGAGCTTCAAAGAAAATCTGTTTGATCCGGACTAGTGTCTAATACGTACCAAAGACTAAAATTTATGAAATCAAAGTCAAGTTTTCAGTGAACATTAGCATTCGAAATGGTGAGAGTTTATAAAAAAAAGGACAAGGTCCATTCTTATAGTGGTGAAAATTTAGAAAACGCAATCAGAAATATTCAACAAGGACATTATACTAGTAGTAGTATATTTTAGTAGTATATTTTATTTGACCATGTTATGTACATAAAACATTTATGGCAAGTCGCATAGGCAATATGACTTCAAAGTCAAGAATATAAAATGATAATAATGATAAAATATTTCATCACTACAAGTATTATATAAATTTCAGCTGAAAATCAATATACTGACTTACAATTGATCAGCGAAAATATTAAAAATTCGAACAATACAAGTTAAAAAAAAAAAACAGAACAAATAAAGACAATTGGTGCACATCTAGATATTTGCAGAGGAAAATACAGAAAATCGGGATGAAAAATTTTTGAAGGTAAAAGTGGATTAAAATCAAATGCACAATGAACTGGCAGAGACGATATAGCTATCAATGTCATAAAAACAATGGCTGAGCAGATATTTTTTAATCACCGTTTTGAATCTATTGAATTCCAATATTTTGACAGAGTTATCAAGAGTGTTATAGAGATTGAGGTTCAAGGAGTTTTTGCAGCAGACAGCTAATCTATGTCGTGGAATAGTCAGTAAATCAGCCGATCTTGTGTTATAATCGTGTGAATCAGAATGTCTAGAGAATTTGTTCACATTTTTGTGTATTTCTAATAAAACTGTGAATATGTACAGAGTAGGCAGTGGCATGATACCAAGTCGGATAAAATGTTGAAGACAATGGTCTCTAAAGCCCACGTTTGCCAATTTTCTGATAGCTTTTTTTTGACATCTAAAAACTGCTATTGCATTCGTTGAATTCCCCCAAAGTAGGATGCCATAAGAAAGCACTGAATGGAATAAGGAATAGTATGTCATTTTTAAGATACTGCTATTTGTAATGGGTTTTAGTCGTCTCAGTAAAAACAGAATACTTGATAATTTTCGAACGACGTGATCTACGTGATTGGACCAGTTCAATCTGTCGTCGATGATGAGACCAAGAAACGTTACGTTTTTCCCTTCTTGGTAATTTGTGTTTGAAGAAACTATTATATTTTGAGTTTCATTTTCATTCAATTTTAGTTTATTTTGAACAAACCATTTTTTGGCTATACTAACAATCTCAGATTAATCTTCAGTAAGGTTATTATGAGATTTACCAGAGCATATCAGGGTTGTATCGTCAGCGAATAAAATACATTTAGTAGGTGCAATGTATTTGCACAAGTCATTGATGTATACAATAAATAAAAAAGGTCCGAGGACTGAACCCTGAGGTACCCCATGATCAATCTTTCTATATTCAGACTTTACGTTGTTCAATTCTACACATTGGTATCTATTTGAGAGGTAAGAACGAAGCAGATCTAAGGTAGTGCCTCTTATTCCATAGTAGCTCAGTTTTTCAATCAGTAGGTCATGCGATATGCAGTCGAAAGCTTTCGTTAGGTCGCATAGTGTCAGTGAAGAATGTTTGTTTTCATCAAGACCCTCTACTATATCAGTCACAATTTTGAAAGCAGCCTGTGTGGTGGATTTATTTTTACGGAAACCGTATTGTGATTCGCTGAAGTAAAATCTCTTTTCGAAGTAGGAGTACAACCTATCTTTCAAAATGTATTCAATGATTTTGCCAATGATGGATATAATGCTGATTGGCCGATAGTTATCCATAGAGGATTTGTCTCCCTTCTTGAATAATGGTATTACTTTAGAGATTTTGAGTGCATCTGGGAAAACACCTTTGCTAAAGATAGAATTTATCATGTTGGTGAGAGGTGGAACTATCTGTTCAGCAACTGCCTTTATTAATTTGCTGTTAAAATCATGGATGTCACGAGAGCTAGACGAGCTCAGTCTTCCAATGGCTGCAAATACATCTTGGGAACACACAGGATCCAAAAAAAAAGATTCCACAGGAGAAGGAAAGCTTCTGAAATTATATGTGCTATCAGAGTCCAGCATTGGAAGAGACTTGATAGTTTTTTCAGCAATTGTACAGAAAAATATATTGAGGTCATTTTCGGAAAATTCATTTATGTTTTTCTCTTGATGTACTTTATTTCTCTCGGAATTTATTATGTTCCAACACGCTCGTGATAAATTTGGAGATCTTATAATGTACTCATCATATGTCTGTTTTTTTTGCCACAACAACTCGGTGTTATATCGTTTCTTCATCAATTTATATGCTTCAACTTCCTCAGATCCGCCAGAGACCTCAGATATAATTTTGATAGCTTCTAGGTTATTCCTCATAATTTTCAGAGTATCATTATACCAGTTCAATTTGAAAGACCTATATGATTTTGATTTCTTCTTCGGAAAACAGATTTTAGCGGAATTTTCTAGAGTATTGATGAAACAGTCGCATTTAAAGTTGAGGTCATTATCAATGAAGTCCAAAATACTCCAATTTATTTGGGAAAGGATCGATTTGAATTGTTCCAATCCAGCTTTTGTTATTGAGGACCTAATGATCTCCTCATTATAGTCGTTGGAAAAATTGTACATAGTCAAAAATTGACCTTTATGGTCAGAAAGGCAAGGTTCTAGTGTACCTACCTCAAAATTGTGACAGTTCAAATCAGTAATTATATTATCGATGCAGGTTGAAGAAGTTTGTGTGACTCTGGTGAAGTCTAATATTGTTGCAGATAGGCCGAAAGACTGTATAACTCCATTCAAGTTGGAGAGTGTTGGTGAACCAGACAAGAAGTCAATGTTGTAGTCGCCAAGGAGCACAATTTTGTTGTTTTGATTTGAATATTTGAATAATAGGCCTTCAAGGTTATTCAGAAACACGTTAACATTACCTAAACATGACCTATACAAACAAATTATTAGGATATTTGAAAGCTGCAAATGAATGCCGCAGAACTCGGAATGTAATTCTTCATTGAACTCACCCAAATCCAAAATATTGAAATTCAAGTTATTTCTGCAATACATGACAACACCGCCATGTTGTCGAACCTTTCTACAAAAGTGAGTGGCTATGTGGTAGTTATTGATGTTTATGGTCATCAGATTCTCTTCATTTAGCCAATGCTCTGACAAACAAATGACATCGAATTTAAAATGATCAAGAAAAATACTCAAACTGTTCACCTTGTTAGCAAGACATTGTATGTTAATATGAAAAACGCTAAATTTGCCGTTATCATCAGGTTTTATAGGTTTAGTTGAAATCACACATTTCCGTTCAGACCCGTCTCTTCTTGTGATTGTGACGCCGTCCTCTTCTTCAGAAAAAACTGTGATATCAGTGCACCGCTGGGCCATATCTCACGTTTCCAGGCTTTTGAAAGATTTTGTTGTTTTATGGTGACTTTCATGGATGCATATAATTCAGGATGTTTGGACTGGCGTCTTTCACATGTCACTTCTGGAAAAATTCCAATCAAGATTTTTTTGAGATCATTAGGTTCTGTGTTAGGATTTAACCTCGTCACATGCAGAGATGTATATTTCGCAACTGTGCTAATACCGGTATTATCGTCGTTGTCTCCCACCATGAATCTGCGGTTTCTCCTTAGTGATCTTCTGTTTTTCACTTGCTCCCAATTTCCATTTCCTTTGCTATCTAAATCCAAGACTTCTTGCATTTTATTGCTAGTTTGTGCATTTGAAATAGCAGCAGTCACTTTTTTGCGGCTAAAAATTGGTTTTCTATTTTGACTCTCCATGTTAGCGATTGATTCAGATATTCCAGAAGTCTTTGGGATTTTAATGGCAACAGTGGCAGCACTGTAGGATTGTTGAATCGTTGATGCTGTTTTTTCAGGTTTAGGCGACTTAAAAGTGGAACGAATCATGGTAGATTGTCCTTGGTCGTAGCTAGATTTTTTATTATCATGTTTTTCAGAAATGTCGTATTTTTCCGATAAGAACACAACCTTTTCTCTTAATAAACTGCAATTTTCACTTAATATTTCGCACTTTGATTCCAACTCCTTCACTAATTTGAGAAGTAGTTTATTTTCTGCTATATACCTTGATGAGTTGTCATTGGTTTTCTCCTCTTGATTTTCTTGTACTTCTTCACAATCGTCATCGTGACAACAAATTGCATTTTTTGCTTGTGAGACTGAACCATACATCGAGGATGGAAGTAGTCATTGCATTTTTTGCACCTCACATGATTTACAACTGCTTTTTTACACTGTTTACACACGAATTTCAGCACCGCGTTTGAAGACGACTCGTCTTCGTGCGCCATGATAATTGTTGTTGTACTATTCGTAGTGCTGCCAGTTGGTACAACATTCCCTTTTCTACTATTCAGATGCATTTACGAGGAACTTGTGGATCCAAATGCGCATCTCGAGATAGACCTACTGCATTACCTGCAGCTGATGAACAAACATTAGTGAAAGCGGTTACAACTATGGAGAAATGGGGATGGGGTTTGAGCAGGAAGGACATCCTTGAATTGGTAGGAAAGTATGTTAGGAACAACCAAATAAAAACACCATTCAAAGATGGAATCCCAGGCGAAGACTGGTTTTTGTTGTTCAAGAAAAGGCACAGGCTATCCTTAAAGAACCACAAGGACTGGGGTATGCTAGGAAAAAAGCAAATGATCCCTTTGTCATTGAGGACTATTTTGATATCCTGGAAAGAACACTGGAACAACACAAATTGCAAGACAAGCCTAGTCAGATTTACGATATCGATGAAACGATTTTCACACTGGATCCAAGTAAAACCAAAATTGTTGGTCAAAAAACGCCCCAGCTTCCAGGATAACAACCGGACCCGGAAGGGAAAGCACAACAGTTCTCATGGGTGGTAACGCAAATGGGGATGAATTACCACCATTAATTGTCTTTAAAGGCATGAATGTGTGGGATGTCTGGATAGCACCAGAAGAGTTCACTTTTCCTGGGACTTCCTATGCCGCGTCGCCTAATGGGTGGATGGAAACTGACATTTTTGTTAACTATTTAATTAAAAATTTCATTCCCAACGCAGTACCTGAAAGACCAATCCTACTCCCACCTCGACATCAAACTTATTGAAGCAGCTGTAGAAAATGATATAATTGTCCTCAGATTACCTTCTCATTCCAGTCATCTGCTTCAGCCAATGGACCTAGCAGTGTTTAAGAGTCTTTAATCAAGGTGGGATTCAAGATTAACGTGATACCAAAGAAAACACGTAGGCATAAAAATACCTAAAAAGGATTTTTCCATTCTTGTGTGCACCATTTGGAAAGAAACACAACGCAATTTACTGATATCAGGCTTTCGTAAGGGAGGTATATGTCCATTCAATAGATCTGTCATTGACAATAGTAAATATGACCCAGACGCACTAAGAAGATATAGAGAACATTTGAAAACTGCACAATCTGCCTCACATGAGTATTATGATGAGCCAAGCACAAGCAAACAGCTGCAACCACTTCCAGAACCAGAGCCGATTGCAGGACCAAAGCCGATTGCAGTACCACGCAAAACGTCTGTGTCATTTGAAGATTTGTTGCTAGACACTGTACGACAATCCCGCCGGCCGCATGAGAAAGAAAAGAGAAAAAGAGTAGGACCTGGGACTGAAATTATCACATGAAAGGAAGATATAGACAAAAGAAAGAAGGCAGAGCAAGATGAGGAAGAAAAAATTAAAGCAAAAATTGAATTGAAGAAAGCGAAAGATCTGGCAAGAAAAGAAAAGCTTGAAACAAGAAAAAAGAAACCCAAACCTATAATTCTATCAAGTTCTTCTGATGAAGAGAACGAATCCCAAATTCTGAGCCACAGTGAGTCGGAAGAGGAAGACTTTGCAACGTATTCGAAAAGGATAGACGAAGAAGAGGAAGCCCGGAAAGGAGACGATGCGATACTTACTGGCATCAAAACACCTGTGGTTAGTAGTTGGGTTCTGGTCGCATTCAAAGGAAAGAAAAATATAATTTTTTATGTTGGTCAAATCACAGCATTCGATAATGAATCGCAACCATTAATTATGTTTCTCAAAAAATTAGACCAAAACTCTGCACATTCCATTTTTCATTGGCCGGAACAGATAGATCATCACTCGGTGCCTGCCTCAGACATCGAGTTGATTCTACCTGAACCAAATTTAGGACGGAGAGGAGAATAAATGTTTCCAGTATCCTTTGCTATGTATAATGTCAAGTAGGTAAAAGAAAAAAACCGCATTGTACAGTTTCTTTGGTATGTTCATATTGTTCATTGTGTTCATTCATCTCAATAAACGTTTCTGAGACAAATATGACAATTGTGTACTAATTCCAAAAAAAGCTTATAACTTCCTTATAAATTGAGGTAAGGGGCAATTTTTTCTTTTGATCGAAACTGCGTTTTTCATACTTTATTACACTTGCCCCAAATACTCTAGCATACGATGCATATGAGAATTACAAACCGTGATTACATTTGCCCCGAATGCTGGGGTATGTGTAATCAGCGAACATAACTTATTATTATTGTTTATAACAAATTCATTGTTGCTAGTAGAACAAAATCAATTACCTCAGTTAGTTATCTATCAGATAGGTAGTACTACTGTGAGAAATCTAAAAGGAACCTCTTTTGGGTCTCTTGATATTATCATTTAAAGTCTAACTATTGTTTTTCTGATTACACTTACCCCACTTCACCCTATTTCAAGTTCCATTATTTGCTTTATATCAGTTATATCAGTTCAGTTGTTTATGGCAGTGTCGAAACTACTTGTGATTTCCCGCATGCCGCACCCCCCCTCTCAACCAGTGGTCGATACCCGTTTTGCCATTGTTCGAGACGTTATAAAACATGCGGTCTTGTGGTTTGTTTGGTGGGGCATCAATTTATATTTAGTCTCTAAGAGTATTCTAACAGGGCTTGACCTGTGTACCCAGAGAATAGCGTATTAGCAAAAATAAAGTGTTTTTCAAGCTAAATTATACAGTCCACTCTATTATTTCAACAACAGTAGTGCAAACGAACAAAATGAATCAAGTGGTATTTGAGAATTATTTCAAAATACACCACGAGATTACACACAAGTCATACACCTTCACAGCATCTAGCGGTGCACCTTAAGGCAGTGTCCTACACTGATAACAAATGTGGTCCCATACATTCCCAGAATATCTGAGAAAATTGACAAGTTTCAAGTTTCGAGTAAAAACAGTGTTCAAGGCAGAAAATGCAGGGAGATCGATTTTGACTCATACATTACAGTATACCATGTGTTTGTGGAAAATATTATACCGGTGAAACTAGCAGGCCTCTATCAGTGAGGATGAAAGAGCATAAGAAGAAATCGAAGTTTGCTGAACATATCCTTACTGAAAATGGACAACATATGGCCGATTGGAGTAATATTAAGATCATAGGAAAAGAAGACAACAACCAAAAACGAAAGATCGAAGAGTCTGCTTACATTCTTCTGAACGGAGACAATAATATTGCTTCTTGCTCATTTGATATAGATAGAACTTGGCATCCACTTATCGAAACAGAATATGAAAATTGCAAATTCAATATAAATTGATAAAAACACCATGTAACCAAAATTCTTCTGTCTGCCAAATTGCCACTTTTCAGTGTCAAAACAACATTGAAAAATTTTGAGAGGATAAAGTATGCTGGGGTATGTCATGGGGTATGGCGCTTGGATCGGAGTCGTAGTTTCTTCAATGTGGGAAGGATGTCGGTAAAATCGTCGATTGATTCCTAATTTCAAGTACAGATGCCGCCGCCAACGTTTCACAGATGAGTTATCAGGTCGGTAACTAATATTGAACGTCAAATGTCTTATGATATGTCATTGTCGGCCATTATTATTGTTGTCTATTATTTTCAGTTTTGTTAATGTCTTATGTTGTGTGTCTCAGAAGAATCTTGAATATTGTGTGTCAGCGAGTGATCACGTATTTCGTTTAGTTGTTTGCATACAAGGATCTAGTCGACATTTTGTGAGTTTATACGTAATTCGTGTTTATTAAGTGATTTGCTAATCAAAGATGCCTCCACACAGTTTTGACTGTATTTATGTTCTGTGTAAGAACAATCGGATTGTTAACAAAGAGCTGACATTTTTTTCCTTCCCATGGAAAGATGAAACACGTTGTAAAGACTGGTTGACGAATTGTGCAAATATTCAACTTCACAATCTAGAACCAATTGCATTGAGGAATAAATTGGTTTGCGAAAAACATTTCCGCCCTGAGTTTATATTATATTCAGGAAAAAGGAAACTGTTAAGTCGCTTTGCTGTGCCCTTGAAATACGACTCAGAAGTAGTGACAGTGCTTCCAAAAAATTCAGGTATGATGCAAAACATGATTCTTTATGATTTTATTTATTTCTTGTGCAGTGTTCATCGCAATTGTATTCATAAGGTTATCAATATGGTCAGGTGAGGTATGGGTAGGTAGGTAATAAGACTAACAATTCACTAGTTCTTCAGTTTATAATTGGCCATGTTTACTGTTTATTCCAATATCTAAATACTCATCAAGTTCTGTAAATAAGTCTATATATAGGTCCCACTTATAGCATCAGTATCAGTGATAAGCTAGGCCATGATAGAATACTTCATAACAATGATGACTTTCAGATTATATTTCAAGATTCAATTTATCTATCATAGATTATTTGTAATAATATATTGCTTATTACCCACTTGGCCTTTTTCAAAACACAATAGTTACTTCTATCTACAGTGGTTTAGTTAACTGATTTTTCATGAATGGTTATTAAAATTCTAGCTGAAGAAGTGGATGTCGCAGAACAAGGGATCCATCCATCTATTTCACAGGGAGATGATAATGATACTGATAGACACGAAGGTAAGAAACACAACATTGACCCTAGACAATGTATTCTCGGTGTTGATGGTCGAAATGGTTTTGGATAAATGAATGTTGTCGAAAATTATGAGTTCAATTCATATCATCAATGAAATATAAGAAATTAATGAAATTTGAAATTAAAATAATGTTTCCTTTCTTAACTTCACTTTCGTATTATTTGATTGTAATATCTTACATACAGATGCTATGAGCACACTTATAATGATCTAGGGGCATTATGTGCTATGAAAAATATAATTGTGGATGCACCACGAGAATTATAAAAGATGATAACACCCATCCTTCATGTGACATCCATCTCTCGGGGCGGAAGCCCTCTGCATCAGTCCCCTCCTAATAACTATTATAATTCCTAAATAATGTCTGTAGGTTATATGAGGAGGTGATGTATTCCATTTTCTAGATTCATCTGGGATTTTCTCTCCTTGTTTCTAAAATATAAAAATGGAAGATATAATAATTATTATTTCAATATATTTGTAGTAAGGACAGATTTTTTATCTGCCCCAAAATGTCAACACCTTGTTTTTGAAAAATTTGGAAATACTACAAATATATTGAAATAATTATTATATCTTCTATTTTTATATTTCAGAAACGAGGAGAGAAAATCCCAAAAATCTGTAAAAATGAATATACTACCTCCTCAATTAACCTAAAGACAGTATTATAATTCTGAAATTCAAAGTTACAATTCTCAGAATTATGTGATGCGAGTCAGAATTCTGATATACAGTGAACAGAAGATTTTTGGCAATGTAAGGGAAACAGTTTCATTTCAGCTGTCCAACTGTCAAACTTTGACGAGACTTATTTCTTGTGGCCATTGAGAAAAAATATAAATATTACTATTCAATCAATATTTGACACTGAAAGATTAGACATTGTTTTCTTGACATATTTTCGTTCAAAATACGTGGAATTGATGATATGATTGATTGATGAAATTAAAATCATAATAATAATAATAAAAGTGCTTTATTGATCATAACAAATACAATATCACAATCAATTGAACATCGACCGAGGTCCTTCAGCCAGCGGAGTAAATTTCATGTTATATCCATATTTTAGTCAAAAGTGATGTTGTTCTGATAGGGAAAAAAGAAAACTTATTCATCATCATCATCATCATTATTCATCATCATGATGAATTCTAAAATATTTATATATCTTTTTGTTTTTCAGCTCCATCTGACCAAAGCAGTTCTGAAGGATCTATGGCAGTTTTGCAACGAAGACAAACTGACATCACTTACCCAGGACCTTCTGAAGACCATGATGATTCTGATCCAAGTGATTTTTTAGTATCGCTAGATAAAAAATCTATAGGCATCAGAACATGCCATAAGGAACAAGTCAGTACTAGTGGAAGTTGATCTGGACGTAGACATATCAATGCTCTTCTCAATATGCCAGGCCCAAATTCATCTGCTGATTCTCGAAGAAAGATGAAGTTGAAGAGAAAGATTGTTCGATTGGAGCATACAGTGAAGAAAAAAACTGATTTGAATTTGAGGCTTCGACAAAAAGCTTTATCTTTCTCAACCAGAAATGTTCTTGCCAATCTCTTGCAAAATAAATCACCTGCTGCCAAAACTTTGATTTATATGCAGTGTTTTCACAAGAAAAGGGCAATATGGACCTCTGGTGAAAGACAATTGGCATTGTCCTTGTATTAAAAATCACCCAGCAATTACAAGTTTATGCTGAAAACGTTGGGATTTGTTATACCAGGAATATCCACCATACAATCATGGTTGAAAATATTCAATTTGAAAACTGGGCACAACACTAAGTTGGTAGACAAATTCAAATTGAAAATATTGAGTATGGGGGCAGATGAAAAATACTGTGTGTTGATGTTTGATGAAATGGCTCTGAAAAAAGGACTGGACCACAATAAATTCCATGATGTTATAGAGGGATATGAAGATTTTGGTAATCATGGAAGGTTTGCCAAATTTGCGAAGACTGCTTTAGTTTTTTATATCCAAGGATTACTATATAAGTGGAAAATGCCACTTTGCTACTACTTATCCTCTGGACCTGTGAAGGGCAATATAATTAGTAAGTTGGTGATTGAAGTTATACAGAAGTTGCAACAGCTTGGTCTGACTGTTCGTATTGCAGTATGTGACCAAGGTGCCAATAACAGATCAGCATTATCATTATTAGGGGCAACAATAGAAAGCCCAAAAATCACCATAGATGAAAAAGAGATTTTCATATGTTACGATGTTCCTCATCTCCTCAAAAGTCTTCGGAACAATTTCATGAATAAGAAACTGGACATTCACGTAGATGGAAAGTTGATTTCTTGGAGTGACTTTGAGGAAGCATACAAAATCGACAAGGCCAATAAAATTACCAGGTCAATGTTAAAAATAACAGATGAACATGTTTACCCTACAAATTTTCAAAAAATGAGGGTCAAATATGCTGCTCAAATATTCAGCCATTCTGTGTCTTCTACAATCTACACTTTGATGGCTACAGGTCAACTGCAGACAGTAACTGCTGCAAATACAGCTTCATTCATAAAAAAAGTTAACGATATATTTGATTGTCTCGATAGTAGAGTTGTCTCTAATTCGAATCCCTTCAAATCTTCTCTATCCATACATAAAACATTATCATATGATACATTGATTGAAGCTCAGACATTTTTCAGAAATATAAATTTTTTTGAAAATTCTAAAGAGAGAAATAATATAAATTGCATTGATGGATTCAGTTGGACGATTAAGGCTATTTCAATGTTGTGGGAAAAACTGAAGGAGGAAGGCAAGAAATATCTTCTCACATCCAGAATAAGTCAAGATCCCCTGGAAAATTTATTCTCTGTTCTGAGAAATACAGGTGACTACAATCCTCAGCCAACCCCTCGAGAATTTCGTATAGCATTGCAACACAACATGCACATCAGGCTAATGACCGCTGTAGAGTCGTCCAATTGTGAAGAGGATGAAGGAGAAATCTTGAACATAGAAGGTGATCCCCAATATGTTCATCAGGAAGAACCAGGTACCTCTCTGGGTCAAGATGATGTACATAATAATGCAGATTCAGATAGTGAGAAGGAGAATGACAGTGTGGAATGTGTGGAACTATCGGCTCCAAAAATCTCATTAGAAGACTGTGTCAATGTTTATGTTGCAGGATATTTGTGTTTCAAGCTCTTCCTAAAAGTTCCTAAAAGAGGATGATATTATAGAAGCTAGAGAGTTATATTTATTCTACAGAAATTATGGCATCAATAAGAGAAATATTTCATATTTAACAAGAACAAATAAGAATTTCAGTGATATAATTACATGTATGCTTCATGAATTTAATTCTTGCTTTGAAACTCTCAAGTTAGAATATGGGATAGAGGCAAAAATACAATGGAATCTAATTTCATATGTGGAAAAAACTTTCAATTGGTTTGAAGTCTGTAAAAATCATAAATGTTCATCTTGGAACATCTTGTTAAAATAAAACTGTATAGAATATTGAAGTGGGAAATTGAGGCTTCAGTATCTAATAAGAACAATGAATCATTCAAACCCCATAGAAAAATTAGAATATTATCCTCACAATAAATTTTTAAATTTATATTGTTCAATAATTATTTCAACTATATTTTCAAGCAAGAAGTGGACATCATTCATACTGGAAGGTTCGGTTTTTTTTTTATGTTCGAAGACTTTGTGAAATGATATTACTAACCAAGTATGTTTTTGTATTTTATTTTGTAATATTCCTTAAAATATATGGTCAATGCTTGAACTGTTTCAATTTTTCCATGTCTTCAAAAATTGAAGCGTTGATTGGTCTACAGGGTGATTCATTCTGTCACCACCTGTATTTGTTATTATAATGGTGAAATAAAGAAGTATTCTTGTTACGCATCATCTTTTATATAAGAAATCAGCCCCCGCAATGTTGAGAGAATTCTGATATTTATACTTTCGAATGAATCACCCCATTTATATTCAAAATGAAGTAAAAGAAATAAATTTATTTTCATCCTGGTTTCAACAACAGTGTATTGTTGATTGACATTTAGTAGTCATTTTCGAATTATATATAAAATGTATTTTCATGTTGCTAGGAATTTCGCTAACACTATAATAATTGGAAAAAGGTAAAAAATGTCTTTCCGCGGCAAAATCCCTGAGGTCACCGTTTTCGCTACCTTAACCAATATTTCATTTCAACTAATGATGAGGTAATGTTCTATTTCAAAAATACAATTTACCTATTTGATTTTTTCAATTTTGCAATGCTCATTTCTTCACTCTTCTAATATGTCTGAATTTTAATGAATACAAATTTTTTTGCATCATGCATTATATTGTTACACGAAACTCATTATATATCCAAATATATTATGTGCGATACCTAAGCGTTGATTGATATATATCAATCAACGACCTAAGTATGATTCATTTCATTTCTTCACTTCATTTCAGCACTTATAGCAGCGTAAATTCAAATCACCCGCCTAATATCGCTAACGAAGCAAATATTCATTTTATTACAAGAATTCATCCCCAAACAAATACCCAATCTATAAATATTTCGTCGGATTCAAGGTCGCACGTATCGTGTTTTTTCATCACAAACCGGTTTCTTGGCATAATCGCACAGAACATATTACTCTTTGATAATCGCATGAGTGAAGTTGCTTTACAGTTGCCTGTTTAAAATTCATCATGAATTAGCGGAATCTGTACATAATTTTACGATCTGTAAAATGTTGGCGAGGGCGCCACCAGACGGTATCGAAATGATGGGCGAGGGGAAAGGGGACTGTAAATACATTGGTTGGACATCTTCCCACAATATATCAATCAACGCCCCAACACCCAGATTCAGACCGATATATTAAAATTTGTACAATTTAGCGACCTCTAGCGCTCAGTAGCTTAAGATCATACATATGTTGACAGGATAGACTCATTTGTGCATGTCTACAAACTTTCAGTTCGAAGTGAGGTATCTTGGGAGGCGGTTGGGGTACGCTATACCCCGGAACACTGTTAACGTAACTTTCTGTGTATATCGATTTTGTAGGTAAGTTATTAATTTCCATTGGATGTTATGGTATGTAGTGATCATTTTGACATGTTTTCAGCAAAATGTCATACGAAGAAAACCAACGAAATCTTGAGAGATTATGGGAAGAATTTGGAGATATTTCTGAGGCGGAGTCATCCATAGATGATGAGTCTGAAGACAATGGGGGAGGAGCTATTGTAGAAGAAGAAGCAAGAATCATAAATAAAGAAAAAGCACAGTCAGGTGAAGACACAGAAGATAGAGAAGAGGAATCAGAAGATGATGGCTCACAAGTTGATGACAACGATGACAGAAATTTTTCAGATGAGGATAAATCAATCCATGGTGTGAAGGGAATTGCACGACAAACAAAACCTTGCGCTTGATTGTTGGCTATTATTCTTCACAGAAGAAATTCTGGATGATATTGCTGAATATACGAATGTCAAATTAGCAACTACTGCTACTGGATATGACGGAAATAAGAATAATTAGTCAAAGAGACTGACAAAACAGAAATCAAAGCTGTAATTGGTCTACTGTATGTGACAGGGTTATATAAGGCAAATCGACAAAACACTGCAGATCTTTGGAATACCAATGGGATTGGCATGGTAGATCTGTTTCGTACAACGATGTCACAACAAAGATACCATATTTTGTTACGATCTCTACGATTGGACAATATATACAATAGAGCGCAACGCAAAGAGATTGACAAGTTGGCAGCTATCAGAGGAATTTTTCAGCATTTCGTGGACAACTGTACGGCACACTATACACCCAGTGAGTACCTAACAATTGACGAGAAGCTGGAGCCCTTCAGGGGACGGGTGTCATTTCTTCAGTACATACCCAATAAAACCGCAAAATATGGTTTGAAGGTATTCGCCCTTGTCGACGCTAAAACCTATTTTTGTCTGAACATGGAAGTATACGTCGGCACTCAGCCAGACCTTTCTGAAAAAGTAATAATTCGCAGGATATAGTTCAACGTTTTATTGAGCCTGTATCTGGAACTAACCGTAAAATTACTTTCGATAATTGGTTTACGAGCTACCTTCTCATGATCAATCTACTCGAAAGCATCGTCTTACATCGGTTGGAACAGTCAGGAAAAATAAACGGCAAATTCCATCAGCTTTTCTAGATATACGAACCAGAGAACCTCGCAGTTCAACGTTTGCTTTCAAAAAAGATATCACAGCTGTATCATACGTGCCACGAAAATCGAAGAATGTCATCCTTTTTTCTTCTTTACACCATTACGGCACAATAGTTGAAGAATCTGGCGATAAAAAATTGCCTGAAATTATCGACTTTTTCAAATTCCACCAAGGGTGGCGTTGATACTTTAGATGAATTATCTGCTAATCACAGCGTAGCCAGGAATAGCCGCCGCTGGCCTTTGACTTTATTTTTTTCATTTTTGAATACCGCCGGAGTGATTGCACAAGTTATTTATGAATCTAACACGCAGAACTACAATATAAAACGACGAATATTTTTGAAAGAACTTGGTCTACAACTGATATCTGAATTTCGAAACCAACGAAGACAGAACCCTAGATTGCGCCCAGTACTACGAGAGAGCCAGCCAGCCGAACGTCATGAACCTTCATCTGAACGACGCAAAACAAGCAGTAGATGTTCTGTTTGTCCAAACAAAGATAGATGAATCTGGCTATTCAAAATTTATTAATTCTTGAAACATTCAATAAATATGAAATTATGAGTCAATGTCGCGATAACAAAATTCCAACGGTAATTGTTGACATTTCCGTAGTCGAAAACAACTTGTTCAACAGGTTGAGTGCCACCATGTATCGAAAAATTTCGTTTCCGGGGGCCGATGCACTTTCTTCGCCTAAACTCTCAGATACAAATGTTCTATTGATATCTACTTGTTTTTTGATGTGCCAGAATTTTTTGAAGGTTGAGAGTATCGCTTCATTTTTGGAGACCACATTGGTCTCACGCAGCCACTCATTCGACCATTTTGTTCGAGCGGCTGTGCCATACCAAAGTGTCACTACGCTATGCGCATGTCTCAGTTTGTCTCGTAGAGCTGCAAGTGTTACATCATGTCCTGGTACGAGAAAGAACAAAAGCAACTGACGAGGTTATGGCAGGAGGTGCTGTCCGATGAAGATGAATGCAGCAGTCAAGATGAAGAATCACTGTTTGGGGAGGTGTATCTTTCTGATGAATATCAGTGTGAATCATCAGAAGATTCTTCGTCATCGTTGGAGAATGCATCTTTCAAACAACCGAAGAAACGTCCCAAGATCAATAAGAAAATCGGTGCTAGAAAAACTCAAACATTCATACATAATACACCGTCGACCAGTGCAGCGGCAGCGGCTATAGATATTGTAGATTCGCAACATTTTTCTAGTGGCGAGCAACATGTGATTGACGCCATTGAAACAGTAATTGCTAATACGACCCAAGACTATGATTCGGAATCCGATCGAAATGATTCACCGTCAAATACCGCTACGCAAAACGCCAACATCACTTGGGGTCCTGGAACTGGTAACAACCTGAAGAAATTTGTATTCTCTGAAGCAAAAAACGCTGGATTTCCACAGATCCACGAAGATTTTCATGATAAGAGTCCTTGCGAATTTTATGAAATTCTTGTGAATGATGAAATCTTGAATTTGATAGTTAGTAATTGTATGCTCCAGTTTTCACTCGCAACTTCACAATATTATGTTTTTTTTTTTCAAAAGGTAGTGGAAACCAATCGGTATGCAGCACAGTGCCTCGCAATGAATGAACTTCGACACGCTCGGGTCACCTCTTGGCATGATACAACTGAATCTGAAATGAAAAAGTTCCTAGGCATCGTTTTGTGGATGGGGCTCTGCCAATTTCCAACCCTCCAATCCTATTGGTCCAAGAATCCTTTATACAAGAACTTCATATATCTTATAGAACTTTATACATCACAGGCATAATGTCTCGAAACCGTTTCCAGTTGCTCTTGAGAATGCTACATTTCAGCGACAATTCTGAAATAACCGAAGATAGGCTTCAAAAAATTACACCACTCGTGAAGAAACTGAAAGAAGCCTTCCAGCGAATAATCGTTCCGGGGGAATATCTGTGCATCGACGAGACATTGGTGCCGTTCCAGGGACGGCTCAAATTCAAGCAGTACATTGCGAATAAGAGACATAAATTCGGAATAAAGTTATTCAAGTTGTGCCTCGAGGGTGGCTATACGTATGACTTCAATATATACTGTGGCAAGGAGCACACAGAGGGAAGTAGTGTTCCGAGTAAGGTTGTTTTGAACCTGTTGGAGGATTTGCTGTACAAAGGAAGAACTCTTTGCACGGATAATTACTACACTTCAGTGTCTCTTGCTCACGAACTACTGCGCCATGAAACACATTTGATTGGAACTTTACGAACAAACAGAAAATTTAACCCTAAGAATGTTATAACAAAAAAGCTGAAAGTTGGAGAAACCATAGCCGAAGAAAGCAATTCAGGAATTGTAGTCCAAAAATGGAAGGACAAGAGAGACGTGCTAACGTTGAGCACGAAATACACTGATGAAATGGTGGCCGTGCAAAGAAGAGGAGGCGAAATAAACAAACCAAAAAATGTTATCGAATATAACAAGTTGGCTGGCACTGCTTTGATCAATGCTCATGTCGCTTATCGAGAAATCGGTAACGAGCCTATGTCTGTGACAAAATTTCGAGAATCGGTAATATTTGGTCTGCAAATTGAGCAACGTGAAGAGATGGTTGGGAAAAACAGCCACAAGTTAGTCAACTGCGGAAGAAATATGAGAAGGCGCTGTGTAATCTGTTACTCACAACATAGGCAAGAATTGAGCAGAAAAGAAGCACTCAAAAAAACTCCGCAAAGTATGTTGAGATGCGAGGCTTGTGACAAAAATTACTGCCTTGATTGTTTTTTTGATAGCCACGAAGTGAAGAAGTGATTCACCTAGTTTCATATTTTTTATTTTCCAACAGTATTGTTCATCAAAGTACATTTATTTCACTTTCAGAATATTCTTTATGATTTTGTCACATGTTTATGATATATAGATAAAGAAAACTAATAATATAGTATATAATTGAGAAAAAAATAATTACTCATATTTCCTGGCGGCGTAGTACCAATTTGGTCTCTCATATCAACAGGCCAAAATACGTCTCCGGACCGCCAGGCCGCGCTCTTTCGAACGCAATTTAATTCACATTGATACGAGAGACCGCTGTGGAGATATGCAGCCATATCAGATATGGGTATATGCGAGACCATATTGGTCTCACGCGGCCAGAAAGTCAAAAGTATGTGCAAGACCGTGTTGGACTCTCACGGCACTCAACCTGTTAAGACCGAAAATGTGTTATTAGAAAACGGCCGCGAACTTGTGATGAGCCCAGCTGAAGTAACAAGATACCTCGAATGAAAATTGGCAATTAGTAGACCAGAATTGAGATTAGAGAAGGGCCAAAATCTGAAATGGGTTCAGAAAATGTCGAATTAAATAAGTCCTGGGTGCTCATGAGAATAAATGAAAAAGGATGGCAAATCATTTATGAGATTAATTTTGTCACTACGACCTGGACATAGTCATTATTGTCAGAAATCCATATTTGGTGGGATTTAGTTCAGTTACTGCTAGGTCAGCGGTTTTAAATGTTGTTTTGAATGATATCTCGTCAATTTTCGTGATAATTCAACACGTTGACGATGACGTTGAAGGAAGATGGATAATTTTATCCCAGAAACTATAAGTGACTCTGAGTACATAAGTACAGTAGATAGTATATTTAGATAGAGAATTGGGACTCTGGATCAAAGAAAATTGAGTTCGGTCGTATAGACCCGGTCTGCGCTTGTTTATAAATACAATCAATACAATCAATCCTAGAATGTATAAAATCGAGAATTGAATAAAAAAAAAATATTTTTTAGATCACCTTCTTCAATAGAAACTACCGAAACTGAGAATATGAAGAGAGCTTCAGAGGAAACAGCTGAAGAAATTAGTGAGAATCCTGAGCCTGATTAGGAGCTTGAGCAGGTGGAAACTTTCGAAGTTAGGTCAAATGAAATCCTTCAACACCTTCAATTCCGAATCGTGCAAGATCTCATTCACAACAGTTCACTCTATCCTTTTGTCAAGAGGAAACAGAAGTGCATTAAGCAATGGCGAAAGCGATTTGAGTTTCAATAAAATATGTGAGGCAAGATATCAAACTGCAATGAGATAGCACAAAGGACTTTCTGGTATGAATAGTCGTGTCTTATTATATCCGTGGTGTATTTTTTTGTAGGATTATTATTTCTTCAATAGAAACAAGAGAAAGTATCCTGGAGACAAGATAAAAAATGAGACAATTAGAGTGCAAGAGTTACTCTCAGACCCAGGTAGATTAAAGAGGTTTGTAGTCACAGCACCACCACATTGTAAGGACGAACTGTACAATCCCAATTTTTGGCTCAGCAAGGTCGGAATCAAGAGATTCGATTTCAGAATACATGTGGACTTGAACCTCAAACAGGGGACTGAAACCTAAAAATGTTTTCTAAATCAGCAAAAAGTGGATAGGAACAATGCTAACGAAATCTTTAATATCTCTAAAGTACCCCATATAAATTTACAAAAGTCTGAAAAATAAAATTTTGTCCATACAAATCATTCTCCAGGAGGTATTGCCAAATATATTCTGCGTAACAGAACATTGGTGCCAAAATGAAGAATTAGAAAAAATTAGTCTAGGTTCCTTGAAATTAGTGGCCTACTCATCGCGAACCGAATCTAGTGGAGGGGGCACAGCTATCTATTCAATGAAAGTGAAAATTCCTGTTTTTCAAGTTGAAAGACAATTCGAGTTCACATGCTGTAAAACTAGTATTACTGAAAACACATGCCATATGCCATGTGTTTATAGATCACCTTCAGCAGATCTCAACTATTAAAAATCAGGAAATGACTCTCTGTCACTCTCACAGATTTTTAGCTAATATGATTCAACTTGAAGAGTAAAATCCACAACCAGAATTATTAATATATCATCAACCATCATCGATAATGTATTCACAAACATATCAACAAATATGTCCAAGTGTATAGTTCATGAAACAACAATATCAGATTATTTTGGCCAAATTCTTGTAGTTGAAAATTATACAAAAGCAAAGAAACTCACTGTAAAAAGCGATTTTCCACTGAGACGAACATATCAGGATTCACCACAGCTTTGTCAACAGAAGGTTAGCAAGATATTCATCAAGCCACCAGTTCTGATGATAAATCCAAGAATGTCTATAATATATTCTACTATTACTTCGATATGGCTTTTCCATTGTCCACTTGCATAGTAACACAAAAAAAACGATGAGTGGATAAACCAAGAAATAAATAATATTGATTATGTTAGAGACCCATCTCTTTTTCACCATCACATTCTAAGGTCTTTGAGACAGATATAAGCGACTCATGTCATTCTCAGATCTAAATAAGATACTCGCAATACAACAATATGGATTCAAACGAGGTATGTCAAGTGAACTTGCTATCCATAATACTATATCAGAAATCATAAATAACATTGATGCAAACAAAAAAGTAGGAAGCGTAAACTCTGATCTCTCAAAGTCCTTTGATAAGGTGAACCATAACATACTATTGAATAAACTTGACGAATATGGAATCAGAGGAAAAGCACACGATTTCATACATTCAAACTTGTCTGGAAGATACCAGACAGTAGACATATCAAAAACTCACATAACAGTTCATTCAGATATGAAACTCATAACTCAAGATGTCATTCAGAATGGCATCATTTTTTGGGATCATCTACTCGGTCAAATGAAATATCCACGACACAGAAAAATATAATCCGCTCTATGCTGAAACTACCATATGGAATATCATGTAGACCACACTTTACTTATACTTCCTACAGTTAGTTATTTTTGCAAAAAAAAAACACCATCACATTTCCACTAGAAACGGTGATCATTACTCAGACCAGATGAATATTTATACCAGAAACAGAAATGATATAAGTACACCTAAACACAATACAACATTCTTTGGAAAGGTCCCCACTATAAAGCTATCAAAAGGCTTACCAAACTCCCCCAAAGTAAAAAATACAGATAATTTATAAAAATTCAAGTTCTTAGTCACAGAGTATTTGAAAAATAAGGCTTATTCCAACAATGGTGATGTGGTGATTCTTGATGTGTCTCACTCAGTGTTTAATAACAAGATATAATATCAGGTTTTCTTCATTCTGTTTGCACGATCTTGCACATCCATTTAGATCAAACACAATCTATTGTATAACCCCTCTGACGTGCTGTGTGCTCTGTAGATTTCATGGCAATGAAGGTTATTATTATTGACAACAATACAATAAATTAGTGATGGGATTTTCTCTCCTCGTTTCTGAAAAATAGAGTAGAAGTTATTAAAAATTATTGCAAGTAATTAATAATTAATAATTAATGCAAGTAAGGCATTGGTAAGAGAAAGAATAAATTTCCATAAATACAACAAGGTAAAAACAAGAAATATCATCTCACAGTTAGAACAAACTTTATACAACGTTTTACACGAAGATGATTCAACACATATATTCATTTCTGTGAACAACTCATACAAAAAAGAGAATGACAAGAACAAATTGATACACATAGGAAAATTCGATGAACTCATTGAAGAAAGGAATTTGAAAAAATTGAGATTAGAACATCGTCAACAAAATTTCATGAATAGAACTGTTATAAACCTATCCTCAAGAACATTAACAGATTCTGAAAAATTAATACTGTCAAAAGGTATGAATTTTTCAATCACTCCGAATCATATTCCAAAATTAGATTTGATAACAGCTATTGAACAAACTGCACAAAGACTTCCTGATGAAATTTCTAATGAATATAGAATCAGAAATAAAATAATTATTGAGAAAAAACATGAAATAACACCGAACATCACAAGAGAAGAGAAAAACACTTAATAATCTTAAACATGATGATACAATCAAAATACTTCCAGCTGATAAAGGCAACGCTACAGTCATTATGAACAAAAATGAATATAATGATAAAATAATACAAATTATAAATGAAGGCAATTACACAAAATTGAATAGAGATCCAACAGCAAACATAGAGAGAAAGATACGAAACATAATGAAAAAACACGAAAATGAACTTACAATAACAGATAGGAAACATATATGCAGATACCATAGCAAACCCCCACATTTTTATGGACTTCCAAAAATACATAAACCAAACAATCCATTAAGACCAATCGTGAGTTCGATAGGATCTCCTTGTCAAAATTTATCACGATTTCTTTTAGATATAATAAAACCTTTATCAGGAAATAGTGAAAGTTTCATTAGAAAAACTGCTCATTTCTTGGAGAAACTAAATAACATCCATTTCGATACAGATGATATTTTAGTAAATTTCGATGTAGTGAGTTTATTTACTAATGTTCCTAAAGAAAAAACTTTACAAATAGTGAAAAAGAAACTGGAAGATGATGAAAAACTCATTGAAAGAACTAAGCTGAGTGTAGAAGGCATTTTAGAATTTTTGGAACTATGTCTCAAAACAACTTACTTTCAATTAGATCATGATTTTTATCAACAAAATTTTGGTATGGCCATGGGTTCACCATTATCTCCTATTCTAAGTAATATATTCATGGAAGATTTTGAAGAGAATATTGTGAAAAAATTCAGTAAACAACCAAAGACTTGGTGGAGATATGTGGATGATATTTTCATTATTTGGCCACATAACCGTATGGAACTAGATAATTTTCTAAATTATATAAACAATATCGAACCAACAATCAAATTCACTTTAGAAATCGAATGTAATAATCAATTACCATTCTTAGATGTCCTCATTAAAAAATCAGATAACAATTTGATAACAAGTGTATATCGTAAAAATACACACACCGACAGATACCTCAATTTTCAATCGAATCATCATACAAGTATGAAGAAAGGAATAATCAAATCACTTCATGATAGAGCCAAATCCATACCATCGAACCACCAAATTTTCAATGCCGAAATGAACCATATAAAAGATGTTCTACAACTCAACACTTATCCGAAACATTTCATTGACAAAACAATACACCAAATTGAGAACAGACAGAATATACAACAAACACAAAGACAACCAACACTGATAACAAATGTAATCCCATACATTCCCGGAATATCTGAAAAAATTAAACGTGTTGGTGACAAGTTTCGAGTGAAAACAGTGTTCAAGACAGAAAATACAATGAGATCGATTTTGACTCATACAAAACCGAGAAATGAAAAACAGTCATCAAAAAATTGTATATACAGTATACCATGTGTTTGTGGAAAATATTATACCGGTGAAACCAGCAGGCCTCTATCAGTAAGGATGAAAGAGCATAAGAACAATATGAAGAGAAGATATACTGACAAGTCAAAATTAGCTGAGCATATCCTTACTGAGAATGGACAACATATGGCCGATTGGAGTAATATTAAGATCATAGGAAAAGAAGACAACAACCAAAAACGGAAAATCAAAGAGTCTGCTTGCATTCTCCTGAACGGAGACAATAATATTGCTTCTTGTTCAGTTAATATAGATAGAACTTGGCATCCACTTCTGAAACTTGAATATGAAAATGGAAAATTCAATATCTATTAATGAAAACACCTTGTAACCAGAATTCCTCCGTCTGCCAAATTGTCACTTTTCAGTGTCAAAATCGGAAACATCGAAAAAAGTTTACGAAGAAAAATATTTCAATTGTGTTGAGAACGGGAGCAGATTCGTTCCCGAAACGTCCACCAAGATAAGTAGAGGTTTTATTATTATTTAATATATTTGTATCTCCAAATTTTTTCAAAAACAAGGTGTCACTGACCAATAGAGAATTTCTCTTTTAGGTATCTAAAGGTTTAATTTCAAGCGCAGTGACATTTTGGGACAGATCCTAAATCTGTCCTTACTACAAATATATTGCAATAATTTTTAATAACTTCTACTCTATTTTTTAGAAACGAGGAGAGAAAATCCCATCAAAAACTGAAAAATGAATGTACCACCTCCTCGAAGAACTTACAGACAGTATTTAATAAATTAGTGAATTCTCAGCAACAGTTTCTGAGTCATGTGAATGATATTGAATCCACAATACGTTCCACTTTAGAAATCAAAGATACGTGAACACAAATAGGTACCTCAACTCTCAATCAAATCATCAAATAAGTATTGGAATATGAATAACTTGTTGGATGAACCAACTACCAGAAAACTTATTATTATTCATCTCAAGCATTGCAACCTGCACCAGAGAAACTGAAATAACTTCTTGTTATTTCTGACATTGTTATATCTGGCTTCCACACAACCAATGAGCGCAATCAATTATTGAGAAAAATTCCCTATTGAAGAAGTTTTATCATCAGCACATCCTGAACTGCTATACAATGGCATTAGAGATCTGCAACAGGCATTGCATGATTCAAACAGAGAAAGAGATGAATGTGGAAACCACATAGAACCCAACAAAGCTCTAACAACTAAGAGGTTCCTAGCAAGCAGGCATAGAGACTGATCCACAAGGATATATTGCATCCAACTACTAATGCAAAGAGGATATCAGAAGAACTGGTTCTGAGTTCTAGAAACTAAATCAAATTTGATAGCCAGAATGGAACACCTGTGTGGACAGCAAACATTGCGGGGTTTTAGTTTATTTGCTGCACTTGAACTTGCTTGTATTATATTGTGAAGATTTCATTCGAATTTCATTGTTGTATGGTGCAGAGGCAGTTCATTTCTTCTTATCTCGTCCACTTTGTATTCTTTTTTTCCATATTTTGCAGTTTAACTCTGATTTCACAAGTTCACTTTCACTCAGGGCAACTTATATGAAGCTGAATAAACATCGACCAACAGTCAGAAGCAGACTGTTCCATTTTGCTGAATTCATTCAAGTATATGGTGCAGACAGTCTATTTCTCAATTTGTCAACTTTGTACTCGTTTTTTTATTATTTTTACTATTCACTCTGGCTTCACTTGTACTTCTCACTTCCTGGATCTCAATATCTCAATCAAGCAACTACTATGAAGCTGAATACAATCAACCAACAGTCAGAAGTCAGAAGCGAACCTATGTGAAGATGACAGCCACGAGTAAACGGCCATATTTCCGAACAAATTCCGAATGCGCTCGTCAGTGGTGTGCGCTGGTTTCCACCCTTTTAGGGCAACGTGTTGCATTAATTTAAGTTCAAATGTTTCAAATATGCCACAAGGATCGATTGCCGAATTATTTCGACCCGACACACAAGTGATTGGAGTAGCTGTTTCATATCCTTCATTTGCAGCATTTTCGATGTTTTCATAAGCAACATACATTAATTGAAGTAACCGATCAAGGAGGAAGTATAATGATGTTTGCATGTCTAATTCATCGATGTTCAAAACTGATCGAACTTGAAAGAATTACTTCTTGCTGAATCCCACAGAAAATTCTACACTGAAAAAAAAAACATGATTTCATATATTTCTTCAATTTTCCGCGATACCTAAACCAGAAACTGATGGAACTCCACTAGGTCAGAGAGTGTAGAATCCAGCTGAGAAAGAATTATTTCTTGCTGAATCCCACAGGAAATCAGCCACTGAAAACTGCTGATTTTATTTAATTCTTCGATTTTCGATACTCAAGGCAAGAACTGATCGAACTCCACTAGGTCAGGAGGAAAGATTCTCTAGTGTAGGATTCAGCTGAGAAATAATTATTTCTTGATAAAACTCACAGAAGATTCCGAACTCAAAAAACAGGATTTCATATATTTCTTCGATTTTCGAAAATTTAAACAAAAAGTGATATAACTCCACTATAGATAAGGAAAAGGTATAGCTTCTCAAGTGTAGAACTCAGCTGAGAAATAATTATTTCTTGCTAAATCCCAGGGAGCACAAACATCCCTGGGATGTTTTGGGATGTTTTTTTGAGATGTAATATGCACTTCCCAAAGAGGTCTTCGAAGGATGATTTCGAAATTTTTCATGTTCCTCTGTGGCATTTCTTTCTTTGCCTACCGAGAGGTATTGGCGAATTGAAAATAATGTTAACGGGTGAATGTCCTTTCTAGACATGACAAAGCTCGCTTTGGGAGGTTATTTATGCCAGATAATTGTAGTATATTCTGATTCTGTGCCACGGCTGTCAGGCATTTTCATTCCGGTTCTGCCACCAGCTGTGTGTTCTGTGATTCTGCATTACTATAAAATAAGTTATTTTATCACGATTTATCTTTTTAACTGAGCAGTGAGCTATCATTCATGTAAAAGGGGCTACTTGGAGATTATTGCAATTTTGTTGGAGGAATATGAAAGATTATCATATCAAATGTAGAAATAGGAATATGAAATAACCACTTGAGCAATATCGTCGAGGGTTTTATCATATTTCGGTTGATCAGCTCTGTTGAACCAGAAATAAATCTATTGATACCAGAAACTTTTAGGTTTCAAAATATATAAGAGGCATAAGAGAAGGCTGAAACAGCAGGCTGTAGAAAAAGTATATCAGCAAATTTCAGTTGATACCATTAATAAGCTATCAAGTGAAATGTTACCGGGCCCTTCTGACTCTGATGGTACTCTTCACAAATTATTTTATCAGATGACTTCTCAGATGATGATAGTTCATCGGATGGTGAATCACAAATTAATTCATCCAATATTCTCAAGTTTGAGTCAGAAAAAACTGACTCAATCGAAAGAAAACTAAGTAGTTTACAGCAATATATCAATAGGAATGGGCATCAAAGAACAATATCCGTCACAAAGCACTCTCATCCTTTTGTTGAGTGTGTTCTGAATGAAAATAATATAAGTGTTCCACTTGATGCTCGAACACTTTCAAAAACTCCTCGAGTAGTTGAAATTGAAAAAATGGAACCAGGAGAATATTATCATTTTGGGATTGCGCGCGCAAGGGATCTTCAATAGTTATTTGGATAAAAATGCAGATAATTGACAATGTTCCTTTAGAGTTGGGGATTGATGTGGATATTGATGGTCTCCCACTTAGAAAGAGTTCAGGTAGTCAGTTTTGACCAATATTAGGTGCAATTGTTTTAGAAGGCTCTTATACACTCACTCACTCCAATTGTAATTTTTCATGGTACATCCAAACCATCCCATGTGGAAGTATTTTTGAGAAAATCTGTTGAGGAAGCTCTTGTCAAATATATAACATAAAATTAAATAAAATTCAATGCTTTCATCTGTGATGCTCCTGCCAGAGCTAACATCCCAGACAGCACCGAATATCTCTAGAATATTCTCTCAATGTCCAAAAAGAGAAGAGTATATTCGAAATATTCATCGAATATTCTTAGAATATATACAACCCTGTGAAATGTTAAGGGAATATTCGTATTCGAACATTCGAAGAATGTATCTGAAAGAATATACGAGGAATATTCCGGTTTGAATATATTTCTGGAAGAATATACAAGGAATATTCCGGAATGAATATCCATTTATGAATGTTCATGGAATATTCAATTCTAATATTCAATATAAATATAAATCAAGTATATGAAATTTTTGATCGGATTAGTTCAAAGTCTTTGGTAATCTGTGCTCTAGTTTATTGTTTATAAGGTTTGTGTACGCGTATTCTGCTGTTTTGTCGTGTTGATGACGTGCGTCAATGTCAATGGGCCTGTCTAGTGGCTGACTGAAGACGTTTCTGTTTCTGTACAATTTACAAAAATTTCGTTTTGTAGCCGTCTTTGTTCAACTGTTCAAGGCATATTAATTGCAGTTTGTGCATGGTTGTTATTGTAAATGTGTGGTGAAAATTATAATCCTTGTGTGTTTGAAAACAACAAAGTCTCTGCAAAAGTGGAAAGCTGTGGCAGTACACAATCACGAATAGGTAGGTTTATTGTTTATAAGGTTTGTGTACGCGTATTCTGCTGTTTTGTCGTGTTGATGACGTGCGTCAATGTCAATGGGCCTGTCTAGTGGCTGACTGAAGACGTTTCTGTTTCTGTACAATTTACAAAAATTTCGTTTTGTAGCCGTCTTTGTTCAACTGTTCAAGGCATATTAATTGCAGTTTGTGCATGGTTGTTATTGTAAATGTGTGGTGAAAATTATAATCCTTGTGTGTTTGAAAACAACAAAGTCTCTGCAAAAGTGGAAAGCTGTGGCAGTACACAATCACGAATAGGTAGGTGAACCAATGTAACCATGTCAAAGAGGAAACGAAATAGTACTTGGTACCGGCATCTTCATCAAGAAACAGAAGACGCCATGGATGTAGCCTTCGATTGTTGCGAGGGGGAACAGGGAGAACCCATTATAGAGCAAACCTATGTGAAGATGGCAGCCAGGAGTGAGCGGCCAAATTTCCGAACGATTCCGAATGCGCTCGTCAATAGCGTGCGCTGGTTTCCACCCTTTTAGGGCAACGTGTTGCATTAATTTAAGTTCAAGTGTTTCAAACATGCCACAAGGATCGATTACCGAATTATTTCGACTCGACACACTAGTGATTGAAGTACCCACACAGCACATGACGTCCATTGGACGTCCATTTAAGATCCAAATGAAGTCCAAACGTCCATGGACCTTATATGGACGTCCACTGGAATTGGAATTCTGGATATATCGTGTATGTTACATCGGTGGACGTCTTATGGATGTCCATCGAACTTATGTTATTGGACGTTTTCCATATCATTTTCATAACATCCATATATGTACGTTATTGGAAGTTTTTGGTATGTACAAAACTGGATCTAATTCTCACATCCAAAATTGTACGTCCATTGGATGCACAATGCTGGAATAAATTGGAACATCCATTATTGTACAGTTATGATTGGCCATTGAGACATACAGAACTGAACCGAATTTGTACCTATACAAACTGTACATTCATGTACGTCTTTGGGAGGTACAGAACTGGATCTAATTCTCACACCCAAAATTGTACGCTGATGTCCATTAGATGTATAATGTTGGAATAACTTGGATCATCCATTATTGTACATTTATGAATGACCATGAAACGTAGAGAACTGGACCGAATTTGTACATACACAAATTGTACATTTATGTATGTCCAGTGAATGAACAGTACGGATAAACTTGTAGTTGGTATTAATAATTTCACATTCCTGAACATCTATATAGGATGATCAAATATCTTTATATTCATAAATTGTGAGTTTTTGTATGTCCACTGAATGTCACAATATTGGAAACAGCTTTTAACATTTCGGAACATCCATTCGAAGTACAAAACAGGATCTGAATATGTGAGCACATGTCCATCGGATAATATTGGATGTTTTTCAAAAAATTCCTATATGTACGTTACTGAACGTCTTTGCGATGTAGACAACTGCATCAAATTCGTACACTCAGAAATGGTTCATGAAACATATAATATACGCCATAGGTTTAAATCTTGAATTCTAGCAACAGTGGCCTGGCAAAACTGGCTTGGCAACACTGCATTCGCCGTGTGCCCGCTGTCACCCGTCACCGGTCGCGGCATATGGGTTCTCTTTCCATTTGAGGTTAGAGTGAAGACGCTCAAATGTGATTCAGTCTCAGACGAATAAAATAAATCTTCTGAGGATTCAGTTGTTTCACTCTGCTCTGAACGATTTTGTTTTCAAATTACATAGTGATTGTGTGACTGTAGCAAATGAAAGCGAGGCATAGATTATACATACTGAAGCTAGGTGAGTACAAATTTTGGGTTTGTGCTTATACCTTATGATGCCGTATCGCATATCATAAACTGAAAGTGATTCATCTGGCGCAACTGGCCGACAGTGTAGTCACAATAATAAAAATATTGTTGAATAGCCATATCAATTATTCATATTAGGCTAGTCTTGAACATGTTTTAGGATGCCACCTCAATGCTCAGTCATGTACCTGACATGTACCCATAGTTGGTTGCTTGTATGTATCCCATTGAATTTACTTTCGGTAAACGTTAAGAAAACGGGGCCAGCAGCGAATCTCACGAAATTCTCACAGATGCTGTGAAACATGATGAAATAAATAATGAAAATGAAAATTTGCCGCAGAAAGACATTTTTCCCTTTAAAAAAAAAAAAACATGTCGAGATACTCACTTTCAAGAAAAGTTGTAACATGAAAATTTACCTTTATTTCGATTCAAATGTCAGAATAGTACAGTTCCCTCTTTTTGTGCTCAGACTGTTGTCAAGTTCATCCAAAGTAAACAGCTAGGCTTCTAGTTTACATTTTATTACAGAAACTTACAAGATGTGAATTACATTGCATGGTAATTGTGGGTATTACATCCAGTCCTTGTGCCTGTTGGGTTGGTTGGTCCACTGCTGATGTTTTTGGGAACATTTATTCCTGAAATTAAAGTAAACATATATGATTTTACACAAAGTCATGTTCATAACTTACTTGAACTCCAGGAACAATCTGAAAAGAAAAACAAAGGATTCACAGAGAAAGTATTTGAGCTTCAAGAAGAATTCTACTTACCAGTTGAGTCTTGCAGGTGCTATGGCTTTCTTTAATTTTACCCAAACCCGTTTCTTTGGAAAGTTATTTTCAAATTCGTATTTGTTGATTTATTTTCATTGGCTGTCAATCTGAGGATTCACAAGTTGTCCAAACTCGAAAGTCAAATTGTTTCATGTCAATGTCATGTCACAGGTCACGTCAAGATTCCCTGTTCGTTCCTTTTAGTGCCGTTCGTTTGCACTCTCGGTGTAAGGTCATGTCATCACAGAATCGTGTGTCACGAGGCAAGGGTCATCGAACCACGTGGGGTAAATTCAATTTTCTCATTGGCTAGGGTTTGAAAGCTTCGAAAGCCTGTGATTGGCTTAATAGCTTAACCCGTTGCTCACGCATGGGCAGCGTTGGTGCGCCGTGTAAATAGTTGGCTGTGTTTGTTTTTTTCAAATAGGTTGCCTTATGAGGTGATTTCGTTTTTTCGACGAGGAGATCTTTCTGGAAGGGATTGTTCTTTTTCCGTTTGCTTGATCGACGCCATCATGTCGACGAAAAGGACATTTGCGATTTTGCCCTGCGAGGTGGTAAAACGCCTAATAAAGTTATTTTTCGGGTGTGAAGCCGATCCTCCGTGGAAGGTGAGTCTTTCGAAGACTAATGGTATTTTCTTGGCATGAAACAGGGTCGATTTCTATTATAGATCTGCCGGCTCCCACGTGATTTATTTTTTTTGGAGATGGCCGTCGGTCATTAGAAAATACGTTCTGCTGTCCCACTCAACTCCGATGCTGGTTTTCTCGACCACAACGTGTTGTGCAACCTGATTTCCCAGATTTCGCTTCGTCTTTGACGCAACCCTTCACTCCAAGTGGTCCTTTTGTCCCTGCTGACCGCGTGGGTCTCGAGCACCCTTCAGTAACCAGTCAAGTATGGGCTGTCGCAGATAACACCTCCTGGGGACCTACTTCAAGCTGGTGACCTATGTCAGGAGTTCCTGGAGTTCTGAGGTGCTGGGTCAGAGTACTCAACGAATCGGGTGAGCTCCATCCAAAAAAAGGTTTTTTTTTATTTTTTTGGGCATAATGATGAATTATTGATTTCACCAATGGTAGTGCCTATCACATTTATTCATAGTGAAGTAACGTGTGGATAAAGTATAGCTAAGCATTTAGGTTTAGGCCAGTGTGGTTTATATACAGGAATAATATAAAGTACATAGTTAGCAACGAATGTGATTCACAGAGGTCTTTGTAAACGTATGCAGCTGCACGCGGTAACCGGTGTCTCAGTAAGCTTATGAATACTACTAGTAGTTGTCTCACTTGGTAAATTGCATATTTAATCATTTTCCTTTTGGGATATACTGTCACCAAGAGGTGGCATATTTATCATGTTTTTGCTATGAAACACCATGTCTTTTCACTAAGAAGCCTACAGTAAATAAACTACATTTGACCAAATTCCATACTGTTTTGATTTCTTAGTTTTCTCTACATCAAATTTAAGTGGCGCCCCCTTTCAAAATATATAAAAAAACTGATAATAATAACATCTGACCAACCCACGTCTCAGCTCTCCAGACACATTGGCCGCAGTTCCTTGACAGCACCATTTTGCTGATTTTGGTACTTATTCTGGATAACTCTTTAGAAAAATGCAAAAGGTGGTGACGAAGTCAATACAATCTGTTGGGAAGAGTTTTCAACGTATTGTTTTCGATTCATATGCACTGTGTTGAACACAAAACACTTTTACATACACACAGTTAACAATTCACAAGCAGAATAAACCTCAAAAAGTATGAAAAAATGTGAAAAACCAATCATTACTTTAATATTTTCTATGGACACAAACAATAAATTCCATTTTGACAAATGACAATTCGACTGCCAGGATATTCTGAGATTGCGACATTGCCAGATTAATTTCCAGAATCAAGGAATTTCGCTTCGCTCGCCTGCAGTATTGTGATTGTGAAATAACTTTTCGATTTCCTTTCTTTCAAACAGGAACGATAATTACCTTCATAGTGATGAGCTCATTCAATGCAATTCCAGGATAACAGTATTTATGAATCTTGCAAAAAATAACTAGGAAATATGTAACATATAAATCAAGTTACCTAGCTACTAACAAAAAACGTATAATCAACAAAAACTATTCAGTATCAACGTCTCCCGTCGATTCTACAATGAATTTGGTGCGTTTATTGAAAATTTGTGATGATAAACCAATTTTACTCGATAGCTTGAGAGAATGGCATTTGGTACCTCGAGATGGAGATTATAAATGCCCCAAATGTAATGGTTCATTTGCGCTACGTGAAGATGCTTCCAGGTAATCGAATCTGACACTCAGGTATCTCCTGACATCTTCTACAATCTCTCATGATGAATTAAATTTTCTGATTACCCTAGTTTTCCAATTATCGGAGCTGATTGATTGCAATATTGGGTACTTCTGTTTGTTACCATTTACTGAACTACACTTTGTAATCATGCAGATGAATATTTGATAGGGAATGAATCTGATTCATATCATTGGTAACTGCAATATTGCCAAATTATTCGATGAAGGAAAAATACCTAGAAAAAAATAATAATTGAATATTTCTTTTTTGGTTTCTTATTACATTATTACTGGTTCATCATAGAGAGAAATATAGATTCCAATAATACATTGTAGCTAAATTTTTTCAAGGGTTGATGGGTGGAAATGGAAATGTCCCAATTATGTTTCTGCAAAACAAAAAAAAAGGAGATGTGATTACACGAGAGAGTTCCGTCTTGGGACATTTTTTGCCAAAACAAAATTATCGCTGTTCCAAATATTGGCATTTGTAAATTTATGGGTGTCGGATGCTCCACTCAAACTGATTTCGGAGCAGTTGGAAATTTCCAGGGTAACATCCATTGATTGGGCTAGCTTCTGTAGGGAAGTACTTTCGGAGGCTTTTTTTGACAAACCCGAGAAACTAGGAGGGCCAGGAAAAATTGTAGAAATTGACGAAAGTAAATTTGGCAAAAGAAAATACCATCGAGGTCATCATGTGGAGTGGCAATGGGTTTTTGGTGGTTATGAACGTGGGTCTCGTAGGATTTTTATGGTTGCTGTGGACCAACGAAACACAGATACACTCCTATCAATCATTGAGCAATGGATCGAAAAAGGAACCACGATTCATTCCGATTGTTGGAAGGCATACGATTGCCTGTCTGAGAATGGCTACCAACACCTCACAGTGAACCATTCCGTAGCATTTAAAGACCCCGAAACTGGGGTGCACACGAACAGCATAGAGTCCTCGTGGAGACACGCAAAAGCTGTAAACCCTTCCAATGGAAGAAAAAAAGCCCACATTCCCGGAAACCTAGCGAAATATATGTTTTACAAAAAATGTGACTAGTTGAATTTGAATCGGACAATAGAATTTTTCAAATTGGCAGGAAAACTATATGATCCTCGGAAATATAGTGGAGGAGATTCAATCCATGTGGCTGACGAAGATGAGAGAGCCGAATTAGCGGAAGACTTCTGAGAAATGTTAAAAAAAAATCGGCCCTTCTTAGGGCCACCAAAAATTTTCGAAGGATTCGTTTTGCTAATGAGGAAGTTATTATTATTGCTTTCATCTTGGATAGCCGAAATTAATTTGATGTGGTATTGTCCCCCTTTTTTAATATCGAAAGATTGGATTAATGTGCACAGTTATAGAATAAGAGGCATGAGCCTCACTGAATGAGACGCCTAACATAACGCCTAATAATAGTGATCGGATCGTAGGCAGCTATAGAAGTTATGTTAGGTCAGGTCAAGTTAGGTTGGGTTAGGTTTGGTTAGGTCAGTTTGGGGTAGGTAAGGTCAGGTCAGGTCAGGTCAGGTCAGGTCAGGTCAGGTCAGGTCAGGTCAGGTCAGGTCAGGTCAGGTCAGGTCAGGTCAGGTCAGGTCAGGTCAGGTCAGGTCAGGTCAGGTCAGGTCAGGTCAGGTCAGGTCAGGTCAGGTCAGGTCAGGTCAGGTCAGGTCAGGTCAGGTCAGGTCAGGTCAGGTCAGGTCAGGTCAGGTCAGGTCAGGTCAGGTCAGGTCAGGTCAGGTCAGGTCAGGTCAGGTCAGGTCAGGTCAGGTCAGGTCAGGTCAGGTCAGGTCAGGTCAGGTCAGGTCAGGTCAGGTCAGGTCAGGTCAGGTCAGGTCAGGTCAGGTCAGGTCAGGTCAGGTCAGGTCAGGTCAGGTCAGGTCAGGTCAGGTCAGGTCAGGTCAGGTCAGGTCAGGTCAGGTCAGGTCAGGTCAGGTCAGGTCAGGTCAGGTCAGGTCAGGTCAGGTCAGGTCAGGTCAGGTCAGGTCAGGTCAGGTCAGGTCAGGTCAGGTCAGGTCAGGTCAGGTCAGGTCAGGTCAGGTCAGGTCAGGTCAGGTCAGGTCAGGTCAGGTCAGGTCAGGTCAGGTCAGGTCAGGTCAGGTCAGGTCAGGTCAGGTCAGGTCAGGTCAGGTCAGGTCAGGTCAGGTCAGGTCAGGTCAGGTCAGGTCAGGTCAGGTCAGGTCAGGTCAGGTCAGGTCAGGTCAGGTCAGGTCAGGTCAGGTCAGGTCAGGTCAGGTCAGGTCAGGTCAGGTCAGGTCAGGTCAGGTCAGGTCAGGTCAGGTCAGGTCAGGTCAGGTCAGGTCAGGTCAGGTCAGGTCAGGTCAGGTCAGGTCAGGTCAGGTCAGGTCAGGTCAGGTCAGGTCAGGTCAGGTCAGGTCAGGTCAGGTCAGGTCAGGTCAGGTCAGGTCAGGTCAGGTCAGGTCAGGTCAGGTCAGGTCAGGTCAGGTCAGGTCAGGTCAGGTCAGGTCAGGTCAGGTCAGGTCAGGTCAGGTCAGGTCAGGTCAGGTCAGGTCAGGTCAGGTCAGGTCAGGTCAGGTCAGGTCAGGTCAGGTCAGGTCAGGTCAGGTCAGGTCAGGTCAGGTCAGGTCAGGTCAGGTCAGGTCAGGTCAGGTCAGGTCAGGTCAGGTCAGGTCAGGTCAGGTCAGGTCAGGTCAGGTCAGGTCAGGTCAGGTCAGGTCAGGTCAGGTCAGGTCAGGTCAGGTCAGGTCAGGTCAGGTCAGGTCAGGTCAGGTCAGGTCAGGTCAGGTTAGGTTAGGTTAGGTTAGGTTAGGTCAGATCCCCCTCCGAGGAGCTGTGAGTTCTTGACGTTGGTGGAGGGGCTCAAGTACCGACAATGATGCCACAGGCGATGCCGGCAGGAGTCAAAGACTCCTGGTAGGGCCTCCCATGCCGGTAAGGCTGTGGCGGAGTAGGGAAAGGCTGTCCTTAGCCTTAGCTCAAACCTAAGGGATTGCCGAAGAGAGGCAAGACGGCAGTGGCGAGTCGGGGTTACCTTAGCTAGGGGATGCTCAGTGCAATCATCCCCTCAATACCGTAAGCTCTGCTCACATCTCCACGACCCCGGGAGGCACAACCGAATACGAGATGTGGGGACAGGGCCCGGGGGACTACTCAAGAGCATTGAGGCTGAATCGAGAACGATCTCGACATGGGCAAAAGAAAAAAACACCAAGAAGGAGATAAAGGAGGCATCAGCGAGTCTGAGAAGCCTGGTCAGCCAAATCATGACCGACGAGATGCAGGTGATGTTGCAGAAGGCCATGAGAATGGAGGGATATAGAGACTCAGTAGTTTTGGAGAAATGGGAGGAAGTGGCAACGCAGACGGACCCTCTAGAAAGTGAGGGGAAAGCATCTATTCAATCGGAGGTGGTAGAGGAATTATTGGAAGAAATTAAAGAAGTAAATGAACAAATCAAAGAACTCCAAGACGAGAATAAAAAGTATAAGGAGGAACTGGGGAAGATGAGGAAGAGATTCGAGGTTCAAAAGGAACAACTGAGCTCGGTGCAGAGCTATGACTCTATGAAGCAACTGTTGGACTTCAAATGGCCGGAAGCGCTGTTCGAAAGAGCATCTATGGCGACAGGATCGCCACCCACAAGCAACGGGGAAATAGATACAGTTTGCCTTGTGGAGGAGCAGACAAGCGCCAGGAACGCTAACATGAGGAGGATCATGGAGGAACGCTACCCGGAGCTGAAGGAGATGAAGGGGATGCTCGCTACACTCAAACAAGCTACCTCCATGGAAATTGACGGAATGACGAGGGAACGGGTGAAACAGGTACATAGAATAGAAGTCACAGAAGGGGAGGACTGGTTTAACACACTCATGAAAATTAGAGACAAAATGATTAGAGATGAAAGGAAAATATTGTCGCTATACCCTCCAACGATGGACCCGAATGGTGAGGACACTAGAAAAATGGTTGAGACGGTGCTCAGAGGCACAGAGATAAAGTGCACAATATACGTCATTGAAGAAAAGAAGCAGAGGCAATTCTGGTAAGTGGGGAGGGGAGCACATACGCAGAGCTGCTGAAGAAAGTCAAGCACTCGGTCAAATCTGGAACGGACACAGCGAGGGGCATCAGAACCATTAGGGAAACCAAAGAAGGAAAAATGGTGATCATGGTCAGCAAGAAAGACCGACAAGCTGTTGAAAAACTGAGGGCGGAAATTACAGAAGGCACTGGCTTGACGGCCAGAAGAATAGGAGGCAGTGCGAAGACGACTATCTTCCTCATAAAGGACATCGATGGCATAGCGATAAAGGAGGAGGTAAGCGAGGCGATCAAGAGAGATCTGGGACTTGAGGACGATCAATTCCATCTCGGGGATCTCAGAAAGTACTACGGTGGCAATCAAACGGCGACATTGAAGATAGCCACGGAAAAGGTTGGGAAAAGAGAAGTAAGGGTAGGCCTGAATCTATGCCGGATGGAGGAAATGGTGGAAGTCTTGCAATGTTATAAATGTTGGGGATACGGTCACAGGAGGGAGGGATGCAAGGAAACGGGAGCATTGAAAAACCTCTGTAGAAGATGTGGAAAAGGAGGGCACATCGCAAAAGAATGCACGGAACCGGAATTCTGCCTCACATGCAGGGAAAGCGGACACCAGGTAGGTAAAGCAAGATGCCCAGAATTCAGAAAGGCGCTCAAGGCGGCCAGACATAACAACAAGAAAGACAGCTAGGTCTGAGATATCTCTAATCTATATTACATATATACATACCTACCTGTTTGTCTTGTATATATTCTAGTAATAGCCTATTTACAGCTTCACATTTGTTCTATCTATACAAGTCTATTGACGTATTTATCTATCCTATTTTATTTATATACTCTTATTTATATACATTCTTGTCTGTTTTCACTTATGGCAATAAAGTTTCTGCAAATAAACATGAACAGAAGAAGAAATGCACGTCATCTCATGAGGAAGACCATGATCGAGAACGACGTCGACATTGTGTTGATGCAGGAACCAAATAAAAAAATAGCGGGGAACGACTCGAGATATATAGTGGACCCAAAGGGAGATGCAGCGGTCTTCTGCAATAACAGAAGATGTGGGATACTCAGGCATGAAAGCGGGCCAGGCTTTGTATGTCTTGTGTTCGCGGACTACGCAGTTTATACCTGCTACATATCCCCGAATGCTAGCAGGGCGGAGTTTCAAACAAAGGTGGACTCGATCATGCAACACGTGAGGGACAGGGGCAGAGAAGCCATCGTAGTGGGGGACTTCAACGCGAAGTCCAATATGTGGAACTCGTCTGTCACAGACAGGCGTGGAGAGTTTATCACGGAATGGATGCAGACGCTGGACATGAATGTGGTGAATGAAGGAAACACGCCCACCTTCGTAAGAGGACACCAGGCCTCAATCATAGATATCACGCTCGCTACAGAGAGAATTGGAACGAAGGTTAGGGAATGGAAAGTCTCAGAGATGGAGAGCTTGAGTCTGCATAGGTATATTTTCTTTGAGGTTGCAGGCACGGGCACTAGGAGAGCGCAACAAGAATGGATCAGAGGCTTTGAAATTGATGATGAAGAGTTTATGGAAGCCCTACGAGAAGCCGAAGATGCAGTAACAAGCGTTGAGTCCCTCGCTGAGGTGGTGAAAGCTGCACAGGACGAAAACTCCAACAGGGATGCAGGAGGTGTGAGACCACAACCAGTGTGGTGGAACGAAGAGATCGCCTTGGCCAGGGGCACCTGCAACGTGCACAGGAGAGCACTCATCAGGGCAAGGAGACGACAGGAAAACTTAAGGGAGATCAACATCATTGAGACAGCATATAAGGTAGCCCGGAAATACATGAGACAATGCATCAATAAAGCGCAAAAGGAGACGTGGGGAAGGTTATGCGACCGACTTGAGGAAGACCCCTGGGGGCAGGTATACCGCATCGTGATGGATGGGATGAAGAGCTTGAGGACGCCTTATGATATGGATCAGTCAGTTAAGGTCGAGAAGATACACGGAACTTTTTCCACCATGCGAAGACGAAGAACCGGAGTGTCAAGAGATACAGAGCCCTCCCCATATAACGGAGGAGGAGCTGGTGGCAGCAGCGGATAAGCTGAAAACCAATAGATCACCGGGTCCCGATGGGATATTGCCAGAAACAGCGAAACTCGCGGTGAAGGAAATTGGCGGCGTAGTATTGAGGGTGCTAAACGAGCTACTAGAGAGCAACGACTTCCACTGCAAATGGAAAATCGCACGCGTCGTCCTGATCCCAAAAGGCCGCCCTGAAGACGTGAAGGTGAGGCTGATATGCATATCCTGAAGAAGAGACTAGAGGAGGAGCTTAGCCTACTTATCAACGTTCAGGAAGCCAACTGTATCCAATTCTGTGTAATTTATTTTTGAATAGAAATATTGTTGGAGTTATAGGTATATATCATGGCAATGAAAAGCCGAAGGATGCCAATGAATTTCTGAGATTTTTTGTGAATGAATTCATAGATGTTCTACATACTGGACTTTCTTTCAATAATTGCATATATAGAGTTAAAATTAAAGCGTTTATTTGTGATGTACCGGCCAAATCATTCATTAAATATGTTAGAGGACATAGTGGATATGACTCATGTTCAAAATGTAAAATTGAAGGTGTTTACATGGAAAGAAGAGTGTGTTTTCCAGACGTCGACAATTTAACTTTCAGAAATGATCCTGATTTTAGGACAAAAATCGATGAAAATCATCATACTGGAACTTCCTTATTAGAAATGATTCCTGGAGTTGATATGGTCGAGGATTTTCCATTAGACTATATGCACTTAGTGTGTTTATGCGTAGTGAAGAAACTCATTGTAAATTTGTGGATGAATGGAAAAGTTCCTGCCAAATTGTCATTTCAGCAGGTTTCAATTTTATCTAAATTGCAATTGAGTCAAGCTCCAAATATACCTCATGAATTTAACCGTGAACCAAGGTCACTAGATGAAGCAAGGAGGTGGAAGGCAACTGAATTTCGTTTATTTTTATTCTATTTGGGTCCAGTGATTTTGAAAAATGTTTTGGATAGTGACAAATATCTGAACTTTCTAAGTCTTCATATAGCAATATCATTTTTATCAAACTCACGATGTCAACATAATATTGTATACTGCCAATCTTTATTGAAGTATTTTGTGGAAACTTTCATCATTTTATATGGTGCTCAGAATGTATCACATAATATACATAACCTGTTACATCTCTGTGATGACGTTAAAAGGTTTGGAGAATTAGATATGTTCAGTGCCTTTCCTTTTGAGAACCACATGAAAAATTTGAAAAAGCACATCCGGAAAAGTGATAAACCCTTACAACAGATCATACATCGAATTATTGAAGAAGAAAACTCAAATAAAACACCAAAAGCTTTACTACACAAAAATCATCCTGAACCATTGAATGAACATTTTCTTGGTCCTCTATTAGTTGATATCACACATTCTAAGCAATTCAAGAAATTATTATTTGAAAATTTTTCATTGAGTATTTTTGAACCAGACAATTGTTGTTATTTTACTGACGGTTCAGTAGCTATCATTAAAAATATTTTAGTAATTAATGATGAGGTAAAATTGTTACTTCAGAAAATGTTGAAACTAGAAGACTTTTATAAATCTCCTTGTAAGTCTTCCGAATTGGGAATATTTCTTGCCAGTGACTTTGGTTCACTAGAATTAATACATTCTCAGGAAATCTCCTACAAATGCATGAAATTAGATTTTGAAGAGAAGTTTGTTATATTTCCAATATTACATTCATTCTGAATATGAAGAAAATGAAAATTTAATTTGTATATGATATATACAGGGTGTCCCGAGAAGATAAAGACAATTTTCAAGGAGTGATAGGGGACATCAAAACGAGCATTTTTGTTTACATAAACATATGTCCACAAATGAGCCGTTTGGGCTGTAGAGCAAAAAAACTATTTGAATGATGTACAAATAATTAATGAAGTTTTTCACTCATTTTTTTTTAGTTGGCCACGAGCTGCAAAAACCTTTCTTTATCATGAACATTTCGAGAATTTCTACCTTGGGATCGTCGTAAAATTTGTTATTTGTCATTTGTTGCCGTTATAATATTCATTAATTCGAAAATTTGCATTCAACAATTATTGTAAACCATAATTTATTTTTTGAGGAAGCAAAATTAATGTGTAAACAGTGATTCAATTATTGTGTAGTATATTTAGTATTGAACAGTTTTTTGCTCTACAGCCCAAACGGCTCATTTGCGGATATATGTTTATATCAACAAAAATGCTTGTTTTGATGTCCCCTATCCTATAATTTTGGGACACCCTGTATAATATTATATAATTTTTTGAGTAGTTAGCATTCATTTTGTAATGCAACAAACAGGTATCTATTCCATGGATCATTTCTGAAGGAATAATAGCTGACGTCAATGTATCGACAACATACAATTGCTATTTTTACAAATTTATCAAATTCAGCATTCATCATTAGGATATCAAAACCCATAAGAGAGGTATGGAAAAAAGTTAGTTATGTTTTTTACTTTTTATTTTATTATACTGTCTTGTTTGTGATATTGATAATGTATGTTTTAATACATTATTCAATATTTGTGCTTGGATAATAACTGTATTCTAGTGTGTCCTTAAGAATGTCCTTTATTTATTGTTTCGTGTTTTCCTGATATTTATTCACTGTTTTGTAAGTGATATTCATAAAATATATAAACTTTTATAGTCATTATTTTAGATATCTTTCGAAATAACCCCCCCCCCTCATTCATGGGTTGCAAAAATATACATGTACATTGAAGGAACGTCTTCAGTATGAGTCCAATGTACGTGCAGTGGATATCCTGATTGTACTTCCAGTGGATATCCTGTTCTTACGTCCAATGGATATCCTGATTGTACGTACATAAGACATTCTCAATTTACATCCTTAGAATGTTGAATCCAGTGAGGTTCGGACGTTTTCTGGACGTTTCCAAGATCCTTTATTGGACCTTCAAAGGTCCATCGTACATCCTGCTGAATGTCGGTTGAACGTCTTTAATTTACGTCCAATGGATATCCTGACTGTATGTCCAATGGATATACTGATTGTACATCCATGAGACATCCTCAATGTACATCCATAGGATGTCAAATCCAGTGAGGTTTGGACATTTTCTGGACGTTTCCATGTACATGACTGGACGTCTTTTGTACGTCCAAAATATCCATTCCGTACGTCCAATGAACATTCAATGGACGTACATGTGCTATATGGGTAGCTGTTTCATCTCCTTCATTTGCAGCATTTTTGATGTTTTCATAAACAACAGATATTAATTGAAGTAACCGATCAAGGAGGAAGTATAATGAAATTTGCATGTCTAATTCATTCGATATTCGATAACCAAAAACTGATCGAACATGAAAGAATTACTTCTTGCTAAATCCCACAGAAAATTCTACACTGAAAAAAAACATGATTTCATATATTTCTACAATTTTCTATACCTAAACCAGAAACTGATCGAACTCCACCAGGTCAGGGAATCCCACAATTCTTCGATTTCATTCATTTTGTAATGCAACAAACAGGTATCTATTCCATGGATCATTTCTGAAGGAATAATAGCTGACGTCAATGTATCGACAACATACAATTGCTATTTTTACAAATTTATCAAATTCAGCATTCATCATTAGGATATCAAAACCCATAAGAGAGGTATGGAAAAAGTTAGAGTGGAACAAAGTTACAGAATTTCATGCTCATCAATATAGCGATTATCTCTTCTGTATTATTTTCCATTTTCCTGAAAATAGAAAAATAATGAATGGAAGAACATGGTCAGTGGTCAAATTCATTGAGGAGGACACAGTGGAGGCTGTGCCGACAACATGGGTTATAGGAAGTTCATGCTATTGGCCTCCATACCCCAGAGATAAGTTGGTAGCTGCCATAAAAAACTTTGAAGCCCCAAACACACATTGGCCTTCGCACAAAATGGAGGTTTTCAGAAATGGGACTTTTGGTATGTATCATATGCCGAATTAATATGTATCTTTCAATTAATTCTGTATTATATTCATTGACCTGAGATACAACTCTAGCTGATTATTTTAATGAGTTAGGTATTTTCAAAATCAACTACAGAAAAACCTTTGACTGTGCTGTACACTTCAATCAATATTATATTGGATGTCCAAAATGTATTATACCTATATATAACTTATTGAAATTTCCATAATAGTATAATATGCAAGGACCATTCAAGGATGGCGTTTGAGATACCAGCATGAGAGTTATGATGTGAGCTTATAATATATCTTTGAGATGGAGTGTATCTTCTAAAGGAGCTTTTTAAAAATCTAAATCATCTTTACATGAAGTCTCCTATAAAAGACTAGGACACTTTATGTACATTGATGATTTTCATTTACTTTCAGAGACCTATTTAGAAGCCAGGAGAAAGTTGAATCTGGCAGAATATATGAGTGACTTGAACCAAGAAGATGAACCCCAAACTAGAAAAATTCGTCACAGAAGACAAGTTGTTCCATCTTCAGATGATGAAGCTGCACCTCCTCAAAAAGAAAAATCCTTACCTAAGCCTCCAACTAGGCCAAATAATGTGTCTATAGAGGATAGCTGTGTACCAATCAACAATATGTATGAAATATTCAGGGCGTTACATTAGAGAATATAATGGCATGACTTCTGGTTAAATGGGAAGCTCGAAATTGGTGAAAACATTCAGAACAAATGGATAATTTACTGTAGTAAAATCTTCATCATAATAGCTCATGTTATGTTCCATAAATTGATGGCATTTTTTATAGGAGATGCTGCTACTGCTGCCACTATTGACACTTGCTGCTGCTGTCCATTTCATGAAATAATTATGAAAATATCAGGTAGATGTACAACATTTGCAACATTTTAATTGTTGCAAATGTTGTAGGTGATGAAATCAAAAAAATAAAAAAACAGTATGTGTTTTTAACAAACATTTTGGCTGATATGAAAACTGATCTTACTGAGATAAAATCGACTTTATCAGATAAAGAACAACCATCGATAGAAGAATCTTTTTTTTCAAAGTTTCCATTTCCTCTCAATGATGAAATTTCACTTGAGGCAGTGGAAAATTATTTAAGCACAGGAGATAATTTTCAAAAAACTGTGAGTACTATTTGTTATTTATTATTTGTCCATGCAGTGATCTTAGAAAAATATTTCAATTTATTGTCTTGAACAAAATTTGGAAATTGATTTTTTATTTGTAGGTACCTGAACTTGCAAATCTTGGTGGCAATACCGTTTATGACTTCGTCAAACGTGTGATGACTGTTTTAATTACCAACCAAGTTTGCTGCCAAATACAGTTTTTTAGGAAGAAAACAGAAAAGTGCTTTCAATGTTTTGTCAGGTGTTGTTCTAAGTGAGTACTACCATAGTATTATTATTGTGAATTTTTAGGATTAGTGATAAACTTTGAAAAATGGATCAATGTCATAACAATACTGCATATTTTGCATTATTGTAAATCAATAATTACAAGTTATGTCTTGTTGAATATGCTCAAAACTGAATCGTTCTAAGCAAATATTGAAGAGTCTAATTTCTAATTTATTCATTTTTTTTTCTGCATATAACATGCCTCATTATTAGTATGAATGTTTGTTGGTGGAAGAACTATATATCATAATACATTTTCAGAAGCTGTTGAATATTCGAAAAAAGGAGATCATAAGGAGGGCGAAGAGGCTATCTCTAAATGGCTGCGAAGAGCCAATGAACGGAAATGAGTGAATACATTTTGTAACATACAGTGAGATACAAAACCTTTATAATTTGAATAGGGATGGGGGGTCCCTTTGGTGATTGTCAGTTTTTTCAATTCAAATGATGGGCGACGTGACCCGGCCTCCCCATATACAGGGTGTACCATAAGTACGTTAAAATATTCAAATGACGCATTTGTTGTAATGAAAAAAGACTATATGAACTTGTGTCCGGAAATGCTTTATTTCGGAGATGATGAAATTTTCTTTTCGTTTTTTAAATAACTTTGGCAGAAAATAAGTTTTCCGCACTGAATTTGGTACACGGGGTATTTCCGAAGTGGGAAATCATAATTTCATATCAATTTTTATGTAGCTCGTAGAGGGCGCTGAGTACGCTGTCATTGTTTATTTAAAATGGTCCTAACTTTTTTGATACTAAACTTTTGGCACTATGTTATTCACACACCTTCTTCAAGTAAAAATATGTACACTTGTACAATGTACACTGAACAATGCTGGAGGTGATCGTTTTCGAGATATTTAAAATTTTCTATGTCGATGCAAGTGAAGATGCTGAGAAAATTACAAAAATTTAGTATGTGGTAGATCTCGTCAAACTGAACAACTTTTTATCCTATAAAATGTTCTTATAAAGTTTTTTGCAACTGCATTTATTTTCATCAAACTTCATACGCAGTATACCTGGTATTTTGACGAGATCTACCAGTTTTTGTAATGTTCTCAGCAACTCCACTTAGCGCCCTATAGGAGCTAAGTAACGTGCATCGACAGAAAATTTCAAATATCTCGAGAACGATCACCTCTAGCGTTGTTGTTTCACTTGAAAAAGGTGTGCGTACGCAGCTCCGGAGAACTTATTTTTCGCCAAAGTTATTGAAAAAAACGAAAAGGAAATTTCAATTTCAACACCCTGTATCTCTGAAACGAAGCATGTTCGGGCACAAGTTCATATAGAATTTTTTTATTGAAATTGTCTCTGGAATACGTCAATTAAATATTTCAACGTACTTATGTTACACCCTGTATATAAAAATTTTATAGGTTTTCTATCCTGCGGATTGAATGTTAACTTGGCGATGTTGCAAATATTATATATGTTCGAGTTTTTTCTTCAGAATGTCCTTTTATTTATATCTTTTAATTATATTTTATGTTTTTTACTTTTTATTTTATTATACTGTCTTGTTTGTGATATTGATAATGTATGTTTTAATACATTATTCAATATTTGTGCTTGGATAATAACTGTATTCTAGTGTGTCCTTAAGAATGTCCTTTATTTATTGTTTCGTGTTTTCCTGATATTTATTCACTGTTTTGTAAGTGATATTCATAAAATATATAAACTTTTATAGTCATTATTTTAGATATCTTTCGAAATAACCCCCCCCCCTCATTCATGGGTTGCAAAAATATACATGTACATTGAAGGAACGTCTTCAGTATGAGTCCAATGTACGTGCAGTGGATATCCTGATTGTACTTCCAGTGGATATCCTGTTCTTACGTCCAATGGATATCCTGATTGTACGTACATAAGACATTCTCAATTTACATCCTTAGAATGTTGAATCCAGTGAGGTTCGGACGTTTTCTGGACGTTTCCAAGATCCTTTATTGGACCTTCAAAGGTCCATCGTACATCCTGCTGAATGTCGGTTGAACGTCTTTAATTTACGTCCAATGGATATCCTGACTGTATGTCCAATGGATATACTGATTGTACATCCATGAGACATCCTCAATGTACATCCATAGGATGTCAAATCCAGTGAGGTTTGGACATTTTCTGGACGTTTCCATGTACATGACTGGACGTCTTTTGTACGTCCAAAATATCCATTCCGTACGTCCAATGAACATTCAATGGACGTACATGTGCTATATGGGTAGCTGTTTCATCTCCTTCATTTGCAGCATTTTTGATGTTTTCATAAACAACAGATATTAATTGAAGTAACCGATCAAGGAGGAAGTATAATGAAATTTGCATGTCTAATTCATTCGATATTCGATAACCAAAAACTGATCGAACATGAAAGAATTACTTCTTGCTAAATCCCACAGAAAATTCTACACTGAAAAAAAACATGATTTCATATATTTCTACAATTTTCTATACCTAAACCAGAAACTGATCGAACTCCACCAGGTCAGGGAATCCCACAATTCTTCGATTTTCGATACTCAAGGCAAGAACTGATCGAACTCCACTGGGTCAGGAAAAAAGGTTTTCGAGTGTAGGATTCAGCTGAGAAATAATTATTTCTTCTCAAAAAAACAGGATTTCATATATTTCTTCGATGTTCGATTATTCAACCAAAAACTGATATAACTCCACTAGATAAGGAAGGTATAGCTTCTCGAGTGTAGAATCCAGCTGAGAAAGAATTATTTCTTGCTGAATCCCACAGAGAAATCTTCGCTGAAGAAACATGATTTCGTATATTTCTTCGATTTTCGATACTAAAACCAAAAACTGATCGAACTCCACTAGGTCAGTGAAGCTTTTCGAGTGTAGAATGTAGCTGAGGAGAAAGAATCATTTCTCGCAGAACCCACAGAAGTTTCCACACTGAAAGAACATGATTTGGTATATTTCTTCGATTTTCGATACTTAAACCAAAAACTGATGGGACTTCACTAGGTCATGGAAGTAGCTTTTCGAGTGCAGAATCCGGCTGAGAGACAAAAATCATTTTTGCAGAATTCCACAGAGAATTCCAAACTGGAAAAACATGATTTCGTATATTTCTTCGATTTCCTGTACTCAAACCAAAAACTGGTGGAACTCCACTCAGTTCAGGAGAGGTGGCTGTCCGAGTGTAGAATCGAATTATTCCTTGCTAAATCCCACAGAAAGTTCACTGACAAAACATGATTTCATATATTTCTTCGATTTTCGATACTTAAACCAGAAACTGATCGAACTCCTCTAGGTCAGGGAGGTTGCTTTTCGAGTGTAGAATCCTACAGTTCTGCACTGAAGCCATGATTGTAAAATGAAAAAAAAATGTACTGGTATGTGAAGAAAGAACAGAAAGTACACCACAAATAACTAAAAAGACGCAGTGAATCGACAAATCGCACGTGGTATCTAGTGCTATGAAATAGTAAAAACTGAATCATAGTTCTTCGGTCGAGTGGTGAGGAAATTTCACATCTCCCACTCATTGCGTCATCTTTATACATATGCGTCCATCTTCATCTCTCTCGCAATCATATGATTTTTTTTTCAAAGTGTGTGCACTTTCTAACAGCAGATGTTGCCCATTGTATACATACCAACAGTCGTACAGTCAATCAAAATTGGAAAAATTCCTCAAGCTCAGTACACAGATATGAATATGAGAAAAGCTCTCAAATGAAATGAGTTTTTCCATTTATTTTCGGAGGTGTTATATGACATATGATGATGAACAAGAATTTAATCAATTTTCACAGTTCATATAGATTACTATAAAGCTCCATTGATATGATACACTTTTGATACATGAAAACATTCCTTCTGAAGATGATTAGGAAATCAAATTTCTCATTCGAATCATTTGTATGACTTGTATAGAACGAAATTTCGTAATGATACCACCGTAGAGTTTTTATTGTTTCACGTATTAAGAATTTTTTTTATCATTATTACATGACGAACAAATTAGTTTCCTCCGAGAAATTCAAGCTCTCTCTACAATTCGTTTCTCAGTCCTTGAAAATTACTAACACCGTTCATTTCCAATTCGTTCATTTTCATATATACATATGTACTCGTATATATATATTCGGAAATGATCATTTCCATCATCAGGGATGCTATGAGTTGAGACAAAAATAATAAATACCTATCCAACTGATGGTTGTGTAGTGTACTCACATCTTTTATGAGGTTGAATACAACGATGTTACAGTAAAACATGGCACACAATGACATTAGTAAAAATATATAACATTGTACAGTACAAAAATGACATTACATTGAGTTATTACTCGGTACGTTATTGTTCGAAGTTCACATATTGAAATTATGATTATTGTTGAATTAAATTTAAATTTTCATTTCGGGACCATGCTCCTCCGACACAAGGCCGAAAGCCAGGTTAAGTTCTTACTCAATACTCAATACTCAATATATTCCATGTCATTATACATAGGTATTTACACTCGTCAGAAAGAAAAAACAGGAAACTATAGTAATCAAGTTAGTATACATTCATAAAAACAAGGAGCTTGGGATGAGTATCTGCGAAATTTAAATCTCACATATTTGTCAAAATTTATGAGCACAATGCAAGCTTGACTGTAGGCACAATACAATGGAACTACAAACCAATTATATAATAAAAATAAGATTAAGACAAAAATGTTTGTTTGAGAACAGGAAGTATTAAAAAATATTAAAATTTGTGTGTGAGGAATTCTTCATGTGAGTAAAAACAATTTAGATATTAAATCTGCTTAACTTTATTCTTAAATTTATCTCGTTCCAAGCTCTTTATGAAATTTGGTAGAGTATTGAAAAATTTTATGGATAGATAGCCTGGGCCATCTTGACACCTTTTCAACCTATGATAAGCTGGGATGAGCAAGTTTTTTTGTCTTGTATCATAGTCGTGGACCCCAGTATGCACTCTGAATTCATCTTCATTGTCCTTCACATACATCAGATTTTCTAGTATGTAATGAGATGGTAGGGTTAGTATATTGAAATGTTTAAATGCTTGTCTGCAGTCCCCCCTGAAACTCAGACCCGCCATGATTCGAATAGCTCGTCTCTGTAACCCAAAAAGTCTGGCCACAAGAGGGGAGTGACCCCAGACTAAAATGCCATATGTCATTACAGAGTGGAATATAGCATGGTACGATGTTTTCATAACATTTTCTGAGACATTCTGGGATAGGTTTCGTAGGACAAAAAGTGCCCTGCTGAGCCTTGATGAAACCTGGTTAATATGCACATTCCATCTGAGAGTGGGGTCAATGTACACTCCAAGGAATCGAACACTCTCCACATTTTCATTAACGTTACTGGAATCTCTCAGGGATAAAACCAATTTTTCTGTTTTGTCTTCGTTCATGAGGAGCTTATTTGCGTTAAACCAGTACTTCACTCTTGCCTGCATGGCTTCAAGCTCTACAACAGCCTGATCAACCGATTCCACTGACAGGGAGACGGTGGTGTCATCCGCAAAGAGTGTGTATCTTTCTCTAATACTGTTTGAAGGTATATCATTCGCATAGATTAAGAATAGAATCGGCCCTAGGACAGATCCTTGTGGCACACCTATGTTCACAACCCTCTCCTCAGAGCACACCTCACCCACCCTGACAGATTGGGATCTATTCTGTAGATAGGAATCGACAAGTTTAATACTATCTGCACTAAAATTATAGCGAGCTAGCTTACTCAGCAAGAGTTCATGGGACACGCAGTCGAATGCTTTACTTAAGTCACAGAAAAGGACAGCATTAAACTGTAGATTATCAAAAGAGTCAAGAATACCCGCAATGAGATTTATTATGCCCATTGTAGTACTCCTGCCCTCTCGAAAACCAAACTGACTTTCCGTAAAGCACCCATTCTCCTCAAAGAACTTCGCCAACCTCAGTGCCATGCATTTCTCAACAATTTTAGATAATACCGGCAGCAAAGAGATGGGCCTATAATTGTTGGCCTCATTTTGTCACCCTTCTTATAAACAGGCACAACAAGAGCCTTCTTGAGGATGTCAGGAAAGACATTCTGACTAAAACAACAATTAATTAATTCAGTTAGAGGACTGAGTACTAAGTTTTTAATAGATTTAATTAATTTGATGCTCAGACCATATATATCACAGCTAGCTTCATTTTTAATGTTATTTATGATGTCACGAACTTCATTTAGGGAAACAGGAGAAAAGTTGAAAACATTGAGTGAAGAAATGTTTTCAAGATTTTGCAGAGGACTGTGTTTGCTTGGATCTATTTTGCTTGCGAGATTCTGTGCAATGCTGCAAAAATAGTCATTGAAGTCAGAAGGTGAGATAAGTGAGCTAATTTCCACGTGAGTGTCTACATTTCTAGATTTATTTATGATTTTCCACATTACTTTCACTGGATTTTCAGCTGATAAGATTATGCTATCATTGTGGACTATTTTAGCTGTTTTAATCGCCTTATTATATGTTTTTTAAAAAGATTCATACTCCAGAATGTCAGCAGGACGATTATATTGCCTACAGACCTCACCAAGAAACTGAAGTTGATCTCGCATATACCTTAGATTATTATCAAACCACGAGCCATGTCCAGGCACATTTGTTTGAACTTTATATGTCTTCAGTGGAAAGCAATCCAAGTAAGATCTCTTAAGAATTCCAATGAACTTTTCAAAAGAATTCCAATGAACTTTTCAAATTTCTCAATTGCACCTAAAGTATCATCATCAACAAAGCTAAAGGATCAAGCTTCAATTTGATTATAAAAGTTAAACATACCAGTTTGAGTGAGAGGTCTGAACTTCCTAAGTTCATGTTGTGTAAAATTTTTATATAGATTTAATTCGAAAGTTAATATTTGAGATCTGTGGTCTGAAAGCTCAAATTCAACTGATTTAGCGTCTAAGACAATAGGAGCAAAGTTAATAAAAATGTTGTCCAGGCATGAATTACCTCTAGTATTCTCTGTAATTTTGCGTTCAAATCCATGGCTTTCCAATAAGTCGCAGAGCAGAACTGCTTCTCTTTGAGGAGTGTCAAAGTGCACATTGAAATCCCCAGCCAGCATAACATGAATTTGTTTATCAAATCTATTTAAAAGGTCGTCAAGTTTAGTTGAGAAAGTGTTAAAGCACCCTATAGGAGGCCTATAAATAGCAAAAACATATAGATTAAAATTTTGTATAAAGACACAACAACTTTCAACACATTTTTCAACACTAAAATTACAGTTTATGGACTGGGCATTTGAAAAATCTGTAGTGAAGATAGCAGATCCACCACCGGAGGAGAACTCTCGTGAGAATTGTGCTCTACATCCATAGTCATTAAGATGCTGTAATTTGATTTCATCCTCTTGCATCCAGTGTTCAGTTAGACACACAATATGGGGCTCCTCTTCATCCAAATTAGCCTCTAGTGCATAGTACTGTCACAGTGCATAGTACTGTCACACGCTCTAAGTCAATAGCAATCCTTTGTAGGTCACTGGATTGGTTGTTGGTTGGGGCGGATGCAACAGCGATGGTTGAACGTGACGACAAAATGTCGTACACGCGGTCGGCTGTTTCGGCTGATTCGCACAAGGTGTTGCTCGTTGAAATAGCTACCGTTGTTTGTATGTCAGTTGGCAAACGACTTTGCCAAATGGTACGCACTAGTGAGTCTGGTATAGCGGTACCTGCTAAATTTTGGAGTCGTCTGAGGAATTGTGACGGTTTATCGTCACCCATTTGTTCCTGCTGAAGAAGCTGCTTAGTTTTCTCTTCCTGGGAAATACTCAATCGCTTGATTAACCCTTCTTTGAGACGCTCGTAGGAAAGATTATCGACCGGTCTCATAATTATATCTCGCACTTCGCTACTATACCGACGAGGTAATGATTTGAGGACACTCAGGTAGCGCGTGGCGTGGTCATTTATGGACTCTAAAGTGAATTGAATCTCCACTAGTGTGAACCAAATCTCTGGGTCGGCTGGATTAAACTCAGGTAGTGCCGTCGAAATTGTCACTGGATTGACCATGTCTGCGTCTACACGGTTGGCTCCGATATTTGGCATAATTGATTGTCACTTATTTCACGGGAATATCACTCACAAAAAAACGATCACGTCGGGGTCACCACTTTGGTGTTTTGGTGTATATTTATGGGTCTGTATATGGCCCAATATACACACACACCTATTATTTGTTTCTGTGAGGTATTCTGTGGTTGTTGTGGCAAAGCCGAACACTGTAGAGTTGTTTCAGTTCTTTGGTATATTCACGATGTACTAAAATATATCGAGATGTCTGTAGCGTGAAGTGAAATAGGCGAGTACTTGAGACGCACGGAGAAGTTGTGTGCTTTCGAGTGCACGGAGTTGTTCTTACTGACTAGCTGAACTAAAAACTGTTTTGCAAGAAGGGTATCAATCTACCGTGAGAACGATCCCTGAGCGGCTAAACCATTTGGGTTTTTTGGGAACTTTTACTGTTAGGTGATAAAAGTTACCTTGCTTCGGATATTGAACGTGCCTCTATGAATGAAAATAATTTTACTTTATTGGACCCAATTGGTGGTTTTACTGCTAGACAGACATTTCGTATACGATGCGAAAATCAATTTTACAACAATATACATCTTAAATCCATATTGGTAGTTCCAACAGCTACGAGGATGAAATTTACAATGTCTGGGGAAAGCCCCCACAATATGTTTGTTACCACATAATATGTACTTGGGATATATATCGATGTTATCCCTGGAAAATATGCATTTGGCCTAACCAGGGTTATCATGCTGAATGTGGGGAAACCTGAGGATATCCTAGGAATATACCAAGAAGGATATCCCGTTTTGGGACATCCGGGATCATGATGAGATGTCCTGAGGATAAAGTTTGCTGTGTGGGATGGGAAAAAATAGGATGATATCATCAGAATGATCAAATTTATGATAATCGATGAGATCGAAAGGCACGGATTTTACAACAATATATTCGATTCATTCATTCGTACATCGAGAGTTTTCTATCGTATCAAGTCAACATCACTTGTTTACACAGCCCATGGAAAAAATGAGAATGCATCATGAATCATTCATTTCTCTTATTGAATACTTGCAATCAACTGAACTGATTAAAACTTTCCTCATATAATTTTTCATACATTTTTGAGAACCATGTATACCCTATACGCACATAGTGGCTCAATCATGCATTAGATCATTCAGAAAGGTGTGGAATCTATTACGCGACAATGTAGGAATTGATACGATATATTATTATTGCATAAGTTATTGTTATTTTATAATAATCAATCTACAATAATTCATCCATACATCAGGACCAAAAAGTATATCGGTGAAATCCTACGAATATATGAGAATAAGAGGGGGTGCCTTCAGGAGTGTCAGTGCATATTTTTCATAAACTGATACTTCCTGTAGATATGTTTTTCGATCCAACATTTAGATTTATTTTCTATCATTTTGAAGCACCCCGTAAATATGTTTCTTGATTCACCCTGTGAATAAGACATTCTGTAGAAATTCTGAACACACTGATCAATCCTGTTTATATTTTCTCATCATGTACATATGTTTTTGAGCCACCCTGTAAAATTTTTCATGAACTGATCCATCCTGTATATTTTTCTCCTTTGATCCATCCTGCCATCCAACAGGGTGACGTCTCAATTCTTCAGTTCATTCTGCATAAGCTCTGTTACGTCCACTGCTGCACTATGGATGAGGATTGAGCTCGTACTCTCATGAGTACTCTACTCCGTTGAGTTCACTGGCAATCTTTTCCACTATTTCATTCCTTGGAGTGATTTTTTTCGAAAAGGATATTTCAACAAAACATAAAATTTCGCTACCAAGAGAAAAACTGTATGGAACAGCAATCAATTTTCTATCCATGGTGAAATCCCATTGGAAAAAACCGCTCAAAATTTGTACGATTTGATAACTCACAGGTTTGGACCAATCGGAATACAAGTGACTATGTCATTCAGGGCGATTCACTCGTCTGATTCATGAATGTATCAAATATCAGGACCAGATAATAAGGAAAACTGAGCAAATAATATTGCATAATTTTCAACGTGAAGAAAATATGGATGAAAACAAAACTGGTGATTTTCAGAAGGACGGTTGGAGTATCATCTGCCAATAAGAACGCAGGTGACCAGAACTCACTAGGATTGCTGTTCTGGATGCTATCGTTAGGGTATATTATTGCAGATCGGAGGAAATATCCTAAATACGGATAATAACGACTGTTATTGTCAGGCAAGGATTGAGAACGAAAATCACGATTATAGCACTTGGTGGTTTATCAGTTTCTACGTTGGTACCTTTGGGCTACGATATCACGTCACCCTCCTTCAGACAATAACAGAATCAGACTGACCAGCTGTCATATGGAGAAGTTCACTACTTCATTGACCTTTACATTAACGTTGCTACATTAGCTGATACATCCAGAGACTATCAGATAAGGACTGAATGGATATAGAAATAATCTTTATTTTGGGATACTGTGATGCTCAAGACAAATTTCAGCCTGCTTCTTTACGAAATAACTTACTTGCCTTTCATAATCGGTTACCAACACTGAATCATGTTTATTTTCCAGGTACTGTACCCCATGATCATATTAGTGAAACTTCAAGTAATATGACCTACCACAGAACCCTTGAGTTTGCTATCTGTGGTCATTCATAGATAGTTCATTCATAATGAATTGAATATCGGTAGAATCTTGAATTTATATCCAGAGAATAATTGAAAATTATAATGAAATCAGTAGAGATATGAGGAACTATCTGTTCTAAAAAAACACATACAACTACACATAGATATTCAATAGAGTTTTCAACAATATGACATACGATTTCTTCCACTAGTGAATGATGAAGACCTTTATTATCATCATTATTGTGACGACTCAATTGCATTTCTTTCAACATTACCATCCACTGTGAAGGCAATCCATCAGGCATTAGGAAATAACCCCTTGAAGTTGAAAAGCCGTGAACAAAAGAGTTTTCGCTCCATACTTCATAGCATTATAATAATGGTGATTCATTTATTCAACAATGCATTAGCACATAATCTTTGTAAGAAATAACATATCGTCCAGGTAAGTGCCTTGGTGTGCTGTAGCTGCTCTACTGTCTTCCCAAACAGAGCAACTCTTCAATATGAGGTCTATTCATCAATTGGCGAAATACGTCTGCGAACGCTTCAGAGTAGGCCCTATTCAATTCGGGTTCGATTTGAGTAATTATATCTGGAAGCGAATCGTTGATGAAGCTCAGAGCGGCTTTTGCTTTTGGAATATCACCACCACCGAACAAATTCTCCAAATTGGATGAGGACGATTCAACGGACAGCTTAGCCCTGTAAGATCTCAAACGCAGAATAGACTCTCCGTTTTGGTTTTCTCTATCCAGGATTATTTCGTTTCTGAACTCCGCGTTTCCTAAAAATGTCAGAAAAATCAATTTTGAGTAAAGTTACAAATGTGGTGCCAAATACTAGCATATCATATCAAATCTCTCCATTTCTTTACACATAACATAACATAGATAGATAGATAGATAGATAGCTCTAGGTGTGCACTTAATTACCGAGATGAGTTACAAAACGACAAATATAAATAAATGCATATACGTGCATGTAAATGAATAATATAATAATATTCTCACAATAAAAGGTTGTCTCACTTCTAAAATTGAGGCGAGGAATATGAAAGTTGAATTTTCATGAAAGTGAGGCGCAAGAAATATTATTGTGCATTAAATTGTAGAGGAATGATATTGTACCAGAGATACGACGAGTGTGCAAGCAGAAGGATTGAATGATCGACCCCTCTTTGGGGATATTTTTGTTAGAATAACAGGTATTTCAAGAATTTTCTTTGAACAGCTTCTAGAGAATTAATTTCAGAGATGTATAGAGGATACCATATCAATGCCCCATATCCAAGTTTGGACCTCACATACGGATAGTACACTGTGAGAATTGTCCCAAATTTGCGAAACTCCTCAGTACTTCTCATAATGAAGCCCATCATCCTATTTGCTGAAGAAACAGTTTCCTCAATTTGCAGAGAAAATGTGAATTCACAATCAAATCCCACGAACTTCACTACTTTTTATTTTTTTCCATAAAATAAAAATGAGAGAAGCACGTTTCACAATTGGCACCGGCAGCTTTTGTAGTCTGGTGAGGTATGGGCTAGTGTTCAAATTTTGTAGGATGGCTAGTTGAGCGCCACTGAGTTTATTCAACGTTGAAAAAAATTTGCAAATGTTCGTAAATCAGAGGATAAGAAAACCTGATTTCCAAGTAATTCAAATTAAAATACTTCTTGTGGTCTCATGTGGTAATTATTAATGATGAAAAGGAAAAACTTTGAACAATTCACAAATTTTGAGGCATGAGTGGCTCGACAAATATAAGATTTTTGTATCTGAATAGTGAGAAATATTATCGAGTGGTTGACCAAATGTCAAATATACACAGATATCCAGAAATATAGATAAATACCAAATACCTACAGAAAACCTTACCTCATAATGGGCCCATACTGAAGCTTACATAGCTTCTACTAATCAAAATTATATGCGTATAACTGTCATGATTGCATGTGTGACAAAACGTAATAGAATGATAAGTTGTTCAATAGTATGTGCTGGCAACAATTCCTTACTCGTTATTCCTATAGTGGTTCTAGCCTAAAAGGGGGCGAAACGGGGTGATCTACTCGGGAAGTCGCACCTCAACCTCTATGAATGATAGATGGCGGTGTATCGATACCTCTAGGAGACTTCCACGAGGTAGAAACCTCGACTGGGATGGAACCACCGAGTGAACGACCTGGCGTTAGGGCTGGAATTTCAAGGATGCCTTGAGCACCATCCGATTTCTCGAAATCAGGGTTGAGTTGTGAGTACCAGTGAGGATCAAACTCAAAGTTCTCCTTTCTGATGAAGAAATTTCAGTCCACCAAGTGGAGAATGGCTTCTCAAAATCAACCCCGAGTGACAGGCCCACAAATCTATAATAATAGATTTGGTACAAGCTGACGGCTCGATTCACTTAAAATCGCCAAAAGCCCTACAAATTTCAACTCACCTCTAAAGTGGATGGCCTGTGTCACTGGTATACACCTCTGTGCAGCTTCTCCGAAATGTAAATGACCCATGGTCAAATCTAGAACCAACTTCATGTGAAGATGACTGTGGAATTGGAGTTGCCGGAAGAACGTCGACAAAATTGTTTGCGCACTTGACTCGCCAAAACCATTCATTAAAACTGAGTTTGAGACTTGAAGTACAGAATTGTGTTCCTGCACATCAGAAAAAACAATGATCACCACCATATGATATTCATATGGTACTTGATTGGTTGAAAATATGGCACCAACAAGTAGTACCACAACTCCTGAAGAATGTCATTTCCCCTAGTTCAAATATTAGGTGGGAACCTTCCTAACTTAACCTCTGTCTTTTACGACGCAAAACAATAAACAGAGATGCAGGATAGATTCCATAGCCAACCACCATCAGCTGATTCTAGTACTTGTACGGAGACTAGAAAAAAGAAGAGACCATCCTGTCAGTCAGCTGGTTCCGAACCAGAATAATATATAACCTATGTGTTATCGATAAAAAAATATAGAAAAATCTTTTCAGCCAAGGAAGTACAGGTAGGTCACCACCTAGTTAGTCAGCTCATTGTTAATCCGATTTGAAAGCCTTGTATTAGGAATATATTGACATAATTTCAATAACATAAACATTCAATGGATATTTTTGTCTCAGCATAATGTCCCTCCTTCCTGAGACTTCTCTGAATGGTGATAGCCATTCCTCAAAACACACACTACTATTTGGACACCTCCTTCCAGGTAAGTTCATCTGAATCTGTTATTATTGAGAAAATAGTAATCTCCGTTTTCTTTCAGGTATCTTTGAATCATCTAGAGTTAGGTAGGACACTCACTTTTGACAAGGAGACTACAGGAGAGTCAGTGATAGCTTGAATGCAATGTTATTGCTGAATTTATGTATCTGAGCTGCAAAAAAGGAATAATACAGATCAAGGAATACCGCAAAGCATTTGTCTCCTCTATCTAGGATTTTTTTCAACTTGGTTCATCAATTTGAACATTCTCTCGTGTGTGATCATTCCTGACCGAAATCCGAAAATGATTTTCATTTGCAATACCATTTCTGTCCAGAAAGTCATATAGTCGAAATTATTGCCAGGAGAGCTAGTGTTTTTTAGAGTATTATTGTGTAGAATGTGTTCTTTGTCATCCACAGGCTTCAGAAACATGTACATGTACAAATGTACACGAATATTTTTTTATTCAATACCTGGTATCTGGTATACGGATGCCGTATCGAATTCTTTCACTGAGCTACCCAACTTATTTTGCAGTGGTTTACGCATCTATCATAGCAACAAGACCACCTCTTCTTGGTAATTGGACTTTCAATATGTTTTGGATGTCTTTCTTCGATGAACAAATGGAGAACTGAGATCGACATGTCAATGGAATTTGACCGAAATACAGTTGAATCAGTCAGTACAGTCAGTCATTGAATCTGAGGCTCACCGTATGTGAAGTATGCTGGTCCAGATTCGTTGAGGGGTATTCTATCATCGCCGTAGCCTTCCAATGGTCCAATCGAGCCAACCAGGGTGTAATTTGCTACGTGTACTAGAAGAGGGATCGCAGTTCTGAAGGAGAGCGTGACATTGGATCTCATGTCGCTCACTCTGAGAATACAAAATTGAGAAATAAATCAATGGATACTTTTGTGGATACATTTCGATTAAGAAGTAGTTGAATTAGGTTAGTTCTCAATGAACAATCAGGCTACCTGAATTATTTTGAAATTCATCGTCGAGCTGTTGAATGCATTGATAGTAGTAGTAATAGACTCCAATCGATTCCAAAACAGAGCATGAGAACCTCACCTTATAACTATAGACCGATTGCTCACTACCTATAATCTCTGAAATGATCAACATAGGCAATCAACATAGAGCTCATTTGATATCTAGATAGCTCAAGAATCCTGAACGACCGACAATAAGGCTTGTGTCGTCATTCGTTGTCAGAGAGCAATAGGGTGCCTGGTCGCCTACGTAACACAAAAGTGGCATGTGTCAATCGAGGAAAATGGGGATTCTCGACTGTAGCATTGGATATCTCCAAAGAATTTGGCTGAGTTTGGCACTAAGGCCTCCTAGTATAACTTCAGTCCATAGCTTTGCGGATGATAGTACGCTTCATACCGCCTTCTCTTCTAGAGCCTTTGTACCATCCAATGAGGCTAGCGCCGTGAAACGAAGACATGTCGATATTTTGAATGATGATTTGTTAAGAATTCTGACATGGGGATGTATCTTCACCAGGAATTCACACAATGATCAATATGATGATGCTTGGTATCAGACGATATAGACGGTATGAGACGATCATGTGAGATCCATCGCGAGAATTGTTTCATAAAATTTACACCCCATTAACTGCTCACGATCTACAAAGCTCCAATGCGACCTCAACTAGACCTCAATTCGACTCAGCTCAGGCTCTCAGATTTTATTCGCCTAGTCAGTGATACTACACTAATGAATTCATTGACCCCCTTGGAACATCGTAGAAAGGTGGCGATCTCACCATTCTCCAAAGATATTCACACGGTCGGTGCTCAACTGAAATCTAGTGTATTATACTACCACGAGCGATTCCAAATAGATGAACTAGACAATCCCAGGTTGGCTACGCCTATAATTCCAGGCTCGAGAACAGCAGAACTTCGCTTTGTCAAGCATATCATTCATCAATAGAGCGGCAAAGTCATGCAATCCTCTGCCTAATGAAGTATTTCCTGATGCTCACGACCTCCAAACTTCTGAAAAAAATCCAATACATTCCTCTCAACATTACACTGTTACATTACATGTTTCCATTTGTTTGGTAATTTTTGTAGTTTCTGTTTTCATTTTCTGACGTTCGTGCAACATATCTCATGGATGTCCAGGCTGATGGTCTAGGGACATCGACTAGAATTCCATGAGGTGTACTTTGGAAAATAATTCGACAACCATTAGATATCTAAAATATCCTGAAATGACATCCGATGGATATAGATAACTACTAGACAACCATCGGATGTCCACGTGAATAGTGATCGATTTTTACAAATTTTCTCAACCCATCAGTGCATATGGTCACTTATAAGGGACGCCTTTGGAACGTGGCCACAGCGCATGCCCCATGCATGAATACTTCCTAACACGAAGGATATATGATATTCATTCCAGAGGAACGTATTGTTAGGTGAAAGAATAGTATAGGAGTCAAGTCAGTTACATTTCAGTCAATTTTAAGTTCCGTTGATTTGTTACACGGCCCTGAATATAGTCGTCCTTCATACGGGACGACATGCACTGAGAATTATTTATTTCAGTATATCATCACAGATAGTCTATTCATTTCAGGCTATCGCTTCATGATTTGATAGCAGCACTTTACGAAGATGAGCTTGAGGGAGCTGATGTTTATATAACCCCTTCTCCTCCCCAAGACGATGGTGTTCCAATTGACCAGGTTAGTGATGAATCTGATGAAGAGCATGAGGCCGATCCAAACCATTTCGGTCCGTCAATTTCACGGACAGACTGTGAAGCAGTTCTTTTACAAAAAATCCTCCAGAATATGATTCAGAAGACGAACTTCCACTCTCCCATTTTTAACTGAAGAAAAAAACGAACTCAAAGAAATCGTTTTCTATAGACACTCAGTGTCATCCAGAACGTCCAGCTGCTGATTTGGTGAACTTGATTTCTTCCCTGAAATTCTTTCAGCTGCTTTTTGATGAAACCTTGTGTGGAAATATAGTAACCCAGTCGAATCTCAGATCAATTTGAATTTGAGACTTCTCTGGGTATGCCGAATACCCAAACAAACGAATGTTTTGGTCGCCTGAAAATGACCTCCCTGAAACTCTTGCTAATAGTATACGGATTGAACAAATTATTCGTAACATACATGTGAACGACAATTCAAAAACTGATAAGGAAGATAGGCTTCATAAGCTCCGGCCAATTATTGAAGCAACAATAACTTCCGATATGGTGGACTTGATGAGAAAATAAGTATTGATGAGAGTATGATACCATATTATGGAATACCCTACGCTGAGCAACTTATTAGGGAAAAACCAATTAGGTTCGGGTTCAGAAATTTGGCCTTGTGCACCAGTTACGGGTATTTGCTGGCTTATGACAACATGGGCATACAACCTACCCCAGTTTGGAGGTTGTGAGCATCAGGAAAGACTTCACTAGGCAAATAATTACACAACTTTGCGTTCTATTGATGAATGATGCTTAGTATAGCGATGTTCGACAGGTCTCGAGCCTGAAGTGACCAGCCTGAGCTCGTCTAGTTTGTCTACTGGGAATCGCACGTGGTGGCATAATAGATGATATTTCTGTTGGCTTCTGATGAGAATCATTCATCCTGAAGATCCAGTTTGCTCTTCGTTACTCTCATTCCGAAGTAACTCAGCGCTGACTTCACTTTACTCAAACTGAGAGAAGTTTAGTAAGGGAAGACTACCACCGGCTTTGTCTGTCGATTCGAGATTCGATAAATTGAACCATCTGGTTCATTTTTCAGAGACTAATAGAGGATGTGCTTTTCGTGAGGAAAAGGCAAATTTTACTTTTATCAAATATGCATCATCATTTGTATTTTTCTAGTGTTATTTATATTCCTTATAACATATATTTCTCAAAAAAATGCAGTTGTTAGTTTCCTAATAACCTCATGCACTGATGGGTTCTAAATCACATTGATTTCCTACACACTGCTTTCACTGCTGTGAGTTAGTGAAAGTAAAACATCATGTCTTACTATACGCTTTCATTTATTATTATATCATTTATTGTCCTCTGTGAGCGACCACGCAGTGGGCGATGCGGATGACGCGAGGTGAGCGAATTGAGCATTGCGGGAAACGCGTTCAGTGTGTCCTGCAGTTTCTCAGTGAAATATACAGGGTGTTACAGAACTATGGGATCAAACTTGTAGGGGTTATTCAGTGCAACAGTAGACAACATTAGAGTAGTGGGTCGCATGTCCGTATGATACTACGGCACTACCGCCCTAAGAAGCGTTAGAATTCAGAAAGACGATGAATTGCCTAAATAGGATCCAATGCATTTGATTTTTGCCCTTTGTACATGATATCATCACAACAATTGTTCAAAATGTCAATGACGATGTTTAAAAATCTCATAGCTGATCATTTCAAACAATGTATTTGTGAAATAGTGTCTGTAAGTTTTTCGAGGAGGTGGTCCATTCATTTTCCAGCTTTTTGTGGGATTAGACAAATAGACAAATAGAGAATTCCTCTTTTAGGTATATAAAGGTTTGATTTCAAGCGCAGTGACATTTTGGGGCAGATCACGAAATCTGTCCTTACTACAAATATATTGAAATAATTTTCAATAACTTCTTCTCTATTTTTCAGAAACGAGGAGAGAAAATCCAATTATAAGCTGGAAAATGAATGTTTTTGTGAAGTTTGCAAGAATTTAACAACAATTATTTGTTGCTGATGGGAAATTTCACCAATCAAGAATTGGCGGATATGCATTTGGCATGCGGAGCAACAAGCTGCAATGCACGAGCAGCAGCGCGGTTGTATCAAGAACATCATTCTGAATGACAGCATCCGGGATACAAAAAGTTCATTGCTATTCATCGGCGGCTCTCCGAGACAGGCATGTCTGAAACCAACATGCATGATACCGGTGTTGCTCGTGTACTGCCAACCTCTTCAAAAGATTGTATTTTTGATTGATAGGCCGAGCGGCAGGTCTTGGGGGTTGGAGTTAGACAAAAGAATGGTAATTATATTGTGGGAACGTCTCATGGCGCTGAAGAAACAACAACGTGATAACATCAAAATTAACAATAACTTCATTATTAATATAAAAGAAGAGACAAAACAAACGTTGTTGAAACATATAAACACTTTCTTTTCATGTTTAAACAATCATAATAACATACACACTCAAGCTAATAAATCTAAATATAAATCTAAATCTAAATCTGAAAATATGTGAACTCATTGTGTATTAAAGTTCTTGCAGAAATGGAATTGAATTCAATTGCTCGGCATTACAATACAATATATATCTACCCGATAATTCACGCAGACAACTCATCTCTCTGTGTATTCGAAGATGGACATCCATAAATCAATGGCTCGTGCTACTGTTTGAGGGTTGATTTTTGACGTGGATAATATTATCTCGCCCAGCTGTCTTGTTAATCTGTGATTGGTTGAATGCTTTTTATTTTTCACTGCTTTGAGCTCACAACTTCTATGCCACATTCTGATAACTACATGTTAACTATTACTGCTTCACTAGTTACCATTAGGAACACTAATATACTGATGTGATCACTGACTTTTTGATTGCGCATTACGCCTAGCGTAAATATTCTAACTCATTGACTGTTATCGACTGATTTTTAATGACTGATCTCGAGGCACTGAAATCTGAATACTGACTGATCTCGAACTACTCTCTATTAACCCACGATATACCCAACTGAAGATAGGATGTTGCGCATCTGTGGGCGGTCCTTATTTCAGCGTGTGACGTCACTCACAGAGTTGTTTACGTCCTTGGCTATACTGACAGTGCTTTTCGGTGTGTTTTCGGTGCCAAATTATAAATTGACCTTTTCCTATGTTTCGATGTTTTAAATTACCTTTACTAGCATAGTTTTCATAGACCATATTTGAATATTTGACTGTTCAAAATGCTGTGTGCCGTTGTAGGATGTGATTCCGATAACCAGTCGAACCGGAATCCGTGCAAAGACGTCAAGATTTTCAGTTTTCCTAAAGAAGCTAATTTAAGGAAGAAGTGGTTACATTTAACCAAGAGGGAGGACAAAGTTAATGTAAAGAACGCTGTGATTTGCTCTAAGCATTTTTGTGAAAGTGACTTTAAGGTTAATTTGAAACATGTTCTTTTGGGTTACCTCCCTAAGAATTATCGTGGTTTGAAGGACGATGCAATACCCATGCAAAATTTACCGCAATCCAAATGTGTTCGATTTTTTGGACCTTCGACATCTGGTGCTGGGGAAAAACGAAAAATTGTCTTTGAAAAAAGACAAAAAGCTCAACTTATTGAAGACATCATAGCCAAAGACATGTAAGTTTGAAATTTACATTTCATGTATGTTTAATAATGGTTGTAATTGTTTATTTTTTGCATGATAGGGGTGAAGGTATAACTAGTCCGGAAACAGAAATGATAAGTATTAGAGAAGATCAAAATTCAGATTGTAATAAGGTAGTGGAGTCATAGGGAGATGGTTATTCTTATATATTATGAGTTTATTTGATTTTCATCTTTCTGTACTATTTTATCATGTGCTTAAGTAGGTATTGAACTTTTCAGTGTTCAAACAAATGAAAATATGAATGTCCTCGACAGTAGATTATTAGACGTAACGAGGGAGAATGAGAAACTGAAATATCAGCTTGCTGTGGTGAAAAAAGTGTTTACAGAAAATCAAATCAAAGAAATGGACAGCCAAAAGAGGATCAGGTGGTCTGTAAGCGAAATTTCAAGTTCTATATCAATGTATGCTGCTGGCCCTAGAGCATACAGGCTTAGTTTAAAAAAGAGTTTTCCCTATCTCTCTACTCTACTTTGAAGGAATGGCTAAGAAAAATAAAGTTACAGCCAGGGATTTTAAAAAATTTTCTTAAAATTGCTGAATTTGCTGATATGACTGAAAAGGATCGTGTATGTACCATTGTATTCGATGAAATGAAAATAGGAAAGGAATATCAATATGACCCAGCAAAAGACTCTGTGATGAAACCTCACGATTATGTTCAAGTTGCTGTGATTAAGGGAATATTTAGATCATGGAAGCAACCGATTTTTTATAATTTCGATTGTAAAATGACATCTGCCATTTTAATGGACATTATTGAGTTTGTGGAGGATTCTGGTGAGTGTAACTATTTCAATCACATGAAATCTTTAATGCTATCATTGTAGGTTTCCATGTTGTTGCTATGGTATCAGATTTGGGAGGTGCAAATCGGGGGTGAAGCCCCCGATTTGGAAATCGGGGGCTTCACAGTGATCTTGATATTTCAGAGGCTAAACCTTACTTTGAAAATCCTAGGACAAAGGGAGAAACTTTTGTGTTCTCCGACGTCCCCCATCTTCTGAAATTAATTAGAAATAATTTTGTTGACCACGGATTTTTGATCGACAATAAAATGATTGAGGAACAAATTTTAGAGGAGGCCATAAATGCATCCTCAGGCTCAGATTAAAAAATAACACACAGAATCACCCTTGACCAACTGAATGTTGCAGGACCTCAAAGGCAAAAGGTGAAATATGCCGCTAAATTGTTTTCCCACACCATGTCAAGTGCAATATCCCGATGTGGAACGCTTGGTTTCTTAAAAACAGAAAATTGGCTGGAGTGTGCAGATTTTTTTAAATTGGTTAGTATGTCATTTCACTGAATTATGAGTTTCTTTATTAAGTTTCTGTTTTAGGTAAATGACTGGTTCGATGTCTTCAATGTCAGCATCCCAGTACCTGACTCCCGGGCAAGAAATGAGGCCTACGGATTAGCCCTTGAAGAACAGAACACTATTTTAAATAAAATTTCCGAGGTGATTACTCAATTGAAGGTAGTCAACAGTCGAAGCAAATTGCCATTTCAGAAGGGTAAGGGAGTAATTCAAAACAAAAAATTGTTACTCTAATAACATGCATATCTTGATTAAGGTATACTGCAGTCCAATTCGGCTTAACAAATGCTACGGGAGGATCTGAATCGTCGTTTTGGCGCCCAATACCTATTAACTAGACGCATTAATCAAGACGTCATAGAAAACTTTTTCGGAGTGATCAGGGCAAAAGGTGGTCTCCATGACCATCCAAGCCCTCTGGAATTCAAATATAGATTGAGGTCCCTTATATTAGGGAAGAATGAGGGAGCGTAGTCGGATTATTCTAACGTTGAATTAGATGATACCCCAGATATTCCACTGAGCGGAACTTTAATTAAAAAGCTGAATATTACGTCGGATGTATCGGATGATTGTAATGATGGAAGATCCGATTTAATAGAGTTGAATGACCTTGAATACGACGGGCTGGAAAATTTGGCAGGTTTTGTCTGCCACAAACTACAGGATCCAACCTTACAAAGTTTCTCAAACCAGAGTTTCTCGTGGATTGATCACCTCAGCGAGGGTGGTTTATCAAAACCATCTTCAATTTTTATGTCCCAAATTGAGGAACTAAATAAAGTGTTTCTCGAAGTTAATGGTGATGGTTTAATCACGGAAAAACAAAATTTTATCCATGATCTTTTGGAGAAAAGTAGCAGTATTGACTGTCCTATAAAAGCCAAGCGATTATTTTTCTGGTCCAGAATGTTTTTTCGTATCAAGGAACTTAATAAAGCTTTAAAGGACAAAAGTAATCTCAAAAGGAAATGGAAAAAAAATGTTTCTTAGGTTATTGATCATGTTTATACTTCTATTCACTATTGCGTTTATATTCTACCTTTTTCATTATCATCTGTTTTTAATTATATATTCAAGGATTATTCTTTATACGTTTTTAGAGTTAAAATTGAGTTATAGATGTTTTTCCATGTTCAAGTTTGAATTAGAATTATTTTTTATATGATGCATTGTACAAATATCACACCCCATCATTTTCCTATAATATCAGTGCCTATAAACAGCATTTATAAAACGCCGCATGCAAAAATCCAATGATTTTTGGTCTTCGGATTATAAACATCTTTTGTTCTATACATTTTCTTCTAACTATTAAATTAAACGAATTATCAGCGAAAATGTGTACAAACGCCCATCTCTATAATGGATATTACTCTGTGAGTGACGTCATGCGCTCGGCTGACGAAAACTGAACGCCGGAAAATCCGGCCCCGCTATTAACACTTTTCAGAGGTGATATTTGGTGACGACATCCAAAGCTTCTTTGCTTCAATGTGTGAGGTGCACGTGCATAAGATGAAACATAAATCTGTCAATATTTGATTAATTACGACAGCGGCTACCGTTTCATACGCTCTGGTTCATCTTATCTCTGACACATCTCACTAGTGTAATGTAGTAGTGTAGTTTTGTTTTTGTACAACACGTGTGATTTGTTTTTCATATGCAGGTGTTCATTTGATAAGCCACTTGCTTAGATCTATTAGAGATGGGATTTTATTTAACAAAACTATAATACTGAACATTTTTGTGCTGATGCACTTTTTTCAACTTCTTCATCAAATCGCTGCACAAACAAATTTTTTGATCTATGTTTTATGGACCGATGGAGCCTCTTTCACGAAAAACGTTATTCCTAATATTAGGAATATCCATGTTTGGGACGGAGAAAATCCCAATGCAATTTTTTCTACAAAACATTAGCAACGTTGGTCTGTTAACGTATGGGCGCATTGTTGATGATTATTTGATTGGGCCATACCTTCTACCGGAACGGTTGAAAGGACCTATTTACCGGCTTACCGGAAGTTTTTCCAGAACTTCTTGAGGATGTTCCAATAAACGTTCGACAGCAAATGTGGTTTCAGCATGATTGTAGTGCCGGCTCACTTTGCTGTACAAGTACGCGAGGATTTGACTCAGCGGTTTGGCACCGTTGGATTGCCAGAGGTGGAGCAGTTTCTTGGCCTCCTAGGTTACCCAATTCAACGTCGCTAGATTTTTTCCTGTGAGGACATGTGAAGTTTTTGGTCTACGAAACTCCAGTAGAAACAGAGCAAAACTTAATTGGACAAATTACCGCAGCATTTGAAATCATTCAAAACACGGATCAAATAGTCAAATCCGCCGAAATCATGTGCGACGTTCGAATCGTTGTATTCAGGTAAGAGGAAGATATTTTGAACAATCGTTGTGATGAATTATGTACGGAAGGCAAAAATAAAATGCATTGAATTCTATTCGCACCGCCCGTGTTGCCCGCTTCTCACCGCTCAAGCAGAGCGATGTCTTTTCATGGACACATTCAACATAAAGTTGTAATTGATGGTTTGTTATTTTACATCACGTGCATGGTCGTTAGATACCTGGAACAGAAATTCTCTGTTTGTCAGCTGTTTGACACCTTGTTTTTGGGAAAGTTTGGGAATACAAATATATTCAATAAGAATAAAACCTTTAGTTATATTGGAAGACGTTTCGGGAACGAATCTGTTCCCGTTCTCAACACAATCAAAATATTTTTCTCTTCGCAAAATTTTTTCAATATGCTGTCGGTTTTGACACAGAAGTAAAAATTTGGTAGACGGAGGGATTCTGGTTACAAGTTGTTTTCATCAATTGATATTGAATTTTCCATTTTCATATTCAATTTTCAGAAGTGGGCGCCAAGTTCTATCTATATCAACTGAACAAGAAGCAATATTATCGTCTCCGTTCAGACTCTTCGATTTTCCGTTTTTGGTTGTTGTCTCCTGGGGAATGGGGAAACTAAATAGGGTAAAGCTACCAATCGTTGGCACCCCACTATTCATTGGCACTTATTCAATATTTCACGGTTATAAGCTGATACTGCCTTGTGAGTCAATTTAAGACATTTTGAAATATAATGCCAAAAATGTAGTTTCTGACATTATCATCGCGCATGCTCCAGTATCAGCAATGGCTGAAATTAGTGCATGACTCTATGAACAGCTCTCGAAAAACGTGACTATACAACGATTTATATGGCATAGAGCATTGTGTATAGTATGTTGGAATTATTTTTTCATTCAATGGTACCGTAAGACTGGGGTGACTTCGGACACTGCGGCTAACTTCGTACAATTTGACTTTGCCACACTTTAAATTCGATTCCGGAAATAGCATGCGCGATATGACCGTTCTGTTCATACATGTCGATTCTTGTTAGTCGTAATTGTCTAGTGGTAGCGCAAAGTCACTCTTTGGTGAGTATTCTATGTAGAATAATAATTTTTTGGCGACATCAGGATATGGCGTTTCAAGAAATGTGGAGAAGTAACTGATCTACGATAAATCACGTTGCCTCTATCTCAATTCCAACCAAACATTTCGATAGTCTCTATTTTCGAGAACGCTTCGCCATAATTTGATCACTCCATCTCATCAGCTGATTTTTGTACAGGGTGATAACCAAAATTTCAAAATTAGGGGGCAATTTCGGACATGGTGTGGAATTATAAAAAAGTTCTTGGAGGTCGAAATTATATGAAAGACTGCAACGAGCTGTAAAAGATGTGAAGAATGAAAGAAAGTAACTCAGAGAGGCACAGGACTATTACAATGTTTCAAAATCAACAATTGCAAATAAATTAAGAAATAAACATATGGGACACCTGGTGCTCTTCCACTCATTTCTGACCAAGAAGAGAGGAGTTTAGCAGACTCCATATTAATGAGTGCTGATTAATGATTCCCATTAACAGAGTTAGACATAAGAAGAAATATTCAACACTATCTCAACCGTAAAGGAGTTCGTATTCGCGAGTTTAAAGATAACTAGCCCGGAAAGAAATGCGCCAGAAAGTTTTCGTCCTAGGACCTTGACTATCAGGACGAGTGGGTCCAGCCGTGATTAATGATAATTTTCGGAATTTGCAGTCCTTATTGATAGATGTTGGTTCCTGAAAATATTATTATTTACGACAGAACGAACTTTAGTGATGACCCTGGTAAACCCAAAGTGATTTCGAAGAGAGTAGCAAAACATTGTGATAGAGTCATAGACTCATCTGAAACGAGTAACTCTGTTATGACGGCGGCATCTGCTGCTTCCACATTCATGGAATGGTTCAGGAAGATCGCGCTTTCCTACTTCAGGACCAAATCAGGAAGTAAGGTCATGATATGTGATAATTTGTCAAGCCACATCACTGTTGATGTCAAAAACCAGTGCGCGTAAAACAATATTAAAGTCATTCTCCTATCTCCGAATTCTACCGATCTCTGTCAACCTTTGGACAGCTCATATTTCGCACCTCTCAAAGAGTGTTAGAGAAACGTGTTGACACAATAGAAACACGAAAAGAATTGGCCTTTTCAGAAATCACATTTTCCAACTCTCCTGAAAACGACACTAGAAGTCATTTCAAAGAAGACTATTATTTAGATTTTCGTGCTTCTGGGATAGTTCCTAATTCAGAAGTCCTCAAGAAGATGATTCATTATTGGCCACTACCATCTAGACTTCTTGGAAGAAACAAGATCTCCAGAGCCCCGTCCCAAAACAAGGAGAAAGAGAATAAATATTGCTGCTGGACAGCCTTCAACTATTTCACATTCTTCCCAACAAAAGGAAAATATTCCTTCAGACCAAATTCATGACTTCTGATTCTGATGATCATCCGTTAATATTATACAAAAATAAGAACATCAGACATGATGAAGGAGAAAACGTAATCGAGACTGAAACTTCAATAAACGAATCTCTTGATGAAGATTTCCACCAGAATGAGAAAAAAAAAAGAAAAAAAACCAGATCAAAACGACTTACGATCAAGACTCAGATGTAACTGCAATGGGTATTGCTGTTGATACATTTTTGATTGTGCGAATTCCTCTGGAAAATTCCTCCATTGCAAATATTATGCCTGCAAAATCATGCAACAGTATAATTATGGATATTATCAAAGTTATCTAGTGTAATGAAGTGTTTTCTCACCAGCTTCATTACTAGGCTTCGGTGTACGAGCCTCATATGAGAAATGAGGTTAAGGCCATTTTAGAGTCACCCTGTATACCTGATTGACCAATTCATGAATCAAGGAGCTCCTTTGGCTAGTATTTTGAGCCACCCAGAGAGCCCTACCCCAGACTAACCTTGTTTAGCCCCGTTGCACCCTGCTGAGGGTAATCAACTTCATGACACCCCTGCCTCCGTTTCGAAAGCACTACCAGGCTAATGATTTCATACATATCATGTTCAGACTCTTGATATTAGTATTGGTAGGATTTGATTGCATAATGACCGTCCAGAGCCCTGGGAAATAAGAAGTCCAGTATGCTATCAGTTTACTTGCTTTATTCATCTTGCAATGAGTTTTGCATCCGGAAATCCTGATCAACCCAGAGACTAAGACTTCTTATTGCCTATGGAGAGTGTATTTATGATTTTGGAAAGAGCTAGAATGGTTTTCATACCTGGAAAGACATTTCAGGGTCATGTGATATTGTTTAGATCATAACTTTGTTATCCTTCGTAATTTTGCAATCAAATTCGCTCAGTAGCACAAACATGGAATGCCAAGCACTTTGATACTACCGGTTTTGAGGAAAAATGATTTCCACCGCAAGTTTCCAGACCCAAGGGCAAGTAGTGTTCACTTTTTCCTTGAGAAAACAAATCATGGTCAGCTCGAGGCCAGACCAGCCCGACCAATCAGAATCCCGACCTCGCTCTGTTTTTTGCCAAACCTGAAAAGAGTATAAGTAGCAAAATCCAGAGGCCCGAAGGCTCTCAGTCTTTTATCGACAGTTATAGAGAGATAGATAGATAGTTAGATATATTCCATTTGGCAGTGATTATTCTGATTCAGTCCGATTCTTACCGTTTGATTCAGTTCGTATAACCGTTATAAAAAGTGATCAAGGTGCTCGAAGTTTTTCCTGTATTGACATCCCGTTTTTGTGTTACACAAAGTTGAAAAAGTGAGCCAGAGCTTTTTCTGCCGACGATTCACCCGTGAAGTATATTACCAGTCAAGTGTGAGTTAACTGCATTTTGATTTCACTGCATTTTCTCATAGTTCTATCAAACTGCAGCTTAACTTTATAGATCAAATAATTTTCCAGTATAAATCCAGTTGTTGTGACATTTGTCGTGACGGTTGACAGCGGCCAGTGAAATTCAGAATCCAGCACAGAGTAAGCATTGGAACTGCCCTGTTGTATATATATGTATCATTTGTAATGACCTGCAGGATAAGTTCTGTGGTTTGAAATCCTAACGTAAAGAGTTTCATCAGGAAAACAACCCTTGTAACGGTCGAGGTTCTTGGTCTGCGTAGCAGTCAACACCAAGCGTCACCAGGGTTGTGAGCATCCCGGTCTCCTGGTCGCATAAGGCTTATAGTCAGCGTCGAGACCACCCTGATTGTAATCATCTTGCAAACCCCAGAGGGGTGAATAGTCTTTGTACATTGACCAGAACTTGTTTTGCAGGGGTAGAGCTTCTTAACTCGCATAGGCGCTTCCCGGATGCACGTTGCACGGCTTACTCTTTGAATACCAGTCAGATTAGCTGTCACCCTGCTTAAGTCACCCTGCTTAATTAATTGTCACCCGTAGATATATGTGGTTAGGATAATCTACCCTGAGATTATTTGATCTGTGGAATTTTTGCTATCTTGTGACTGACACCTGTTGACATATTCTGTCATCCGAATTTCCTCGTGGTCGTATTTTCTTGGTTATGATAATAATCATTGTGAGAGATAAATTCGATCTGTTAATTGTTTCCAGTGAATAAACCTGTTTAAGTGTGAATTTTAGTTCTGATTATTTGTTTTGAGTGATATACCAAACACCCGCAGCAACCCGTATACCAGGGTGAAACCAAGTGGGTGAACTTAAAGCCCTCACCCCCTTGTGATCTTTCCATTGTCCATAAGGCCTTCGACCCCTGGCATACCGTCGCTTCGACTGTGTTGCTACCTAGGCCTCCCAACAAATCCTGGTTGGGAGAAAGTGGAGTTCACCACTATAATCCAACTGGCGCTCGAGGCAACCCCGGTCTATCCTAGATATAGACATACCCCGTTGAGCACCACCTAGTAACACCCCCCCTAGAAGGAGGAGACGTTACAAGTGGCGCCCGAGCAGGGACCGTTTTGAAGAAGAAATCCAGAGAAAGTCCTGAAGGTATACAGAAAATCAGAACTTGTGTTTTCCTGACAATTTTGAACTTTGCAGTGGTGGATAGTTCCCAGGTATTTCTAAAGTTAATTGTATCGATAGTTTGGTCTGTTATTTCACCAGAAATCGTTATTGTTTTCCAGCTATTGCTGAAGCCCGTAAAATTGTGATTTTTAGATATCGTTTGTGTGTTACGAGGGGTATTCCGTTTCAAACCCTGGTGGATATCTATTTACATTCCAGGCAATTATATCTCACTGTTTTTATTTTCTTTGAATCCTAATTTTGTTCCTGTTCAGAGTGTGACATACATATTTATCTACACTACCCTGCTTTTACTTGATTTTCCACCCGATTTCTACATCTGGATTTTATACTGTTGATGTGATATTTTATTTTCTTTGTTGTTTTGATTTTTCTCTATTTCCCCTGAGTGAATATAATTGCAGTCCCGTTTGTTGCATACACACAATTTTCTGTTGAACGATCTGATTCTTTTGATACCTAATTTGATGATTTCTAGGTTAATCAATCCGGTGAGTTTTGCTTTTGCATACTTCTTTTCCTCCTGGAATCTATTTCTGTTCATCCTGCGAACAATACACTGTTTGTTAATCTTTGTTTGGTAGACAATCCAGTTCACATTAGGAAAATGACTGAAACGCAGACAACCAGAGAATCCAGTGAGCTTCAGCTCGCTCCCCCTGAAATTACCAGGACTAGCCGAAGAAATTCTCCTGATCCAGAAAGGGAAGAATTTGGAGATGATTATCTGGCCAACTTGGATCCGAGAGTTGGATGGATATACCGTTTGAAGAAACCAGACCTGACGGAGGAGTTGAAGCGATATGGACTGAATGCTGATGGTACAGTGATGGAACTACGCCGTCGACTTGTGTGGTTCTTGAGGGAAGAACTGCCCAAGCTTGTGGGAGCCCGACACCCAGCGACGGGACATGTTGTACCCCCTGTACAACCATTCCTGGAATGTCCTGTGGACACTCCAGCCGCACCTGTTATGCCAGCAGGTCAACCCGCAACATATTCACCCCTGCTGCAGGGAAATATGCCGTTTCCAAACCCCGTGAATAACTCATATGTTCCAGAACATGTTCCAACATATCGACCGCCCCTGAAACCGTACCACTGGAATTTGCATTTTGATGGCAGCACCGATCCAGTGGCGTTCTTGGAACGCCTGGAAGAAATTGGCAGGGCAGAAAAGGCCCACCCCGAACAACTCCTGGATGCTCTACCCGAACTTTTGCAAGGTCGAGTACTGTTGTGGTACCGTTGCAATGCACGCTTCTGGAACTCATGGGCATCGTTCAAGGATGTTTTCAAGAGATCCTATTTCCCGCTGAGGTTCCAGGAAGACATGGAGATGGCCATCAGTCGACGCCTGCAACGGGAAAATGAGCCAGCCATGGACTATATAGTTGATCTCCAGACACTCATCCGAAGGCATGGAAGCCTCAGACCTGAACAGGAGTTAGGTTGGCTGTACCGGAACTTGCTACCTGATTACAGGCAGTATATCAAGAGGACGGATTACCATGATATTCAATCCCTGATTTCCCTGATTCTAGAGTACCAGAACCTGCGGAAGGAACTGAGGCAGATGCACTCCCGTCACCCAGCAGCTAGGATTGACACTGCCCCGAGGATGATTCCACCAACCGTGCCCAGGAATTCATCACCAGAACCAGCCCAGAATGACAGATCCCATCAGACTCCTCTGGTTCAGAGTAACCAGAATAGAATTACTCTGCCAGCCGACAGCCCCTTACCTGTGAGACACATGCGCCCTGTGGAACAGCAGACACCCCGAACGCCTGCATCCCCGCCACAAAGGGCATATAACCGGACCGACAACTGCTGGAAATGTGGACAACCTGGACACCGAAGGAGTGATTGCAGGAATGCATCCAGAATTTTCTGCTCACGTTGTGGACGTGATGGTATCCTGTCCAGAGATTGTACCTGTGCCAGGTCGGAAAACTACCCCGGAGCCCGACTGAACCGAGGACAGTCAGGCTCCAGCAATTAAACATCCCGGAGAAACGAAAACCGCCTCGACCAGATGATAACCGCCTGTATGTGCCCGTTATCATTGGAGACCAACAGTTCCTGGGCCTGGTAGACACCGGTGCCACAAGGTCCTTCGCCAGCAGCGCTGTTGCGGACAAATGTGAGCAGTTTAGCTTCCAGAAATACCCCCATGATGCCATCCAGACTTCCCAGGCAGATGGATCAGTCACTAGGATCACCGGAAGATACAAGGTTTGGATGACAGTAGGTGACAAGTGTTTGACAAATGAATTGTTGATCATTCCAAACCTGTCTACTGAACTAGTGTTGGGTATGGATATGCTTCGCCAACACGGATTTGACATAGATCTTACCAGGGCCGCCGTATATTGTAACCAGAAAATTGTTTCAGTTGTAAAATCCCAGGAACAACCCGAGAAGACGCCTGCTGATGTAGCAACCATGAGAGGCTCCGTAAAAACGAAAACCCGCCGGAAAAGACGGTCAGTCAGGCCGCCCCGCCACACCCCGAGCAAGGCTGATGTGGCCAGCCTGCCAGAGAAACCTGCGGTTCGCCCGCAGAACCACAGCTGGGACCACCAAGCCCTGGGAGCAGAGCAGAAGCTAGCTCTGGAAAGATTCCTAGAGGTAGAACTGCCTGCCTTCGAACAGATCAAGGGACCTACACCTTTGGTCCAACATAGGATCCGCCTGAAAACCTCCGAACCGATCAAACAACGATACCGACCCCAGAATCCGAAGATGCAGGAAGTCATCAACAATGAGGTCGACAAGATGTTGGCCGAAGGAATCATCGAGCCCTCCAGAAGCCCGTGGAGTTCGCCGGTGGTGATTGTAAAGAAGAAGGATGGGAAACCACGTTTCTGCATTGACTTCCAGAAGGTCAACAACGTCGCCGAGAAAGATGCCTACCCCCTGCCGTTTATCAATGCAATCCTGGATAAACTTAGGGAAGCTAAGTACATTTCGAGCCTGGACTTACGCCAAGGCTATTGGCAGATCCCGCTCACCGAAGATAGCAAACCCATCACAGCCTTCACAGTGCCTGGAAGGGGCCTGTTTCAATTCCGAGTGATGCCGTTTGGGTTGCATTCCGCCCCCGCAACTTTCCAGCGACTGATGGACAACATCATCGGACCCGACCTGGAACCTTTTGCTTTTGCATACCTGGACGATATAATTGTACTAAGCAAAACGTTCGAAGAACACCTGGAGCATTTGAAGCAAGTATTCACCCGTTTACGTGAAGCTAATCTCCAGTTGAATCCGGATAAGTGTAAGTTCTGTTTGAATTCACTTAGATATTTAGGACATATGGTCACTCCTGAGGGCATCCAGACGGACCCTGATAAAATTGAGTCCATCGTCCAGTGGCCGATGCCTACAACCCTGAGGAAGCTACGACAATTCCTGGGAATGACTTCTTGGTATAGGAGGTTCATTCCAAATTTCTCCGCCATAGTTGCTCCACTAACCAAACTCCTGAAGAAGGATGTCCGTTGGAAGTGGACTGAAGCTCAGGAAACCGCCTTTGCTACTTTGAAGACTTGTCTTATACAAGCCCCTGCTTTGACTTGCCCAGATTTCTCCCAGCCTTTTGTGTTACAGACGGACGCCTCCAACTGTGGACTTGGAGCCGCCCTCACCCAGACGATCGATGGTCAGGAGAAGGTTGTCGCCTATGCCAGCAGGATGCTGAGTGCTCCAGAGCGAAACTACTCCGTTACCGAGAAGGAATGTTTGGCCATCGTCTGGGGCATAGAGAAACTGAGACCCTACCTGGAGGGTTACCACTTCACGGTGATAACTGATCACCTCTCCCTGAAATGGATGCAGTCCATCAAGAATCCTTCTGGCCGCATAGCCCGCTGGGCTATGTACCTGCAGCAATTTGACTTCGAGGTCAAATACCGCAAGGGAACGTTGAATAGAGTTGCCGACGCTCTATCCCGACAGCCTCTTCCCCTGTCTAGTCAGGAGGCTGAATCAACGGATGCCCTGTGCTGCACCTTGGAGCTGGAGAAGGAAGCTGGACAAAGATGTACGTGGTACCGCAACAAGAAGGTGGAAGTGGAGAAGCGCCCCGCTGCTTTTCCCGACTTCTGTGTGAAAGAAGACCGCCTCTTCCGCCATTTTTGGGATGCTAATAAGTTGAGTGAGCTAGGGATGGACGATCCCTGGAAATTATGTGTTCCTAAACCCCTTAGACCACAGGTACTGAAGGAGAATCACGATGACGTGACTGCAGGACACATGGGCATTGCCAAAACCACGGCTAGAATCACCCAGAAGTACTACTGGCCTGGAATGTTCCACGAGATCGCCCGGTACGTGAGAAGCTGCAAAACCTGCCAGGAGTATAAAGTGTCCCAGCAGCAACCGCCTGGAAAGATGCATCCATCCCTGAACACTAAGCCATGGGACACCGTGTCCACCGACTTAGTAGGGCCGTTACCAAGGTCAAGCAAAGGAAACTGCTACCTGGCCGTTTACCAGGACCGTTTCACCAAGTGGATACAGATGCGACCACTCCGTAAAGCAACAGCTAGAGCTGTAGCCCAAGCGTTCTATGAGGACATAGTGCTCCGGTTTGGACGCCCCGCTACGGTCATTAGCGATAATGGTACCCAGTACACTGGTAAAGTATTCGAGGAATTGTTGAAGGAATTAGGAATTCAACACAGATTGACTCCTCCTTATACCCCGCAGGCAAACCCAGTGGAACGCACCAACAAGACCGTCAAGACCATGATCTCACAATACTGTGAGAACGATCACCGGAAATGGGATCAACACCTGTCAGAACTCCAATTCGCCGTCAACACCGCCAGACATGATTCTACCGGTTTCACTCCCGCATTCCTGATGTTTGGCAGAGAATTAGAACCGCCCCAAGCTTTATTCCGACCACCTGTACCTGAAGAACAAGGGGAAGATGCCGCTTCCAGTTGGACATCACATATGACTAAGTTGAAAGAAGTTCACGAGCTAGTACGCTTGAACTTGGCTAAGGCATTCAACAATCAGAGTCATTACTACAACCTGCGACGCCGAGAGTGGAGATGTCACCTAGGTGACAAAGTCATGAAAAGAGAACATAATCTCTCTTCTGGAATCCGTGGGCATGCCGCAAAGTTGGCCCCGAAGTATACAGGACCCTGCACCGTCACCAGAGTGATTTCCCCCGTTGTATACGACCTGAGAAGTGCAACTGGGAAGCGTTTCAACCGAGTTCATATCAAAGACTTGAAGCCGTTTTACCATGACCAGAACCAATAACCCGTACTATTTGCATTCCAGGAGATGTCGCCGGACGACACGAAAATTCAGGCCATCCAGGATGTCATCTTGGCACCGGCCCTGATACCGCAGGCCCCTACGCCGCTGGTCCAGACACCGCTGGCCCTGATACCGCAGGCCCTGACACCGCAGGCCCTGATACCGCAGGCCCCTACACCGCTGGCCCTGATACCGCTGGCCCTGATACCGCAGGCCCTGATACCGCAGACCCCGCCGGCTCTGACACCGCACACCCCGGCACCGCAGGCTCTGACACCGCAGACCTTGGCCATGGCAACCTGAGCCCCGACTCCACTAGTTCCACAGCCGGCAGACAAGCCGACCCCGGTGATACCGACCACCGAGGTGGGGTACTCGCCGTCCCGCTAGGAGACTTCGCACCACGAGGCCTCCAATACATCATGCTGAAGTCCCTGGAAGGCCTCCACCCGGAAAACCGCCAGTCAACCCCGCCAACCTCCGCTGGACAACGACGCTCACCTCCACTCTACCTGCCTGTAGAGGAGAGGCTGTGCTGGCGCTGTGGCACGCCAGGCCACGAACGGGACTCCTGTGCTCGTCCCGTGAGGCTGTTCTGCTCCCGATGTGGCCGGGATCGCATCCGGTCAAGCGATTGTCCCTGTCCACGACGATTGAAGACAACCCCAGCCCGAGCCCCGACACCCCCAGCAGCTCCGACGCCGTACCCGATACTCGTCCCCGAGTATCCTCGATCATCCCGCTCTATGCCAGCGAAAGTGAACCAGCGCACCCAGACATCAACCCCCACCGTCGCTGACAAGGGAGTCCAATGCAACCGCTGCTCGTGCGAACGAGTACGCCCGAGACACTCCCGTTGAAGACAGCCCTAGTACATGAGTATTAGCATAGATTTTTCCAGATGTATAATTTTTAGTCATATCCAGCGAACAAAAAAAAAAAAAATAATGATTGTTACACAATCATTCTTTTTTTTCCGCAAGTAGGAGGGGTGTGTAATGAAGTGTTTTCTCACCAGCTTCATTACTAGGCTTCGGTGTACGAGCCTCATATGAGAAATGAGGTTAAGGCCATTTTAGAGTCACCCTGTATACCTGATTGACCAATTCATGAATCAAGGAGCTCCTTTGGCTAGTATTTTGAGCCACCCAGAGAGCCCTACCCCAGACTAACCTTGTTTAGCCCCGTTGCACCCTGCTGAGGGTAATCAACTTCATGACACCCCTGCCTCCGTTTCGAAAGCACTACCAGGCTAATGATTTCATACATATCATGTTCAGACTCTTGATATTAGTATTGGTAGGATTTGATTGCATAATGACCGTCCAGAGCCCTGGGAAATAAGAAGTCCAGTATGCTATCAGTTTACTTGCTTTATTCATCTTGCAATGAGTTTTGCATCCGGAAATCCTGATCAACCCAGAGACTAAGACTTCTTATTGCCTATGGAGAGTGTATTTATGATTTTGGAAAGAGCTAGAATGGTTTTCATACCTGGAAAGACATTTCAGGGTCATGTGATATTGTTTAGATCATAACTTTGTTATCCTTCGTAATTTTGCAATCAAATTCGCTCAGTAGCACAAACATGGAATGCCAAGCACTTTGATACTACCGGTTTTGAGGAAAAATGATTTCCACCGCAAGTTTCCAGACCCAAGGGCAAGTAGTGTTCACTTTTTCCTTGAGAAAACAAATCATGGTCAGCTCGAGGCCAGACCAGCCCGACCAATCAGAATCCCGACCTCGCTCTGTTTTTTGCCAAACCTGAAAAGAGTATAAGTAGCAAAATCCAGAGGCCCGAAGGCTCTCAGTCTTTTATCGACAGTTATAGAGAGATAGATAGATATTTAGATATATTCCATTTGGCAGTGATTATTCTGATTCAGTCCGATTCTTACCGTTTGATTCAGTTCGTATAACCGTTATAAAAAGTGATCAAGGTGCTCGAAGTTTTTCCTGTATTGACATCCCGTTTTTGTGTTACACAAAGTTGAAAAAGTGAGCCAGAGCTTTTTCTGCCGACGATTCACCCGTGAAGTATATTACCAGTCAAGTGTGAGTTAACTGCATTTTGATTTCACTGCATTTTCTCATAGTTCTATCAAACTGCAGCTTAACTTTATAGATCAAATAATTTTCCAGTATAAATCCAGTTGTTGTGACATTTGTCGTGACGGTTGACAGCGGCCAGTGAAATTCAGAATCCAGCACAGAGTAAGCATTGGAACTGCCCTGTTGTATATATATGTATCATTTGTAATGACCTGCAGGATAAGTTCTGTGGTTTGAAATCCTAACGTAAAGAGTTTCATCAGGAAAACAACCCTTGTAACGGTCGAGGTTCTTGGTCTGCGTAGCAGTCAACACCAAGCGTCACCAGGGTTGTGAGCATCCCGGTCTCCTGGTCGCATAAGGCTTATAGTCAGCGTCGAGACCACCCTGATTGTAATCATCTTGCAAACCCCAGAGGGGTGAATAGTCTTTGTACATTGACCAGAACTTGTTTTGCAGGGGTAGAGCTTCTTAACTCGCATAGGCGCTTCCCGGATGCACGTTGCACGGCTTACTCTTTGAATACCAGTCAGATTAGCTGTCACCCTGCTTAAGTCACCCTGCTTAATTAATTGTCACCCGTAGATATATGTGGTTAGGATAATCTACCCTGAGATTATTTGATCTGTGGAATTTTTGCTATCTTGTGACTGACACCTGTTGACATATTCTGTCATCCGAATTTCCTCGTGGTCGTATTTTCTTGGTTATGATAATAATCATTGTGAGAGATAAATTCGATCTGTTAATTGTTTCCAGTGAATAAACCTGTTTAAGTGTGAATTTTAGTTCTGATTATTTGTTTTGAGTGATATACCAAACACCCGCAGCAACCCGTATACCAGGGTGAAACCAAGTGGGTGAACTTAAAGCCCTCACCCCCTTGTGATCTTTCCATTGTCCATAAGGCCTTCGACCCCTGGCATACCGTCGCTTCGACTGTGTTGCTACCTAGGCCTCCCAACAAATCCTGGTTGGGAGAAAGTGGAGTTCACCACTATAATCCAACTGGCGCTCGAGGCAACCCCGGTCTATCCTAGATATAGACATACCCCGTTGAGCACCACCTAGTAACACCCCCCCTAGAAGGAGGAGACGTTACACTAGTGAACTTTTCGAAACGAAAGAAGATTGACGATAGAATTTTTTTTCATCACCCACCTGTAGTGGATGAGAGTATTGTAACCAAGGACGAGATAATCAGAATCCTCGCAACCTATCGCGTTACGTCGAGGACGCTATCCATTTTCGAATTTACCCAAGGAAATAACGATGGAATAATTCGAAATCCTACTTGACAGTTACTAGACAGCTCATACCAAATTATTCTTATAAACGAAGGAAAACTGTTTTGTTATTATTTTACAATGTTTGTTCTTCAATTCCTAGGAATTATTATTGATTTTTTAGTTTTTTATCGAAATATATTCTTGAGGTTGTAGGATACTTTTTTTTTTGAGTCGAGTATGATTTTTTTCTCGAATTATTTTTAAAACAGTTTGTGCTGTCCGAAGTTAGTTGAAGGCACGCTAAACATCGTTTTTCACGGGTTTTCGATGCGTGTCCGAAATTACCCCAAACTGCGGGGTAAGTTCAGACACCAAAAAAATAAAAAAAATGATTCTTGAAAAAACTGATTTTGTTTTCAGTTCATGCATGAATCTATTGCTGAATGATTGAACAAAAATCCTAGAGAAATTCATTCATTTTCGATTCATTCCAAAATTATTACAACTGAAAAACCTGGAAAATCGTCCGAAGTCACCCACGGTAGAAATCTACGAACCACTCATAGTCTTTCTATTCCGAAACATTCGTCTGTGCTATATGAACGATCATTCTCGTATCAAGTCGCCAAACTGTTCAACAGTCACAATGATGAAGCTAAGTTCCTCAATATTTTTCAAAATCAAGCTCAAGGAAATCATTCTCGGAAAGCAGTAATCCACTTTGTTATTCATTTTGTAGTTTTGTTTTCATTTTGAGAACATCAATGTATTTCACATTTCTAACTTGGTTGAGTGGAAGGGTTGCTATGCTAAACTCCGCCAGGCTGAATGAAGGCAATTCATTATTATCATTATTATTATTATTATTATTATTATTATTATTATTATTAATATTATTATTATTATTATTATTATTATTATTATTATTATTAATTATTAATTATTAATTGGATGTTTCATGATGAAAACAACCAAAGGTTGGCATGTTATGTTTCTGTGTACAAGTACAAAAAGTTTGAATGATTTCAACAGATGCCAAAGAATAAAACAAATAAGAAATATGTCGAAACTTACTCAGAAGATGTCCTCCAGAAGGCACTCGATGAAATCAAATATGGAGGAAGTGAGAAATCGATTTCTATCACGAGCGAGCAACCATAAGCGACCCTCCAGTTTCAATTTGGTCCAAAATCCAAGAAAACGGAAATAAGACAGAATACTTATCTTTCGAAGGAAGAAGAAGATGAAATAGTGAACTAGATCCTTGAGAGTCATAGAGAAGGTTTCCCAAGAAGAATATTTCCTTCAAAATAAAATATTCACCTCAACCAATACATATATATATATATATAAATTTCCCTATTGATTCATAAAAAACGTGATATTCTCCAATATTCAAGTCACAAAAAAAAACTCGAAATGGACCCCTGTACACAGGGATAAAAGTTTATAACCATTTACCGTACCACATGAAGGGAACGTCCGCTAGAAAATTCAAACAGTCATTGAAAAAGTTATAACACCAGCATGTATTCTACAACCTCAATGAATTTTTTGCCTTATCTTTTCCGGAAAACTATATGGTTTGATCTATTATATTACTCTTGATACTTATGTTATTATTATCATCCATTTATTACTGTTGGAACTTTTCCTTCACTATCGATTTAATATCATTCATTCATTCATTTATTGTCGAAATAACTTATTTTTAAATACTTTACTCATGTCAAAATAACTGATTTGTAAATACTTTCTCAGTGATACTGATTCCTTATGCCAATGGCTATGTACACCCTGCTGTATATTGGAAATGAAATACTTACTCACTATAGAAAGGACAAACTTGATCCAAGGATCGAACGACATTTATAGCAAGCATTCCGAATTCGACCGTTATGAGGACGTGATACACAGCATGATAACAAATTCAGTAGCAAAAAACCCAAAGAAACAGGTGAGTTGGTTGTCATGTAAATGTATGACATCTCAAAGATGTTTTCTGTTTGAGCTTTTCCAAGATTAGTTTTTATCTATGGAACCTGATAAAACTATAACTGGGAGAAGCAGAAGTTTGAAACAGAAAATACAAGGAGGTTATAGATAATCGTTCATTATCTTACATGGATATGTGCCACCTTCGATAGATTTTGATAAGAATCCAGTGAACAATATCAAAGATGAACCATATCAACCTGAAATCAGAGCCCTCATGAAATTCCGAATGGAAAATACAGTGATCTTCAAGAAGAGAATGAAACATTGAAAACTGAAACTCACCAGGATAAGAAAGATTTCCAAACTTTGCTATAAAAATTATCAACCTTACAGCTGATCTAATATTTCGAACAGTTGTCAATATTCCTCGATAATTAGACTCAATCTGTTAGAGAGAGAAAGAGAGAAAAAAAAATCAGATACCTAAAAAAGAAATATTCTATGTGTCAGTGACCCCTTCTTCTTCCAAAAAAAAAAAGTGAATATAAATATATTTTCAATGGAAACAAAACTTCTTCTTATATAAGTGGACGTTCCGGAAACGGAACTGCTCCCATTTTCAACACAATTCATCTATTTTTCTTCGTTAAATTTTTCATACTCTGTTTGTTCGAAACGAGTCCCAAAAAAGTCTAGTTAAATTGATATGAACAATATTCTAAAAACTCAAAGAGTGGATCCAGGGATCAAAAATGGTTTTCATCAAGGATGACCTCGTGGCATTTCGAAATGTCACATCATTGTTACTCTATTGGATGTATTCATTTTGCAATGATGTGTAAGAACGCACTTTTCGGTTCGGCAACCAAGACTGCATTAATGAAAGTCCATAAGATAGACCAGCCGCTAGCTGTCCAGTCAGACTAGTCGCTGAAAAATTGAAGGAGTGAACGAGCAGGTGTAGTCGAGGTGACACGTTTATTATGTTAGAGTTAAGGTTTTCTTGATATCCGAGAACTCACTTCAAATTGATTGGATCTGAGTAAAAGATTTTCAAATTCTATTCTGAATTTCAGATTCTATTGAATCATCATAACTTGGAATAAGGATCTTTGCCTCTTGGCTGCTGGCTGTTACTTTCCACTCGACAAATTCTATCACGTTATTGTAGTCACAAAAGAAAACTCTCCTCGGAAAGGTTTTCTGGTTGGGTTATATCCCCACTACCGATATCTATATACCCTCAACATATCGTAGAACCATAAAGTCATTTCAAATAGTCTCCAGTCGATCTTGGTGTACCCATTGTGTAAAAATCATTATGAGAGAATGAGTGTGAACTGAAGTATAGTACTATGATGAAGCGTCTCATATTTTCGAATACGGCATATTGATTTTCATTTTCCTCAATTATTGGTTACATGAATACATACATACATGCATATTTATTTATCTATTCATTTCATACAGCCTATTGGCCTAGTTACATGAAATATATATAAACAGAAAATCATTCGATGATAATTGTACGAGAATGAAAAAACAAATATTCAAATGAATTGTAGAGGATCTCAATACACAAAAGTGAACAGTGTGACTACAAATGTGACAAGTACTCACGTGTATCATGAACTGTTTGATGTTGTAAAATCAGTGTTCTCAGTTTGTTGTATGTCAAATACCAATCTAAATCAGTCAGTCAATTTGTATAATTGGCTAGTCGGAGCATGTTTGCTAAAGTTGCGCGGGATGATGTGGGTAGATACATTGAAAATAAATAAAGCTGAAATATCTGGACAATTTATTTCATTATTTATTATATTACCTTACAATCCTATCCTACTATCCAAGGAAATAATACCAAACTCTGACCTGAGCTGAGATGATCGAACATGATTGTAATCTGGCCACCTTTTATATTTTTTTAAATATACGTATCGAAGAAACCGGTTTTGAACTTCTTCTATTGATTTTCGGGTAGTCAGTGATTCTCCATTCCAGAGTATCGCACCAAATTCTAGTTTTGGCTTTGAAAGGGTGTAGTATAATGTGATCAATGTTTTTATGTTTCTGAAATCAGAGCATTGCCTCATTACGAAACCAAGAGCTCTCATTGAAGATTTGGTAGTATGTTTCGTGAACGATAATTTATTATTGTATGTTATACCAAGATCTTTAATTTCTGTGCACCTCCTTAGATTATCATCGGCCATTTTGTAATCGAAAGTAATTTGTTCTCTTGTTCGTGATACTGTCATTATTGAGCATTTTCCAACATTGAATGGTAATTTGAATTCATTGCTCCATCTACATAACGTATTTATATCTTTTTGTAGTGAAACACAGTCTCTAACCGTTTGAATTTTCTTGAATATCTTCAAATCATCGGCAAATAGCAGACATTCTGAGGAGTTGACCACCGATGGTTAATCATTGATGAATAGAATGAAGAGTAGAGGCCCAGGTTTGATCCTTGTGGCACTCCTGAGTTAGGGTGAAATTTCCCGGAAGTATTGCCATTATAACTAACGACAACATTTCTATTTTCTGAATAATTTTTCGAGAGTTTCATTAGCCCTGCCGATATTCCGAACTTATATATTTATCTTAATAAGATATCATGATCTACTTTATCAAAGGCCTCATTGAAATCTGTAAATATGGTATCTAGTTGCATTTTGTCTTTCATCGCATTATTGGCAGTATTTGTAAATAAGAACAGATTGGTCATTATGGATTTTTTATTCATAAGCCCATGTTGTTTACTGACAATATTTTCTTCCACGTGTTTGAAAAGTCTACTATAAATAATTTGCTGAAATCATTCAGCAGGCGCGCACATAATCGATATCGCTCTATAATTTTCAATTTTCATTTCATTGCCAGATTTCAATATAGGAATACTGATTGCATTTTTCCATATGTGTGGAAAGACTGAACTACCAATGATAAGATTGAAAATATGGAGGAGAGGTTGCTTTATCCATTCATAGCATCCTCTAAGAACATAAGGTGGAATTCCATCAACGCCTGCGGCTTTTTTAGGTTTAAGATTTTTCATCGCTTCATCTAGTTCTAATACACTGACTTCATTCATTACCAAAGTATCATTACTAACACTTACGTCATCGATAAAATCTAGACAATATGTGGACTTATCAGTTTCGTAAATTGACGCAAAGAATTAGCAAATTGATTGGCTATATCACTATCATTTACAATTCCACTTTGATATATGAATAAATTATTATTCATACAGTTTGTTCTCTTTTCATTGATGAAATTCCAAAAGTTATTGATGTCTGACTTTGTATTATCCTCGAGTTTCCTCGAATACTCGGTCTGGGCTACCCTAATCAGAGATCTCAACTTTCTCCTTGATTCTATATATCTATCATTGTAAAAATTGGAAACAAATCGCAACTTTCTGTACCGTTCTTTTTCAATGATCAGATCTTTTATTTCTTCACCAAACCAATGTGTAGAACTAATGCTTCGAAAATACTGCTATTCCTTATTATTTTTATTATTTTATATTTTTCACTCAGTCCACCTCCTTTACTTTTTTCTGTAATAATCAAATTCCTGTCAGCTGTTGATAGACTATAAATATCACAGTCCACAACTTTCCCATCACTTACTCCTTCCTGCAACCATGTCTCAACTGCCAGTATAATGTCATATTTGTGATAAGAACTATTTATGAAAAAATCATTTAGTTTTGTGATGAGTCCTCTACAATTCTGAAAGTAAAGAGATGAATGAACCATGCATGTGTCACTCATAAGCTCCTTGTCAACTTCACATTTCAAGAATGTACGTCGGTGAGTTTAAAAAAATACAAATAATCGATTTCGAAATAAGTTGGAATGCTCCAATCGGCTATTCTGATTCAGTGACAATTTTATTGCTGATAATAATACGACTAGTGATGAATGTTATATACGAATTAACTGTAACCCTGGAAAAAAAAATAAAAACGATGAGGAAAATAAATCATATGTAGACCTGTCCTAATATTTATGCGGCACGAAAGGAGAACAAAAAAAATGACAATAATGTAGATAGTTGAATGAAAAAAAAATGACAGGTGAAAAACTCATAGATAATACCTGTTTTTACAGGATTGCCAGATTCATGTTTCTATAAGTCCTCTACAATACTTATCATTCTAATTTTTCCGTTATGTTTTACACATATCCTTTCTCCCTTGGACCATACTTCTTGAGTACCGTATTATTTTTCGCTAATACTTGTAGCTTATAAAGTGCACTAGTGAGATGAATAATCCGCTTCCTTTCAATGATTTCTTGGTTTTGAATACCTCATTACGTTTCATGTAGCTAACAAAATCGATAACTATTACTCTGGACTTTGATGATTCGATATTTATTTCTCCGACCCGGAAAACATTGTTGATTTCTGTTGGTGAGCTCGCACTTGACTTTCAAACCATTATTTATGATGTTAAGAACAACTGCTACTATATTCTCATTCTCTTCTTCCTTAGCGCCAACAATTTGATTTAAGCAATTGTTTCATATTCTCCACCTCATCAGAAATTTCAATAATATCTGTCCTATTCGTATATGACATTTTCTCTACAGTCGCAATTCTAGCTAGTTCATCATTCATTTTAGCTTCCATATTATCTTCCATATTATCCAACTTTTGATTGAGTTCATCCAAATGTTCACTTATAGTAGCTGTGACTTTGGCAGATATTTTGCTGATCATATATTCAAGTGGGTGTCGTCCATTTGATTTGATTGACTATTACTTCGAGTTCCAAATCATAAGTAATGATATTCTTTATCGAAACTATATTTTCAAAAGCTTTCAGCACTTACGTTTGGTGTTCACGAATACCCACACACTTGATTATATCACTGAACTGAATTATTGGTATTTATTTGCCAAAATTCCACTGCAATTCGATGAAAATTCAGGAGCTTACTAAACGTGCTCACTCTCGAATAGCTCGCGCAAGGAGTTACAAGTTATCGATTTATATACTCATATGACGTGAAAATACTGATCTGTTAAGACACAATTCAACAGAATGGAAGTTCAAATATTTAGGATATACACTCCTTAATCTTCTCCCAAAATGCTCCCTGGCGAACAGATGCCTCACAACCTTCTGTTTTCTCCAGAACTAATCCATATTGTTGATTTGAGAAAATAAAACGGTTGCAACTCAGAAGATGAGACATAATTGCACTTTCTCACTTATTACACCAAAGAGAACTGCATCTTGCGATCAGAGCAAGTTGCAGGAATTCGTTAGAGAGACCTGCTGGAGTTAGTCATCATTTCTCCAGCTGAATACCGGAATATATAGGTGTAGAACGTGCCGCCTGCCTATGTGCAAAGATTCTGAACTATGTACCCACTGATATGAAAGGAAGAAGATATCTTGGATGGTCGGTTTTTCAAGCGAAGAAAGAGTATGACAGTTCTGTTCCAGCCCACCAAAGCATCTACAAGAACCGAATAACATCAATTTTTAATTGGTCATTCCCTACTCACCGAGCATCTGTAACTTCTGAATCGGCTAATCCTCGGAAAACATTGTTTGTTGTTACGCCTGTGAAGTCGAATTTTGGGATATTGCCGTGGTATACGAACGGCCCAGGGTGTTGCAGAGGATTGATAGTCACTTCCATACCATCAATTTGGATACCTGGAAATTGAGAGTTAATTTTTTTCTCATTCTCGACTCCGAATCAATATTATATGAATTTTCGTGGATGCGATGGAATTAACAGGGTACTAACGGAGTACAGAGGAATTCCAAATAGAAATGCCCCTTTAAAAATGTGGACATATCTGACTGTTTGACAATTTGTTAACTTTCATCCAACCCTCCACCTAGAAGGTGGTAAAGATTTTACCCCCATTGATCAATCAACATATACAGGATACTATTTGACTAAGAATAAATAATCTTCATAGAAACTATTTTTTTTATCAACCTAATACACAATAATGCATCACGAAATGAATCACATTATGAGTTCTGTACATGATTATAACAAAATTAATAATAATGAAAATGATAGTAAGAATAATATTAAAAATAATATCATTCAATGACAAACAGAATCAACAGAATAATGGATATAAAAGTATCAAAAGGTTATAAATGACTCAATGGAGGTGACCAAACACTTGTTTCGAGAACAATAAAAATATCAGGCGACCAACAATGGAGGTGTAAGAACATTCAATAAATATAACCACCAAATGGAATATAATGGTGAGGGTATACACAGGGTTGTTACATTGATGTCGCGAAAAAATTCAAGGGCATAGTCCTTCATAAAAATTATATCATAGTTCTTTTAAACTTTTTTCAAGATCTGTTGTTTTCGAGCTACAGGGTGTCAAAAAACGTTTTTTTTTTTTAAAAACTCTCTTTTCGATTTTCTTGAGATTTGCTGGACAACCGAGAAATATATGGCATTCCAGAGAAATCAGGCGGAAATCTCCTCAGAATAGCAGAAAGAATTGGTAACTTTATCAAAACTTCAATCGCCTCAGACGATGTTGATGCAATATTTCGAACAAGCAGTCGTTTGCCTGGTAAACCTGAACGAATCATCATCAAATTCACAACCAAGAAGATAAGAGACTCACTCCATTTCAGCAGCTGTCAAAAACCTATGTTCATCAACAACTATAGACCGATTGCACTACTCTCTGTGATCTCTGAGGTAATGGAAAGAGCAATCAACATCGAGCTCATCCGATATCTAGAGAGCTCAAGAATCGTAAACGACCGGCAATATGGCTTTCGTCATCAGGTGTCAATCGAGAAACATGGGGAGTCTCTTGCTGTAGCCTTGGATATCTCCTAAGCATTTGACCGAGTTTGGCACCAGTGCCTCTTAGCGAAACTTCCGTCATATGGTTTGCCCTCCCAACTGTGTCTGTTACTATCGAGTTTCCTCGCAGATAGATCACTCTACGTAGTGGTTGACGATCAATGATGGTGTTCCACAAGGCTCTGTCTTGGCACCAACTTTGTTCTTGCTACTTCCTCGGTCGGTGCTCGACGGATATATCATCTATTATGCCACCACGTGCGATTCCTAGTAGACAAACCATACGAGCTCAGGCTGATCACCCGTACACAGTCAGGCTGGAGACCTGTCGAACATCGCTATACCAAGCATCATCCATCAATAGAACGTCAAAGTTGTGGAATTCTTCGCCTAGTGAAGTTTTTCATGATGCTTACAACGCCCAAACTTTCAAGAAAAATTCCAACACCTCCCTTATCTCCCTTCTGGCTAACACGATCTTCTTCGAACATTATAGGTTTTCGTTTCGTGTTACCTCACCATGTCAACAATATTGGATAACGTACTCGTCCAAGAAGATCTTCATAGATTTTCTATTCATTGTCGAAATAATTCCCTCGTTCTGGAAACCGAAAAGTGTGATCAAATCACCTTCTCCAGGAATGAAAATATACAGGGTATCTCAAAATTACTGGGACACAGATATATCACGTTGAAAAGGGGTCAAAATAAGTTGATTGGATGATTCATGTGTCAAAATGTACCGTTTGTCTGTGAGAAGAGTTCAAAGTTTACATAAAAAAAACACATTTTCGTATGCTGTTCAGAAATTAGTGTAACAAATCTCATGAAATTTGACAATAGTGTATTTCAGAGGATTACCCTCTTTCTGGTGATCGAAGAAACCTAAAAGAATTGGAGAATTGTTAAAACCACCCTCCCCCCTGACATTTTCTTCAGTACTTTTTTAGGGGTAGATACGGTTCTTAGATTTCTTGAGCTTGAAGACTGTTCAATTATCTTGATTTCATTACTGTCCTGAGAACTTCATGTACCTCATTGGAAAAATTGTGTTCTCAAATATTCCTAGTACAAGTTTGAAAAAATTGTGATATAAAACTTAGTTGGCAGTGGAAACGAAGGCAAGTCGTGATTTTGACAGGAAACAAATTCATCAAGAGAAATCCATATTTGATAGCAGCTGGAATAACAACAACAATTTAATAATGATAGTACTAGCAGTGAATTGAAGAATTTATTGAAACATTGACAGACAACGTTAACAATAAATTTGAATGATAATGAATTTGTTCCCTGTCACAATCACGACTTGCCTTCGTTTCCACAGCGAACTGAGTTTTTATCACAATTTCTTTCAACTTGTACTAGGAATATCTGATAGCATTATTTTATCATGTGGTAGATTTATTTTTTTCCTTCGGTACTATGCGGTTTACGAAATTTCTGCAACAGTAATTAAATCGAGATAATTGATTTGTCTTCAAGCACAGGAAAATTTTAAAACCGTATTACTACCCCTAAAAGAGTTCTGGAACAAATGTCAGGGGGTGAGGGTGGTTTTAACTCGTCTACAATTTCTTCAAGGTTTCTTCGATCACCAAAAGGAGAGTAATCCTCTGAAAAACACTATTGTCAAATTTAATCGAATTTGTCTCATTTATACTGAACAGCATACAAAAATGTGTTTTTTATGTGAACTCTAAACTCTTCTCACGAACAAACGTTTCATATCTACACATAAATAAATTAGGTCCAATCAACTTATTTTAACCTCTTTTACAGGTGGTAGCTCTGTGCCCAAGCAATTTTGGGACACCTTGTATATTCGTAAAAATTTAAACAAAATATCAAGCTTCTCAATTCGCAAATGCCACGACTTCAGAAAAATTAATTGCATCAGAAATCTATCCATGGCGTATGGTTTTTGGAATCCTCGCTACAACAAACATATACATCGACAGATTACAGAGCAAATAAAACAAATTATCCGATATCCGATTAGTTAAACATATTATTATTATCATTTAAATTCTCCTCCACTATATGGATAAACGCTGGATAAATGAATTATTATCTGTGCACGCCCTCGAACCAAGTGAATGAAATCTAACAAGGAATAATTCTTTTTTCAGCTTTTCATGGGATCTTCTCTCCTCGTTTCTTAAAAATAGAATAGAAGTTATTGAAAATTATTTCAATATATTTGTAGTAAGGACAGATTTAGGATCTGTCCCAAAATGTCACTGCGCTTGAAATTAAACCTTTAGATACCTAAAAGAGAAATTCTCTATTGGTCAGTGACACCTCGTTTTTGAAAAGAAATTGAAATACGAATATATTTAATACGAATAAAACCTCTACTTATCTTGGTGGACGTTTCGGGAACGAATCTGCTCCCGTTCTCAACACAATTAAAATATTTTTCTCTTCGCAAAATTTTTCAATGTTTTCGGTTTTGACACTGAAAAGTGACAATTTGGTAGACGGAGGAATTCCGGTTACAAGGTGATTTCATTAATTGATATCGAATTTTCCATTTTCATATTCAAGTTTCAGAAGTGGATGCCAAGTTCTATCTATATCAACTGAACAAGAAGCAATATTATCGTCTCCGTTCAGGAGAATGCAAGCAGACTCTTTGAATTTCCGTTTTTGGTTGTTGTCTTCTTTTCCTATGATCTTAATATTACCCCCAATCGGTTATATGTTGTCCATTTTCAGTACGGATATGTTCAGCTAGTTTTGATTTGTCAGTATATCTTTTCTTTATATTGTTCTTATGCTCTTTCATCCTTACTGATAGAGGCCTGCTGGTTTCACCGGTATAATATTTTCCACAAACACATGGTATACTGTAAATACAATTTTTTGACGATTGTTCTTCATTTTTCGGTTTTGTATGAGTCAAAATCGATCTCATTGTATTTTCTGTCTTGAACACTATTTTCACTCGAAACTTGTCACCAACACGTTTAATTTTTTCAGATATATGAAAAAAAATTATTATTAGTTTAAAGAAATATTACGAGAAAAATACAACCAAGTTTTTCTTCTTTCAATCATAACTCCATTTCAAGAACATATGATGGTGTTATAGGTGAATTTTCGAACACAACCCACACAACAAAGAAAATCATGAAAATATTAAAATCAATTCATGGTGAAATACATGGTATAATAACTTCAGGTTTCTTGGATTTCACTGTAACTGGAGCGAGCGGAAATAATACAATATAGCAAAAAAATTAATCATAAATTCTCAACAATATTTTCTGTTCTTATTTTTAAAATTGCTATGGAATCCAACATAGTCGCTACAAAGAAAACTGAAGTTGAGTTCCGTATTTTGACAATAGTTCACCCTGTATAAGATCTAATATATCCATGATATTCATCGTGAATTGATTGGGTTGTGTACCACGTATTCGAGTTATTATAGGTTCAACAAAGTTAGACTTATAGGAGAGTTGTGTAAATTGGAAGTAATACGACTTTATTGAAAATTTGTTCGTAAAATTTTGTGAAATTTTTTTATCGATCTTCGTCATAAAATAATGTTCAGCATCAAAAACAGAAACTTCTTCCTTATTCGACCAACCCTGTATATCTACAGTAGACTGATGACATATCAGTATTACTCTTCATTATATGTGTAAACTATTGTCTAGTCTGGAATTAAGGTCAAACTTGTCTCGAAAACTTATAATTCCACTTTTTTAGTTTTACAATTTTTCATAAAACTTTGTCTGCTCTGTTCATTGAAAAACTGACTAGCGTTCCTCCTATATCAGAATCATTGCACATCATGTCAATACAAATATATTAATACAAGGTATTCTCATGGAAGAACAAATACAGGGCGTTACAATATATATATACTATACTCAAAAGGGTGTTACTCTATGATAGCAGCATGATTGCTTTTCATGAGGAATGAAATTCACAGAGGAATTCCCACCTTGAAAAACTGAAAATATTCGATTTTCGTAAAGTTGAGTCGTTTTTCTCAGAACTAAAAATTTTGAGCTGTCACCCTATCGTTCTCAGGATCTTATGTTGCTTACCATTTGATAGATCTGCCAAAACATGTTGAACCCTCCCACGAAGACAATCAGGACTATCACAGCAAGATGCGTTAGCTATAAAAAAAAAAGTTGATTTCGAATATTCCCCAACGTGAAAACTATGAAAAGTAGGCGAAACCGGCTGATTTACATCGTATACTCTCTACTTTATATTCTTAGTTTCTCAGAATTGATTTTGATGATAGCTAAACATGGTATATGTCTTCATGATTCAACGCGATCTTTATAGAGTGTCCCGAAAATAGTGTACAACACTCTACCAGCGGCTTCTAGGAACATAAACAGAACACGTCACCCCACAGATTCCATCGAAACTGAGGACGGCAGAATATTGATAGACAGGAAAGTTATTGCAAATGAATTTGATTTCAGGTTATCAGGAACGGGTAGGAAACTATGCAGCGAGATGAAAAGAGATCCCAAGTATATTCCACACCGTTCTCTTATACCTGATGAGACAGGAAAGTGAACCTCGGCATTTGAACACACAATAAAAAATATTCAAAAATATTCGAAAAAATCCTAAAGAACAGATTATCATTTCCAGATCATTTCCAATAATCAATTAGGATTCAGGGGGAATATTTCAACTCAAGATGCAATTCTACCTTTAACATAAAAAATCACAGAATCTCTGAACGAAAGCAGTCCATGTCTATGCATATTTACAGATTTGTCGAAAGCGCTTGACACCTTTAGCCACGAACTCCTCCTCTCACAGTGAATGGAAGACATTGGCGTTAGATGTACTTGTCTAGAACTCGTGAGCGAGAGAACCCAGGCTGTAAGTTATAATGGAGTGGCTAGCGGTGTCGAAAAAATTGACTATGGCATACCACAAGAGACAGTTCTACGACCAATTTCATTTAACATTTATCTGAATGGACTTTTTCACTCAACATCAGTGGAGAAATTGTCGGATTTGCTGATAATACAGCAATTTCTCATAATGCTGATAACTAGGGAAACCTTGAGCAAGAAGCAAATACTGACTTCCAATCAATAAAATATAAATTGCTCACAAGCAATAAACAGGAAACAAACTATCTGTCATTCAGCTGCAATATTCGTGGTCTGCCTGATTTCGACAAACAAATGATGTACATTTCTTCTGACATGAACATGATTGATGAACAGGAATGTGGAGAGGAATGGAATACTTAGGTATAATCGTTGATTCCAATTCAAAATGGGATCCTAATATGCATTTTGTAACAAATCCTTTGTTATATTATTATGAAATGAATACCACCACAAAAACATGAATCTTTATGCTCTCCTTGTCAAATTTTGATTTGAAATCAATTGAACATTATGTTGCATCGGACTCACCTGCTGTTTGGCCCCTGATTAGTGGCAAAAGAGGAAATAACAAGAAGGTTTTCAGAATCGAATGTTTCATCTTGGTGTTAACGTTCTGTGAATGTATCAATTCACATTTATACATATATACATATGAATATCGATATTGTAAATGTAATGTGGTCAATAATTGAGACGGAACACTTGAAAATTCCGTGCGATGTCGGAGATCTCAAGGAATCTAAGAAATTAACGTATCACCTCCCCAATTAACCTACAGACAGTTTTCAAATTGATAATAACATAATAATATTGACAATCTCGACTTTGATATTTGTTTTTTCATCTTTTTTAATATTTTAACAACACGGAAGGAAAAATCCTATTATGTTCGAGAAACATCGCGTCAGTCAGTGATAGAATGTTGGAAGAGAAGGATGGTATTGGAATTGTACTTGAAACTTTGGAGGTCGTAAGCATCAGGAAAAACTGCACTAGGCAAAGAATTCCATAACTTCGCCATTCGATTGATTGATTTCGGCATGTTTGGAGCATGACAAGGTATGGATTACCAGCCTGAACTCGTCTAGTTTGTCTACTAGGAATCGCTTGTGGTGGCATGATAGACGAGATTTCCGCTGAGCACCGACCGTGGAGAGAGAGAGAGAGAGAGAAAGAGATCGCCCACTTGTCTGCATGTTCTAGAGAGGTCAATGAATTCGTGGGTATAGTATCACCGACTAGGCAAATGGCTCTCTTTTGAATAGAGTCTATGAGCTTCAGTGTATGTTTGGGGAAGGAAAAATGCTCACAATCTAAAAAGATCGACATGTCCTGGAGATCTTTTCACATGTTTGGTGTTCAGCCCTCAAACAAACGCCGAAGCTCTCATACTTTATTCGAAAGAGAGCTATTTACCTATTCGATGATAATATACTCACGAATTCATTGACGTCTCTAGATCATCGCAGAAATATCTTTTAGATATTTCCACGATTTGTGGTTAACGTATATCTCGTAGTGCCACCACTTGCGGTTTCAAGTAGATGATCCACACGAGTTCAGCTAATAATCTCATTGCCAAACATCATTCATCAATAGCACGGCAAATTCATGGAATTCTTTGACTAGTGAGGTCTTTCCTGATGCTCACAACTTTCCAATACCTTCCATCTCTCCCACCGCTGACTAGCACGATGTCATTGGAACATTATGGGATTTTCTTTCGTTTTCTTTCGCGGGATGAAACTAAATAATGAAATTTAATCTTCGAATATGTGAAGAATAAACTATATCACTCAGTATTTTGTATTAACCTACATTAGAGTGATATATTGTAATATTATTGTTTCGATTACTCGGTATTTTAGCATATATTGTGACCAGGTGTATCACCATGGATTCATTGAATGAATGTAAGTCGGACGATGTTTCCTCTGCTCACATTACAAATAATAATGTCTTCAGGAGGCGACTCAATTTTTTAATTACAAAAAGCATGTTGAAGACTGTATCCGTGAATTCTGATTGCATACATGATTTCATAATTTCATTTCATTTCCACACTGTTTTTCCTCATTCGTTGATCAGGTTTATCATAACAATTGTAACATTGCTTCATTGTCTGTTTATATATGAATCGTGTAATACCATTCACTTTGATTTCACGATGTGGTTGTGAAAGAAAACATATTCAACAACTGTTTGATTGATTGTTTGGAGTTCACCTCTTGAACATACGCTGAAGCTCTTATAGAGCTATCCGCCTGGTTGGTAATATTACACTCACGAATTCATTGACCTCTCTAGAAAATCGTAGAATAGTAGGCGATTGTTTAGTATAGTAGTACTAGAATTCGAAATTCCTTAGATGCCGAGAAAATGTCTGATAAAAATGCATGATACGTTAGTAAAGGGCGTGCAGTATTAGGTACTATGCAGTATATTCTACGTGCAGTATACTATGTGTAATTTAGGAAACTGGAAATTTACCAAATATGGGTTGTAAAAGTGGACTCTGAGTGCAGAATTTCTAGGTTTGTGAACACATTGCGAATATTGCGGGAACACAACACTTTTCCTCGATCACTATTGAAATGATTATTTGATTATTTTGATCCTGTGATCATCCTGAAGGGAAAGTATTCATCAAAATCGTAATCATTTTCATATATTTCTCGGAATTTTCTCTCTTTGTTTCTGAAAATAAAAATGAAAACTATAATTATCACAATATATTTGTAGTGAGGACTGATTTATGATCTGCTCCAAATGCCACTTCTCTATGTATCAACAACAGCTTCTTTCAAAATGAAAATTAAAAAACAAATACATATTTGACAAATTTAGAAAATTCTATTTATCTTAGTGGACGTTTCGGAAATCGAATCGCCTTCCGTTCACGACATACTCAATTGAGATAATAATTTCCATCCTGAAGTTCATCTCGGATGTTTATCGTTTTTGATACCCAACAGTGATAAGCGGATATTATATCTCACGATTATATATACGATATATATATATATTCGCAATAAGCGACGGCAAAAACTTCATCTGTTCGATGAAGCATTGATAATTATCCACAGAACTATGAGATATAACATAGATCTCCATTTCCATAGTTCAAGAAGAAAGTAATTGATTCCATTATTGAATTTATTTTGCATCAATCAATAGTTATCAGACTCAGATCGGAAACTATTGGTTTGATTCACAATTACGGAGTTGTTAGATTTGTTCAAAATCGATAGAAATTTCCAGGTGTCCCGTTTCTAATTTTGACCAGTTTATCATCGTAGTCTATAACCAGCGTTTATCAGTATATAGATTATTTGAATTCAGTGGACTGGGAGATAGAATACATTATTGTCGTTGGTCGTGAAAAAATTCAAATAGAAATTTCCCTTCTTCATAATTCAATACCAATTTAAATAACAGTACAGAACATTGAATAGATAAGCGTCTAAGTTTAGAAAATTATCTGGCCAGAATAGCTGATAATAACGACACACAATTAGAAATGGTTCGGAAATGGGTAGGCTATTTCATGAAAAATATGATTCCTATGAGGTACAGGGTGAACTAATAGTGTGGCAATAATAGTTCACGAGAGTCATATTTTCACGGCCTGACGAATCAATTCCATGTTCTTTCAATATATTCCAACATGAAAGAATTCTCAGTCATTGATGTTCATTTTCTGTTTTGAATTTTTGTAAATCCGTATCTCTGTTAGCAAGTTATAGCCATTTTTTTCCTGAAATACAGACATATTTTGAGAAAAGTCCACTACTATTGATTTCACATTCTTTGACATGAAACTTACCTCTATCTGAAAATAAAAATGAACTCCATGAAATTCAAAGTGCGGGCACTACAGCACTTCGATTCTCTGGAAATCCAAATGCTTATTTTCCTATAGATTGCAAAAAATACATCACACTTGTGTGTTCATTGACGTAGAAGTCGAAGAAACAGGAATAATAATAATAATAATAAATAAATAATAATTCTTGAGCCGATTGAAGTAACCCCCTTCATTTATAAGATAAAGGTAGCTCGACTGCAAATGTCATTTGATGGTCTTCATATGATTGCCTCCTGTACTGAATTATTGATTATTTGAATTATTCGTTCTTTCCGTAGAAATCTGCAACGTCTCTGATTGATCTGGAATGATACATTTCCGATCTTTTAATTTTTTTTCATTCTTCTCTCTGTGTGAATTCTGGTAGTCAATACATTTTGAATAATCGTTATATTATTGGTTTAACTTTAATAAGGTAATATCATATATTTTCAGCACCAATGTTTCACTTTTGATGTTGATGGTAACGCATCAAGTGCATCGACATCATCAACGATCACCATAGAAACCATCGGATTGCGTGAGGGGTCTCCCATTGATTTAGAGCCTGTTAATGATGAGACCATCAATTTTGTAGTCCCAGAAATACCCAAAAGAAGGAAATTGGAAAGCCCTTCTCTGTTTGAGAAGGTTTGTATATATGTTATTGAATATAATTATCATCAGCATAACTGATTCTTCAATATATTTCATTCTAGGGTTTGCTCCAATATTTAGAATCATTTCCAGATGGGCGAATCATTTTAAAACATATCGATAACTTGAATGAATATTTTCGATCGAAATTATGCAAAGTGATAATGGATTATCTATTTTCCAAGTATCCTTCTTATAAGTATGACTGAAATGAATCGAAGTATTAATATTTGTTGAGTATAATTTTTTTTAGGATTCCCCAGAGGGAGTTTGAGAGAGCTGCAAGAGAAATAGAAAACGCATTTCCTAAAGAAAGTGCAGATATCTATTTTTGGCCCTACCAGCTAAGAACAAATTCATCTCCAAGACATCAATGTGGAGGAAAGTTGTGGGCAAAATATACAAATCTCAAAAAAATATAAAATTTTCTTGATAAATCCAAAACAGGTGTGATGAATATACATTCCAGAAAACTTCCAATTTACTTCTCCAATGTTTCAGTACTGGATAATACAGAGAACAATGACACCAATAACATTCAAGAGGATATTTCCCTGCAATATATAAACAATAGTTGTTCTCCATTTGATGAAGTTATGGTGCACTGGGATTTATCATTTAACAAGCGTCGACAGCTGTTGAAGGAAGTTGAACTCCATGAATACATAAATATGTTTCCAGCTTTGAAGTTACCTGATGGTTATACTTTATTATTGAGAGATTTTGAAAGAAGCTATGCTGATAAGAAACATAACTTCATCTCCAAATGGCCAGAAATTCAGACAGGAATCCGAAGTTTAGCATGTGAAAAGGGTCTCCTTCAAGAGGGAAGCATGTTCAATGGTTGGTATCTTATATGTTTTTGCTTCTTCCTAGGTGAACTGATTTTTTTTTCTCCATAGATGTAAAAGCGCTACTAACTCTGCCCCTTTTATTCGCACCAACCACAGTGAGAGAAGGGAAAAAAACGTGGAGGCCCTCCAAATTGGAAGTTTCTGAAAGTTTTATAATAAACATAAATTTAAGTACCTATTGAAAATGATTCAATCCATTCAAGCCTGTTTGTAACACATTTTCGGATTTCTACACATTTTCTACTAATAATATATAATAAATATACCGACTGATACATACTCATGGTACACGCCATTTCCTCATTTGTATTTAAAACTAAATTTCTGAAATTTGTAACATCAAATATGCTCTCACTAGAGGGCAATTTTTGAGATTCAGAATTATTTTTCAACTTCAAGTTTTTCTGGAAATGGCACAAACTCGATTTCCAAATGTAACACCCTGCATACTTTCGAATGACGTGAGAGTACCGTTATTGTACTATTTGGACAAATGTAGCGTTTTGACCATTTGGAATAATTTTAGGAGGTGCACGACTATCCAAATGTAAATATAGAATGTGTGTGTGTAATAACAAACAAAATCAAAAGTTGATGTCATTTCCGGAGAAATATGAATTTCAAAAAATCTGATTAAGTCAAAAAGTGCCATCTAGTGAGCATATTATGTTCCAAATTTTAGAAATTTAACTATGAAAACAGAAGAGAAAAACGAAGAGAGCGTTTACCATTAGTCACCCGGTATATTTTTTTGTACATGAAATATTTTTCTTCAAACACTATCAAAATTATTAGAATTTTTAACGTCATTCCAGTGTTAGATAAGTATTTTTTTTTTCGTTTTGAAAGTTATTCACTCTCATCACATTTAAATAATATATGTCATCTGACCATACTCATGATTTTTTTAATATTCCAAAATCAATATCAACTGAGTAACTGCGCACTTAAAAAAATTTCTTTTCCTTCACAATGAATTATTTGAATTTTTTCAACGGATTCCAAATATCAGCCCATATGAAAAAGAGTGAATATACATTGAAAAATATGCCAAGTGAAACAGACCAATTACCCAGTTGATAATTTGAAAAAAATTGCAATTGCATGTGCAAAGAATCTTGACGCGCTAAATCTCAATTCCCAGTCATTTGTGGAAATATGTTTGGATCACATTATCATATTACATTGGTCGTATTATCTTAATGTGATTCATTACTTCTTGTATCATATTATCATGTCGAAACTGTTGAAAGTGTTATTTTGTTCCTCTTTCCAATAATAAATAAGCTTCTTCCAAAATATTCTATACTCGCAAAATTAAATCAATATCGTTTCATCGGTAGCTATTTTGCTATGATGCAGTAGAATACTCATTGGTATTTTTTTTGCAGAATACTTCTCAGTTGCACTCTACAATTGAGCGAAGTCGCCAAGACGCTGCCAAGAAGAAAATCACCCTTCAACCATTTTTTGTAATAGTTGGAGATCGAAACAATCAAGACAGTATCTTATGTTACGTTTCAATCAATGACAACATTTACCTCATTGAGAATTGTTTGAAGGCTGTCGATGTAACCTTCAAGATATTTTTCGCACTGGAGGCAAAATATCCAGTGGAATCAAGTCACATCTGGACATACATTCAGAGGTACATCTACGATATTGACACCTCTCATGATATACGTAGCAGTTCCGTGGAGGTATTCGCTTCTGAGATAAAGTCAAATTTTCTATCCACGAGTCATTAAATTAATTTTCTGGAGTCTTCTGAACCCTGCATAATAAATTCACCATCAGTGATAAAATTTAGGAGTAGAACGTCTGCAATCATGTTTTGTTGTTATTTATGTCAGACCAATTTTCCAAGCATCAAACTTCTAGTTAAACACATGAAGGTAATACATACATTGGCAAATCAGGATGAATATAAATGTGCTGAAAGTGGTTGTGAAAGATTTTTTTTGTCAGTAAATTCATTCAAGAAACATCTCAACACTCATGCGAATACTATAAATTCGATTTCCAAAACCGAAAACATTAATGTAGGACTAACAGATATCAAAAATCATGTAGAGATGACGCAACATCAATACAATGAAACTGGACATGATATTGAGTTTGACATACCTTCAGATTTGGCAGAGTCGGATGAGATCTCCATAGAGATCGAACGATTTCGTGAACTAATATCAAATAGAGCTAGTGTCTTAATTTGTAGGTTGTATGGGCAATTATCCATGCCCAGAAAGGAAGTTCAAAGAATAATAGAGGATTTTCAGGATTGTTTTATGATACCATTGCATTCTATTGAAACCAAGATTTCATCTTTCAAGTGAATTCAAATCTGATTTTGAGAAAAAGAGGATTTTACAAATGTGTAAGGAGTTAGATAATATATTTCTGAACTTGAATTCGGAATATCGGCGATTGAATCATTTAGAAAATACAGGTTATTTCATCAAACCTGAACAAATCACAATTGGGCAACATTTAGTACTAAACTCCAAAGGGATTTTGAAACCCACAGAATTATCATATCAATTCATATCTCTGAAAAAAACGCTGGAAATTTTTTTCCAAATGAAAAATGTTTTCAAAAGTTGCATTGAAAATTTTCGAGAATTAATGAAACAGAAACTCACTGTCAGCAATTTAATCCAAGCTGAATTGTGGAAATCAAAAATAGCAAATGAGAAGCAAACCATATTTCATTTATTGATATATTGTGATGATTTTGAAGTTGGAAATCCTCTTGGAGCTCATTCAGGAATTCACAAGTTAGGTGCAGTTTACTATACTATACCCATCATACCCCTGAGTTATAGCTCTCAGCTAAGCAGTATTTTTTTAGCGATGTTGTTTCATTCATCTGATTTGAAACAATTCGGATTGAAAGTTTTGTTTGCGAAACTCATTGATGAAATTGAATATCTTGAAAATTTTGGAATCAATATTGATATTTGTTAAGGTTTCACGTATTCCCGACCAACTTTATATGTTTGTGCAAGTCTCATTCAGAATTATTTAATTTTTATTTTCATATATTTTTGGATATTTTATATATATGGTCGAAGCAATTGTCTATAGTTTTTTCAAATTTGCAACTTTTTCGCGTTCATGAAAAAACTTCCACTATGCGCATGTGCGCGAAGAAATCGTTTTTCGAGAAGACTTTTGGGTTGACTCGAATGGCCGCTCCAGAGAGATAGAAGTCTCACCGCTACCGTTACCATATTTTTTCACGTGTGTCATAACCCGCAATTTTCAAAGATACTTCTTTCGCGAGTGCACACAATACTTCGCCATCCAACAGCTGAAAGAGGAGAGAGAAGGAATCACCGAAGTTTATTAGGTAGGTGGAAGTTCTTTCCCGAAATTTCGACTATTCACCAAGAATCCTTTTTTTTTGAACCAGCATTTTTTTTAATATTCTCGTTCTAACCGCTTCAATATTGATGGCCAAAAGGTTAATATCAAATTCAAATTAACTTTGATTCAAGGTGATAATTTGGGTCTTCATACTATATTGGGCTTCACTCAAGGTTTTCGTTCAAACTTCTTCTGTAGATTTTGCAAAATAAATAAAAATGTCAGCAAGTCACAAACTCATTTGAACAATTCATCAGCCAGAACCCATCAAAATTATCAGTACGATGTTTCTATCAATAATGTTTCTGAAACTGGAATAGTAGAAGAATGTGTATTCAACTCAATTCCATCTTTCCATGTGATTGATAATTATTTCTTAGATATTATGCACGACATACTCGAAGGTGTTTGTTTGAAAGTCATGGGAAATATATTATATTCTATACTGATAACAGATAAATTTCTTGATCTAGAGTCATTCAATTTTCTCCTGAGAAATTTCAATTATGGCCCAGATAACAAAAATAAACCTACAGCTTTAACACATGAAAATGTCAAGAATAAAAAACTCAGAACGTCATCTAGTGAGATGCTTTGTTTTTGTAGATATTTATGTGTTATCATAGGGATTCATATTCCTCAGGAATATGATCAATGGAAACAGTGTATACTGTTACGAGAAATAATTATGATAGTGACTAGTCCAAAAATTGTTGAAAATACTAGTGAATTGCTGAAAGAATTGATTACCAAGCACCACAACTTGTACTTGCAATTATTCTCTGATTGTGAACTCACTCCAAAATTTCATTTCATGTTACTACCAGAAATGCTCAAAAAAGTTGGCCCTCCTGTTCATTTGTGGTCGATGCGATATGAAGCAAAACATAAACACCTCAAATTAGACTCCATAGCAAATGTGGTCGCTTAATATTACTAAAACTATTGCAACTTGCCATGTTTTGGAAAAATAAATATTATCCTCATCAATTCATTTGAGGAAATATGCTTTGTTTGTCGAAGAATGTACACTGAATCGTTCGATGTACGTTTTCAGAGTTATAAGATATAGTGTACTCCAGCAGAGGAGTTCATTCTTCAAAGAGATCTAAAATACATACATCCGGTTCTATGCTCTTCCTTGAAAACAATAATTATGCAACACTGAAGTATACGTCCATTGTTGAGTAGGTAATATTCAATGAATAATGAATTAATGAAAATTGGCAAATGTAATTTTGTTGATTTTATATAGGAGGAGTAACTTCATCAGGTGAATTTATTGCAGAGGGTTCAAAAGATATCCAAAATATTGTCTAAATTGAGATAATATATTTGTCCAGGAATATGTGTATGTTTTAGTTCTTTGTTTGGAACACTTTTAATGTTTTATTTTTTATTGTTCTACTTCTTCATATTTTTTATATCACACATGTAACAAGTTGAAAAATAACACTGCGGTATTTGGGATAGTGATACAACAACTATATTCTAGGTATACAGGGTGTTTGATATTCGAGCGTATATTGGGATATTGGCATGGGAGGTTCAAATTTAGTGTTACGACTTACGGAGAAAACATAATGTAATAAACGTATAGTTTATTTAGGTTCGTTTTGGTTGATTGGAATAAAACAGAAGATTAAGAACTTCATCTATTTGTTCGACCTTTTTACAAGTCAGAATCGATACTACTCATAATTTCTTCTGTTCTAATTAGTTGTACAATGTTATTATATTACTTGCTAACATAACAATAATAATGTATGCGTCAAGGAGAGAGCTGCGTTGGCTGCTTTTGCAGTGTTCCAGTTTTGATGTTCAAAATATTGAAGGATGTTATTGTTTCGAATTGGATACACATTTGTTATACCATCACACCTCCCCCGATGACGAAAAAAAAATTTATATATACGTATTACATTTGTTTTTCATTCATGAAATAATTTTACCCTATTTTATGAATTTCAACCAATTTGTCATCTATTCTAATTGCAACATTTGGTTCTCTATGGATGGATGAATGGACCTTTGAAGATTGGGTCATATTTTTGAGTAGACGTGTTCCTAACTAATACCTTATCTCCTAATTTAAGATTAACAGGGTTCATTTTTGTATCTAATAAGTTTTTTCGTTTAATTTTGGATATACTTAAATTATTTCTTGCATCATCCCAAGCTGTTTGTAAACGAAATTTCAACTCAATTGGATAATCATTGAAATTGTATACAGGGTCAATTTGAGAAGCAATATTCGAAGGTAATCGACCTGTTTTTCCGAAGACAAGCTCGTATGGAGTATACCGAGTTTCAGTATGGACCGTGTTATTATATGCAAAGCACCTATATGAAACCCATGAGCTCCAGGTGTCTGGGTGTTTTGAAGCATGTATGCGTAAATATGCACCTAAATTCTTATGCGTATTCTCCAGCGCTATCATGGTTTCGTGATGATATGCGGTCGAATTCAGTTGATCGATTTTCAGCAGTTTGCAAGATTCTTTGAATGTAGCCGCTAGAAATTCGGTACCCTTGTCGGTTAATACTTGTTCGGGAATGCCATATTGCAGAGTGAAATTTTCCAAGAAGGACTTTGCAACAGTAACTGATTCCTTATTTTCCAACGGATATCCTTCTACAAATTTTGTTAACTCACATTGCAATGTCAGAATGTATCTGTTATTTTCCTTGTCTTGTTCTAAGGGGCCCACCAAGTCAAGAAAAACTTTCTGAAACGCTGAGCTAGCAGTTGTGGTTACTTTCATGGGTTGTTTATGCGGTATAGAATGCTTATATCTTTGACAATTATCGCAACGTCTTACAAAACTTTCGATATCCTTCCGAAGTCCAGACCAAAAGTAAAGTTTCCTAATATTATTATACATACGATTGATACCCGCATGTCCTCCTGTAGGTAACATGTGGTAATCGTTCATAATCAATTGTTGAGTTTCTTTTCTAGTTATTTGTTGCTGAGCTCTGACAACATTTATTTTTATACCAGCCTCTTTTATTTCATTGGGAACTTTCATAATTTTTTTTAATAAAGATGCGCATCGATTATTTTTAATTATTAATAATTGTAGAATTCCATATTCCTGGCAAATTTTCTTCAGGTCTCTCAACGATGCACGGAATGCTGTCGTTGATCGAGATTTGTCCTGATTCAAATAAATATTATTTGCCTTCTCCTCATATAATATGTTCCCTATTTTAATACACTCATAATGATTTTTATTTTCAAATTCACTATTTGATAAGGCCTGTAACTGTACAAATTCTTTAGGTGGTTTCAATAATTCCACGATTCCAGGGTGATCAAGCCTGTCATCAGAAGGAACATTGAAATTTTCCTGCGGATTGTTGTTCAGTTTTCTATTTTGTGCCCTCGTCATGACGTTTACCATCTGGCTTGAATTTTTCGCCATTTCTTTCAATTCATCAGAGTCAATTCTTATACGTGATAAACTGTCGGCTGTCACATTATCTTTTCCTTTGACATAATTTATAGTAAAATCATATTCTTCCAGCGCTAATCTAAATTTAGTTAGTCTACTTGAAGGGTTAGTCATACCGAAAAGATAAAGTAATGGTTTGTGATCTGTCAAAATAGTGAACCTTTTACCATATAAATACGGACGAAATTTTTTTACACTCCAGCATATAGCTAGCAATTCTTTTTCTATAACACAATAATTGATTTCTGCTTTATTTAGAGTTCTGCTGGCAAATGCGACAGGTTTGTCATCCGAATTCGATAAAACTGAACCAACAGCATAATCAGATGCATCTGTTCTTAAAATAAATTCATTATTTTCTGAAAAATCAGGATATGCGAGAATCGGTGGCTGTATTAAAGCCTGTTTTAATGTCTCGAATGCTTCCTGACATTCTTCGTCCCATTTGAAGACCACGCCCTTTTTTGATAATTTGTTCAGAGGTACTGCTATTTCAGCGAAATTTTTTATAAATTTTCTATTATAATTTGCGAATGCTACGAATCGTTTAGTTTCGCTTGAATCTTTTGGAACCGGATATTTTTGCATGACACGTATTTTTTCGAAATCTGGGGATATTCCTTCGGATGAAATCACATGTCCCAGGTATAATATCTGTTTTTTCAAGAATTCGCATTTATAAGGATTCAACTTTAAATTAACTTGTCTCAACCGCTGCAGAATTCTGAGTAAATTTTGATTGTGGCCGGTTAAATTATTACCGAAAACTATTAAATCATCCAAATAAATGAAACATTTTTCATAGTTTAACCCTGACATAGCTATAGTCATCGCTCGCGAGAAAGCGCTAGGGCTAAGTTTCAACCCCATGGGTAGTCTCGTCATTTGATACTGACCCCTATCAGTTGTAAAACTTGTGAAGGGCCTAGACGATTCACCCAATTCTATTTGATAATATCCTTGTGACAAGTCGAGATGTGAAAAGTACATTGCTCCTGACAGTGAGTCCAAGAATTCATCTATACAAGGCAATGGAAATTTATCGTCTTCAATACGCTTGTTTAAGAGGCGATAGTCGATAACTACCCTCCATTTCCTAATACCATTAATATCAGATTTCTTTGGTACCACCAATAATGGTGCTGACCATTCGGACCTTGTTGGCTCGATAATCCCGTCAGATAGCATTTTTCCAATTTGTTTATTTATTTCAGCTTTTTGTGACTGTGGCAAGCGGTATGGTTTAACATATACCGGAGTCGCGTCGCTCTTCAAATGTATTGTCTGTTTACAAACATTCGTTACCGTTAGTGGGTCATTCTCTAAGCAAAACACATCTGCATATTTTGCACAAATTTTATGAATAGAAGTTTTTTCTTCATTACTGAGACCTTTGACATTTATAGACTCGAGTAAAGTATCTATACGCTCTACTGTGAATTGTGTATTTCCGAAAGTATGAACATCGAATTTTGATATACTTTCTGTCTTTGGTTTGAAATTTTTGAACCTGACTTCCCTTTCAGTAACATTTAAAATTTTCACTGGTATCCTGTAATCACAAGGTTTAGCGATAATTCCCGCAGTATAAACTCCCTCAGCAATTTCTTCTGGAATAACAATACAATCATCTGAATTTTGAGCTTGAAAATATTTAATAATTTCAGACCTTGGAGGAATCGTAGTGTAATCATCATATTTGGAATGAAGTGGCATTGAAAACTTCTAGCCATTTATGAAAATCGAAAATGTAAATGTCTCATAGTTTATTATTGCAGAGTATTTAGCAAAGAAATCTGATCCAATAACGCCATTCATATCATTTCCAAAGTCATTCACCACATGGAATTCATGACCTACCTCACCGTTATCTAATTTCAACATGATATTTGCTGAGCCTAGCGTAGACACAGATCCAGCTATACCGTTTATTTTTATTCTATTTGTAGTGTCAACATATTGATTTTCATTCACACTTGATGCAAATAGTACACTCACAGAAGCACCACTATCTAATAAAAATGTTAAGTCATTCATTCCATTTTTCATACATACATAATTCAAACTATTCATACACAACACCCCGCAATCATCTACACTCTCACTAAAAGGCACGAAAAAACTGATCGGCCTGTTTCGAAGTATCATTTATTTCGGATCCTTGATGGGCATTATCCATGAAAAATCCTCTTTGAGATGAATTAAAAGTCCGATGATTATTACTATTCAATCGCCCCCTAAAATTTCCACGAAACTGTTCACGGTTTTGTCCTCTGAAATTATTACCGTTCCTAAAATTATTTATGTTAGAGTTACTGAAATTTCTAGAAGCACCCCTTGATCTTCCGCGCCAATTTTGCTGGAGACCTCGACTCGTATTGTTCTGGTGACTGAATCTTGATCTTCCACGCATGTGAAAAACCTGCGACGAAGATGTGACACCTCTTGAATTTTCCTCATCAGTAGCGCCGCTTATCGCGTCTTTCAACTTGCTATAATTTCTCGCTTTTATAACAGTACGTAAGTCGTGATTTCGTAGTCCATTTGCGAAAGCATTGAGAGCAATTTTTTCATTTGTACCTTTGAGAACTTGCATTGCTTCGTCGTTACCTTCGGACTGTGCTAAAGTCAAATTGACTAGTAGTTGTTCAATTGATTTTCCAAATTTATTCACAGATTTATCTTTTTGTTTTGCGTTATGTAATTCAATTGATAAGCTTGTTGCTGAATGTTTAGTCAATAAATGCATTTTGATGTCTTTAATTAAATCAGCATTTGACGGATATGTTGAATCTAACCTCATTTTCGCGCTTTGGGATAATCTAGTTTTGAGACTAGTTTTGGTTAGCAATGATTTTCCATCGTTATCTAAAAGACTATCGTATAATTCAATAGCATCGATCAATTGTTTTACTGATTCTTCACTATCGTTGATTACTGTTAATAAGCTTGAAGCTGTTCTAAGATCGAATTTTTCGCCCATATTTTCGGTTGAATTGTTAGTATTTGTCGCTATATTTGTAATATTGGATAATCTAGACACTAATGTTTTTCGAGTTTCAGTCAATAGTTTTCTGGATGCTTCCACGTACGACTCTACTTTTTGAATTGAATCTTGATCATATTTCGCTTTATTAAATCGCTTTTTCAAATTTCTGAACTCATTTTCTATCCTATCTAATTCTTCAAGTTTATGATTTATTACCTTTATATCTACACGTCTCTCTTGATTATCTTTCACTAAATTCCTATTAAATACTTTGATTTCTTCGAATAAATATCTAAATAAGTCCACTGTGCTCATTTGTTAGCCAAGCGGATGGGAACAAAAATATCTGCGAAAAGGGAAATACAATAACAATAAAAACCTTAATAGCTAGTTATACCAAGTACGGAATCATGATTCTTCCTCTGTCTTCGATGTCAATTCCACGATTGCTGTAGTTGTAGTTGAACCTCAAGGCAGAGTGCCTGAGCAATACAGATGGTAACACAGCTTTTCAAGAATAAATATCCATTCACTTGTTTCACTGCACTACACCAGCTCCTGGCTTCGTGTTATCTCTCTTCTAATCTTCTTCTCCAATGACTTTTTGTATTTGCGTTTCAGGTATATACAAACTGCCAAGATAATGGTGATGAAGGCTACTATGCCTAGTATTTCAGCTACCGAGAAAGCACCAGTTTTTCCATCAGCTGACACACCACCACTGTTCCCTGCTTGGGATATGATAACTGTTTCTTCTTTCGACTGAGTTTTCCCCATTTTGGACGGTTACGCAATCTGTATCTTAGGTTTCTCAGTCTCTACCAGCTGTTACTGAGTATAGTAGGACTGGCAGGATCGCCATGTAATAAACTTATAGTTTATTTAGGTTCGTTTTGGTTGATTGGAATAAAACAGAACATTAAGAACTTCATCTATTTGTTCGACCTTTTTACAAGTCAGAATCGATACTACTCATAATTTCTTCTGTTCTAATTAGTTGTACAATGTTATTATATTACTTGCTAACATAACAATAATAATGTATGCGTCAAGGAGAGAGCTGCGTTGGCTGCTTTTGCAGTGTTCCAGTTTTGATGTTTAAAATATTGAAGGATGTTATTGTTTCGAATTGGATACACATTTGTTATACCATCACAATAAAATTATCTAATTTTTTTCCTGACTTTAGTTGAAAAAATAAAAAAAATTGAAAATGAATAATCATCACCATTTATTATGAAAAGGTAGTGTAAAAATTCTGAATCCATTTTGTCTTTGGGCCGTGATAATTTGATTTTTCAAGAGCATTCAGTGTCTTCGTTACAATGACGTATCACACTTGTCTGAAAAATTTAGTTTCAAAGGAAAGTAGTTTCAATTTGTTTGAAATGATATTTTACAATTTGAAAGTTTCTGAGGTTTTCAAAGAAAACGTGTCATGCAATTTTCGATTTCCTTGAAAAGTTTCAGCGACTTTTCAGGCTAGTGCGTTTCACCATTATATTGAAACATGTCATAAAAAATTATGGACCATCTTAATAAAACAATCTTGATGATGACGGCACAAAAACGAAACGTTTGATTCACAACTCTATCATACCATCTTGGAGAGAATAAAAAATGCCAATGAGACAGTAGAATTCATATTTCAGTATATATAAAAATATCGTCAGGAATGAATAAAAACCAAATAGTCAACTTTGCTTTTTTCATATATCGGTAAAAGTATTCAGGTTATTCAGAATTACTCAAAGACAATTCATAAAGGATCTAAAAACGCAACTTTCTATTGATACGAACTTTCTGTATATCTGAAGGTTTCCGAGACCTCATGCATCTATTCGAATACGAAACACCCTGTAAAGAACTTGAGAAAGGACAATAATAATCATTGGTTGGCAATGTGTGTATAATGGACAAAAATATGAAACATGACTTGTATCTTCTTTCCTGAATTTATGTGGTTATTAGAATTATCAATTTTCATTTACATTTTGGTCTTCATCACATTTATTATTCTGCAACATTATAAGAGGGAGTTTGCACCAATTAACCTTTTTGCAATACTTCTGAGACACTTGTTTTGTGTCGGATTCATAGTCAACGATAAACATTGAGTACCCGTTTGAATGAATTAATATAGAATAATAATTTATGTTCATGTTTGAAAGAAATAAAGGAACAAACTTTTCAACTTTTATTATGATTTTACTTCACATCCTCCAAGATATTCCCAATAGTTCGAAAAATGATTCATGAGATAACAGCAATGAGGTATTTCTGATTATTGGTTTGAGATTTCAAGATATAACATAATGCTTGATATTTTCAGATGAGCAGAAACTACAGTATCCAGTATATAGTTTGCAGCAAATGGAAAACTTCTTCATTATATACTTCACAGAAAATTTCAGCGTTCTTGAAAATACCTGCAACATACCATACCATACCATATAGAGGGGTGGTATCAGATGATGCCAATATTTTCAACAATATCGACATTTTCTGCTGAATTAATTTCGAAAGCGTTTCATTTGTTCCAAAGTTCATGCCAGATACTGTATGTATCAACCATACAATCTCATCTTGCCAGAGAAATGTGTATGAATAAAGAAATAATATAGTAGAGATAAATATATCACTATATTCAGCGAACATATCAAATTGTTATTCTGTGACATTTGTTTTGTTGGTCATGAACAAAAAATATGTGACTGATGAATATACATGACATTGAAGTTAACTAAGCTGTATTTCTACAATAAGAATATCGGATGTCTCTATGGGGAATGAAGGTATGTTATTGCCAAATATACAATATCTTCACGTTTGGTATATCAATATATTCATTGATGCAATAATCATCTCAATATTTCCAATATAACGTTTTCCAGTTATAAAGATAATTTATCTACCTGCCAGACATACGTATACATCATAATTGAACATATACAATCTCATCATTGAATATAATCTATAGTGTAGACTATAATAAACTATAGTGAGGACTACAATAAATGTATGTTTGGTATAAACAAAAACATATGCTGTGGATTGATATGAAATATCTTCAGGTACTTTACAATAATTTATGTTATTACTTACTATATTTATCTTCAATAATCATATATTAATGCTCACTATAATTTATTCCTGTCACATATAGTACCAGAAATTTTGGTAGTCATTACCATTTTTCTGGTAATATCTACTATACATTTTTCTCCATGTAGTAATTTGTGTTTGTTGCACACACAAGTGAGGCCTCAAAACCATTAAAATGCTTTTTACAAATGATGAAGCTGTATGATGATGATTGCGGTATATTTTGAATGTCTTCAAAATCGGCGTTTACGCGATGCGAGAATGTTTCCACGTTTAGTACGAAATTTGCGTAATACTGGCAGCTTTCGACCTAAGTTGCGAATAAGACACTCGGCTAGAACAAGAGAAAACAGTAGAGTTAATGTCTTAACATACGTGGAAATGAATCCTTACGTTAGTACGAGAGCAATGTCTCGCGAGTTGGGTATATCACGTACCACTGTTCTAAATATTTTAAAGGATCATGGGTGAGTTCATATGTCACTAAACACATAAACTCACATGTTTCACAATATGTTTGTTATTTCAAATTTTGCAGACTGCACCCATATCATATGGTTTTACATCCAGCCTTGAATGACGAAGACTTCGACCGACTTATAGATTTTTGTCATTGGATGTTGGGCATGATTAGGAAAAATAGAGATTTTTTATCCGAAGTTCTTTGGACGGGTGAGGCCACTTTGAGAAGTGATGGAAACGTTAATTTGCATAATATGCAATATGCACTATTGTTCTGACAAGAATCCTCACTGGTTGCGCGAGGTACAACATCAAGGCCATTGGAGTATCAATGTATGGTGTGCCATCCTTGGCGGAATGATTATAGGTCCCTATTTTTTTGATCAACCACTGAACGGTGCCGTGTTTCTTGATTTTCTGATAAACCAATCGTCTATTTTATTAGAAAATGTGCAAATGTTTAGTCAACACTACTTGAGAGTGGACCTTCTAGTCGTTATAGTTATATGTTCGGTGCTTTCGGTAAACATGTTTTTTTGTGCCCGAACCTGTATTCATACGGCCACTGGGAGGGGGAAGGATGGCGGTTGGAAACAGGCAAGAAGCGGAGTAGTCGAAATCAGAGTTGCCGTTTTCAGTACAATTTTACTTTTCTAGTACATTTCATGCACATTTAGTACGTCATTACAATTAACAATAATCTATTGCAAAAACAAGATAGGAGAGATATGTTATAATTGGAATCCTAGTGAACCCTGTTGATAAATAGTTAATAATTTCAAAGTCAACAATAGAGAGTCAAGCTGTAGTTTCAGATGAATTGGTTCGACTTCAAATCATTGATTTATTCTTATTGATATTAGTTGATCTCAATTGTGATCTCTGTTCCTTTTTGGCACGTTTTTCAAAGTTGCTGTTTTGTTTTATCTCTCAAATTCTTATAAAAAAGTTTTTCATCAAATGTGTGAATCGTAGAATTTGAATTTCGACGGTGGAACTTCCACCACACCTCCATAGTCGATCTTTTTTCAATTTGGTACAATTTACTTCAATTTAGTACAATTTCGGAACTGAAATTGAAATTCTGAAACGGCAACACTGGTCGAAACTCGAAATCTGTGGTTGAGCGTCGAGCGAGGTCTGTCTATTCGAGACTCAGCAGTCAGAAGGTTCAGAAGAGTGGGCTCGGAGCTCGTCCATACGAGCATCCTACAAGCTAGTGTTTGCGAGTATCCAGGACCAGGGTCGACTTTGGCATTATTATGATGGTGAAATTGCCCACCAGCAAGGTATGTACCTTTCTTTCATTACTTTTCGTTGAGACACTCATCGGCGCACCCGCACTGACAATAATAATTCATCATGAATGAAGAACTAGTTCGCGATAAAGAGACTCAGTTGGAAGACTTTCTATGCCTACATTTGATTTGAATGTGGTTGAATTGGAAACTCGTCTGTTGATTCACATCGTTTTGTTGGGCTCTAAATTTCGTACCGTTGAATTGCGTCGGAGTGAATTTCATAATAAGTACCTATTTTGATTTATTTCTTTTTCGCAAGTCTGAGTGAGTCGTCCCGACTTGAGTATTTTCATCCTTACGACTGAGCTGATCAAGGAGTTATCGATAGTCAGAATCATGAATAGTTTCATTACGAGCTTTATTAGAGAAGTTTTGCAAACAAATACCTACCTAGTGAGTGTGAAGGCGGGTTTAGCCAGCTCATAATTCATAGTGCGTAATGCATAATTTTGAACCCTAAGGTTTATCTGTACCCGTTTATACAACGCACAGTGCACAACTCGTAATGTAATGCATAATGCACAATTCATAAAGTTGACCAACTTTTAACTTTTATCCATTATTCAGTTAAAATAAACCTTAGGGTTCAAAATTAGGCATTACGCATTATGAGTTATCCATTATGAATTATGAGCTGGCTAAACCCGCATATGAATCCACTGGTTCTCCTTATGCCCAGGCTGTATGAAGCATTTGAACTCCAGTTCAGTTGAACTAGTGTTTAGATTGTTCCTTTTCTTTATACCATCACACGAGAATATTCTCATTCTAACCACTGGTTTCACTGAACAGGAGTTTAAATGATTTATACAACCTGCCCTTAGAAAGTAGTAACGTTCCCTTAGTGATCGACCGATATGATTTAATGGGGCCGATACCGATATATTAATTATAATTATATTTATGAACCGTCACGGCAAAATCATAAAAACACGACGCAGTAAAATCACCGGTGAATCCCCGATTTTGGCTTCGGACACAGTATTGCCGCAGTGGTTCATTTGTAGCAAATGTGGTATTTCATTTTAGCTGGTACGGTGGTACTACATTTCGAAAGCAAGGCATTATTGGTACGTTTTCGTTAGCGCCTATGATGCATTATCAAATATGTATTGTCTATACAGGGTGTTTCATATGTTAATCTGTAAAATCCAGTAGACGATAGAACTTGCAGAACTAAGATGAAAAATTCCTATAAGCTTTTATGTTTTGGAGCTTTGTTATCTAGATACGGGTGGTTGAAAAAAAAAGTTTTTTATTCATAGCATGATATTCGTCAACTTGGTAGATTGGTAGGTCTGTTTATAATAATAAAAGGTATCTTTTTACGTAATTATATTTATATTGATGATTTCAGTGACGTCCCAGGGGCACCTTAGTGGTAAAACCATAATAGTTATTTATACACCAAGGTAGTCAAGAATATAATTATTACCCAGGGACCGCCTTACATCCCTCGGCTAGCGCCTAGGTAATGATATTTTTCACTACCAAGGTGTATCTTGCATTTTTTCCACAACTAGCAATATATCTCAATCATTTATGGTTCCACGAAACTCAAATACCTACTGTCACATGACTGTCACTATGTCGAGGTCAATAACTTTTCACTTGTCAAATTCAGGTAAAGGGTATGCTACATGAAAAATGTTTGGAATTTTCAGGAGAATATAAAAATCGAATACAAAACTAGGTTTTCCATTTGAATTAAGTGAGTTTGTCCACGCCCAGACTTTCTGATGCACTCTGTATATGCGAAATAGAGTTTTTGGAACAATTTATTCAAAACTATTGAAATTTTATTCAAGACACTTTTCTCAGAAATGTCGAATAGAAAAGATGAAGGGGGTGTAAATATACAAGGTGTTTCATTGGGAAAGGTAAATATTTTAACTGTGGATAGGAGTCAATGAGGTGATTTCAAAAAACCTATGGTTAATGGGTCTTCGACATCTTATAACCTAAATACGGGATGTTTCATCAATTTTGTCCATTTCTTTATGGTCTCATAGCTTTCCAACCAACCTGTATATTTTTTTGGGAATTGGTACACTCACTCAATCTATCCTGTCGAATTGATTGAGCTATCAAAAAAAGATAGAATCCACTTGAAATTTGAAATTTCTTTCTGCCAGAAAACAACACCCTCTACATTGGAATTTCTAAATTTTTTCGCCATGTGTCTGAAAAGAGCATCAAAATGTCTATTCAACGATGTACTTTTCATTCGTGCACAGAAGATTTTTGTCATTCATATTATGGCCTCAAAATATAATTTTTTCCCATTTTGGGCTACAAAGTGGAATCAGACAAGATTTATGAATTTTACTACTTCCTATTCAGCATAGGTGAGAGTTACGTTTAGAAGGAGTGTTTTCATATTAGTTCTCGTATTTACCTAGATATGGCGAAAAAAATGAGAAACTCAAATGTATAGGACGTTGTTTTCGGGGAGAAAGAATTCTCAAATTTCAAGTGAAGCCAGACCTGGTTTCTTTTTTTTGATATCTCAATCAATTCATCAGGATACCAATTTACAAAAAAATATACAGGTTGATTGGAAAGTTATGAGACAATAAAGAAATGGGCAAAATTGATAAAACATCCCGTATCTCGGTTATAAGATGTCGAAGACCCATTAACCATAGGTTTTTTGAAATCACCTTAGTGATGACCCCTATCCACATTTGAAATATTAACCTTTCCCAATGAAACACCCTGCATAAAAAAACCCTGTACAGTGCATCCCATTTTGGTTGAGACTGCCAGCTTTCTCGGTTGTTATCAAAGATGGAGCCTTCCGGTTTTCACGTTCCTGTCCCACTTTTTCTTGAAACTCAAGATTGTCCAATCACATTTTGCATAACTGTTTCCGTTTAGAAGATACAGGGCGATTTTGAAAATTATCACTTTTTGGACCCCTTCTATATCTACGGAGTTAGTAGAGATATTGTTGAGCTAAGAACTACTACTGATAGAGAATTATGCGTAGAATTCAGTGGTTTACTAATTTTTTTCCGGGTATGGTTTTGGATCTACGACACAAACCTATATTTTTTCAATGGAACACCCTGTATCATCATCTTATCGAATTCGTTCTTTTTTTCCTTTCAAAATGATTTATGATACTTTATAGATAGGATTGTTAAAAAGCACTAAATCATAAATATATGAACTTAGCGAAACAACTTCAAAAAATCGAATATCTGATTAATCCAGAATTTGCCGCTTATTAGTTGCGAAGAGAAAAAATTTGTAGCTCTCTTTTTTTAAAAATAATATGAGATGTTTCGCCAAGTTCATATGAAGTTAGCGTGACAACTTCCCTAATTTTTGTTTTTACGAATTCTGAAGTATCCATATTTTGCCGCTAATTAGTTGCGAAGAGACAAAAATTGTCGCTCTTTTTTAAAAAAAAATATTAGATGTTTCGCTAAGTTCACATATGAACTTAGCGGTGGTTAGCGGAAATTTTAGACATGATTTCTGTCCACATTTTGGGCTGCATGATGTTGACAATACGTATGCGTTTATTTCCTCTTATCTCGGAATATCCTGGATCTCTCAATCAGCAACTCTTCGAATTCAGATTTTCCCGAGGATTTTCCTAATGTTATTCTTCAGAGATAGTATTCCAAATAACGTTTGTTTTTGACACAATCGAATTCACAACGATCACTCTGTCCTTATACTTCAAAACTTCATTGATAATTTGATCATTTCCAATCGATGCTGGTCTTCCTCGAAACATTTCTATTGTCTTTCTATCATCCGTAAATATTATTATCCGTGATACTTCAGCTTCTTCAACTTCACTCAATGGAGTCAATGGACTGTTGTAACCAGCGTTGCCAACATGAAATGTGAAATCTACTCACATTGCGCAGCTGTAATCCTCACATTTTTCGCGCCCAAATTTGTAAATCCTCACAAAATCCTCCATTAATAGATAATTCATGAAAAAAATATCCAAGGGAGTAGGTGAATGAAAACATGTTTAAGTCGTTTTTTTTTCATTTGAAATAAAAAGTTTACCAATATATGTATCACGTTTCAAGTGAAAAATAAAATAACAATAAAATAAATGAAACTTTTTCCATCAGAGAAAAATGAAAAAGAGTTATTCATTTTCATTTCCAAGACATCACATCCGTCATATGTCTTCGTTGATTGTCACTTGTCGCTCTTGTCAGATTTTCAGTCGAACATACGCCACATGACCAGAGGACACGGACACACACGAGATGTCATGAAAATGAAACACGGAACGGTAACGGTATTGTTTGACCTTCGATCTTCGATAGTATTTGGTGTTAGCGCCATGTTGGATTTTATTATCAGAGTGAAGAGTGACTCTTCATCTTCAAGAGTCAATATTCTCTTGGGCTCTTATCAAAGAAATCATATTATTTCTACTTACTCGAGTATATTATAATATCATATCTATGGATCTTATCGAAGTTGCCTGAGAATGGCATTAATCGCATCATATTGAAATCCGAACAAAATCCTCACATTTCAGGCAACCCTCACAAATCGATTCACATCTATGTAAATTCCTCACAATGTGAGGAATTCCTCACACATTGGCAACGCTGGTTTCAACAAAGTGAGGATCGATCTGCAGTATTAGAACACAAAAATATATTCGTTTCTCAAGTCTATACATGCGAAAAACGGTTTCTTTGATTTTGTTATCAAAGCCCGCCGCTTCCTCTGGAGAAAACGCTGGCAGGAGTAATGAGGCTTTTGCGACACATCAGGCGGTACATCAATAGCTTCGTATTTGGCGGCTCCCCTGATCGAAGTTGTTTCATATTTTCCCACAGTTTAGAACATATAATTTGTTGAATATAATTTGTTTTGTATTTTTAAACTCCACTGAAAAAAATCTGGAGCGGAAGTTGGTGGATGCAGTCAAAGAAAAATAGGACATGAGCGTCCCATATTATTTTAGGTAATTTACCTATTGAAATTAAATCATTTGTTTTATTTTTGAGTCAACGAAATTGATTTTTTATCGAATTGTCATTCTACTATCTTATGAAAATACTATAAGAGAGTAGAATGGCACTTACCAGCTTACCACTTACTACTAAATGAGCACTAAGGTATCTATAATACTCTCAAGCTGGAATCAGTCAGCGTTAGGAACAAATGCGTCTACACTTCCTGCGTTCCTATTCCCTTGGAACATGGTGGGTGCATGTGTGTCCAGTCAAACCAGGTCTCATCCAAGTAAATTATTCATCTGATCGACTGCCTATATTACTTTATTTTATATGTTCCTACCGAAATTCAACTATTCCTTGACCGAAAAAATGTTTCTCTTCGCAACTAATTAGCAACAAAGAAGCGGAAAATATGGACATTTCAAAATTGGGAAGGAAAAATTCACTGACTTCAAATGAACTTAGCGGAAGATCACATTTTTTTTTAAAAAGGGAGCGACAAATTATTTCTCTTCGCAACTAATTAGCAACAAAAAAGCGGCAAAATATGCACACTTCAAAACTGGAAAAAAGCTAAAATGAGGGAAGTTGTCACGCTAACTTCATATGAACTTGGCGAAACATCTCATATTTTGTTCCTCTTCGCAACTAATTAGCAACAAAAAGCGGCAAAATATGGGTACCTCAGAATCAGGAAAAAATAAAAATTAGGGAAGTTGTCACGCTAACTTCATATGAACTTGGCGAAACATCTCATATTTTTTTTTTAAAAGAGAGCGACAAATTTTTTCTCTTCGCAACTAATTAGCAACAAATAAGCGGCAAATTCTGGATTAATCAGATATTCGATTTTTTTAAATTGTTTCGCTAAGTTCATATACTTCTATACTACTTACATTATGATGAATTTTTGCTAGTAGGCCACGTATTTTCCATATAAAAGAGGCTCCAATTGAGGAATTTTGTGACTTTTTCACAAGAGAGTTAGCAAAGAATAATAATGCGAACACTAATTCAATAACACAAAAAACACACCTAATGTGTTTTGTGTTAACCTACGTTTTTCGTTTCCTGTTAGTGAATTAGTGTTTCTTCTTCTTTGCTTCCTTGAAATCCTTCCAATGAAAATCCTTCAATCAAAACTTGTTTCATAATAAAATGCCTCAATTGGAACTTCTTTCGTATGGAAAATCCGTGGCCTACTAGCAAAAATTCATCATAATGTAATGAGAATCCTTATAGATTATCATACATCATTTTGAAGGGAAAAAATTACGAATTCGATGAGATGATAAAATACAGGGTGTTCCTTTGAAAAAATATAAGTTTGTGTCGTATCTCCAAAACCATACCCCGAAAAATTCTGAGTACAAAATCGCCCTGTATCTTTTAAACGAAAACAGTTATGCAAAATATGATCGAGCCACCATGAGTTTCAAGAAAAAGTAGGATAGGAACGTGAAAGCGGAAGACTCTCTTCAATAACAACCGAGAAATATGGAATGCCGTTTTACTTTTTATTGTATCATTTTATAATGTACCAATTCAATAGTTTCGCATTTCAATTGTTGCATCTAAACAGTTTGTTGTATGTGTGTATGTATGTATGTATGTATGTATGTATGTATGTATGTATGTATGTATGTATGTTTGTTCGTGTGGAATCTTGTAAGTGATTCTTGACCCACTTCTAGTAGTCCGATTAACTTGAAATTTGGCAGGTTTTTATAATTACCGTGACAATATATTATGGAATTTTTGTTAGAGAAAAAAACAAGATGGCGGTTCCAAGATGGCGGATGAATTTTGTGCTTATGATTCTATTCGATTGAAAATTGGTATCTGGGGTCGCAAGTTGCAAAATTCAAGATGGCCGTTCCAAAATGGCGGACTAGTTTTGTGATTATGGTCCCATTTGAATTCAAAATTAGTATCTGGGGGTTTTTAGGGTCAGTGATTATGATTCATTCATCAAATATGAAAAATTCGAGTCAATGGACTGTTGTAACCAGCGTTGCCAACATGAAATGTGAAATCTACTCACATTGCGCAGCTGTAATCCTCACATTTTTCGCGCCCAAATTTGTAAATCCTCACAAAATCCTCCATTAATAGATAATTCATGAAAAAAATATCCAAGGGAGTAGGTGAATGAAAACATGTTTAAGTCGTTTTTTTTTCATTTGAAATAAAAAGTTTACCAATATATGTATCACGTTTCAAGTGAAAAATAAAATAACAATAAAATAAATGAAACTTTTTCCATCAGAGAAAAATGAAAAAGAGTTATTCATTTTCATTTCCAAGACATCACATCCGTCATATGTCTTCGTTGATTGTCACTTGTCGCTCTTGTCAGATTTTCAGTCGAACATACGCCACATGACCAGAGGACACGGACACACACGAGATGTCATGAAAATGAAACACGGAACGGTAACGGTATTGTTTGACCTTCGATCTTCGATAGTATTTGGTGTTAGCGCCATGTTGGATTTTATTATCAGAGTGAAGAGTGACTCTTCATCTTCAAGAGTCAATATTCTCTTGGGCTCTTATCAAAGAAATCATATTATTTCTACTTACTCGAGTATATTATAATATCATATCTATGGATCTTATCGAAGTTGCCTGAGAATGGCATTAATCGCATCATATTGAAATCCGAACAAAATCCTCACATTTCAGGCAACCCTCACAAATCGATTCACATCTATGTAAATTCCTCACAATGTGAGGAATTCCTCACACATTGGCAACGCTGGTTTCAACAAAGTGAGGATCGATCTGCAGTATTAGAACACAAAAATATATTCGTTTCTCAAGTCTATACATGCGAAAAACGGTTTCTTTGATTTTGTTATCAAAGCCCGCCGCTTCCTCTGGAGAAAACGCTGGCAGGAGTAATGAGGCTTTTGCGACACATCAGGCGGTACATCAATAGCTTCGTATTTGGCGGCTCCCCTGATCGAAGTTGTTTCATATTTTCCCACAGTTTAGAACATATAATTTGTTGAATATAATTTGTTTTGTATTTTTAAACTCCACTGAAAAAAATCTGAAGCGGAAGTTGGTGGATGCAGTCAAAGAAAAATAGGACATGAGCGTCCCATATTATTTTAGGTAATTTACCTATTGAAATTAAATCATTTGTTTTATTTTTGAGTCAACGAAATTGATTTTTTATCGAATTGTCATTCTACTATCTTATGAAAATACTATAAGAGAGTAGAATGGCACTTACCAGCTTACCACTTACTACTAAATGAGCACTAAGGTATCTATAATACTCTCAAGCTGGAATCAGTCAGCGTTAGGAACAAATGCGTCTACACTTCCTGCGTTCCTATTCCCTTGGAACATGGTGGGTGCATGTGTGTCCAGTCAAACCAGGTCTCATCCAAGTAAATTATTCATCTGATCGACTGCCTATATTACTTTATTTTATATGTTCCTACCGAAATTCAACTATTCCTTGACCGAAAAAATGTTTCTCTTCGCAACTAATTAGCAACAAAGAAGCGGAAAATATGGACATTTCAAAATTGGGAAGGAAAAATTCACTGACTTCAAATGAACTTAGCGGAAGATCACATTTTTTTTTAAAAAGGGAGCGACAAATTATTTCTCTTCGCAACTAATTAGCAACAAAAAAGCGGCAAAATATGCACACTTCAAAACTGGAAAAAAGCTAAAATGAGGGAAGTTGTCACGCTAACTTCATATGAACTTGGCGAAACATCTCATATTTTGTTCCTCTTCGCAACTAATTAGCAACAAAAAGCGGCAAAATATGGGTACCTCAGAATCAGGAAAAAATAAAAATTAGGAAAGTTGTCACGCTAACTTCATATGAACTTGGCGAAACATCTCATATTTTTTTTTAAAAGAGAGCGACAAATTTTTTCTCTTCGCAACTAATTAGCAACAAATAAGCGGCAAATTCTGGATTAATCAGATATTCGATTTTTTTAAATTGTTTCGCTAAGTTCATATACTTCTATACTACTTACATTATGATGAATTTTTGCTAGTAGGCCACGTATTTTCCATATAAAAGAGGCTCCAATTGAGGAATTTTGTGACTTTTTCACAAGAGAGTTAGCAAAGAATAATAATGCGAACACTAATTCAATAACACAAAAAACACACCTAATGTGTTTTGTGTTAACCTACGTTTTTCGTTTCCTGTTAGTGAATTAGTGTTTCTTCTTCTTTGCTTCCTTGAAATCCTTCCAATGAAAATCCTTCAATCAAAACTTGTTTCATAATAAAATGCCTCAATTGGAACTTCTTTCGTATGGAAAATCCGTGGCCTACTAGCAAAAATTCATCATAATGTAATGAGAATCCTTATAGATTATCATACATCATTTTGAAGGGAAAAAATTACGAATTCGATGAGATGATAAAATACAGGGTGTTCCTTTGAAAAAATATAAGTTTGTGTCGTATCTCCAAAACCATACCCCGAAAAATTCTGAGTACAAAATCGCCCTGTATCTTTTAAACGAAAACAGTTATGCAAAATATGATCGAGCCACCATGAGTTTCAAGAAAAAGTAGGATAGGAACGTGAAAGCGGAAGACTCTCTTCAATAACAACCGAGAAATATGGAATGCCGTTTTACTTTTTATTGTATCATTTTATAATGTACCAATTCAATAGTTTCGCATTTCAATTGTTGCATCTAAACAGTTTGTTGTATGTGTGTATGTATGTATGTATGTATGTATGTATGTATGTATGTTTGTTCGTGTGGAATCTTGTAAGTGATTCTTGACCCACTTCTAGTAGTCCGATTAACTTGAAATTTGGCAGGTTTTTATAATTACCGTGACAATATATTATGGAATTTTTGTTAGAGAAAAAAACAAGATGGCGGTTCCAAGATGGCGGATGAATTTTGTGCTTATGATTCTATTCGATTGAAAATTGGTATCTGGGGTCGCAAGTTGCAAAATTCAAGATGGCCGTTCCAAAATGGCGGACTAGTTTTGTGATTATGGTCCCATTTGAATTCAAAATTAGTATCTGGGGGTTTTTAGGGTCAGTGATTATGATTCATTCATCAAATATGAAAAATTCGAGATGATGGCTCCGAAATGACGGACGAGTTTTGTGATTATGTTCCTGTCAAAATTGAAAAATCCAAGATTGCGGAGTTTTGTGATTATAGTCTGATTCTGCTCAAACTTGGTATGTGATGGGTATGGGTCGGAAATTATGAATTCATTGTCAAAATTGAAAAATTCAAAATGGCAGCGACACAATAGCGGACAAGTGAAACCTAGCCAGCGATAACTAAAATGTAAAAAATAAAATAGAAGCAAAAAAACCTTTTTTAAAAAAGCTTTCAATTAAATGCTCTAAAAAGGAGAAAATGAAATCTCCCTTAAAAATTTTAACTATCAACTTATAACCTCATCATACACAATTCAAATGATCATAAAAGCTTATCGCGAGGTTTGCGTGAGTACTTATATATTTTTTTTTATCTTTTGACTACACGGAAGGAAATCCTATAATGTTCGGGGAACATCGTGTCAAACAGCGGTAGAATTTTGGGAGAGGTAAGGTAAGTATTGGAATTTTTCTTGAAAGTTTGGAGGTCGTAAGCATCAGGAAAGACTTCACTGGGCAGATAATTCCATAACTTTGCCGTTCTATTGATGAATGATGCTTGGTAATGAGAAGTTCGGCATGTTTCGATCCTGACAATGTATGGATTACCAGCCTGAACTCGTCTAGTTTGTCTAAACGAGATTTCCGTTGGGCAGCGAGATCGCCCACCTTTCTCCGATGTTCTGGATGTAGATGTTGTAGATGAATTTAATTCAGTAACTTAATCTTCAGTTTTTTTTTAAATTTCAGTTTAATTAAATACTCACGCAAACCTCGCGACAAGCTTTCATGATCATATAAATTGTGTATAATGAGTTTATTAGTTGATAGTTGAGTTTAAAAAAAAGCTTTTTTGTTTGATTCTATTTTTTTATCAATGCGATATCTACCCGATATACGCCGATATTGTGCTTTACATATCGGCCGATACCGAAATGGGCCAAGGAGGCCAATATACCGATATTGGTCGATCTCTAGCTCCCTTTCAATGATATACGAGGTGATTCAGAAGAATAGTACATGGCTCAGTGTTTACAGATCTGGATGAAACTTGGTAAATTGACTGTTCATGCCTGGATCAGCGAATAGGCCACTTTAAATCAAGAAAAATAATATACAGGGTGATTGAAAGAATGATAATAAACATTACCTAAATGACTGAACCGATTTGCAAGAAAATTGGTTGGTAGATGGTGTATGCCCTGGATGAGAAAATACGCTACAACAAAAAAATATACAGACAATTGTACAAACTTTGTACAATTGTCTGTATATTTTTTTGTTGTAGCGTATTACCTTTGTACTACAAAGGTACTACTCAAAAACTCAAATATTCGAAAAATGATGGATTTCGAAAAATCCAACTTTCTGGAATAGAAAACGTTATACGAAGTTAACCTTATTTTTGATGCTAGACGATATAACATTATAATGCTAGGGGGATTCCATTTGAAAAAAATACTTTTTAATTTTTTCAATGTGATATTTGATGTTGGTTTTTGATCACCCTGTATTTATTCATTATAAAAATATCAATACAGCCACTAGAAAGCCAGCCTCTATATATACTTCTACATTCAAGAAATTTGTATTTATGTTTAGGCCAGCAAACGTAATTTTTATCATGAAATTTGTCAAAGACGGTTGGACTATAAGAAAGTATACATGAAATTTGTCTATAATTCTTCGTTATGATCTAAAAAAGGAATAATATATAGTGTCTTCTTTTAAAATGAGCAAGTTCCATCAACTCCCGGTGAAACCGAAAGTACCGCCATCTTGAAAATATTTCAGCCGAATTTTCCTCATCGGCTTTAGTAAACAGTCAAAGTTTTCAGAATCTTTCAAAGTCTATTTTCCGAGGAATCAATTGCAGCAGTTCGTTGTGGAACACCCTGTATATATTGATACAAAAATAATGATAATGAATAATTAAAAATCATACCAGTCGATTGACCCCTCCTAGACTTTTACAATTGACAAGCCATTTGAAATGATTTTTCAGCGAGATTTGTACTCGGTTTAGAAATATCCAAGTTACTTTAGGGGGGGTGACCCAGTACGTGGATTTGTCAATGAGAATGATATACCAACTTTCGTTGCTTTTTCAGATACAATGAGAGGCTAGCGAGCGTTGCATCCTGGATATGGTGGACAAAAATTCAACTAGCGGTGTTTTTTGAATATAACAAACTAGCGATGTGTTGTGACTAGCGGTGTTTTTGGAAATTGACTAGCGTGGTATTTTGAGTAGCATTGTGTTGTGACTAGCGATGTTTTTTTAAATGGGCTAGCGCTTTATTTCGAAAATTGACTAGCGTTGTGTTTCGTACTAGCGTACTAGAATGTGTGAGACAATTGATTGCAATTATCTATATCAAGGACGAAAATGTCTTTCTGCATCATAATATTGGAATCGGGCGTCCAAATGGTAGCCCTAAAGGAAGATATAAAGATATCTGACCGTGGGGCCATAACCAGAGTTGGATTGAATTTGGAAAAAGTTCAAATATTATGTGCAAACAATGATTATAAATTGTTGACTTCGATGTGTATACAAAACAACCTCAAGACTTTCCAAGTGAAGATACAGATATCAGTAGAAATACAAGCACAAGTAGGAGCTGAAGCAGAAAATCTTGTAGTAGTTGAGGAAGACTTTATTACCCCACCTGATCAACAGTTAGTTGGTCCCGATACGCCTCCAAAATTAAGGAGGTTGATTAGACATTCTACTGCTCCAGCAAAAAACATTGGTATGTCCAATGCTTGCAAGAAACTCAATTTCGAATAACTGACATAACTTTTAGATCATATGCAACTTGTGGATGGACAATTTGAACAAAGTTTCAGTGAATCAGTTGCAATTGAAGAATTTAATACTATAAACTGCATAACAGGTGAAAATGGTATTTTAGTTCCAATTTCAGTTCAGAAGGAATGTGGAGATACAATTTCGCTTCCCACCCTGGATGTTTCTCCTGCTTCAATTATGATGCCTTTTCAACTCTCTGAGGAATCAATTTCAAAGGAACAATCAGAGTGAGTACCAACCACTATCTGAATACTCAACTATTTATCAACGAAATAAATCAAAATAATAGCTATTTGTATAAAATTTGATGCGTTATTTATGAATTGTTGAAATTCAATTCCAAATGCAATAAAAAGACGCGAAAGTACCTACATAATTGGTCTCTTGAAGTGAGACGGTAGAATGAATTTCTTCATGAATAAACTCTAGAATTGAGCCCCAGAAGCCCTGTTTCTACAAAATCAAGTCAGTTCGCCATTTTGTTATATGTTCGATATCGATTGGAAATTATGATTATTATGGAATGTTGTTGAGGAAAATAATTTGGGTATTCAAACATCTGCCAATCTTTTCCAGCTCAAGCTAAAACTTTCAATAATGGCTCCAATTTCGGAAACACCCTGTATATATCGTTCAATGACGACGTTTCTTACTGTCTGTAGGTTAATCAAGGAGGTAGTGTATTCATTTACCTAGATTTTTTGGGATTTTCTCTCCTCGTTTCTGAAAATAAAAATAGAAGTTATAATGATTATTTCAATATATTTGTAGTAAGGACAGTTTTGTAGACTTCAATTCAATTCAATAATCTTCAATTTGTCCTTACTACAAATATATTGAAATAATTATTATAACTTCTATTTTTATTTTTAGAAACGAGGAGAGAAAATCCCAAAAAATCTAGGAAAATCAACGTTTCTTTTATATTAAACTGCCGAATTTCCTGCGGACTCATGGTATTTTCTACCAGCAATTCAGTTCGTTTCAGAAATGAATGACAAGACTAATCGAGAAAATTCAATCTTTTGTGGTATAACTACTGAAAATTTCAAATCCGAAATTAGTTCCAGTCAACGAAATATCATATTTTCTGTTTGCGAGGGATGTATTCCCAACATCAATGACCTGCTTCATCTTGTGCGAGTTGAAAAAATTATATAAGATCTCACCTATTCTAATTCATTTCAGTTTTCATTGTTATATTTGTCTGATATGAGAAAACACGTGTAATCATTATTCATTTATATCAATCAGTGCATAGATAGTGCAATTTCTTCGTGGCATTAGCCAGGAAAGTAGTTGTTTCTTTCATGTGGAAATGATTTTGTCTCTCGCTTTTCTCCAATTTGAGTTGTTGGCTTTTACAATTTGTAAAAATATAAATTAGTGATGTTAGAAATGATAAATTGATATTTCTTGATTCTAAAGTATACCGATAAAATATTGGTAGAAATGTAAACCATTCAACATTATTTCATTCAAGTTGTGGAAACCATCAATTTTTCTCAAAGTGGTCCAGAATTTTTCAAAGAAACACCAAACTACTCAAAAGTCGGTCGCGACCACAAACAATTTATTATTCAAATTGAGTAACTAGTTTCGGCACTGCGGCCATCATCAAAAACAAAATACCGTACCTGTGAAGGATATAAGTGAATGAACACTACAAAAAGGAGAAACATACATATAGTAAAGCCATGTGAAAATCGAGGTTCAAACAATATTAGTTTTCACATGGCTTTACTATGTTCCTTCTATTTGTGGTCGACCGAGTATTTTGATTTTTCTTGATTATTTTATTCTGTCAAATTTCAATGAAACCTATGTGTTCTAGCTTATTACCCAAACTTTGTAAAAGACAATCAATGGTGAATAAGGCTAATAGTGGAGCCTCCACTGTTACTCACATACCGGACATTTATGCAAACGTACCAACTACATCTACTACCATAATGGCTTCGACCATAGACAACAAAAACAAATGCAAACGAAGTTGTTGCAAATATTGCAAACTCAAAAGAACAAATTCAGTTGAACATCTGTTGCAAAAGCATGCCACAGAAGAAGATGTTAAAAAGTATTCTGAATTATCAAAGGGTGAGTATAAATGTTCTAATTAGAGAGGGTATATTCAAGTCTGTACTGGTCTAAAACTATCAGAATATAATTGTCTCAGTTTTCAATTTTCATGTTGATTAATTTCATCTCTGATGTCACAACTTCACCTCAAAAATTTCAATTGAAGTTTTAGTTATGGCTGAAACTCGCTTTTTCAAAGGTTCAAGAGCAATTAGTATTCGAGGCATGAAAATAATGAATTTTATGAAATTGATCACATGGAATTTAGAAAACTATCACGTAATTATTTATTTTCTTTTTCCATTAATTCAGTCACCACTATTTGGAGGTTGATCCTAAAATTTGGAAATATATGAAATGAGATAATGTTCTGTACTTTTCAAAATATTGATTGTAGTGTTGTATGTTAGGTGATCCAAGGAAAAGAGAAATCATCAGGAAGATAAGATTGGACGGAAATTTCGAGTATGACAAAAATAGTTACGATGACCTTATTACAGCGAGACATTTGAAGAACAAACAAGTTGATACAACTAATTACACTCCATGTCCTAATTGTAAAACTTTCCTCACTAAAGGTGCACTAAGGCGACATTTCAGGAGGTGTTCTAACAACAAAAGCAACACACGCGATTTGTTATCTTCCAGTCAATCTTTGATATCACCAATACATGATATGGCGGACCATGTCATGAAAAAATATATATTTTCTCGTTTTAGAGATGGTATAATTAAAGAAACTATTAGATTTGATAAGTTATTGATCATATATGGAAATACAATGTGTGCCAAGTATCGTTCTCAGCATCACTATGCAATGATCAGAAATCGTCTTATATTAGTGGCAAAATTTTTACTTGAGCTTAAAAAGAAAAACAGTAGTGTTGATGAACTGAAATGCCTAATGTCTCCCAAATATTTCAATGACATGGTAATGGCTATGAATTTGTTAGGAAAATATGATGAAAAGCTTGGGGTTTTTTTTAAACCAACAATACCCACCACTTTGGGTACTGCCCTTAAATATATCATACATTTACATATAAGTGAATGTATAAAACTGTCAGATAAAGATGGAAAAGAAAAGGCGAATGACTTGCTTAATTTGTTGACAACTGCTCTGCCGGCTCACATCAATAAAACTGCAAATGAGAGTTTACTAAGACAAAAAAGGCAGAAGCCTGTTTTACTGCCGACTCTGGATGATGTCAAGAAATTGAATATCCACTTACTTGAACAGAGAAATAGATATTTCAGGCATCTCCAGAAACAGTTTTCTCTAGAAAATTGGAACAATCTCTCGAAATATACGTTGGTTTCAATACTGATATTTAATAGAAGGCGACCAGGTGAGCTAGAAAGAGCTCTTATATCTGATTTAGAGAGTCGATCCAAGACAGTGAGAATAAACTATCTGAAGAAGGGCAAAGGGCGATAAAAAACTATGTCAGATTTTGTATTCGAGGTAAATTAGCCAGAGGAGTGCCAGTTCTTTTGCATGTATCCATGCCCCAGGCAGCAGAGTGACGTCGATCAAGGTGTTTATGACGTCGATAAGTGGTGAAATCTGGTAGAAAACGACCCTGGGTTATTTAGTGACCAAAATTCGACGTCATTTAGACGTTGTTTTATTGATCTCTTTTAGACGTTTATGGTGAACGTCTATTTCACGTCTGTATGACGTTGCTGCTTTCAGTGAAAAAATGAGTTTAACCTATTTTCTTAAGACATTGAAATATCGAAACAAAACTCAAGAGTTCATTCTAATTTCTCTCTTCGTCCGGGAGAGACATATTTAGGGATGAGTTGGGGTGCTCAGATACCAATGTTGACCAATTCTTAAGTGTTTGTTGATTTTTTTTCACTCGTATATTTTGTTTATGAAAAGCCACTAAAAACTGAAGACAGCGTTGACCCATGCTTGGATTAGTTCTTTGGTTTGAAATAATCAGATTTCACACGAGTATTCATCAAAATCTACAAGAAATCAAAATAAGTAATAATTACAATGTCTTCTCTGACATCGACTACAAGGCACTGTCTTACAAGCAACATTTGAACTCTCGCGCGCAAAGTATTCGAGTTGGGAGCATGCGCATGAGTGGCATTCTTGGCGATGTCGCTCTGCGTCTAGACAAGACAGAGCTGGGTTCCCAGTTCTACTGAATTTTCAGTAGATCTACTGAATTGCATATTTATCTACGATCTACTGAAACATTTCATAATCTACTGAAAAAAATTATGACACTTATTTATTATCATAATTACCTATTATTATTGATCTTTAGTTAATCACATACACTTATATCTTGCGTGATATAACATCACGCATGTTATATCACGCAAGATATAAGTGTATTAGGTATATTTTTACTCATTTTTTTTCATAAAATTGTTTGTTTTGTCTCCTTCTATTTTGTTAGATATGGGTTACTTTTTATGTTTGATAAAAATTCATATTTTTTTGACGTCATAGAGGTTTATTTCTTTATTCATTCATTATACGACGCCCTTATTACCCATTGCGAATTTCTTATCAAGGTGACTGAATTATTATTGTTATTATTATCGTTTTCTGAAATTTGTATAGCATAAAATAAATCTACTGAAGCCTAGGTGACAAGGTATTTAGTGATGAGATAAAAATCGAAGTGGCAACCCTGAGACAGAGTGACCTTGGTGGAGTAGGTGTTAGCGGTGGAAGCCATTTGTATTTGCCGACTGCCGTACTCTGTAGTTTTCCATATCTTTTAACAACTTGTTTTATTACATTTATGTAATAAACTTCAATCACTAACATTAATTCTGTGTTGGTGATGGTCAAGGTGGATATAGGACCATGGTAGTGGTGGTGGTTTAGTGTGCATCATACCATTTGATTTTGGAAGTTTTTCTCCATTTCAGAGGATCAGGTAAGCTGGATTTATAAACTTGACGTTGAAGTTGCTGTTGAGGTTGCCGTTTGCCGTTGCCGTTGGAGTTCGTCTGACGTTCAACTGATCAATTTATAAACTTGGCGTTGTGCATTTTAACCTTATATTTTTTGGCAAATTTGTTTGTTTCTACATTGTCTATACATTGGTACTTTGAATATGGATTTAGAGGAAAATCATTGTTTAGCTGCTTCAGGTATCATTTTATGTTTGTATGCTGCCTCAAAATTGAAAAAAAATCGACTCCCACGACGGTTCAAAGTAAGGCCCATCAATAAAACTAGAAGGACATTGGGAAACTATCAGTATTATCAGAAGATGAAAGACTGGGATGCTCCTCAATTTTTTAAATATACCAGAATGACACTCCCAGTATTTGAAAAACTTTCAAATTATATTAAACCAAAAATTCAGAGACAGCATAGGTCAGATGGTATTTCTGCAGAAGAGAGACTGGTTATAACTTTGCAGTGAGTAATAAGTTGTATTTGATAGTTTTATACACTTCAAAACATGTAACATGATATTTTAGGTATTTGTCACAGGGAACAAGTAAGCAAGTTCTAGCATGGAATTTTAATGTAGGTTTAACTACCATCCACCAAATCATCCATGAAACATGCAAAGCAATTTGGAACACACTTAGTCCTATTTACTTGAAATCCCCATCTTCAGAAGAAGAATGGCTGAATATTGTTAAAGGCTTTTACCAATGTTGGAATTTTCCTCATTGCTTAGGAGCCCTCGATGGAAAGCATATCAATATTCAAGCACCAGCAAAAAGTGGCTCCTTATTTTTCAGTTACAAAAAAACCTTCAGTATTATACTATTGGCTGCCTGTGATAGTAAATATAGATTCACTCTTGTTGATATAGGAGCATATGGTTCCCAAAGTGATGGAGGTGTTTTAAGATCTAGTATGTTTGGTCAAAGATTACAAACTGGCAATATGAATATTCCCAAATCTAGAAAATTGCCTGGTTCTGATATTGAGATGCCATATGGTTTTGTCGCTGATGAGGCCTTTCCTTTGAAAGAATATATTATGAGACCATATCCAGGAAAAGATCTCTCAAGGACCAAAAGAATATTCAACTATAGATTATCTAGAGCCCGCCAAGTTATTGAAAATGCATTTGGTATTATGGTGGCAAGGTGGAGAATCTTGAAAACCACTATAAATGCTAAAGTTGAAAATGTAGACAATATTGTCAAGGCAATTGTTGTACTACACAATTACTGTCTCTCTGAATTATTTATTGCTGAAGACAATATATATTGTCCATCAGGGTATGCAGACTCGAATGATATAGAAAACGGAGCCTGGAGAGAAGAACAGACTCCTCTTCAATCAGTTGGTAGACTAGGTGCAAATACTGCAAAACGTTATATGTATGAGAAGAGAGATCAACTAGCAGACTATTTTATTTCTACAAATGGAAGCATTCCGTGGCAAGAAAACGTAGTCGATGGAGGGAGATTATCAACATAACTTGTTCTCATGTGAATGATTTTTTGTATACTTCATGATTATAAAAGAATAAAATTTCACTAATTATTAATATTATTATTAGTTTAATAGGAATAATATGTATAACAACAGAAATTACTCAATCTTCTTCTAAAATCAAGAGCATTTGTCGTCTTTTTCCTTTTGCCCCTTCAGCAGTCATTTCACTTAGTCTAGAATACACATACTCAACGAATGACTTGTTGGGATCATTTTTATGAGGTTCTTTGAGTTCTAGACTCCTAGCAATTTTTCTAGCCGTCTCCAAAACATCATCGAGATCGTCCTTATTTTTTCTTTTGAGACATCGATTTCTAGGATAATCTCTTTTGGATGGAGTTTCTGCTGTTTCAGAAGGAGCTACTCCATCAATATTTGCTATTTCCTCACCTCCAGTACCTTCCTGCTCAATTTCGATTTCTGACTCAGGTTGAGGTGAGGTGATCACATCAATAGATGACCATGCAGATAGTGTTGACTGTTGGAGTCATAGTGAATGTTTTCCTAGGCTTGCTAACTTTGTTATAAAATAACATTTTCTCGAAGTAGGGCCAGTTTGACTCTGGTGCCTGAGAGCCACTTGGTCGAAGACGTTTTTCTTTCGTAAACCTATCTCTAAGATTTTTCCAATGCCTCATGCAGTCCTCAACTGAAAAATAAATAACAGATATTTCCTGGGATGATACCAATGTCAATATCCTTACCGCTAATATTCACAATTTCAGATATCTCCTTCCACGCCTGCTCCTTTTTTAAATTATTCTTATAATCCTTATGTTTCAGATCATAGAGGAATTCATAATTCTGCAGAACTTCTATTAGTAAGGACAAATTGTCTTCTGAAAAATAATCAATCATCATCCTATATCCTCGAAGAGATACCTATCATTTTAAACTTACCGAAATTTTTGAAGTCCATTTTTGTGATAAATACTGATAAATGATAACATGACCTCTAACAGGTGATGTACAAGTCACGTGATTTCCTACCACCGATTTCATTGGTTGACGATTGAACGGCAACTGAACGTCAACAGCAAAAGTTAAAACATGGTTATCCTCGAACAGCATCCAACGTTTCCCCAACTGCCAACTTCAACGTCAACGAACTTTATAAATGACAACTACCATTTTCTATATTTTAACTTCGAACGGCAAACGGCAACCTCAACAGCAACTTCAACGTCAAGTTTATAAATCCAGCTGTAAGCACACATTACGTTAAATAATATGTGTGAACACTTTCGTACAATAATATTTTGATGGCATGTACAATAGGTATAATCCGAGGGGTGAATCACTGAGCAAATTCGTGTGCACCGGACTGCCATTCATACTCGGACTGCCCGGACTGCCACCGGACTACCACGGACTGCCACCGGACTGCCACGGACTGCCACCGGACTGCCCGGACTGCCACCGGACTGCCACGGACTGCCATGGACTGCCACCGGACTGCCACGGACTGCCACCGGACTGCCACGGACTGCCATGGACTGCCATGGACTGCCACCGGACTGCCCCATCACTCAATCATGAAATCCAATAATATAAAGCTGTGTTTTGGGATATCCAATTCACCACAAGAACGACTGAAGAACATGAAATACTAGAAATGCATTCCCGATGGTGTCGAACAGAGAAGACATAAATTATCAACTATGACCTGCGATATGAAGATCTCACTGAAAATTTATCACATAAGAAACCGATTCGGAATCATACATACATATACATACAGGGTGGACCAATAGTGTGGCAAAGTGAGTTAACGGCTTCGCTGTCTGAGATAGATGAACAAAAATTCTTGAGACGGTGTAGGTTCAAAAACAGCACATTTCTAGAATATTTTTCGCTACACAGGGTGATTTAAAAAATGCGTGTCGTATCAAAGTTATACTTCGAACACCATGTATTCCATTGCATTCTCAGATTTTGCCTAGTGAGCTGATTTCATTGATCGATCACACTTGGGGTCTATCGGGAATGATTACAGAGATAAAGGGTGTTGAAAATGGAGATTTTTCAGCTTTATGAATTTTTCGACGATTCGCCTGAAAATGTTCAACACAAGATTTGAATATTACGAATTTCGAGTGAAAATTTTGAAAGTAAGGATATCATATATTTATAATTATTTGGGTGACATATTGGTGGGCTGGTGGCGAGTTGATGGCGAGCTGGTGGGCTCCTTAATACGCAATTATATCCCAATTATTCAACTTCAAATATCTCACGGTTGTCCCATGCAATGGCGAGAAATGAATTTGATACACCCGAAGATGAATTTTGTTGTTCATTAAATATAAATGAATGTTCAACATAGACAGAACGTAATTTTGATGATATAAAAAATTTTTTTTGTTTTATAGATATATTTATCTGATGTGTAGGGTGGGGATCGATAAAATATTTATTTATTTATTTATTTATTTATTCATTTGTACACTGTTCTACAGGATAAATCCCATCTACAGAACAGGAATGTAAGCAGGTATATAATTACAACATAAAATAAAATACTAACAACATTCTGCAGAATCATACATGCAGCCTACTACATTATGTATCAGATTATTTGAAGAATTCGGATTTGATAAGTTTTATAGAACAGTTAAATATATCTATCTGAGAGCTTTTTGAGTTGTATTTCGACAATATATTGTGTAAAGGTGAGAACTTAAGAATGTTTGTGCGTGCTGCTGGGAGATAAAATGTGCTGTTGACTCGTGATGCAGCTCTTGGAACAGAAAAATCAAGTTTTTCTATCAGAGCGGGACAATCTATATGATTATTAATGATTTTATATAAAAAGATAACTGAATTGCATTCACGCCGACACTTCAATTCATTCATCCTATGTCTCTCCAGAAGTTCACTCTGAGCAATATGTCTTGGTGGATAGGAGTCGTCCATTTTGAAATTCAAGAATTTTAGAAAGCGTCTTTGAACTGATTCTATTTTGTCAATATGTAACTGGTAGTGAGGATTCCATATCAGTGAAGCATATTCAAGTTTAGACCTGACAAACGAGAAGTATAGCGTTTTGGAAGTAGTTATATCAGAAAATTCCCGACTGATACGAACTACAAATCCATACATTTTAAATGCAGTAGAAACTAAGTTGTCAACATGAGGTACAAATGTAAACTGAGGATCGAAGGTCACTCCTAGATCAACGAATGTTTTCGGCCTCTCCAATATTCTGCCATCGACATTATAATTATAAATTACTGGTTCTGATTTGAGTGTGAAAGACATAACATTGCATTTCGAAATATTCAGAGATAAATTATTGAGCTGACACCAATTTTGAATTCTCTCCAGATCACAAGAAAGACGCTCACAATCACTCAGGTCATTTAGGTTCCAGTATATTTTCATGTCATCAGCGTATAGCAGGCACTTCACATCAATGACATCAACAATATCGTTTATGAATATATTGAATAGAAGAGGGCCTAGATTAGACCCTTGAGGTACACCGGAAGTTGCGAAGTATTCAACCGACTTGAAGCCATTGACAAAGACATATTGTTTCCTGTCATGTAGATATGAGCAAAATAAAGCCAAGAGGGAATCAGAGAGTCCAAAATGAACTAGCTTCTTCAATAATATTCCATGGTCAAGTCGATCAAATGCTTTAGAAAAATCTGTATGTATCACATCAGTTTGACTGCGATTATCGATTGCTTCAGCAACGTGTTGTGAGATATTGATGAGATTAGTGACTGTTGATCGACCCTTCATAAACCCATGTTGATATGGAGTCAGTTTATTGCTTACAAAAGGATACAAATTGTGTTGTAATAGAATTTCCTAGACTTTACAAAAGTTGCAAATTATTGTTATAGGTCGGAAGTTAGTTACATCAGATTTGTTACCTTTTTTAAATACAGGGCATACCTTTGAGGATTTCCAGGAAGAGGGAATTGAACAGCTCTTGATGCAAATGTTGAACAATATGGTGAGTGGATATGACAGAACTTGCGCACAGTCTCTGACCACAAATGCTGGTATCTCATCAGGACCTGTCGTTTTCTTAGGCTTTATTTGTTTCATTGCCCATAAAACATCGGTTTGCTCAAATTTGGATATGTTGATACATGTGTGATGCACCTCATCATCTTTTTGAATGTGATCGGTGGATGGAATGTATGATTTACTGAAGTAATCAGCGAATCCATTGACTATATCTTGAGGAGAGATCAGTGATTGATTATTGTAGGACATAACATTCGAGATAGAGGATGGTCCCTTTTTTCTATTGACAAAAGCCCAAAACTTATTGGGATCACGATTTATATCTGATTCTGCTAATTTAACGAAATTTTTATAAGCTATATCAATATCTGTTTTGATTTTGGATCTCAACCGTCTGAACTCTTCAAAAACAATGAGGTTATTGCTCGACTTGTATTGGCAATGTAGTTTCGCTTTTTGTCGAATTTGCTGAATTATCTGAAAGTCAAACCAAGGAGGATATTTCCTACTGGATTTTACAGTATATTTTGGGACACATTGATCAAAGACATTGTGAAGTATACCATAAAAGTAGGTACATGCTTCATCTGCATTTTGAAATACTTCAAGGGAACTCCAATCAGTTTTTGCTATCTTGTCATACATATCATGAAAGTTTGCTTTGCGGAAATTGTATCGATTCTCGTAGAGGGCACCAAGATTGTTCTTAACGTTCGTGGCCGAGTTGAACTTGCACTCTATTTCGAGAGCTGGATGGTGACGATCTTCATCCACTAGAGGAAAAGATGACTTTTCAACAAGGCAGGAGTTATTGTGTAAAACTAAATCAAGCAATCTATCAGAAGTATTGGGTACATAATTGTGTTGTGCAAGATTGAAGATTTCTGAAAAATGTTCTAAGAGAGATATTGTCTAATTTTTTACAATAGGGTTCTTCAAGAAATCAGCATATTTAGATATATTGAAATCTCCCATGATAAGTACATCATGACCATCATATTCCATCGCTTCAAAGAAATTCTCATATTCAGTTACTGTGGCGCTTGGAGGAATGTAAGTGACTATTATGTATATAGTGCTGATAATTGAGGTAATCTTCACTACCAGCATATCGGCAAGAGTGAGCTGCTGAAAATATACATTTTCAGATAAGTCAATCTGAGTTGACATCAGCATATTGTGTACGGCAAGAATTACTCCTCCTCCTTTCGTGCAACCAGTAGTGACGAAGTTTCTATCAGTTCTGTATACGTTAAATTCGTTAGGAAAAAGTTCATGGTTTGAAATGGATGACTCCAACCATGTTTCTATTAAAGCAATCACTGAGAAGTTGGATTGACTGAGGGCGTTAAAAAATTGCACCGTTTTGGTGCGTAGACCGTTGGTATTGTGGTAATATACAGATAGGTAATTTTTTGTAGTAATTCCCTTGTCACTCACACTAGAAGAAATTTGGGTCATACAGGGGTAGTTTGCTAACTGCTAAATTGATGACAAATCTTGTTTTAATTTTTTCAATGCATCTATGTATGCTACGCACCTATCCTTCTCCCAGACAGCATGATCGACAGCTATAGTTACATCCCTAAGTTTAAGCTTACAGCAATTAGAACCATTACGCAATTGAGATGTACATCCTTTCAAATCATGATTGCCACTACATAACGGACATGAGAGAGCTTTCTGACACCTAGCAGAAGAATGATTAAATTCATTGCATCTAAAACAGCGGTATATCTCGATCGCGTCATAAACAGTACAACTGTCATAGCCTATAAATAAATTTCCAGTATTCATGATTTTAGTATACGACACTTTGTCAATCTGAATGATGGCTTGGAATATTTTATCATTCTTTTTGGTAGGCATGTTCTTTATAACTTTACAGTCAGAATTTTCGGAAAATATATTTGTATTACATTTCAAAATAAGATTCAAAAGAGTATCACTAGTATATTGATCGGTCATACCAACTAGCCGCACTCTAGGATTTACACCTCCAACTTCCCTTATCACGTACGAGTCTGATAGTTTCTGCTGCACCATATTCTTGAGGAATGTGTTGCCTCCTTTGTTTTTGCAGCCGATGAGAATACCACCAAAATATGTCAAACCCAGGGCGCCAATAAAAGACCTATAATGCAGTTGACGGGGCACTGCGAGAACTGAGTGAAGACCTCGGTAAAGACAAATATTTTTGGACTCTCTTCTTAAAGGACTTCAAATTGTAATCATATGGAAATAATTCATTGGCCTCTCTGGAACATCGGAGAAAGGTGGGCGATCTCTCTCTCATAGATATTTCCACGGTCGGTGCTCAACGGAAATCTTTTCTATCATGCCACCACGGGCGATTCCAAGTAGACAAACTAGACGAGTTGGTAATCCATACATTGTCAGGCTCGAGACATGCCGAACTTCTCATTACCAAGAATCATAGAACGGCAAAGTTATGGACTTCTTTGCCCAGTGAAGTCTTTCCTGATGCCTACGACCTCCAAACTTTCAAGAAAAATTCCAATACATTCCTTTTCTCCCAAAATTCCAATGCTGGCTAACACGATGTTCCCCGAACATTATAGGATTTCCTTTCATGTTGTCGAAAATAATAATAATAAAATATATATATATAAATATATATATATATACCTATATATGTATATACACATATATGTATATATATACCTATATATATATACCTATATATGTATATATATATATATCCTCGGTTAGTGAATTCCGAAGTGACGATGTCCTACAAAAGAAGGAATTCTCATGAAACGATTTCCTGGGTGTTTCCAATTTGACTGCATAAGGGTGTGAAACTTCAGCCAGCCGAGTTCGTCGGGCGAATGTAATTCCTGAAGGGACAATCACTGATGATTCATTAGAGCACCTTTCATGATAGTACCGATAAAATCAAGATATGCCCTCAACGTTTCTTCCATGTTGTAAAACCAAGTTTCGTATCATCAGCTTAATATAAAGAGAGAATAAAATAGAAAAACCATGTTTTTCAAGACGGAGGGGTGTAATATTTCCGAGAAGAGATTTCTAAAAAAATATATATCAAACCCTCCTTTATTTTCATCACAGAATCACCCCTCACATTGTATATTGAAGATTGATACACAATATTCGTGAGTATTGATTCTCGAGAACCCAAAGTGATCATTGTTTTTAGGCGATTCGAACAATGAATGATAGAGTCGTCCGTCACCTTGCAGACGCCATCTTGAATTCCAAAATCATATTTATGACAACTCGAAGAATAACTGAAGTCGTTTGCCCGAGCATCCGCCACACTGCAGAAGTCATCTTGAATTTTCAAATTTGGACTCGAAATTAGGAATTTGCCGACCTCGAGAACCACTATACCTGCGTACACTTTGAGGCGAATCGAAGAATGAATAACTATATGTCGCCTGGCACCCTGCAAACTCCATCTTGCATTTTCAAATTCAGACTAGTTTGTAATTCTCGCCTTCGGAATACGAGAGACCACCAAACTACCCCAGACCGAAACTCGGACTGCCACCGGACTACAACCGGACTGCCACCGGACTGCCACCGGACTGCCACCGGACTGCCACCGGACTGCCACGGACTGCCACGGACTGCCACCGGACTGCCACGGACTGCCATGGACTGCCACCGGACTGCCACGGACTGCCATGGACTGCCACCGGACTGCCACGGACTGCCACCGGACTGCCATAAGAATGTACACCGGACTGCCCCAGTGATTTACCCCTCGGTATAATCACATCAACTCGCACTCATGGGCGTTGAATCCTCGGTTGAATCGTAATCTCGATCGTATTAAATTAGCGTGAACCCAACTTTTTTTTGTTTGGGCTGGTGTCTCATTTTCTGTATGCAAAAATTGTCGCATTGTTTTGTCCACATATCTGCTAATTTGCTATGGATTTGGATTAATGAAAAGCCATTGTCTGAAAATAATGCACATATTTTAGTTGATGGTATCTGTGAGATTGTACTTTTAGTCACGGAACATTCACGAAGTGATGCTCTGTCAAAATGTTTAGATCCTGCATGTATTATTATTGTACTCATTTTGCCAATGTCTGAATATACACAGTCAAACCATAAATCTAAGTATACAAGTTATTATTTTTGCTATTTAGAAAAAATGGTATTTTTGGAGTTTTTTGAAGCAGATGGTGGTGGAGTAGCTTTAATCCATGAAAAGTGGCTAACCTCCCGGAAAAAAGAAGTTTGGTGGCCACCTGTTAAACAACAAGACCATTTTTCAAAAGCACTCAAAAGAGGTGAATCCCCTGCTGCGAATTGGAAGATATATGGTGTGGCCAGGACATTTTTTGAAGAAGGTGAGATTGACATACTCGAAACAATATTTGCAGCAATTGGCTATGTATGCACTAGATTCTATTCTACTCAGTAGACAAAACTGATAATACTTTCATGTTTTATACAGCCTGTATCATTTCAAGTAGTTATTTGAATTTGTTCCTCGGAAAAGAAATATTATATTAAATGAATCCATAATTTATTTTTTCAGACGACTTCATCAAGGCTTCAAGAAAAATCAAACAAGCTGAAAACTTTTCGGATATCCAAAGTGAAAATGAAGAACTGCCTTCTAGAAGACCAATAAAAAAAAGGCCCTGTTCACTGAGTCATCAAGTGATGAAGACACTCTCAGTCAGTCAAAAGTAAGGAAAGTTTCAGGGCTTGATCGAATCCTTGAGAAGAAGAAGCACTTCTGTAAGTCAAGAAATTATACATTTATAATTTTTTTCCTTGAGTGAAATATATTCTCAATAATATACACTAAAAATCACTTTAGAATATTGCAATTGAATTTCATATTTTTTTTGGCAACAAAAATATATTTATATTATTTATATTTTTTCTTCATTTTTTTTCTAGATTTTGTGGGATTTTCTCTTCTGGTTTCTAAAAATGAAAGTTATTATAATTATTTCAATATATTTGTAGTATTGGCAGGATTTTGATTTGCCCTAAAATATCACTGCCCTTGAAATTGAACCTTCAGATACCCAAAATTTAACTTCTCTATTTGTCAGTGACACCTTATTGTTCTTCACTAAGATAAGTAGAAGTTTTGATTTTATTAAATAATTTCAAAAATAATTATTTTTATAATTCTATTTTTATTTTTAGAAACGAGGTGAGGAAATCCCAGAGAATCGAGAAAAATTAATACACTACCTCCTCAATTAACCTACAGACAGTATTATATTGTTCATGTTTTTAAATTATAGTAGTTTCATCTAAAAATAGCCAGGAGGATCAAGAAATACATATTAATGAAAAAACCTCTTGTCAAGCAGCTTCCCCTAACATTTTACAAGAAGATCAAGAAAACAAAGAATTCCCAATTATTGATATTTCAAATGGTAAGTTGAATTGTTTGATTGATTCCTTCAATTCTAGGATGAGTATATTCAAATCTTCCACCAGATCGATCAAGTTTTTTGAAGTTGTGGCTACATAACTTTTTGTTCCAAAATATAATTCAAAAGTTGTGCTTGTGACATAACATGCATTTTTCAACAATTTACATTCAAAAAAGTAAAAAATCAGATTTGCGGATAACTCATACATACATTGTTTGTGTCAATGAAAATGAAAAGCAGGCCACCTCAGAGGAGCATGACAAATTCAAAACGTAGATGTATAATTGAATCGGTGGGTTCGAAAACAGTACATGTCCAAAATCAGCGTTCCGAGAAAATTCAAAAAAACCTTTTAACTCTGAAACTACTTGACACAGACTATCCATGCATAGAAAAGTTTTAGATCTCGTGGTTTGCAATGTATTTTTAATGGTTGTTTTTCTGAAAATAAAATGGACTACCAATGACAGATGAAAAAGGGGGATGGACTTGTACGGTTTTCGAACTCAACCCTGTGAATATAAAGAAACAGGTGATTTTCTTCAATTTATTCAATTCCCATTCAAAACAGAGTACAAATACAATAACACAGTAAACGGTTGCCTTTTTCTGGAAGTTAATATCAGGTCCTCATATTCTTCTGGAGTATAAATTCGATCATGTTTTCTGAAATTCCGTTTTGCACAGCCAAAATCCCGGTCACAGGGCAAAAAGGAATGGCCTCTTATTGGAAAATAATGATAGATTTTGTTGAATCTCTTGGTTGCCTGTAATGCTAAGAGGAAACGAACCATTGTTTGGTTCCGGTTCTGCCCTGCACATCCATCGCTAAACAAATGCAGTTCAGTGATTGTAGGGGGTATATGTTTCATTATGTAGTCATTCAGGAATGTACACACTTCATTAGGTCCCTTCTGACCTTGTCCTTCATGGTAGGTATAAAAATGACCAGTATTCTCCTTGAGGTTGTGTATTTGGAATGCGAACATCCAGAGCTGTCTAAAGTAAAATATTTCCTGGACTGGAATATGCGGGAGAGGCATGTTTTGCATATAATCGAAAGCTAATCCCATCACTTCTGGTCGTTCAGTACAAAGGGTTTGCACTTCTTTGATTTTATTATAAAATTTCTTCGCCCGCCTTTTATGAATCATCAGTTCCGCTCTGCAACTACTCTCTTTGCGTTATCGTTGAGGTTAGCATCTTTGAGCCTAGTTCCATGTCTTTCACACTCCGAGCATACATCAACCTGTGTTCTCCCAAACTTAAGATTGAAGTTTTCGTTGAAATATTTCAAATAGAATTCGTATTTAACTAAGTTTTCCAACTCTGGATATTTCATGACAAAAAGGTTATGCATTCTCTTGACATCCAAAGATGCATCTAAATAACGAATGGTTTTGGAGGAATAATGTGAAACTTTGACCGGAAACGTTTCAATGTGCTCTTTAATTTTCTGAGTCCAATCATCGCATAAAGTACGAGGTCTATTATTGTGCCTGCCTCTGAGATCCCTTGGTGCTTTAGCTTCCGAAAGTAGATTGTTCAGGCGCTGAACTTGCCAGTGCGATATGGCATGAAGGCTCATGAATGCCTGTTTGCACACGGAAATTCGATTTGAGCCTTTCAAAATAAAGTATGAGAAGTTGGATTTTCTTTCTTGTTTTTTTTCTGCACCTCTTATGCGATGTCTTCGGATTGCTTTTGCTTCCATGAGTCCTTGTAAATATGTGTCTTGTTCGTTTTTCGACGTACGGCTGAGTAGCTTAGATAAAACATTTTCTTTCTCTTCCTCAGTAAACTGTTGCATGCATTTATTGGTACAACTGAAAAGTAAAACAGCTAGCTTGGAATTCAAGCCCTGATTGTTGAAACTCATTAACTTACCTACACGCAGGTCCTACAGTCTTAGCATCAACGTGTTTTCCCTTCTTAGAAACATATGCCTGACCTTGCAAACGTGCTGTTTTTAGTGCGTTGTGTTTCCAACTAGCGACATTTCTTTTTCTCTTCCTGCTACTACTACTACTTCCCCTAACACCTTCACTATCACTGGATGACATAGTTGTTGAAAAATTGCGAATTTCAAGCTATTTTTTTATAATACACATAAACACGAAGTGAACGCAGTGAGTGTAAACAAACAACTGGTCACTATTTTCTTGTTGAGACACAGATATCTCAATCTATCTCTGGTTGAGATGAAAACCCGTACGAGTCATAGACAAGTACTGATATTCGAGGAAAATGCTTCTTAATGCCCCATGGAAGTAACTGGGTGTCAGTACCACTTTTCCATACATATAATGAGTAGTTATCAAACGACGTCCGTTATCGAATTTCCAGTCAGTTTTTTGGGGTTCAGATCTTGAGCGACAGGAACTGTATTATTTCAAATAATTAAGTTTCTGTTAGTGAAGACCTAAACCCAAAAAAAACTCAATGGAAATAATAAATAATCAAGAAAGTCTAGTTTTGTGATATTCAGCAAATAACAAATGACGAGTGTTATGAGAAATAGTATCATTGGCAGATAGGTATCTGCTTTATGTTATGTTCATGTTACTTTATGTTAATTCTTTGATAGTAATACAAAAAATACTATTATTGAGAGATCGCTACTTTATTTTCATTCATTTTATAATTATTCATTTGATTATTAAATGTTTATTTAGTGTCTAGTTTATGTGTATGTAAATATTGGAAGTTCTCACTTAATGCTCTTCTTTTCAATACATATAAAATAGTTTATAATTTGAAAGCATTGTTGATATGTAATGAATGTTCTTCATGAATGTTATTGAAGAAAAGTTATTTCAGTAGGTACATTTTTGTTTCAGTTTCCTCATGATATTCCTCAAATGATTACTAGTAGGTACTTGATTTTCTACGGGAAAATTATAAAGATACACTCAACAGTCAGCATATATTTCTCAATCAAGGGGTTGATAAATTTGATACAGAATATAACTTGTTGAATGCTAAGTACGGAATTTGAAAAGATGGGGCCCAATGATAAGAACAATAATCTTATTTTCAATAATTCTTAATTGATCATATAGTATTATTTTCAATAATGGAATCCACTTGTGCAGCATTGTCTGTTTAATTTAGTGTATCTTTTTCCTAGGTACCCACATAACCTACCCTTGAATTTGGAGTACCTCAGTTATAGCTCATATTTTCAGTGTAAATTTGGATGGAAGAGAACTTGGAATGTATGACGTGTTTACAATGACGTCTTCTGAACGTGTTGATAACGACGTGTTCTTAAGGTGTTCATAATGACGTCTCCTAGACGTGTTCATAATGACGTCTTCCTAACGTGTTCATAATGACGTTAAATCACTGTGACATATTGCCTTCATTATCAGGTCGTATACTCTCGTGTTTTCCACGTTTCAAAGACGTGCCTCTGCTGCTTGGGTGCATGAGTGCATTAAATTGATTTTAAAATATAGAGGAAGTTCTGGGGTGCATCCAGACAACCCCTTCATATTTGCACAACCACAAGTAACTGCAGATAATGAGAATATCATATATCGTCACTTGAGTGCCTATTCCTTGATGAGATCATATGCTGAAGAATGTGGAGCAGAGAATCCAGAGACGTTACGTGCTACTAGACTGAGGAAGCATATAGCCACTATATCCGTAAATTTGAACCTTGACAATGATGGAATCACTCTTTTACAAAATTTCCTCGGCCACGAAGATGAAATCCATAAAAATTATTACAGGCAACCAATTATTTTGCAAGATATTGTGAAAATGAGTAAATTATTAGAAATTGCTCAGGGTCAGGAAGAAAGCCCTGCTTTTAGTAGTGCTACATCTTATCCGATCGCTTTAGCTGCTGCTTCTACTAGTAATGTTAATGCTAATACCGGTGGAAAAAGTAGTGAAATGAATGAAATTCATATGGAAACAGCTAGTATGTCAGAGAATGACTTCCAAAGACCTGTGACTCCAGAATCAAATATAAACAGGGGCTTTTCGACACCCGAAAATCAATGGACCCGCTACGAAACCCATGATTTGAGAACTATAGAAGAGGTAGACGAACATTCTGAAAACGAAACATATGAGCCGCCTAAAGAACTATCATCATCTGAAGATGAACGTTCATCAACTCCAAAGAAACGCCGTGGGAGACTATTAGGTTTGTGTGGAAAAAAAACTTTTTAGATTATTCTGTAAGCTGTATGTATGTACATACAAGAGTGAATCAAGCGTTGTTATTTTCCAATTTCCTCTCGGGTGAAGAGGGTCGATAGATATATAATGTATTTGGACAATTAAATTAATTTCTTGATTTTTCACATTCAGGGTAGGCCGGCCAAACTCAATGGATTTCAAATGGAACACCCTGTTAAAAAAAATCCAGGTTTTTGCTCTTATCTCAGGAACCGTTTGAGCTACGGAGCTGAGCCTTCGTACACACTTCATCATTAATAATGACTACATTTGAGGCTCTTATCGATTTCCTTGGAAATGTCAGTGGCGGAGAGTTCAGCGTCTCGTGAGGGTTTAACCCCCCAAACTCTTATGCCACTAGAGAAATTGTAATTTTTGAAGCACGTTCTGAAGCACCAAAATCTCTCACACAAAAAAAGGTCCTCTTGCTTCAATGCACTGAAGTGAACAGTTTTCGAGAAAAATGGCTTTTTATGAATAAAAATAGAAAAAATTCTGGTATAATTTTTTTTTTCGAAAAATATTCAACTTGGGATTGAAATACTAGTTATTACCAACAATAATCACAGCAACAATTAACTCAACTTGAGAGAAATTTCTTCAACACATTTAACAATTCAAATATCAAATAGTTATTCAATATTACGACCCCTGACTTCAATGCAAGCATTTTGCGTCTACGAATCATATTCCTATGAACGTCGTCCATAATTCGAGGCATATTGCGAATTTCGAGCGTTCTACGGTTTGGAAAACGCTGTGAATACAGACGTTATGCAGCTCTTCCATCACCGCGTGTTTCACCGTAAATTTTTATCATGTCAGTATTATCGTTATTGGTAAAATCATCCATCGTTTTACCACATTCGATTAAAGACACTTTACAACACTTAATAAACTTAACAATTTGAAAATCAGCACTCAACCTGACATTTAATTAAAAATTTCATTTGACAGTTCTGAAGTAATCAATTTATTTCCAGTGGTAACTCAGATTTTTAGAGATACCAGGATTTTGTATGTTTTGTATGTATTGTTTGTTGTTTTGTTTATTCATAAAACACCATTTTTCTCGAAAACTGTTCACTTTTGGGCATTGAAGCAAGAGGACCTTTTTTGTGTGAAAGACATTGGCGCTTCAGAACGTTCTTTAGAAATTACAATCTCTCCAGTAGCATAAAAGTTTTTGGGGTTAAACCCTCACGAGACGTTGAACTCTCCGCCACTGACATGTCCAAGGAAATTGATTGAGAGCCTTAAAAGTAGTCATTATTAATGATGAAGTGTAAACGAAGGCTCAGCTCCGTAGCTCAAACTGTTCCTGAGATAAGAGCAAGAAACTAGAACTTTTTATTTTTTTTTGACGCCCTGTATCTTGAAAACGGAAGCTCGGAGAAAACTTTCGAAGAGGAAAAAAATGTTTCTTTTTTTTATTATCGGATTCTACAAAAGCATATTTGCTAAAGCATGTCCTACAGATATCTGTCACTGTTTTCAGCATATGAGTTAATTTTCTATTTTCGACGACAAAAACAGCACCATTATAAATTGCGATATTTTTCTGGAAAGTACTGACAGAAAGCGACTGCCTTGAATATATGTATCACAATAATTTCGATTCATTGAATTGATTTTATACAGGGTGTGAAGAAAGGTACGTCAAACTCGGGTACAAATAAACTCGAAGAAGTCGATTTTTTAAATTGGAACACCCTGTATTTTATATCATCTGTGATTTGGAGATCTGATCACCTTCCAAATGATGTGATATGTTCCTATTCCTGTCTTCAACGGTTTTTGAATTATAAGATATTTTAGGTAAAAAATTAAATATGTATGAATTATTGTACGGGGCCATGACCCAAATCTGTCAGAAAATTGAAAAGGTGAAGTTGAAGTGTTGTGTATGGCGAATTCATATACGAAACCAGGGCAGATTTGTCATTGTTAGGTAAATCATTATTTGTGTTGACGAATTTCAGTCATGTGGCCTGCTACAATCAAATTATTTTGTTACACTGACCATAATGGAGAATAAATTAAAAGAAATTCCGTTCGTATACGAATTTGCCATCCTTAATGCTCTAACTTCACCCCTTCAATTCTCTGACAGATTTGAGTCATGGTCTGCTTCAATATCATTTGAAAATATTTCATTCTTTACCTAAAACATCGTATAATTCAAAAACCGTTAAAGTTGGGTATATGGACATCATTTCATTTGGAAGGTAATAAAATAAAGTTTTTAATTCATGGATAATAGAAAATACAGGGAAATACATTCGAAAAAATCGACTTCTTTAGTTTATTTGTACCAGAGTTCGACGCACATTTTCTCATACCCTGTATAATATCAAGTCGATATCCGTCAAAATTCATAAGATAACTATGTTTGAGGAAGCTGCTGAAGAAATTGCAGTTTTCTGTCAGTACTGGCCAGAAAAATATCGCATTATAGAATGATGCTGTTTTTGCCAATGACAAACAAAAATCAATTCATATTTCAAAATATGTGAGAGATAGCTATAGAATATGCAATAGCAAATATGCTCAAAATCTCCTGTAGAATCTGAAAATTTAATGATATTGTATAGTGTGTTCCATTTGAAATTACAAAGTTGCTCTTAGTAACACTAGATCTGTCACACACAGTGCACAGATGAAGATATTTTCGAAAGCTAGACCCCAGCATCCCATAAGCGTACCTAAAATTTCAAAATTATATTTTTCTCCGTTTTCTAAATATTTCTAATACCCCATCTGGTTTGGCGTACCCTGTAAAGCTTTCCACTAAAGCTCATATGGGAAATATAAAAATCCTCTACTTATCAACTGGGCTTTCATAACGAAGAGTACTTGAGGTAATTCAGCAATTTTCATATTTTCACAATCGACATTACAATATTGTCTGATTTTTATACTTAGTTTCTATTCAGCATATTTTGGTAATATTTTTTGGGACCCTGATCCAATTGAGACTTGATGATTTTTTTTCTCTCGTCAGCGATGTACAAGTAGTGAATTTCATACATATTTTTCAGCTGTTGATCTAGGATATATAGCAAGAAGAACCTGGTCTACACCCGAAAAACATTCGATTGTAGAGATATTCAGAAATTACATTGACGAAGATGCCTTCCATACAAGAGTGTATTCAAGCAAAGCAGGATAATGTGGCTCTTAAAGATAGGACTATTCCCCAAATCAGAAGTTGGGTGAGGCATCGCATCAAGCTTAAAAAAACAGGTGATTAATTGTTTTTCTTCATAATAAACAAGTAGGGCCTATTTGAAATATTCAGAAATGAGATATATCTACAACCCATGAAAGAGGAAAAGGATCCATAAACTAGTCTTGAAGTGCTCAGTATTAGAGATATACAACATTGAATTTATACAAACCATTTTCTTTTGATAACCAAACTTCTGAGTAGAATTTGGTTTCTATCTTTTTCGTCGAAAACGGTCATCAAACAAGTGGGACTTTTGTTTTCTACATTCATTGTGTAAGGTATAATATTAGGTTGGACAAGTATGAGAGTTGTTTTGGTAATCGAGCAATATTGCATGGTGACCGATTCGGATTGTGGCTCCTCAGATAGCTTCCCCTAGCCTCAAGTAATTTCGCGCTTTCATTATGGTTCTAAGATCATTATTTTGCAACCCATTAGCAAAAACAGTTATTGCTAGCTTTTCGTTTGAGGGGCAAACTATCATCATCGCCATCGGCCTGAATAATAGTAAGACTTACTAATAACTCCTCCAAGTTTTTTCCAAAATCTTCAACTGATTTTGAACCTTGTATACTATTATTCAGTTTGAAAGACAATGCAGATGTTGACGGCTTTGTAATAAAATTATTCTTTGAATCCGCTATAAGAGCTTCACATGCGGTATAAATAATTTTCTGGTTAATCTTCGCATTCTGACGGGTTCTTAATACATAATTAGTAAGTAACTTTTTCCCGTCGGCATTCAATGAATCGCAATATAATTGAATAGCAACAATAAGCTGTTTTGTTGTGGATCCAGATTCAAATCGAAATTAGACATCTTGTTCTCTTCCGGACAACCACAATCGATAACTGATTCATAGTTACTGTCGCTCTTTTCACAAGATTCTGGTTCTTCAGATCGAGGTAAAATTATCCTAGCTTTCAAAATATTACTTGTATTCTCAACATATTCATCTATGGTTTTTACATATTTTTTCGCCTCAACAATAGATTTTTCTGCATTTTCACCACTATTGAATTTTGATTTTACGGTTTCTGAGTCACTTCTAATTTTATCTAACTTGCTTGCATATTTTGTAATTTTATCTACACTCTGTCTTCGTTCTATTGGGTATTTTCCTGAATTCCTATGAAACACTCGCACCTTCTCTGGAATAGACCGGAACTCATTCAACAACGTTACTTGTTATCCTAACTCAGGGGTCGGGAACCAGGATAACCGGCAACACTTCAGGACCAAACAATCTGATCCCTATTTCTAGCTACTCCTCTCCGTATCCTTTGGTCTAATCTTCTCTTACATCTGTTCAAGCAGAACACCAGTATACACAGGGACACAATTATAACCAGAACTATGGTCAGAATATCGGCTACATGACAATAACCTGCAGCAGCTGTAGCTGTCGTACTACCACTAATGCCGCTTTGCACTATAACTGTCTCCTCTTTGGATTGACTTTCACCCATTGTAAAGTAGACTGATATTCATACCAAAAATGTTTATATTTCGTCAGTCTTTAGCCCAATTGCACTATCAGCTCATAGACGACGTTAGCAATATTGCATGGACACCGATACATAAACGATTTTCTTGTATCATAAAAAATTCCTATTGAAGCGCCACTGAAAATCACATCAACTAAATAAGAAATACTACAAGAAGAGCCTACCCTCTGTTCCTTGTTGTATTATCAGAATATTTCTCATTTTCAGTCATAAGAAAACATTTTTATTTTCAACTTCATATATCATGAACAAAGCGTACTGCGATCAGTATTCATATAACTATTCTATCTTGAAACAATGAATGATAGGCTAGGCATATAAGTTCTGAAAATGGGGTTCATAGGATAGTTCTGATCCAATTTTGATTTTTTCATCCTACATGTTTTTTGGGTCGATGAACATGAATCTGAAGTTTGCTGCCAGATATTTTGCCCGGAACTTGTTTTTATTCAAGCTTTTTGCAGACATTTTGGCACATTTTCTGTATCTTCATCTATCTCTCGAAAACTATGCGTAACGGTCGGTCAAGATAACTTCTGGCATGAAAAATGTAGGAAAGTTTGTTTACTTCGATTGTATACATAGTGACTTTTGCGGAGATACGCATAGTTTTCGAGATATTGGTAAAAAACCAGAAAATGTGCCAACATGTCAGATAGAAGTATAAATTAAAACAAGTCCCGGCAAAATATCTGTCAGCAAACTTCAGATTCATGTTCAGCGACCCAAAATCGTGTAGGATGGAATTACAAAACCGGATGAATACTTTGAGAGAGAATGAGAATGCTATACCTACACGAGGTGCAAAGCAAAATTATAATTTCCGAATAAAAAATAAAGTTACTTTGTGAATCAAAAGTTCAGGATATTTGAAAAGGAATAGAACAATATTTCATAGACAATTTCATTGGCTTTGGAGGGATCTCAGTTCTTTTCTACTTTCTGGCAAGCCAGGAAGTCGATCGTTTTGAAACTTGGGGTTATTACATGAACAAACCTGCTCTTTCCATCTAAAATGATTTCCATTATGCGGTGTTGTCGCTTCTATCAGAAAGTAGTAGCAACTTTTGTATTTCAGATGGAACACTCTGTATTTTATTGAAATTTTCAATTCTTCTTGAAGAGCTGTTTTTATCGATCTATCACACTTGGTGCCTAACGGGAATGATTACCAATATATAGGGTGTGAAAAATCGAGATTTTTCAACTTTACGATTTTTTTGTGTCGAAACTATTATTGTTCAAAATTCTGATGTCCTTATATTAACTTTCGATGTACTATCAATTTATATTCAATTGGAACAGATACAGGGTGATTCTGAATTCTGAACCACCCTGTATTTGTCACAATGAAATGTCAATACATATCAAATCATAAGTTGGGATCGAGACATGTAAGCCGTTTTGACAAATAATGAATAGTTGCCACACAAAAAAGTTCTCGATTTATCAAACCTCATATATCTGTAATCAGTCCTTCTAGACCCCAAGTGTGATAGATCGATGAAATCAGCTCTTCAGGAAGAAATTGAAAATTCAATAAAATACTATTTGAAATATCAAAGTTGCTACTACTTTCCGATGGATGCGGCAACACCGCATCAATGAAATCATTCTAGATGGATAGAGCAGTTTTGTTTATGTAATACCCCCAACTTTCTGAACGATCCGTTGCCTGGATCGCCAGAAATGTCTAAGGAACAGTTGGGGATTCAGTAAGAAAATTTCGCACTTCAACATATTCAATAAATAACTACCCAACTGATGAGAATCACTGTAGACATTGAAAAAACAAAAAATCCACTCATCAATTTCTTCCAGGGTAGCCATGATGAAAACTATTTCTGGAAATGTGTTCTTTACCCATAGTAACGAAAGAAAAAGCAATAAGCCTTCAATTCACCTGAAAATACGGTTGTGGATTTTCATGTACCTATTCAAGAAAATGTATTTGAACGAATTGCAGGAAGTCCCATTCTCAATTCGACAAAATTCTCATGCGTATAGAGGAGTCAATTTTGAATTGAAATTTTCCTATAAGCATACCTCCTATATTACTTTCTAAGAGAGAGTCGAAGTTAAAAAAATTGTTTTCTTTGTTTTGTTCACTAAATGTATGTGCATTTTTCAGCAAAAGCCAGTCTCAAGAAGACATGGTCTACTCCTGAAAGAATAGCGGTGAGAAAAATATTCAAAGAATACATAGAGTGCCCGAACAATAACAGATATCCCAGTATTGAAGAACTGAATGGAGTAATAAAGGCAACTCCAGCATTGAAAAGCAGATCTGCCCAAATTCTGAAGAGTAAAATTCAGCACGAAAGAAACCTGATGAAACGAAAGAATACACAGACGCTATCAAACCAGTCGCGGCATTGAATCTACTCCAGGGTGTTTTATTTATGAATGTTGGTCAATTCTTTGTGTGGTCATAACTCACGATCCACCCAGTATATGTTTTTGAGATTTGGTAATATATTCCTACTTCCACTCAAGCGACCAGCCTTCAGTCAGGCGAGAAGTCCAGGTCCGGATTAACGAAAATCGATCATATTTTTGGGCCCTCAGAACAAAAACCCTGTATTTTCGAATTTCCAAAATCCGCTTTTATAATAATATCTGAAAAAAAAGAGCACGCAAATCTGAATCGAACTGTGATTCTTTTGTTTTCTCGTTTGCTCTATCACTAGTGATTGAATGTTGAATTTTCCGAATCAAATAACATACATTTCGGTAATTTGCTCTAATATCCTATTACCAACTCATTGTCAGCATTTGTAACCCTGATGAATACGTCAGTGTGCCTCGAAATTTCAATATCGCTATTGAATACTCATGTAGAGAAAAATTTACACAGAAAAATCGACATAAGTTTCACTTTTGTAACAATTTGGTTTCCTCAAAAAACAACAAAACAAAAAATCCACCTACTCGAAGTGAAACAAAAGTAATAAGAATTGCTCAAAGTTCCCTCTATTTTCTTCCAAATATTATCTTTTTTTTTTCAAATTAACTGATTTTCGGATCACAACCGGATTGTTTTTCATTTCTCTGCATGCTTCTTCAATTCTCTGAATCCTGGGAGTAGTTTCAGAAGAATATACTTTTGATTTGAGAGAACCCTGCAAGTGCTCAACAGGATTTAAATCGGTTGAACTTAGGGGCCAGTTGAGAGGGCTGCCTCGTCAAAAACAGTTGAAGAACGCGATATTTTGAGTTTTCAATATTTACTCATTGAACAATGCACAAAGTTGATTCGTTATTGTAACACTTTCTTTTATTTTTCCTATTCGGCTCCCAAAATTACTCAATTTAAATCCAGTGGATTCTCACCTAAGTCCAAAGTATATTCTTCCGAAATTTATGTCGGTTGATTTGTTAATAATTTTTCCACAAATACATAAGTATTCAATAGTTATATTGAGATATGTCGAGACGCACTGACGTATTCATTAGAGTTCGATTCAGATTTTTGTGCTCTCTGTTTTCAAATATGTAAGCGGGTTTTGGAGATTCGAAAATACAGGGTGTTTTTTGGGCCAAAAATATGATTTTTTGTTGATCTGGACCTGGATTTTCCTCCTGACTGGTATGCGAGTCGCTTGGATAGAGGTAGTAAAACTTGGGTATCACATTTCGAAAGAATGTACTAGGTGGACCGTGGGTTATGACCACGCAAAGCATTGAGCAGAGTTAGTAAAACACCGTATATGCCGATTATAAAACTTGTGAATTTGATCTTGGTGAGATCCGTTCACCTTTGAAGTTTTTCAGTTTACCAATAGGACACCCTGTATAATGTTCCTGATGTAATTTTCATTATTGAATATGAGTCTGGAATAATTTCATCGCGTTTTAATTTTGAAGTTACTATTTGGAGACTGGTTTAATACTCCACAAACAAATACTCGAAAAAACACAAAAATATTCAGAAGAGCCTAAATACGTATTCCGGCAACTAAGTTGCCATCTTCAGTAGATCTGAAAAGTAAAATAAGATTAGCGACTCCTTAGTATCTTCCTAGATATTCTCCAAAAATCACTGTCGAGAGTGATTGTCAGTATTCATGTCACTCTATATATAAAATTATTTCATGGATCAATGGGACGTTTCAATTCAGTGAACCATAACAATTCAATGATTGTTAGATAATCGAATCGAATAATCGAGAATATGGGACAGGACCATGGTCTTGATTCTTTATTTGGTTCTTATAACGATGAATGAAAATACGTTGCAAACTATTGGAAGGAATTTCCACCTTAAGTAATTTGAAACTTCTCAAAAATATAACGGACAATCGAGAATTGAATAGTTTGGAAAGTATTTTCATTCATCGTAATAAGAACCAAATAATGAATCAAGACCTTGATCCTGTCCCATATTCTCGATTATTCGATTTGATTATTTGACAATCATTGAATTGTTACGGTTCACTGAATTGCAACGGTTCATTGATCCATGAAATAATTTTATTTATAAATAGACTGACATGAATACTGACAATCACTCTCGATGGTAATTTCTGGAGAATATCTAGGAAGATACTAAGGAGTCGCTAATCTTTTTTACTTTTCAGATATATTGAAGATGGCAACTTAGTTGCCGAAATACGTTTTTAGGCTCTTCTAAATATTTTTGTGGTTTTTTGGGTATTTGTTTGTTGTTGGGTCGTTTTAATATATCATACCTTGAGGGCACATCAATTCAATATGGAATGTGAATTGTGTGAGTCGTCATGCTTATCTTGTCTCACATTCTCTTGTGATTATAATTATAGCCATTTTATTCACGTATTTCTGTTGATGTACTAACAATTGACCAGTTTTTTCAATTTAAATTATTTTCGACGAAAGAGTCTATGGGTTGTCAGTTCTTTACACCTCATAGTTTGAAAGGTTCAGGGACAACAGTAAGTAGTTCAATTAAAAAAAATGATTCTCAGCTTGCGGCGTTTTTTAATATAAGGCTACTACTTCGATCATTGAACAGGGCTACTATATGTATGTAGGTATCTTTGGACCGATTCTGAAATCGTCGAGCCCTGAAAATCGATGAAATTCGCTTTCAAGTTATGATTCATAGGTAGGATACTTTCAAATTGTCGAAAAATATCTGATATAAGACGTCATATCTTCCCAACGCTGATCTAAAGGTTGAGTATGACTACTGGTAGTAGTAAGAATAGTAAAATTGATTTTTTTTACCAAGTCATAACGTGATAAACTCTCTGGAACCTGGAATAAGTAGCTGTTATTTGGTAATCACTAGTCGAATCATACTGGACTGAAATTATATGAAAACCACCAATCACAGTTCACGCTGTGTCCCAGCTAGGTGACTATTCGTTTTCGATTGATGTTCATCAGTAAGATTGTTTATTTTCAGTAAAAATAAGTAATGAGTGAGCGATTCTAGTGAATAATTGATGAAGGCGGGGTTCTTTTTGTAGAAGGTCTAAAAAAATATACTGTAAGAACATCTCGAGTGGATTGTCCATATTCACACACAAAACTTTGTTTACGTGTGATGTGGACGTCAGATTCACTCTTGTTGTACAAACCACTATTTCCATATAGTTTTCAGAATCATTATATCATAGTCGAAAAAATCATTACCGTACGTGTCCAAAGTTGTGTAGCCATTTCTTTGATGATATGTCTGATACTTATGCAACCACTGTTATTGAATGAACGATTCTAAACAGCTGATCAACATTCATATCTAATTATTTGGTACATTTCTCATTCACCTACTGGATATATCAGAAAATAAATAATTATTATCTACTGATTATTATCTACTGATATGTACAGCAGAATACATCCGGTATTTCCAATAAACTCAGTTCCTCTTCATTCCCTCACTTAACTTTTTATTTGGTTGATACCTCTATTCGAAATTCACTAATTCATCTGCCGAGAAATTATGGAACTTATGCTATTCCTACTCTCAATAATACATTACAGTTTTCTACCTCGTCTCCTGGGCAATATCAAAGTTACAAACCTAATCAGAATGAAAAAAAATACATATAATGGTACCATTCAAGAGGATTGCATATATTATGGAATATCCTCCTTGAAGGTCTTCGGTTATGTTCGGTAAGTAATGATACTAGTCGTAGGTACTTTTAATGTATATATATATATATATATATAGCCAAAAAATTGCTAGTACAAACAGATTTTGATTCTTACATTGTCAGAAGTAGTTTTAGATATACTAATAATAACATTATTTATGGATACAAATTATTATAAATACTTGTTTATAGATACAAATGATTATGAATACTTGTTTACACAGCTCAGACTTTGAAATACATCTTTCTATTTTTTGAAAACTCCCAAAGTTGTTGCTTCTTTCACTTGGATTGGCAAATTATTGTATTTTTTCAAGCCCTACAAAGAGCAATATAGCTGTATCGAATTTATCCACAGAGTAGATATTTTCTTTTCTTAGATTGTATTCTATCATATCAGCTCTTTTAGTCAAGGATTTTGCCAGATACATAAGTAGTTGGTTGTTTGTTATTTTGTAAATGAACATTAAACATATGCTTCCTCTAATATTTGAGTGACATTTAAAAAATTTAAGCTTTGCAACATGTCTTCAACTCTTGTATATCTATTATACTTTAATAAAATTCTTATTGTGTCTATAGTGGCTATAGTGGAAATTTGCAACGAAGTCGTGGTAGCAGCAGGTACCAACGAGGAAGAGGTTATACAAGTATGGAGCGAGGTAGAGGTCACACAAGCATAGAAAGAGGTAGAGGCTACACAAGTACAGAGCCAGGATCAAGTAGTTTCAATGCAGAGATACATGCTGAAGGACAACATGAAGAAGAAGCTGAGCAACAAATTTGCCTGTGCCCAGGCAAATATTGGTAAGTGGAACTACCTCTCTCTTGTATCAACAAGTTAGATTCAAAATCATACAGTCCATTCGCTCTAATCTCGAACAGTCCTAGAAAAGCAAAATGAACAAATTGAATATTTCGGGGGAAAGATAGACAGGAAATTCTATATTGGAGAGAAAGTAATCGTCAAAGATTATCGAGAAATCAATAAGTAGGTATACTTGGATAACTGCGACCATTGAAAAAATTATTGGTAAGTGTACCTATATCGTTAGAATTCCGGAAATTGGCAAGACATGGAAACACAAACCAAATAAGAAAAACTAAAATCCAAAGTGGGGTGCCAGATCATGAAAATTCTACCGCAAATACTGGACCACAAGATAAAATACCCGTAGATACTGAATTGGCTGTACACCAAGAATCAGATGTTCCTAATTATGTACCGATCGATGTGAACTCACCTGAAATGAATAAACCAAAAAGAAATAGAAAACCTCCAGAACGTTTAACTTATGCATAATTAATTATTTTGTTATATCTTTGGCATTCTAGACACTATGTTTTCATTTTGTATTATTTCTATATGATCCAGTGTATCATTTATGATCACTATTATTATTGAATAGATCGAGTCTCTGTATGTATTGCTGAAAGAAATAGCAGAGTTATTTTTATATTTCTTGCGAATGGGTTTTTGTGGTGTTCATCTTTTTATTTGTTTTTGGAACAGTCGAAGATCGTATGGAAAATAGAACAGTTTACCTGGCATACGAGTTTAATAATTTCACCCAACATTTCCTGAATATCTCCCGGGACAGTACATTTATTATGTAAAAGAAATGAACAAAAATCTTATCAGTCATGCTAGAATTACAAAGAGGAATAATCGAGTTGAATCAATGAATAATTTTTCTAAAATTTATGTTAGTAAAAATAAACTGATTGCTATTGCATGGAAAGAAAATAGGTTATATTGGATGACAAGTATAATTAAAGGTAATCAATAACAAGCAAATACTATGAATGTCACTCGAAACAGTGAAATAACTTTGAAAGAAAGGTGGCACAGAATTTTGGGACATGTGAATTTTAATTACTTGAATATTTTATGTACAAAACAATTGTTGGATGGAATACCTGATACGATAGAAAATGATTATATGAAATGCAGAACATGTATTGAAAATGAGATGCATAACCTTTCGAGAATAATAGAACCAGAGCCGAAGAAATATTAGAAATAATTCATTACTTAAATGGGCCTCATAGTACTGGACATAGACTGTAGTGAATGGTGAAAAGTATTTTCTAACTTTTATTGATGATTATAGCAAAGTAGCTAAAGTTTATACTATTTGTTCAAAAGATAAAGTGTATGACTGTTTTGTAGAGTATATAAACAAAGTTCAAGACTATAAGAAAGTTGAGATGTGATAATGGCAAAGAGTATCTAAATACAAGAATTTATCAACTGGTTAAAGAAACAGGAATTTCTATAAATGCTTGTCCACCCTATGTTCATGAATTGAATGGCAGTGCAGAAAGGTATAATAGATCTATAATGGATATGTCAAGATGTTTATTAGCAGAAGCAAAAGTGGATACAAAGTTTTGGGCAGAAATAGTTCGTGCAGCAGCATACTTGAAAAATAGAACACTAGCTAACACCATAGAGAGAAAAACACCATATGAAATTTTATTTAGAAAAAACCTAATGTTCAACATTTACGCATGTATGGCAGTAGAGTTTTTGTCCGTGTTCCAGAGGAAAGACGTAGATCAAAATGGGATAGAAAAGCTGATTTAGGAATTTTACTAGGGTACAGCGAAGTAGGGTATAGAGTTCTGATAAATAATAGAGTTGTAGTGGCTAGACATGTTGATATTATAGAGGATGATATCAAATGCATGGGTTTTAATTAAAATGAAACTTAAACTGATTTAGAGACAAAAATTAAAAAAGAAAATCTGAGAAGCCTGAAGAAAGAGGTAATGAGAAATCTGAATAGATTGAATTGAGAAGATCTGATAGAGAAAAGAAACCTAATATAATAACTATATCTATGTAAATTATTGTAGTGCTGACACCCCAGATAATTTTGAGGAGGCGTCAAGCTCTAATGAGTCAATATTCTGGAAACAAGCAATGGACAAAGAAATTGGAAGTTTAATCAAAAATGATACATGGTTGTTGGTTGAGAAGCCAGATGACAAGAAAGCTCTTGATGTTAAATGGGTTTTTACAAAAAAAAAAAACAGAAAATAACTTCAAAGGCAAGCTTAGTTGTTGAAGGTTTTCAGAAAAAAGAAATTTTGGAAGATATTTACTCGCCGGTTGTTAAGATGCAAACTTTAAAACTTGTACTTTCATATTGTTGTCAGAATGGATTGATTATTGAGCAAATGGATGTAGGAACTGCATTTTTGAATGGCAACGTATTTTCAGAAATTTATGTTAAACAACCTATTGGATATGAAGATGGCACGGATAGAGTTTGTATGTTGAAAAAGGCTTTGTATGGCTTGAGAGAAAGTCCAAGAGCATGGTATGAATGATTTAATGAATTTTTAAAGGATTCAGGATTTAACAAAAGTAAATTTGACTATTGTTTATACTTTATGATAGATCAAGGTGATGCTATATATCATAATCTTTGTGGATGATTTACTAATTTGCTATGAATAAAAGGAAAATTGAAAATATTAAAACTTTATTATCAGAATTAAATCATTAATCATAAATCATACGGGAGATGTAGAAGATTATCTAGGAATAAATATCAACTATAATTATCAAGAAAATGTGATGTTATTATGTCAAGAAAATTATATTGAGTCTTTGGCTAGGAAGTATAAAATAGAAAATGCAAAATTATATGAAACTCCTATGGAGACAAATCTCAGGTTAGAACCTGCTCATGAGGTGGATACCAATATTGGATACAGAAATTTAATAGGAGCACTTTTGTATATCAGTTCAGGAACAAGACCAGATATAAGTTATAGTGTCAATTATTTAGGTAGATTTCAAAACTGTTACGATGAAACACATTTTAAGTATGCAATGAGAGTACTTAAATATTTATACCTCACCAAAAATCTTAAATCAACATATATTAGAAATGAAACTGCAAAATTACTTGACTGTTTTGTAGACTCAGATTGGGCTGGTGATTGTCTAGATAGGAAGTCAACATCTGGTTATGCAATTAGATTATTTGGAAATGTTATATATTGGAAAACAAAGGAACGCAATAGTGTTACAAAATCTCCAACATTTGCTGAGTATGTTGCACTGTCAGAGGCTGTAAGTGAAATTGAGTTTTTGAAAGAAATGCTTAAAATTTTTCATATTAATTTGGATGAACCCATTACAATTTCAGGTGCATTGAGTATAGCAAAGTATGGAAATTTCACAAATAATTCTAAACATATAGAAATACATTATCATTTTATAAATGAGAACTATTTGAATGGTGTAATTGATATTGTCAAAATTAACTCTGAGCATGATATTGCTGATATTTTTACGAAGTCTTTATGTAAAGTGAATTTTGTAAACTTTAGAGGTTTGTTATAATAATAATAATAATAAATGGTCTTTATTCATCGAGATTGAAAAAAAAGAGATGTATACATATATGGAAATGATCTTATCGATGAATAGGCGAAGTTCAGCTTACGCTGTTTTACAACTTAACCTTTGGGTATTATTAACATATAATTCAATGATGAAATTTTATAATAATGGAATTTTGAAATATAATATTAAAGTAAAGATAAGATCACATGAAATCTGACTATTCAAGCTATTCAGAGAGTAGCAGTAACTTAATACAATAATAACTAGGTGAGCAAAACCAGGTGGGTATAACATGTCCTTATTCCTTTGACAAAACCATCAGATCTCAGATAACCTTTCAACTTTTTCTTAAAGTTGAGAATGGTGTAGGGCTTAAAATAATTTGGGAGAGAGTTATAGTGCTTGATAGAATTGTATAGAAAGCTACCTGTGAAGCCAGCTGATGAGTGTCTAGATATTTCTATTCCGTGTGCTCGAGTTACTTTGGGATTTAAAGGTAGCATAGATTAAAGACTCTCTAGATATACACCGCCCATGCATTTAGATGGTAACGCTTGTTTGGGACCCCGTTTGGACCCGGAATTTTGGCCATCTGTTGCCGCTGTAGTGAACATCCGCAATCCGTCGCAAACTCAATTCTCCTACAGATTTCTATAAAGTGGCATTCGGCGTATAGAAGCGGAGTTGCCAAATGTAAACTTCTGTTGGATTTATAATATGTTGGTACCTAAGGTACCACAATAGATTGATTTTTCTATGATACTTCATGGTACTATAATTATTGGTAGCATATAACTCCCGTGGCTTTGTTTTATTTATTTTTCCATTATGCACAACATATAAATAATCATGATGTGTTGGCGTAGGTGAATTTGAGAAATTCAAGAAAATGAGTTGACAAATTGAAAAACATGAGAGTAAAATATATTGAATTATCTGAAGAGGAAAGAAATCAGGAACAAAAGTTGACAATTTGAAATACATGAGAATTGAAAAGTGAAAATGTCGGAAAGTTGAATAATCAATAACATGAAAATGCATATGGATAGGTATTGGGTACTAGCTTTCAGAGTAAATAAGTGCTAGTGAATTCATAGGGTTGCTGTTTCATTAATTTGCCATAAAAAGGTTGAGAGTTCTGAAGCATGGAGATTGAAATGTTGACGTATTTTTTAATCTAACTAGAGACAGTGTCCAAAATTTGATGAGGATCACTTCTGTATTTACTTAGATATCAAATAATATACATTTTTTTGGGGGTGAGTATGTTTATTAGGAAAAGTCCACTTACATCCGTTCTCGAGTATAATGAAGACATTCAAATAAATTGTGTTTTATTTGAGATGCCATGAATGAATGCTCAGAAGGTGGCTCTATTTTGATAAAAAGTATTCACGAAATGAGAGTCAACAGATTATTTTAGTTCACAAAGCCATACAAAGCAGTAGGCGAAGTGGAAATTATGTTTTTAAAAATCGTTTCTAAAATATCATATCTATGAAAAACCATCTTCAAAGACCATTCTTCAAAAGGACCTAGCTCCCTTCGGGTGCTGACTTTCGACCTACGTTTATATGTACTTAAATCCTTAAAATGTCGCCAATAGTCTCAAGAGGACGTCATATTTTCTACATCCTCATAGCGTTATTAGACAGCCTGAGTACATTTCTATATGCAAACCTAGGGACATCCTCAAAATATCACAAAAAGCTTGAAGAAGACGTCCTATATTCTTCTTCCTAATAACATTATGAGGCTGCAAATTTTCACTTATAACATAGATTAAAAACTTTTTAATCTATAAAGAGTCTTTAATCTATGCTTATAATGTCCAGAATTAGATGACTTGAGGACAGCCTGAGTTATAATCTAGGGACATAATTTTGTTCATTTTAGATTAGGAATGAATTTCAATCTGAATCATTTTTGTATAGGAATATATTTCAATTTTGTTACTGAATGAAATTTACTTTCTATATTCGACTTCTAATAGAAATGAGCTCATCATCCGCATTTAACACACTTAGGAAAAACGATCTTTCATTTTGGTTTCAAGTTCTTCCCAATACATCCTTGATTAAGATGTGAAAATTGTTCTCCTCAGAAGGGCTGTGAAACGAAAATGGTAACAGGTGGACGTCCCAGAGACATGTTGTGGATGCCTCTCCTCATCCTAAGTGCATTATTAGGACATCCTCAAAAGGTTATCAAAACGTCTTTGTGTTATCTGGGTAGGTATATATTCCATAAACTGGGAACAATTTGGGATATTGATATCTGAGAAGTTTTTGAAGAGTACTGAGAATCTCATTTGAATAAGATCACATAGGATTAACCTATTACCTAAATATTTTTAGGGGAAAAATATACTTACTTATACCTGGTGAGCTCCACTCTCCACACTTATTTATACCTGAATCATTGACTATATAACAACCTAATTCCCTCATTTTATTCCAGTGTTCAGTGTGAACAGATTGAGTTTTCTTGGTGAATTTGATTTTGTGTTTGTTGTGTCTACTTTCAAAACTGTCATAGTTGAATATGAGTCTTCCGAAACGTTCGGGTGGTGGCAATAAATGTGTGTATTTCGATTGTGGTCAATCACGTAGGGAGATAGAACAATTACACATGTTTTATTTCCCAAATGACGAGCGAGTTCAACGATGGATATTGAATTCAGGTAAGATTGTTATATCTTTTTATTTCAATGATCATTTCATATGCGGAGGTTTTTTATTTCTATTTACGATTTTTCTCGGTACAATGTCATACATTTTTTGTCCTTTATCAATGTTATAGTTTGATTTTCGAATAAGTTCTCATGTTTTCAATCTAGAAAACATATAGGTGCCCACTTTATACCATTCTTATCCATTGAATTTAAACAATTGGTTCTGTGAATATTTTCTTATATCGATCCATATAAGCGGTATCATAACGTCTGAAGACACTTTTCACAACTTCTGGAAAATCTTTACACCATGCACTAAACTGTCAAGTAATCAACGAGGTGATCATCTACAGAACAAATAAGAAAGTCACCTAGTCAACCTATGATCAAAATACTCAAAGGATAGGTTACCAAAATCATTTTCACTCAGAAATTTCAGCTTGAGACTGAACTGTAATCAGATATCATAGCTCGAGCCTCAATATATATATTCGTACTCTAAAATGTGTACCTACATAGAAGGATAAGGATAAGAGAAGGATTATTGGATTTTTATTTTATTGTTATTCATCCCAAAGGTCAATTTTCGGAGAAACCTTAAATCGATATCGTTTTATGGATCCTGATGAATTTTTCTTTGGGATATTCATGTTGTGAGCTCGGATTCAATATTTCATCTATTCATGATATCCATACATTTTTTTCTTTGGATTTGTCAAAATAACTATAATCATCATTTCTAGGAAATCCTTCACTTTTGACGCTTTCACCAACCTCTTTAAGAAAGCGAAAGATTTGCGAAGCTCACTTTTGTCCAGATGATTTCACTGCAGCTAAAAGGCTCAAAAAGTCAGCAATTCCCAGACCTTATAATATTGAAGTCATAACTTCGGAGGAAACTGATGGAAACCCTTCATTAACACACAGTGAAGTTTTTACTACGGTCTCTACCCCGAGAAACATCAGCCCAATGCCAACCTCTAGTAACACCAGCCTTGAAATGCTGAAAGTTCTGACTCCAAGAAGAACATATAAAAAATATGAGGGATTCCCGAGGTTTGTATATTTACCTTTATTTGCTAACCTAGTATATCTAAGGTGATTCTGTATCCGCAGAATGAACATTTATCTATAACGTGTGACAATTCGATTTTTTTTCTTATTTCAGCTATTCACCTTCGACTCAGTTATCTACTTCAAAACAAGAAAAAACGTGGTCTGTCAGTCCGGTTACTGAGAAGTTCCTTTCTGAAATCTGTGAAATGCCTGTGGAACATTAGACGAAAGCAAAGAAAAGATTAGTAATGTCACCGAGAAATGATAACATGAAACCATCAAAAAGCAGCAGATGTTACTGCGAAACAAACGTACAGCTATATCAAGAATGAAGAAAAAATTGAATCAACGTAATATACTTCTGCTAGCCACAGAGAAGATTAGGAATTTGAGCCATTCACAAATGGATTGGAAACTCCAAATTCAAGGCAGGATTCAGCGTGAAATTATTTTATCAGCTTAAACAAAAAGTTAAAGTGATGTCCGAAGCAGAAAAATATTGCACTATTGTCTTCGACGAGATGAAAATAAAAAAATGTTTAGAATATTCTAAATATCTGGACCTTATTGAAGGATTTCAGGACTTGGGAAAATACGGAAGATCGGATGTATTTGGTACCCAAGCTATGGTATTCATGGCTCGAGGAATATATTCTAATTGGAAAATGCCACTGGCTTATTTTATATCTGGTAATTCAATGAAACACTTAACTCTGAAGGAAGTGATATCAGAAACTATTCAGAGAGTAATAGACGTTGGTCTGCGTGTATCTGCTACAAACAATCAGGCAGCATTAAAAAATCTTGGTACCACAGCTGAAAACCCTTATTTTTTTATTGGCGATAAAAAAATATTTTCTATATATGATATTCCTCATGTATTCAAAAATTTAAGAAATAATTTCCTTCATAACAACCTGACTGTCAATAATGAGGAATTAGTTTCCTTTGATGGCATAAGGGAAACATATAAAATTGATTGCGATAGTTCGACCGGCAGGAGTTTGATGAAAATTACCCCAGAACACCTGGACCCAGGACCATTCAAGAAAATGAATTGTAAATTGGCATTACAAATATTCAGCCATTCTGTAGCAGCTACAATCAGAGCTGTACATGATAATGGACAGCTCAAATCTCCAACAGCTCCTGCAACCGCAAATTTTTTGGAGACATTGAATAATTTATTCGACTGTCTCAATAGCAAGATGCCGTACTCTAAAAATCCCTATAATAGTGCTCTTTCTGATAAGAATCCGTTAATAAAACGAACAATATTAGAATCGAAAGCAATGCTAGTAAATCTAAAAAAAGTGACTGAAAAGGGTCCAACACGGCCGGCATCATTTAATGGATTTATATGGTCCATCAACGCTATCATTGGCTTGTATGAGCAGCAAAAGGGTTTAGGATTTCCTTTTCTACTCACCAATAGGCTGATCCAGGACATACTAGAGAATTCTTTTGCGGGGTATCGACAAAGAGGAGGATATAATGTTAACCCAACTGTACGAACATTCAGGACAACGTTTCGTATGACTGCCAAAATAAATTTGATGAAACCGTCTAGTTTGAGTAACAGCGAAGAAGATGAAGACAGCCTACTAATGACGAGAGGTACAACAGAAAGTTTGAACCAGAATCCTCAAGAAGTTGAGACTCCTTTGTCAAGAAGTCCCCGTTCGGAAGAACCAGATTCGGAGTCGCCAGCTTCATTTGCTTCATCGAATGATGATTCTTCCCCCAGTTCCTCTCAAATAGTAGAAAGTGGATCTTTAGGAGATTGTTCAAATGTTTATTTTGCGGGATATTTGTCCAAAAAATGTTATGATAAATACAAATGCCCGAACTGTAAGAATATTTTTAATGGAGAAGAAGAACTTAAGAGTGAAAGAAACTTGTTAATATTACATCAAACTTATCCCAGTTCGCTGAAAATAACTGGTCTCTCAATTCCTCCTGATTATTTAATCAATTTTGTAGAAAAAGGCTTGAAAATCATAAAAACATATCTGAACAAGAAGCATTCATCTAGTAATATTTTAATGAAAATGAATAATAAGCTTAAAAATATATCAGAGCATATATTATCAATGCTAACAGATGACTGTATGATACATTTTGAATTTCTCATCAATCACTTGATAATAGTAAAATTATATAAAGAATGCAAATGGATGTCGACCTCTGAAAAATATTTGATCGAGAGGAAAAGTAGAAATGTATCGAATAAATCGAAACTCGATATTTTACGTAGTGTATAATATATTTTCAGTAATATAAAAATTCCATGCATGTGATTTTTTTATTGCACTTCTTCCTTGTTTTCGACCCCCCGTAAGTAGAACTAGGAGCTTGAAAAGTACTTTTCAACTTATTAACTTTCCACTTCCAAATTTTGGCTTCTCATCTTTTCTCTAAAATTCATCTTTCAATTCATTCAACTTTTCTATTCTAAAAATAAGGTATTACATTTTCCAACAACTTTTCAGACTTTCCGAACTCAAACTTTCCAACTTTTATGCACTTCAACTATTTAATTCCTCAACCTGTTTGTGGTTCAGCATTCCAATATCTCATAATTTTTACTTTCAAACTATTGAAAACTTCATTTCTTCAACTTCTCACTATTTCGAACTATTTCTCTGAAATGTTTAACCTATTTAACTTTTCTATTCCTAAGTTAGGTATTCAATATTGTTGTTGTTCAATCTTCCAAAATTCAATTTTGTCTCAAATTATCAACATCTCAATAAAGTTATCAACTTTTCTGCCCTTCAACTTTCCAACTGTTCAATCTGTTTTCTTGTTCAGCTTTCCAACATTTCATATTTTTCACTTTCAAACTATCTATTGATAATTTCAATTTTTCAACTTTTCACTATTTCAACCCTTCTCTGAGAAGTTCAACCCATTCAGCTTTTCTAATGTCAAGTTAGGTATTCATCTTTTTTGTTGTTCAGTCTTTCAATATTGAATTGTGTCTCAAATCCTCAATATTTCAAAGTTTTCAACTTTTATACACTTCAACTTTTCAATTCTTGTTCAGCTTTCCAACTTTTCACCAGTTATACTTAATAACTATTGAATATCTCGTTTCTTAAACTTTCCTGTTCTGAAAATAAGGTGTTCAATTTTTCAAAAATTTTTCATACCTCCCAAACTCATACTTTTCAACTTTTATATACTTCGACTTTTCAATTTTTAAACCTGTTTGATGTTCAGCTTTCCAATATTTCATAATTTATAAATTTTATAATAACAATTTCCTGCTCCTCAACTTTTTAATATTATGTTCGTAGATTAAAGACTTTACATGTTTATGTTTATACCCAGGCTAGAAAATAGTCTGTACCTGCCAAACCTGGCAACGCTGGAACGAAAACCGGTATGGAATTTGCAAGTCGCTGCAGATAAACAACAAACTAGTTTGGAACTCGAATAAATTATTCGCATCAAAGATACTAGAGACATCTGTGGATTTTGTGTTTCACTAATTGATATGTTGATGAATCCTCCATTCACGGTGTATATCTAGGGAGTCTTTAATCTATGAAGGTAGTATATCTCAAGTGGAGGTATTCCGGCATTTTACTCATTAAAATCTTATGTGTATTCACGAGAAGATGAAGCTTCCAACATTTCTCAAGTCTCAACCAACCTGATTCCTCGAACTTGGCAGATACATGATCAAACTTTCGAATACCATATGAAAGTCTTATACAATTGTTTTGAATTTTTTGTAGACGTTTCACATCATCTTGTGTTAAAGCAAATCCATAAATTATATCACAGTAAGAGAGTTTTGATAGTATGAGGGTTTCACAGAGTTTCAGTTTGAGTGGGGAGGACATAATATCTCTACTTCGATATAGCTGACGCAAAATGTTGTGGAATCTGAGATCAGAATCGAGCCACAAACCCAAATTCTTACACTCAGTAGCTATGGGTAGAATATCACGATCTAGTATGATTTGATTTTTGCTTGGGACCAAAGAGAATGGACTGGCACTTCTTTGGATTGAGTCTGAGGTTATGTGCTGTCGATATATCAAATATATTTTGAAGATCCTTATTAACTTTATTTATGGATTCTTGCCACTTGTTATGAGGAAAGGAGAAATACAATTGGGTGTCGTCGGCATAATGGTGGATAGTGCAGTGGTCGATTACCTGATAAAAATCACATATATATATAATGAAAACAAAAGGGGTCCAAGAATGGAACCCTGTGGTACTCCGTAATCAACAGGTAAAGCCCTTGAATATTACCATCTAGACATACGGTTTGTGTTCGGTTTTTCAAATAATTTTCCAGTAATTTAGAAGCTCCGTTGCTGAATCCGAAGTGAGTTAATTTTGAACATAGGATATTGTGGTCAAGTGAATCAAAAGCTTTACTGTAGTCCAACAGTACCATCGATGTTAGATAGCTGTTATCTGTGGCCAAGAAAATATCTTGGGTGATGCTGATAAGGGCTGTACTAGTGCTATGAGACGCACGAAATCCAGATTGATTATTGGTTATTATTTTATTCGAGTAAACAAATGCGTCCATCTGGTCTTTCAATATCAATTAAAATGCTTTGGATAAAACGGGTAATTTGCTTATGGGTCTCAAGTTTAATAGATCCGTTGGATTTTCACATTTTTTTAGAGGCAAAACAATTGCTTGCTTCCATGCAGACGGATAGACATTTGTATTTATTATACAGTTGAAAATATGAGTAATATGATTTATGAGATAACCTTCTACACGCTGTATTTTGTAATTTTACATTTTCTGAGAGCTTCATCACGTAGCTTTATCATTTCTCTAATGTTGTAAGTGAGCCACGGCGCAGGTGGTTTAGTAGTTCTTATCCTTCTCATTGGAGCATGGACATTAAAAAGATTCAAGATACCTAAATTAAGAAACTCGATTTTTTCATCGATCGTTTCAAGATTGAAGATTTCATCCCAATTAATAGCGTGAAGATCATTATGAAAATCGTCTTGATTGAGGTGTTTAAAGTCCCTATAGCAGACTGTTTTGTATTCAGGTGTTATCTTGAGTGATTGGATTATGCAGGTAATTGCAAGGTGATCTGAGATACCAATGTCATGGATATTAACGTGTCTCATATCCTCTCTCTCTCTGAGGTTACCAAAATATCTAATAGAGTTTGGCTATGAGCCGTTATTCTTGTGGGCTCTTCAATGAGCTGAAATAAGTTATATCTTTGAACAAAGTTTGAGAAATGCCCTGATGCATTATTATTTAAGAGTAGTATTATTTAAGAGAGAGTCTGGAATCTCTGTCCACTCTGACAATATTGTAGTTATCGATTTTAACTGTATCTGAGGCAGTATAGGGACTCAGCCATGTTTCTGAAATACCAATAATGTCGATATCATTTCCTGTAATGAATTGTTTCAGTTCAGTGAACCCAGTGGATAGAGATCTAACGTTAAGGTGAGCAAATTTAAGATTTCTATTCATGATTTTCACAGGAGATGATCAACAATGTAGGTACATGGGATGAAAAGCAATTTCAATGATATAAATACGATTAAAAAACCCAGGTAGCACAGGTTCGTTGAATGACGTCATAATGACGTCTTTTCTAAGTCAATATTGGTCCGTGACGGTAAGTAGTTACCGAGGTGGTTACCTATATTATTGGATCTTGATATTTTCTGAAGAAATTGACTATTTTTTGTGATCGAACACCAGTGGCGGATTTATCGGTACGCTTGGTATGCTTAGTGAGTTTAGGGCCCCGAGCATTGCAGGGGCCCCGGCATCGCATCATTTCGATTTTGATGGTGAACATTAATAAAACATCTGTGAACAATTATTGAGTCACTATTGGGATCCTCTACATCAAGTCAGTATCTATAACCAGTCTATTTTTTTCTCGAAATCATGTATACACATATCCTCAAAATGTCAAAATTCTAGGTATAAATGAAACATTTGGGGGAGACAGTGTATATGAAGGGGGCCACCTATGGATTTCCTATGGAAATGGCCTAAACTGACTATTCGTTAGGCTATTGAAGCAGGGACGAAGGATTCATTATTAAAAAATAACCTAACATAATTATATATATATATATATTTATGTATGCGTTGATAATATATAATATCTAATTTTTGATTAGGGTAGGATATTTTTTATTCATTAATCCTTCCTCCCTGCTTTTATAGCCTAACATATTCAGTTTAGGCCATTTCCATAGGAATCCATATAGGTGGCCCCCTTCGTCCCTCATTTTCTGAGCATGATTATGTGATGATGTAGATTCAAATTTTCAGATGATTTCTCAACTGCAAAAAAGAAATTGAAATTGTCTGAACAAACATCAGATTTACAGACTGATGTTGAAGATGGTTCAATCAGAAAACGAAGGAGACTACTTCCACAAAAATTGATACTGAGCGACTCATCTGATGAAGAAAGACCACCACCTCTAAAAGCAAGTTTTAAGAATGAATTATTCAGCAGAACTGTTGAACAAGGTAAGATTCTTATTATTTTTGAAGTGTTGATATTTAATTTCTCCATTTTCAGATTGTAACAGAGATATTTCCATTTCCCCTTGTAGTTATAGTGGGTGTTCATTAGAAACTACTGCTGATCAAACAGAAAGTATGTGCCTGGAAGTTATTATTTGATTATTGTTTTTTCATATTCATATTTCAGATACCGAAACTCAGTCACCAACCACAAAAATTAACTGTTTGAGGATTCAGAACATTGCTGCAACTAAAAGTAAGTTATCAAAATGCTCATCACTAAGACCTAGTTACTTTGATGTCAGAAACTTACAACTCAATTGTCAATTATGTAGAAATCTTGATTGCATAGAATCATAAAATTATTATTATTATTATAAAATAACAAATATTGTCAATCGTGAAGATTTCCAGTTCACTCACATTTTACATATTTTTTTTATTGAAAACGTTTGCAGAAGATCATGTAATATCTGTGTCATTTTTCAGTTTCTGATAGTATTTCTGATATATGTAATACACCTCGTAATACCCCTGGAGGAAGTGGAAAGAGTACACCTTCAATAATAAGACATATTGATAAAACGGATGTGGTTGGCCAAAGTGAGTAAAAAAATAATTCTAAATGGCCCAGCTGAATTTGTGGCAATTAATTCTGATTTTTTCAGTATTCCATACAGATTTTCTGGAAAAACTATATGAAGAGTTCTAAAAGAATCTTTCTCATGATAATGTTTTGTTTCAGATTTTCAAGAGAAGGTTGTTGGCCTACTATCATTCATAAGAGAGCAAAATTATCAAATGTTGGCTTTGTTGAAGCAGAAAGATGGAGCAGATAATTCTATACGAGAATTCCCCATTAATTTCCCTATGAAAATTGTAGATGATGTGAATTGTCTTGAAGATATCTTGAGCGGACAGAAAGAGAAAGAAATATTAGTAAGGTCAGTAGAACTCTCATAGCCCTAAATTAAAATTTGAAAATACCAACATAACACTTTCATTCGGCTGTTGTATTCAATCAGCCAATTGATAGGAATAAAATTTGAATCATATTTAGATTTTCCTTGTCATTTAGAGTGTTGTTGTGAGTAATGTAATTTTTCTAACTGTCCAAATTTTTAGGTGGCCATTTTATATAGCTTTTATGGAAAAAGAACAAACAAAAATGCTTTCACTGATTTGCGTTTGAGAGATGTTGTTGTTGGTGAGTATAATTCTCCATAGTGATGAAGAAGGTTCAAAAATGAGATCTTCATTCAATCATTATTTCAATTATCTTGAAAAAAAAATATGCTATGAATTTACCAGCAGTAAGACTTCAATTGATATCCATTTGGCATAATGTTTTTCTATATTTCATGTCCCAAGAAGTATATTTTATTATTTTGATATGTATGAATATTCCATTGGATCATGTAAACTGGCATACAAGTATTTCTCAATAATTGTTTTGTATTTCATAATAACACATACTAAAAAGGTTAAATTTCATCTTTTCAGAAGCAGTAACTACCAAAACAGGCTGTACTCAAAAAGAAGTTGAAGATAATATCAAAGTCTGGCTGAAACATGCACCTGACAGAGAAAAGAACAAAAGGAAACAGCAGGCAAAAATTCAAGACAACCAGTGAGGGGAGAGGATGCGCACTTGATTCTGAGTTCAGCATTTGAAACATGCTTCAGATAGAGGGAAGAACAAATTCAAACATCAGACAAAAAATTAAGATAAGTGAGGGGTACACATTTATTCCAAGTTCATCTTTCGAACATTTGATATTCCTAAAACATTCTCCAGTTAGAGGGAACAGAGATTCCTAAATGATATATTCAGCTTTTCAATATTGTTATTCAGTTGCTCAGTAATTTTAGTATAACTTACTGGTTTGAGATGGCTGAAAAAATAAAATATACCAGAAATGAAATTGTAGGAACTCGGCAAATGTACAGAAGAATAGCTACAGAAACTAAAATTTTAATGAAGGAAATTAGGACAAGTGTTAATAAAGAAGGCACATTAGATAATTGTACTTCTGATGGAGACTCGCATGAAAGTGTTCTTCAAACTACGAAAGAACCACCTTTTCTGCCTACTGAAAATGTATCTTTAGATTTCAATAATCATTCTTTGGGTGTAAATGTATCTTCAAATGATATTGATTTCAATAATGTTGATGCAGAATCCAGATTTCAACCTATAGAACAATCCACAGGGGAAGATTTGTCCTCTCAGTTGAGACATTGGGCAACAATAAAACATAAAGTACCCAGAACTGCGATTAATGATCTCTTGAAATTGTTATCTCCATATCACCCAGAATTGCCTCTTGATGGGCGTACTTTATTGAAGACTCCTAGGCATACCCCAAGCAAACTGCTTGAAACTGGAGAGATGTGCTACACTGAGAAAACTCGGCCAAGTAAATTGTTTTCTTGAAAAAAAGTCGATTGTGACAAGTAAATTTTCACCTACAGCAGAAATATAAGGTACTTGCAGTAGGCAAAACTATATTTCTGAAACAATGTTTCTGCTGTAATTGACTAGGACACTTGTTGGTATTCATCAAATCGATATGTATTTCGTGTTCGCTATTCATAAGTGAACACTAATCTTGTGCTAGGTATACGAATACCTACTATTATTAAATCATTTTCTTGAGATGAAATCACTTGCTCTAAGCGAACTCATCGATAAGGACAATATACCAAGTCGATTGGGGTAGGTAACAGCTCACCTGTAGTTATACATCATTCCTCCGTTCGGACCATGTTCGGACATGTCCGGTCTAGTCGGCTAGCAAAACGGTCGAACGCGCTAATCAAACGCGGCGCGACCATTAGACATACCGCTGTTCTTGCTGTTCACTCCAGTGTGTTAATTAAAATTGGAGCGGTCTCGTGGCGTTTATTTGTTTGTGTGGTGATATGATGGAATACAAAACTCTGTTGGAACATTGGGGTCTAGTTTCCATCATTCCAAACTTCGAAAGTAAGTACTTACCTGTCTCCCTCCAAATTCAACTTTTTCATCCGTAATTTTATAACCTAACAGATTTTTTATATTCATATCATGATATTGCTGACTACAACCAATTATTACTCGAATAATAGTTATTTCTCAGAATTATGTGAACTTCATTTCTCGAATGATGTAAACACTAAAGTAATAACTTCATCTTACCTAATTCAAACAAAAAGAAGAATCCTCTCTTGTGTATTAGTTGGGTAGGTACTCTTATATTTTATTACACTCCAAATGATATTTCAGATTCAAAACAAGTGTTATAGGTCGAAGATGATATCATGATAGGTATTGCTGAAATCTGAAGTTTAAGAAACACTGTTTATTATAGGTAGATAGAGGCGGATACAGGTAATCTGCTAAGATATTCAATTTAGGTAGGTAGTTACTGTATAGAATTCAAACCCAAAATTCCTTTTCACTAGGTTAGTTATAATTTTTGGGGTATGTATTATAGGAAACCAAAAGTAATGAGTTTCTTGCTTGGTTTCTTGCAAGCATTTCAATAAGCGTTTTTGTTCATTATCTATATGCATTCTGAAGTTTTTTTCAAATTTCAATCATAGGCAGATATAGGTATGCTGTGTTTGAGATTTTGTGATGGTACTGGTTTTATTCTTAACTATTTTTTGATCTTGTTTTTGCTATTCCAGAGTTCACTAGTTTGTACTTGTTCCTTTTCAAATTCATCATTTGTAGTTTTGATAACTGTATTATCAGCTGTTTCATATCATCACTTAGATTATTATATATTCTTTATTTCCAGATGAAGGTATAGATGATGAAAGTTTCAAACTTCTAGATGATTCAACAATTGATCAAATTTTCACAAAAATTGGTCCAAAACTAATATTTAAAAAAATATATAGACAATTCCAAATTCACCAAACAGCTGAGTTCTCGAGTGATATAGATGATCTGACTACAGACACAGCTTCTATAGTGTCTAGTAATACAAGTACGAGTGATATTGTCCTGGAGCCAGATTCAGATCTGGCAAACATATTGAATACAGAACTGGGAAATTTCAAATTTCCATTACCTCCGGTACCAGCAAGTGCAGTACCTGCAAGTGCAGTAACTAACTCCAACACCCATGAATTCGATTTGACTTTCCATTGTCCTAAGAGAATGAAGAAAAGCAGCATTTTCTCAGATGTGAGTTCCACAATATTTCATCAGTAAAATTTTAAACAAAAAATATTATTTCAGAATTTGGAAAATATACTTGAAAAATCACCAGATGGAAAATTGGTTCTTATGAACAGGAAAAAACTAAATAATGATTTGAGGCAAAAATTGAGTAAAATTGTCATAAGTGAACTATTGAAATCAAGTGGAGAGAAATTAAAGTGAGAAACTCAGATGCTAGTTACCTGTACTCATTTGTCATTCTTTGATATTTTTAGTATGAACGCCGAAAAATTCAATGCCGCAGCTGACGCAATAATTTCCCTGTTTCCTGGAGAGATAAAAGAAACCTATTTTATGCCCTATTCATCTCCCAAAACAGGATTGAGGCGACCGGCTAGAGGAAAACTATGGTCTCGTTATGTTAATGTCAAGGCTGCCCTAAGAGTCGCCAACCAAAATATATTGGATAAATCTGAATCTCGTTCAGAAGAATCAGTTCAAGCTATAAGTGAGGAAATCGAAAGAGAAATCCTATTTTTGAGATCTGCGACTGAACCTTTTCCAAGGGTTTTGACTGCATGGGAATGTACTTTCAATGTTCGTAGACAAATGTATAAGGATTGTGGAATCGAGCAGGTCCTGGATGCATTTCCATGCTTGAAAATGAGCTATGGTGCTGAATTGGTAAAGATGTTTCTTCAATGTTCATTTTTGGAAAAAACTTCAGTATGTATGAAAAGTGGCATTCATAACAATAACTTCCCTCATACAATGCCTGGAAAAGAAAGGTTTTATGCAATTTTGTTTTTTTATATGAAAAACAATTATCAGGTAGAATATCACATACATATTGACGTGATAGAAAAAGTCAGTCTAAAATTTGAATTGGACTATAATTTCACTCAAAGAATATCTCAGATAGGTTTACTCAACTTCACTTTAATTTAATGAATCTTGAACCCTAATTTTGTATTACCTATCAAAGAATCCCAAGGTGGCAAAATTTCATGATAATAATTTCACTGAAATAACTATTCACTTTTTTGATTTCCAGCTGGAATCTGATTTCAATCAGATGTTCACAGATAAAATTGATGTTGTGTATAGTGAATGGCCAAAGATATCAGAGGCAATCCTGAAAGAAGTTAATGAACGAAAAATTCAGTCAAACTTTGAAACAGATATAGGTGAGTATTTCATAAGCTTGATAAATCTATTTAAATAAGGCAGTGATATTATTTTCTTGTATACATCTTCACATTTCCTGTATTTGATGCCATTTGCACTATTGAATATAGGCAAAACCCTTTTATATATCATTTATGACGATAAGTTCAATGAAATGAAAAAATAGGTTTTCATTCAATTCTTTTAAAATTCTTCGAGAAACAATCACCTCCATAGGTCCCATGTTATGTGAATGGACATTTTTTGTTCAGAAAATATCCTGTATAATTTTTTTCAAGAGCTGTTTCTTCTGATTTCAAATAATGTATGAGATGTTTTTTGCATATTGAACATTGAATTTGCATTATTTCAAAAACTCATTCTACATTGGTACTATGTGAAACTAAATATCCTCCCACTGATACCAAAAAGATTTAAGACTCATAAGAATTCTTAGTGTCAAAAAACTATAACAGGTGACAGCTCAACCTATGATAGTTAATGGGAATGTCAATATATTTTGAATGACCTTGCACCTATGATTTGTAAATTAATATATTCACAAATTAAATATTGACAATTGAAATATTTTGTTCATCTGACATTGTTTCTAACTTGATTGTTGATTGATTGTTGTAACTTATGTGAATTTTATTTTTATAGATAATTCAACGAGAGCTTTATTGCTTCTTCCCTATTTATTTACCCCAGTGACGCTGAAGAGTAATTTGAAGAACAAATTAAACTGGAGACCCACCAGATGTGAAATTCAGGAGAGTTTTATTTCCAGAGTTAAGGTCAGTTTATGCATTTATGGAATTCGAAATATTTGTCCAGACTCCAAAAATTCATATACATTCTGTATAATGAATAGAATGATTCCTTGAGTTATATCCTTGGAGTTATATCCATCAGTATTCAGGGTGGTTCATGATGAATTGTACACAGAGCAATGGTAGAATCCTGAAATCTAAATAATATGACTGTTGGCCAAATATGAGTTTGGTGAAATTTTGATTGTTAACAAACCACAGGGTGGTGAAATTAAGGAGCCTCCTCATGGAGTATATAAAAAATAACATTTGCCACCTTGAAAACCACAATTACGAAAATTTCCTCAATATCTGTTAATAGGATACCATTATTTCAAAATGATTGATGAAATATTTTGTTAACTCTCAAAATTTTATCAAAGCTATATTTGGTCAATTGTCATATTTTGATGTCAAGATTCTACCTTGATTCTACCATTGCTCTGTGTACAATTCATTATGAATCACCCTGTATATTCCTAGAATTCATTTCAGTTACTCACTCTTCTGAACAATATAATAACATCCAGTAACATATAAGGCATGTTATAATTTTTTCCTTTGTCATACCTGTATTATATTCCGACCTGAAATAGTGCAGATTCTTAATATCAGATGGTTTTTATTATTTATTCTTATAGTACAAAACTATTATGATGTTCTATTTTGTAATCTCAAAAATATATTTGAGTGTTTCAATTCTAAAGGCAATAGGGTATTGAAGATTTACTGATTTTGCAGATATTCACAGAATATTAATACTTTGGCTCATCTCAATTGAAATGTAAACTTGATGGAAAATTTCAAATCAATTTTTTCCAGACTTTTCAACATAAAAAGAGAGTTAAAGTGTTTTATGTTATCAAGTATTGGGCTTTTCTCTTGATAGAAAGTCACACAGTATGTATATGACTTGTATGTTTTTTTTTTCAGAATTTGTATGATGTCGCTGAAATTGTTGATAGGAGAAAGGCTAAGTTAGACAATTTCAATTTACCGCTTCAACCTTTTGCAGTTATAGTTGGTGAGACCAATGATATCAGCTTCTACATAGTTTTCAATGAAAACAAATACAAATGTATATCGAGTATCAGGTGCCTGGAACTGTTATTCAAAATTTTTCATGCCCTGAACTTAGAATACCCATCAGAGTGTAAACATATCTGGCATTTCATCCAGGACATGGTCTTCCTGATGCCATGCACTAGTGAAACAAGTAGCACTGCATGTGCTATTGCTGACATAAGATTTCATTTGAATTGAATTGAGTATTGTGTGAGACATTCAAATGGTTCATTATTTCTGTTTTGGCCTCTAGTTCTTAGTAAACATTAAATTAAAGTCAATTGTTGATTTTCACATAGCATTCATGCGAAAGAATCAAAATTCCAAACCAAAAAAATTCATTTGATTTTATAAAAAAAAAGAAAATGCCTACTTGCAGTTTTTGTTCTACCCTATATAAGGACATAAAAAATTTAATAACACATATGAAATTGTTTCATGATACAAATGAACTGTCGCATTATAGATGTGTTGAAGAAAATTGTTTTCGAAATTTCACGTCATTGAACTCATTCAAGAAACATTTGAAAAAACATGAATATTCTCCACCTATAATGGGAGAAAAATCGTTGATGTTTCATTCGGAAATAACAAACAACGTGCATGTTGATACTGACATTGTTGAAAATGAAGCCGAGTTCGTAAAATGTTCAGATAAACTTGAATCAGAGGACGTCAGACATGATTTTTCCAATGAAAACAATTTTGATCAATTCAGAAATATGATTGAAGGACATTCTTTACATTTTATATCAAAATGTTATGCCAATAATACGTTTTCAAGAAAAGATGTCCAGGTAATAATGAACAGTGTATCAGAGTTATTTAATGAACCATTTGAAATGTTTAAACATTTTTTATCTCGTTTGATTGACGATTCAAATATCACTAGGCCTAGTCGAATATTGATTGACCAGTATCTTGATACATTTCAAAATATGTTTAAAGGAATTGATACTGAGTATAGCAGACTGAAACACTTTGAAGAATCTGGGTATTATATAAAACCTATTGATTATATAATTGGAGAACGTTAAGATAAGGTACATAATGGAGTTGGGTTGCCTAAAAATTATACAAGTCAGTTTATCCCATTGAAGCTGGTTCTCAAAAAAGTATTCGAACTACCATCTGTATACACTGAAACAATGGAGAATATTAAAAAACTTGATTCTGAAAAAATAATTTCAAATATAATCCAGACCCAGTTTTGGAAATCGAAGGTTCAGGCGATAACTTGCGATGAAAATATTGTACTGCCCTTATTCCTATATTTTGATGAATACGAGTGTGGGAACCCTCTAGGTTCTCATGCTGGTATTCATAAAATCGGAGCTATATATTATTCTATTCCTTGTATACCCACCAAATTTTTGGCCCGACTAGAAAATATATTCTTAGCTATGTTATTTCATAGTGCAGACTTGAAAGAATTTGGTAGCAGTGTCATTTTTCAAAAGTTAATTGAGGAATTAATTTTTTTACAATCAAATGGAATTTCGGTGAAAACTAATGAAGGAAACAAAACTATTTATTTCTGTATTTGTTTTTTTCTTGGAGACAATTTAGGCTTGAATATGATTCTAGGATTCACTGAAAGTTTTCGGGCTAACTACTATTGCAGATTTTGTAAATGTAATCGTAGTGAAATGCAGACAAATTGTATGCAAATTGATGGTAAGCTTCGGACTAAAACTAATTATGAGGACGATCTGCAAATTGACAATATCACTTTAACAGGAATCAAAGAAGATTGCATATGGAATGAAATTCCTAATTTTCATGTTACTGAAAACTTCTCAGTTGATATTGCACACGACATTTTCGAAGGTGTGGCACTCTTTGACTTCATAGAAATTTTCCATCAATTTGTATTTGTCGATAAAATTATATCAATGGACACATTGAATTCACGTTTGAAGTATTTCGAATATGGAAAACATAATATGAATAAACCTCCACTTACAGCTTCCGATAATTTGAAGAAGAAAAAAATTAATACTTCTTGCGCGGAAATGAAAACTTTGATTTTATATACTGGCTTGATATTTGGAAACCTTGTTCCATTGAATAATAAGTTTTGGAAAGTGTATTTATTACTAAGAAAAATGTTGACAATTATCATGGCAACACATGTATCAGAGGAAAAATCGATTTCATTAAAAAACTTAGTTGCTGAGCATCATGCAGTATATCAAAAAGTATTCAATTTAACTTTGAAACCGAAACACCATAATCTAACTCACTATCATCAAATAATATTGAATAGTGGGCCACTTCGTTATCTTTCTACTCTTAGGTACGAATCAAAACATAGAGAATCTAAACAATCAGCCAATGTAGTTTCTCCGAGAGTAAACATAACTAAAACTTTAGCTATCAAACGCCAGTTGCAGTTGTCTCACAGATTGATTTCATGTAGAGATTTTGACGATATTTTCGATTATATTAAAGATAGACTATATGATATATATTCAGTAGTGCCAAATTTCAATACAATCAAGAAAACAAATTTCAACTCAAAATTATTTCAACACGTTTATGTTTGTAAAAGAATAACTATTAATAATAATGATTTCATTGTTGGTGATATTTTACTAACTGAAAACGGAAATTCGCCCATTTTCAAAGAATTATCACACATATTAGTGAATGACAAAAATGCTGTATGCTTTGTATTAAAAAAAATTGATGTAATATAGTTCAATGAACATATGTTTGCTTATGAAGTCTTACTAACTGATATTTTGGAATGTATTTCTTATACTCACGTCTATTATACTCATGTTACTTTAACCAAACATTCGAATGGTAAGAAGTATATAACTTGTTTCTAGTGATATTTTTGTCTGAAATGCTATAGATATCATTATGTACCAAATGTGTATTACTGAGTACCTGGTTTTTCAGTTCATTTTGAGTTGAATATTATTATCATTTCAAGTACAGGGATATTCATTCAAATTGTTAGCATGATGTGAACATTCTTTCGGAATAGAGAATATATTTTTGATTTTATGTGAAGTCCTCACAGCAGTAGCTAAATCATGTCGGTTGATTTTAGGACATTTTGGGTTAATATTATTTTTATACAACGAAAATATTCAGTTATCATACCAAACGAATTTCCTGTACTATGTTAGAATGTATGATGTATGGTCATAGTTATGTTCAAATCGTTATGTTCCTTGTTAGTACTTAATTATTGAAAGTTATTTAGTTATTTATTCAGTTTACCCATGTGCATTCATTATGAGTTTATGGAACCTAATGTTCCTTATATTTATAACCAGTTATAAATGTTGAATAATAAATGTTTTATATTCATGACTTTTTCTATATATTTACTAATTTTCGAATCCCATTTTTTTTCCTTTTCAGAGAATAATATTCGACATGATTATTCGTGACAATAATGATGCATCAAATGAACTTCCATCTACATTAGAAAAAATGTCTTGATTTTCATGATTTTAATATCAATTATTATTGGTCTTAAAATAACAATTATTTTTACAGGCAGTATCAACAATTTAATGCAGCTCTGCAGAAAGTCATCATTTACCAAATGGGTTCAAACTACCTTTTGAACACTGAGGCCATAACTCAATCTTCATTTTGAAGAAACTATCCCAAAATATATCAGCTTCATTTATTCGAATTGAGAGATGTTAGTTGGTAAGCTTCTGCAAAATGATGTTGTGTTCATAGTTCAAAAAGTATTATGATTCTATATTGTGTAGGTTTTCGCTTTCTGCAGAACTGAGTTGACTACTTTCAGCAGCAAACGATTTACTTATCACAAGCGAATAACTCGCTAGTAAAAAGTGAATAAATCGCTAATAACAACTGAATTAATCGCTTCTGACAAGTGAATAACTCACTTATGACAAGTGAATGTCTCACTTATGACAAGTGAATAGATCGCTAGTGAGAAGTGAATAGCTCGCTAGTGATAAGTGAATAACTCGCTGATGACAAGTGAATAACTAGCTCATGACAAGCGAATAACTCGCTCGTGACAAGTGAATAACATGCTAGTGACAAGTGAGTAAGTAGCTAATGACAAGTGAATAGATCGCTAGTGACAAGTGAATAGCTCGCTACTGACAAGTGTACATCTCGCTAGTTGTAAGTGAATAACTTGCTGATGACAAGTGAATAACATGCTAGTGGCAAGTGAGTAAGTAGCTAATGACAAGTAAATCAGTCACTAATGACAAGTGAATAACTAGCTAATGGTAAGTGAACTGCTATATTATTGGTGATGAACAGTATACCTCTGATAGGTATTGGAAAGTAATTAGAGGTTGATTTATAGTATCAGTACACTTGGTGCTATTAATTAGATTAATAGTAGTGATCAACGTATATACTCATGATAGTTACTCAGTTCACTTGCCATTAGTGAGTTGGATAATGTTCGGCAAGTGATGTGTTCACTAATGGGTATTAATCTGGAATTTAATGCAACAGGTTGATAGTGGTAAGTGTACATTTTCAAGAACACAAATATTTCTGTGGTTATTAACTTGTTTCCTTGTCCCATATAGTATTCAAGTTTTTACTTGCCACTATTAAAGTTTCACTTGGGGTTAGTGATTTTTTTCTCTGTGTATATAGGAATTTCACAGTCTCTGAAAAGAGCTGTTACGCGATGTGAAATATCACAATTACAACACCTTGATAATGAAATAAGCATTAGTTTCAATGTAGATGGACTCCCTTTATTCAAAAGTTCAAGCACTCAGTTTTGGCCGATCATAGGACTTATTAAAAATATATCTGGAGAAAAACCCTTTGTTATAGCTGTTTTCTGTGGAAATTCAAAACCTTCGCCTCTTGCTGAATTTTTGAAAGAATTTGTGATTGAATTCAATGAATTGTTAACTCAAGGGTTTTCATGTGACAACAAAACGTATAAAGTGAAAATGCATAGTTTTATATGTGACGCTCCTGCTAGAGCCTTCATCAAATGTACAAAGTCTCATTCAGGATATTCTTCTTGCGACAAGTGTGCTGAACCTGGTGACTATGTTCAGGGCAGAGTTATTTTAAGAAGTATATCAGCTCCTAAAAGAACTGATTTGCATTTTGATCTCCTCCTAGATGAAGATCATCACACAGGTATTTCTCCTCTGAAAAATTTATCAGTCGGTCTAGTATCTAATTTTCCAATTGATTACATGCATGCTGTATGTATAGGAGTCATGAAGAAATTATTAAATTTTTGGATTGGCGATGACTTGAACATACGTTTATCTGGTCGATTGGTCAATGTGTTGTCCGAGAGATTGATAAATTACAGGGATTCCATTCCTTGTGAGTTCAATAGATGACCCCGTAGCCTAACAGAATTACCACGATGGAAGGCCACAGAGTTGAGAATGTTTCTCTTATATTTGGGCCCTTTGGCTCTGAAAGACATCCTACCCAATGCAATATATGAAAACTTCCTTTTATTTCATGTTGGTATTGTTATTCTTTGTTCAGAAAATCATGTACAGACACTTGGCTGTGATTTTGCAAATGAACTTTTGAAAATGTTCATCAAACACTGTGAGAGAATTTATGGTCTTAAATTTCTCATATATAATGTTCATATTTTATGTCACCTGAGTGATGATGTACAAAAATATGGGTGCTTAGATAACTTTTCAGGATTTACTTTTGAAAATTATCTTTCCAGCCTTAAAAACTTGATAAGATCCCCTCACAAACCTTTGCAACAAATTGTAAGACGTTTATCAGAAATCGATGATTCTCATGTGGAAATTAGATCAACTGATATTGCTTTTTCTCTGGAATTCAATAACGGACCTCATCCTGGAGAACAATCTTTCTTGTATAAAATGTTCAAAAAAACTGAAGTATAAACAGATCACATTTCACATTATGTCCTATCGAAGTGCTGACTGTTACTGCTATATAAATGGAAATATTTTGATACAGATACATAACATCTTAGTTAAATGTGATGACAATGCTATTCTCCTTTATGGAAAGAAATTTAAGAAGTATTCCTCCTTTTATATATATCCCTGTGAGTCTGAAAATATTGATATTTTTTCTGTATCAGATATGTCCAATGAGTTTTTTCTTCCCCAAGATATTACTGCGAAATGCATGCTACTACCAGATGGAACTGATAAATGGATTTCTCTTCCATTGATTCATGAAATTCAATGAATTTTTTGTTGTATTGTCATATTCTATTTTTGTTCCCAAAATATTGGAAAATCATGAATACAGTACTCTTGCAAATTCGGTATGTTAACGATTTTACTAAAAAGTAGATGTTTCGAAGTTCTTAATACTTTTTAGTAGAAAAGGCAACACACCGAATAATCGAGAATATTATTGCTATAGCACCAAACTTTCAGTTGCCCAGTTTGTCAGCCTGCATCGAATATTCACTTCAATATTTCGACTTTTTTCAAGAATTATAATTCAATGTATAAAAAAAATGTGAGACCCCTTGGTGCTTTTGTAATGATCCGGGAATAATGTTTTCACTTCGTAAAATTTTTGCCTATTGCTTGTTGGCTATCATTATTTCATTGTTCAACATACACAGCAATACAATTTTTGTCCATCGTTTTTTATATAGAATTATTCACTATCACACAAAGAGTGTATTCAATAAATTTCCTAATATACTTTGTGTAATTTTATTTTATTATTTCCCTGTTGTTCTAGGAAAGATTTGATTTGTTGTTTCAGTACAGTGTACTGAACATCCATAAATAACTTCTTCAACAAGAAAGTAAAAGGGCTAAACAAATATGGTCAGCCAGTGGTACCGACGATCAAATTTGATCCAACTTAATCACTGAAATGCAGGTATTCTGCCTGGTTGTATGAATTGTTGATGCCAACTTAATCACTGAAATGCAGGTATTCTGCCTGGTTGTATGAATTGTTGATGGGCCTAATTTCTTGTGAACAATTCGAAATAGTGGGGAGTAGTCTTTTGAATTACGTTATTTATGGGTCATTTACCTGAAATGCAGGTATTCTGCCTGGTTGTATGAATTTTTGATGCCAACTTAATCACTGAAATGCAGGTATTCTGCCTGGTTGTATGAATTGTTGATGGGACTAATTTCTTGTGAACAATTCGAAATAGTGGGGAGTAGTCTTTTGAATTACGTTATTTATGGGTCATTTACCTGACGTCTTCTAATGGACCTGGAGGTCTTTGAAATGACGTCATTTCTAAGTCACTTACGAGACGTCAAAGTGACGTCTTACGAATGACGTCTTATGACTGTGACATTTTGACGTCTTTTCGGAGTCTTCAAGACGTCATTTTTTGACGTCAATCGGTCAGTTTTGTGACCAAGTTAGGACGTCATTCAGACGTCACTTTGCTACCTGGGAAGTAGAGAAATTGAAGAATATATAATGATAAATAGATTACTGGATACAAACACGAATACATATATACAAATATGCACACCTATCCTACACATACATATATTACCGGAGAGTTGAGCGAGTCCTAGGCTTGTCAGCAGGCCGTTTCTTCAGGTTGGGTTGTTTCCCGATAGCTCCAGTTAATTTCGGTGTCGCTTGAGATGTGGAAGGTGGCTTAGCAGCCGGTACTTGAATTTCTCCTAAAGGAGATGGAGATCGAATCAGCTCTTGAGTAGGTGTGGATGGGACACTGGAAGGTTTAGGTGATTCTTTTTTTTTTGGTTATCTTCCAATTTCAATAGGTCTCCAACAGAATATTGGTAATTTCCCACGGTTAGCTTGTTCCCTTCAATGTGACAGGGGCTTGATTTCACCCTGTTAATAAGTAGGTGTCTGCGAAGCACTTTCAGATCTTCTCTTTGATTTGGGGTGAGGTCATGCGCTAGGGTGATGCCCGTCCCTTTCAGATTCTTAACGTTCTGGAAAATCTGCTTTTTTGTTAAATAGGACACGAATTCTATCTTTATAGGGCTGTTATCCCCTTTACCAAGACGATAGAAATTATTAATATGTTCTTCAGTAATGTTGGTTTCAAATAGAATATTGAGTTCGATAACTAGGGGTCCAACCGCTATTTCAGGAATTTTTTTCTCCAGGCCAAACACAACAATATTATTAGTTTTATTATTCCTCTCTAGTATCTCAATTTTATTTTTCAAATGACTGTTTTCTATTTCTAAAAATACCACTTTATTTCTGTTAGGTTTATTGTAAGTTTCTAGGTGCGATTATATCTTGTATAATTTGTATCGTTTTGTTAGTTGTATAACATAAATATAAGAAGGCGAGTTAGAATACTTGGTATATTTATGTAAATGTAAACTAGCGACGTCTATGAGAAGTTATAGTGAATTAAGAGCTTACATCTGTATTTCATTCGCTGTTGTTGATGTGAGATGTCATGTCAAGGAATATTCTAGATCATTCTTGTTTTTGTGTTCTGTGAAACTGATGTAGTAGTTTGGGTATTGTAAGTTCAGTTGTTTAACAAGTCGGTTAGAAACGAAAAATGGAACGTGATGAGAATCACATTTTTTTGTAAATGTATTTTATGAGTGGAAATACAAAGAGTTTGAGTTGAATGTTTATTATTCCAACACTTATAACTTCATTTTTTAGGATCTGCAACCTATTTATATCTTCCTTTGAATATGGAAACAACAATATGTAGAGTGTGGATAAATAATAGTATTGTACACAGTTCTTTTTGCCCGAGTACATAATTTTGTAGATATTCTGTGAAAGAAACCAATTTTCTCACCTAATTTCTTACAAGTGTAGTCAATGTGCTGGCTCAAACTCATGTGTGGAGCGAGTTGTATCCCCAGATATTCAATTTTATGCACTATCTCGATTGAATTTAACAGCGGATAACCTACAATACCAAAGAGATCTTTGATAAGTTCAACCGTGAGGACATTGTCAGACGATGATGTTTTCTTCAAGCTTTTTACAATACGTTCCAATTCATTCAATGAAATTTTAGAGAATTTATTTAGGTTTTCTTGAGATATATCGTGTGCCTCTTCGAAGTATTTTTCTGGAGGTTCAATACTGGAGACAATGTCATGTATACTTTCAACAAAAAATGTGTTCAAGGCATCCTGCTGTGTCAGAGTATTATCTGAATTTTCAAAATTGGTACAACTTATACTCTTTTCATTCCTTTCAACTAATTCTTATATAGTTTGCCACATTTTTTTACAGTCATTTTTATTATTATCTATGTTCTGCTCATATTATCGTTTTTCCTTTTTCTTCAGTGTAACTGTAGCACTTTTGATTTCTCTTGGAGGTGATATTTTATTTACAGCTTCTATTATGTTAGTTATAAAGTTTTTATAAAGAATGTTTGTGTCAATATGTTTCCCAATATATTCCCAATAATTCTCTTTCAATTTCCAATATGTTTTTGTGACTGAGATCTTTTGTTAAAAGGGAATTCTCATGTGTTCAGTTTCCCAGTTAATCCGTGATCCAATAATTTCATGATATGTGATATTACTTAAGTCCCGTTGAATTTCTTTTAAACCAGTCATGTTAGTAAAAATATGATCTAACAGAGTTCTTGTTGTATCAGTGCATCTCGTTGGTTTTGTAACAATTTGCTTAAAACCAGCATCTGTTGATATCCGCATGAGCCTACCAGTTACCGTAACTTGGGGCGAATTCGAACGCAATTTCGAGGTTTTTTTCAAATTCTGACGGAGTTTGACAAAAAATTTAGAAAATTAAGATATATCATTATTAAACCTTCCTTTAGACATTCCCAGAAAAAAAATTAATTTGAAAAATAATTAGTATTTTTTTTTAATTAGTAAATGTTGTTCGAATTCGCCCCTATGGGTGGGGCGAATCCGAACAAAGCTTTAAATGACACGAAATCGTTAGTTTAGCCTTCAATAAGGGTAAATTCGAACAAATTAAGTATTTTTTAGCCCTCTAAATAGCTTTAAAAAGGGGAAAAAAGTTTGGCATTATATTTTTATCAAAAAAATGCTTTATTTTTTTATAAGGATTACAAAATAAACTTAATTCTAAAAAAAGCATAGAATACATACTAGAAACAAAAGGAACAAAAATTCTCAAAAGGAACAAAAATTCTTAAATGTAAAAAAGGAACAAAAATAACTTCTAATGAATAAAGAAAAAAAGATCAAAGTTTACTCAATAACACAACCTTTGGGTAAGTTTTTGAACATAAAACGATTTCTGCGAAGGTCCTTTGGTGCAGAAAGTTTCATAACAATATCACTTCTGTTTATTACAGCCTCATCTTTTACATCTGGATAGAAAAAATAACTTTCAAGCTCACTAGACTTCTTTTGTCTTAAAAAATTTACAAAAACAGTCTCAGGCTCCTGAACAAAAACTTCAATAATTTTACCAATAAAAAATCTTGTAGTTTTTTAGGACATTTAAAGCTTACTAAAATATAGTCATTGGCACTTAAGTTTTGGTCAGTGATATCTTCAAAACTAGAGTCTTGTGGGTTATTAGTTCCTGGAATAAACTCATCCATGTCAGAATGAACATCTCCATTTTCTTTCATGTCAGAATGATCATCTCCACTTTCTTCCTTGTCGGACTGATCAGATTCGATAAGAAACTCGTCGCCAGTGCTGCTTTGTTCTCTTGAAGCTGAAGTTTCACCTAAATCTCTTGCTCTTATTCCTTTTCCTGGTGCTACATTAATTTTTTTGCCCCGTTTTATGTTCTGTTTGGTTTCCAGAGTCCTTGATTCTTTCATGAAATTAACAAAAGTTGAACTCCAGCGTCGATCGATTTCAGCCTGGTTTTGCTGTTGTTCCAGTTGTTCTTCTGTTAGTTTCGGAAGTTTATTTAAAACAACATTTCTATCACACGGAATTATACCGCTAGCCCTGAAACCGGAAATGATGTTTTTTGCAGCATTAAGCTCCACATTGTCAAATAGTTTCTTTAACAATCTTGGAAAATCGGACTTAGGGAGGACGCCTCTATTTTTTTGCTTCCATTCCGTCAGTAACTTTCTCCAGATTTTTTTGAATGGAGCAAAGAAAGCTACATCCAAAGGTTGTAATAGATGGGTGGCGTTAGGCGGCAAAAGTATAAACTCGATGTTGTTCTGTTCGCAGAGTTGTATAACTCTGATTGAAAGGTGACTGGACAAATTGTCACCAATTAAAATTCTTCTACCTGTGCATTTTCGAAAATAAAGTAAAGCTACTTTCTCAAACCAGTCTTCGTAAACAGCGCCTTCGAACCAACCACTTTTGGTGCGATTGTACACTGCATTATCAGGACCATTTTCTGTCCAAGTGGGGTAAAGATGTTGTGCTCTATATACAACATAAGCAGGCAATAGTTTTCCAGACCCAGTCGCTGAAACCATTATAGATGTGCTGGATTTGCTAGAATCTAATATTCTATTCACATATTTCGTGCCCCTTTTACAAACCACTTTGGTTCTTCCAGGGTCGTCACATAGATTTGTTTCATCATAGTTAATTATGTTGCATGCTGGCACATCCTGTATAATTTGTGACAAATTGTCAAAATAAGCATGAATAATTTCAGGAGACAACTCAGCTCGACAACGCTTAATGTTTTGACACATACGTTCCGTTAAAACAGGATTTCTTTTCAAAAATTTATAAAACCAATCTAGGCCGGGCATGTTTTCCTTGAAACACTTAACTCTCTTACCTTGGGCATCAAGGAATTGCTTCACCAGCGTTCGGATGTCCATTCTTGTGAAGGGAAAGCCCCATTCTGCAGCCTTTTCAATTCCAGAACGAAGACTAAGCTCTTCTTCTTGGCTTAACGCTGTAAGACCTTGGCACTTGAAAAGCCTCAGAAGCACTCCTGTAAGTCATCCGTTTGCTTCGCACAGCTTCTATAGCTTTTTTTAGCGCAGAATCTGAGTAATTGCCATAATGCTTGGCTCCCAGCACCTTCTTATATGTTCGAACCATGTTCAAATTCGCCCCTCTGCAAGTAAATTTTTCGTATTTTTATTTTTATAAATTAGGCAATTCAAAGAAATCAAAATCTGGCTAGTATATCATGTTAAGGACATGACAGATTATACTTCTACAAAGTTTTAAATTGATATATGCGATAGAGCCAAAGTTACAGGTGTTTGTTTTCAACCTAACCAAAAACTAACCAATTTTATATAAAATTGTAAAATTCACCACGTGTCTACTAACTGCTCAACTAGCGTCCTACCACCACTAATACGCTCGGCCAACTGCCTACTTTCGATCTACCATTTGAAAATATACGTTAGAGTCGCGAGATCCCATTGGTTTCAAGAAATTCTCAAGGACGACCGGTTGTTCGAATTCAGCAGACGTGTTCGAATCCGCCCCAAGTTACGGTACCGAGTTTTCTTGTAGTAAGTCAATGTTAAAATCCCCCATGAGCATAACATTATTCTGGTTTATATGATTATGTTCGAGCAAAGTCTCAAAGAAATCGAGAAACTGTGTGTTGCTACCGTTGAGTGACCTATATATACCCCCGAGTACAAGAATTGCATTAAGAATATGTGCTCTCACAGGTATATACCAGTACTCCTTTGGAATTTGAGTCTGTTGGACCTCACAACTACTGATAGTGTTTTTTACATATATACTAACTCCACCCGTATGCCTGCTATTTGAAAAATTGACATATGTTTCGGTAATTGCAGCGATAACTGGGTCACTTTCCATCAAAATTTACTCAAGTTGTGTTTGATTTGTTGTCTATCCTCGTATGTTTACTAATAAAATAAGAAAATCTTTACATTTTTTTGCTGATTGCTACAAGTTATAATTAATTGTCTCTCTCTCTCTGAATATTTACTTTATTTATTTACGGTGTGATTATAATTTATTTGTTCTATCTTCAACACCTCGCTTGCATGCTTACAGTTTATACACTGGATCTGTTGACTCTGGCACTCCGTTTGCTTACGCTGTCCGCTGCAGTGGACACAATTCAGCTCCAGTACACCTAGCCGCTCGGTCACCGTATCTCGAACCGAAACACCTTAAGACACTGACAAATTCAAAAAATCGATAAGAATTCCAGCCTACATATATTTTCTCCCTATTTTTGTTCAGATGGGTAATCAGTTGCACTGAGACTTCCATTATAATGTTATACAATTCTTGATTTTTACGTGATTCAGATTTTTTAACTATTTTTAGATTTCCCTTCAAGCATTCCGTTATATTTTGTTTTTCAAACTTCAATAAGAAATCATTTTCGTTTACAATATCGTGTAACAGTAGTTGTCCACCGTGTAGTTGAAGCGCGTGACACAAAAACGAGAGGCATTGTAAAAAACACAAAAACCGGGTCCGTAAACAGCGAGAGAAAGCAGAGTGATGGTAGATACGTGGAGTGTGGGAAAAAGATATACGGGATTCTGGCTGAGGGAAATTTATCGTGGTTGGAGGAAAATTGGGTACTGAGTTTGTGGTGGTGTTCGAATATTATTGAGATATCTACAAGGTTAGTTAAATTGTATTAAAACGGGTTATTGATTTATATAGGAATAAGCACAGTAACTGCGAATAGTTTTTTTGCATATTTGAGAGGATTTGCCTTGATATAACATACTTGTGATGTTTTGACTGCATATTTGAGAGGTTTTGCTTTGATATGCGAATGTAAGATTCCTTATAATATACTTGTGATGTTTTGACTGCATATTTGAGAGGATTTGCCTTGATTTGCGTATGTAAGATTCTTTATAATATACTTGTGATGTTTTGACTGCATATTTGAGAGGATTTGCCTTGATATGCGAATGTAAGATTCCTTATAATATACTTGTGATGTTTTGACTGCATATTTGAGAAGTTTTGCCTTGATATGCGAATGTAAGATTCCTTATAATATACTTGTGATGTTTTGACTGCATATTTAAGAGGTTTTGCCTTGATATGCGAATGTAAAATTCCTAATAATATACTTGTGATGTTTTGACTGCATATTTGAGAGGATTTGCCTTGATATGAGTATGTAAGATTCCTTATAATATACTTGTGATGTTTTGACTGCATATTTGAGAGGATTTGCCTTGATATGCGAATGTGAGATTTATTATAATATTCTTGTGATGTTTTGCCTGCATACCAGAGAGAGTATTCCATGATAAGAGCGGGGTTGTTGAGTTATGTTCGTGGTATGATATGAAACTGATATCTTTGCTTATATTCTCTGTGAGCTCAGGGTTGTATCAATTGTGTGTTTGCGCTTGTAACTTGTAAACAAGATATTATAAATTCATGGTAGTGTATCTGCCGATAATATTTAGGTTAGGTATACTCAAGAATGCGATGCACTTTGCTCGAATCTTTTTGATACTTACTGTTGAATTCAACTGGAACTGGAAATTGTTTTGTTGTATTATTATTAAACTTTAGGATATTTTATAGATTTTGATCACGGGTCATGACGGCACATTCCGTTTTTCTTCTGTTGATTGAAAGGGGAGACAGATGTAGAGATGAACTCCATGGTGTATACCATTCTGATTTGAGTTTTTGTATAATCTTGGAGGGTTTATTTATGGGGCTGGAGAATCAACCTTGAGGATATTCAACGGCCGATATAGCGGTGTTGGCGCTATATCGGCCAGGCTGAGTCTCGTCGCCTATCATTGGCGACGAGACTCAGCCAATAGGCGGACACAGGCGCTCTCGCGTTCCAGATACGCAAGTACCCTAAGCATAATCTATCAGTTTATTATTGATGATTCTATCCTGCCATATCGATTGGGACAGTTGAAGCGGGTCCTTTGATAACTCGCTACGTAGGGTTATTGACGATTTGTACATGGATGTAAATATTTATCTACTATTATAGAAAATCAACGACAGTAATTTGTTGATACTGTACAGCGGAAATTAAGAACGATCACCACTCCTAATGAATTTGCGTGGTCTATGAATTCTCACACTTTTCGCTTGGGGCCCAAAGCTAACGGTGGTTGTTCGCGGAATTCAATGCAACATATAATTGAAAGCAAATATTACTCCCTAGGGTGTTATTAATTTCTGCTACTGATGAGAAGTGAACTTATCGCAGATGTAGAATCAACTTATTGATATGACTGTGTCTTGATACTGTCCCTTGAGTTCATCTGAGCATTTTTTTTTCTCTCTGATTTCACCATCTACTTTGAGTATTGGTTGTTGGCTATATTTTGGAATAAATATTGTTAGGTGTTTTTTTTATATTCAGGTCCCTGTCTGTTGTCTACCATACCCAGGTAGCCAGTATACGTTATAATGACGTTAGTTTTTGGTAATATTCCAGTCAGATACGTCATGGTACCAAAAAATGACGTGATTTTGACATCACCAATAAATGACGTCAGTTTGAACGACGTCATCATGACATGATCATGACGTGATCATGACATAGTGACTAAGTACCGATGGATATGTCATCAATGGACGTCATTTACACGTTACTTGTGGGCACATACGAAATTAAGTAAAAAACTGAGATCGAATTTTGCATTGAAAGACGATTCCTATGAATATAATGTATAATTATTCTATATATTGAAAAAATATGTGGATGTTCGAAAATAATATCACTCATCCGTAGCCAATAATTAAAATTGTCTAATGAGTCCACAGATAGTTCGACCTGCAAAATGCAAGAATTAAAATATTCATAGGAGGTATATTTTCACCATATCTTTACAATATTCGATTCGAGTTTATCTCCAAAATCCTCGATTCGAATATATCGCCAAGGTCATGTAACGTGAAAATGTACCTTTTCCTCTAATTTTCAGTTTCGAGGTGAAGTTCATTGTGTATCAGGTGTGTTGATGATAGCTTTCAGTTTTAACAACTAAAGATACACTCACACTGTATGTAATGCTTTTATTAATGTTTAAAAGTACATGGCACTTATATATTTAGAACATTCTTCCTCCAATGGTCTAGAGTGTAAAGTAGTCGTTTACCTGAAAATATCAAAACATATTAGTATAAAACAATAATGAAGTTGTTAAAGTACTCACCAGGACTAAGCTGCTTGATTCTTTATCAGTATAGTAGGCTTAGGGTGGAAAGATGTCCTGGTTTTGGCACTTCATGGTTTCATCTGAAAAGAAATGAGTAATTAGTAAATGTGAAAACAGTTTCGAATGGTAGATTTATTATTTAGGTTTGACAATTTATAGGAAATTTCACTACGTACCCTGTATTATTATGGTCTAAGACGTATTTGGAGATTATTGTTTTCATATTGGTATTCAATAACAATTGTTGATTTATTTACATTATTGTATTTTGACATTTTTGAAACTTACGTCTCAAAATACTGACAGTGCTGTCATGTCATGTCACTTACCTTCATACGAGTCGTACCTGACAGTACCAATAAAAGTATGCTGACTGCAAACTCGTCGGTGTAGGTAGTTCCATCGGTTCGGTCGGAGTAGGATGACGTTGGATCTTCGATCAGGCTATGTTCCTATGTGTTCCGTGGTCATATATTTATTGGTTCATGGATTCCGTGCCGTGGATTAGATAGGACAGTCTCGTAAGCTATGCCTGTGGAATTGACCAACCCAAGGTGAGGATGCACATCATGTGATCAGCGTTTCCTGCCATCTCCAAAATATCAAGTTGCGCAGGAAATTTCAGTTTTTTTGAGTAGAATTTTGGATGGGAAAAGTCTAGAAGGCGCAGGAAGTGTCCCTTCCTAGATTGGTGGTGTCCTTTCATCATTTCCGTCTTCACCATCATGATCTCTTCCAAGATGAAGACTGATCACTCTTTCAAAGTCAATTGTAGTAGTGAGGCCTTTCCTGATCTCAGGGGTAAGTTTCAAACTTAGTAGGGATAAAACCCTACTTGGTATTTTCATTCTGGTGGCTATACATATGGTGTATTGCCGCAGATTATTTGGCCTCGACAGATACCCCGTCGGCTATTCTGGGCAAGACCTCTCCTAGTCGTCCATTTTCTGATACCTCGTGGAAGGCTCAGCGGACCACATCGACGGATTCCACGCCGGCCTTCGCGACTGATACATCTGCAGATGTACCTTCTGGAACCTTTAATTTTGACTTCGTGCACTGGCTGCTGTTTTCTGCTTTCCTGTCTCTGGAGACTGCTTTGGTAACATCTCTGCCGCCTCCTCTGCAGTATTCTCTGCAGCGCCAGCTTGATCGTCAAGGTCTGCTAGTAGCAGATGTTCTTCATCGTGGCTGAGAGGCCCCTTTTTGCTGTCTGGTCCTGTCCTGGTTCCGCAGACATGGTATTTTGGTTTGGTTCAAACCTGAGTAAGAGCTGAAGTTGAAGTTTTCTTTCTGGTTTCTTTGAAGTTACCACTTATCAGCACCCGATATAAGTCATATGACTTTTACCATTTTTTTACCATTATCTTACCAGTTTACAGTTAACATTTATTGAAATTCACCTTGTATATGATAATACCAAATGTTCGCCCCGATATAGATCTATAAAAGGGAATCCACGTAAAACTCATACACAAGTAATTGTAAATCTGATTTTGGATATTTCTTTTAATTGGAAATACATGAGTGCTCCATGTAAATGTTAAGCTGGGTTTTACGAAACATCATTAAACCACCATTGAGTTCGCACAGTGTTTCAATTATATCATCTTCTTTCGTGAAAGTAAGTGAATTTAATATCTCATTCATTTTCTTGGTTTTTTATTCTGATACAAACTAAGTGGCGCCCCTCTGGTACCTCAACAAAGTTCGAATCCATGATCATCGCTCGCCAGACGAAAAGCTGCCTGTGCCTTGCTAATCTAACTTTTTGATATTTCTATTTTTTTATACCATCTAAGAAAACTTGTCTAAAGTAGGTTACAGTCAACAAGGTCAAAATCGTTATGATTGGCTTTTGAATTTTTGCCGCCAAGATAGGATGGGACGAGTTGTTGGAATGAAAAACACACCTGCCTATGTTAGTACGACATGGCGGTACATTCAAATCATAAACTCACAATGTTTGCGTTAGCCCAGTAGGCTGCAGATACGTAATAATCTAGCCTACTAATGGTGTTGTTCTGTTCTCAATGCTGAAAGCTGCACGATGCGTGCCTTCAGACTAAGCTCACTGACCTTTATAATTTTTGAGCATTCGTATTTCCAACCACAGCAATTGAATTTACCGCCTATGTCAGAACACAGAATTGCCAGAATCGTTGTGATTGATCTGGATTTTCATGAGAGGTTAGAGTATGCGTTGCGAGTTGCGAGAGTCCATGATGATGTGCAAACATATATGTTTGTAAATGTGGGATTGTCGTTTTGTTTTTGTTGCCGAAAGTGACAGGTGAAGTTTTTACATAATATTTAACCTACTATTATGAATATTTTCAAATGCATAATAACTTTTCTCTTTTATTGGAAGCCATGTTTGTTGTTGTGGAATTTGAAGAAAGCTGTGGTGGTGGTATAAGGCAAACGCTCATCATTTGCGAGCACTTAAAAAAGGAGAAGAATCCAACACTGAAACATGGAAAATCTTCAACATCTCCAGAATTTTCTATGAAAGTGGTATGTTCCAATATTCATTTAATAAGTAACTACGATCTATATTTGATGATGATAAGTTTTGTGTTCACTTTTGGAGACAATTGTTTGCATAAAAATTGGAGTAGGTACTTGGCTATAGTATCTGTATTCATAATGAATATCTGAGACATATTCATAGATTGTGGGTTTGATTCTACTTATCATTAATTGCCATGATTCCAAAGTTTAATGCAGCTGAATTGAGCTGATTCTGATACAGATTGAAAAAATAGTCAGTCAATTATTTAATAACAATTTTCATTCAAAATACTAAGTTTGACATAATTATTCAAAATGGATATATGTAAAAATGGAAATATATTATATCATAATCCTACAAAGCACCGCTTATTTGTCCAGATGGGATATTGTTGACCAATGATTTCTTGAAGCATAGACTATAGAATACTATAAGACGGGTCACTTGCTCGATTTTCGACTTCTAAATAATCGTGCCGCCTGCCAGAATCGGCCGCTGCTGGCAGGTGGCCGCATGCCGAAACGTTACAGTGTGTCGCACACAGTTACCAGTCGTAGTTGAGAGACCATATATACCGGTAGTCCTTTAAGCAGTGTGATTCTTGAAGCGTGGCAGTAGAAATTAAATTGTTCAGTGGATGGCTGAAATATTATGAAAGAACTGGAATTCACGGATTTTGTTGTTGATAATTTTTTTAGTTGATATTCAGGGAAGAAATCTGAAATTTCGCATCATCAGATGATTAATCAAGACAAAGAAATGTCTTCATTATAGTTTCAGGGATATACTGTGTAACTTTTGTATTTCAAAAGGGTGACATGTTATCGGCAGTTCAATTTCAAGCAGCAAACAAATATTTTCACTGTTGTTCGTTGTTGTTTCATGTAACAATGCAGATATGTATCACATTGCTGTGAAGGAAATTCAGGAATTGCTGATTTTATTTCAGTTTGCAAAACAGTTGGTATATATTGAAGAGGTTTAAATTATCCAACTTTTGTCCAATTTGAACAACAACCCTGTTTACTTCACCTTTTCAAATTGTTCATTTCTTCGTTTTCAGGTGTCAACGTTGGAAAAATGTTTTAGGTATAATTGGTACTCATAGATATGCGAATCTTACACCAGAACAGAGTTACTGTAGACTGAAAGTTTGCAGCTTACATTTTCGAAGCGATGATATTATTAATTCTCGGATTCATAGAAATGCCGTTCCTTCATTATTTCTTCCTGCAGGAAGTTCTCGGAAAGGTTAGTTCAATGGTTCTATGTATTCACAAGATTATGTATTACAAGATTATTTCTTTCCAGTATTTGAAATATATTGGGTTTTCCCGAATATCTTTGCACCTCGCCTCAGTAAATAGTTTCTTGATTGTAATTTAGAACTTTCCACCTGGCCTGGAATCCATTTGGAAATTTTGTAGTCTTACTTATCATATTTCATTATCTTTTTAGATGATAATGCCAGTGCCAGTAGTATTAACAAAGAAGTCATATACTCGGATGCTCGGGTTCAAACGAATCAAGTTTTACATCAAGGTAAGGAATTATATAAGGGGAATGACAAATATTCATATTGCAAATTAGCAAACTCAATGACTCACGATTATTACTTTTTCAGATCAGTGCAGTCAAACATCCGATAAACTAACAGCAGGAACTCCGAGAAAAGTGTCATTACGAAAAAAAGTTGCATCACTTGAAAAATCTTCAACATCAACATCAAAAGAAGCACTATCGAAGACTGAAATATCTTTAGATGATGTACTCAAATTCCTGGATGACAAATATCCTGAGAAATACTGCAAGCTTTTGAAAAAACAGCTTTGTTTATTGAATAAGGCACCAAAAGGATCTAGGTATAGTGACGAATTCAAACAATTCGCATTGAGTGTTCATTTTCTTGGTCCGAAAGCAGACAAAAAATGTTCAACTGTATGTCGGTTACCATCAAAAAGTACACTTCATCGCTTCACAAGAAATTGGACTGTAGAACCAGGGTTCAACGATTTTATTTTTCGTGTCACTGAATTCAAGATCGGAAATTTTGAGGAAAAAGAAAAAGACTGCATTTTGTGTCTAGATGAAATATCTTTAAAGTCTCATCTATATTATGATATTTCAAAAGATAAAATTGTAGGTTTCCAAGAAAGTTCTGATAAAACCTCTACACACATAGCCAGCAATGCTTTAACAGTAATGGTTAGAGGCTTGGCAAGCAATTGGAAAATACCGCTTGCGTACTTTTTCTATAAGACATCTGCAACTGCGGATGAACTTAAAGATATTTTATTCACGACAGTAAGAAGATGCAGAGATATAGGTTTAAATGTCATGGGAGTAATTTCCGATCAGGGTTCAAACTTCCAGAAGTTAGTGAAAACATTAAAATTAACGGAAGAAAATCCCATATTTCTAGTCGACGATCATAAATTAGTATATTTGTTTGATATTCCGCACCTACTTAAATCGACACGTAATAATTTGTTTTCATATAAATTTGTACTTCAGGGCGGAGAAACAAAGAAACAGTATTTAGAATCAATGTATGACTATGATAGAACAAAACAATATAAATTGGCTCCAAAACTTAATGATGACCACATTCATCCAAACAATTTCCAAAAAATGAAGGTCAAGTTAGCTTCGCAGGTTTTGAGTCATTCTGTAGCCGTAGCTATGCACACATACATTGATTTCAACATATTACCCAAGGAGGCAACAGTTAATTTTGAGAAATGTCAGGCTTTCATGGGCACGGAGAAGCAGTTGACAATCCTTCGAGAAGCTTATAACATATTTCAAAATCTGCAAGTTGAAAATTACAATGACAAAAATATGACAAATCAATTGAAGTTCATTTTTGGATGGAGGCTAACTATAAAAGCAGTCTTTGCATTATGGGAGATGTTGAAGGAAAAGAATTATACATATTTGTTCACGCGTAATTTAAACCAAGACTGTTTAGAAAATTTTTTTGGGCAAATCAGAAATTGTTCTGGTAATGCCAAGAATCCAACACCCATACAGTTTTGCAGAGCATTCAAAAAATTATTTGCATTGAAATATTTTGATTACTGTGAAGGCGCAAATTGTATGGATGACGTGAACGAAGTTTTGTTGAGTTTAACTCCGAATTTTACTGACAAATGTACTGAAATCTTAATTGCACCCGACATCGAAAAATATACTCCTTTGAAAGTTTTCACAAGTGATTATAGAAATATCAGAAGTGCCGAAGGAAACGCCTTAGTTTATGTAACATGATATTTATTGAAAAAATGTCTTGCTCAACACACATGTGATATTTGTATGGAATTCAGCAAATCATCAGAAAAGTTAGTTAATGACGAGGTAATTTTCTGTAAACTAAAAGCGTACAACACCGAGAAACTCTCTTTCGGTGGTTTAACAGTACCATCAAGAGATATTGTTGACCACGTCATAATGATGGAAAATATTTTCATTGAAAATTTCAACAATATTGCTAGTGAGAAAGGAATTGGACGATATTTAAAAAAAGAATACTCGAAAATTCCTTTTTCACACCCATGTCAGAAATTTCCATATGATTATTATATAGCACTTTATTCAAGAGTTCGGATTTATTTCACGCTGAAATTCATAAATCAAGACATGAAAATTAGTAAAAGGAATTACAAGTCTCCAAAATTAAATATATTAAATCATTTATAGGATATCCTATGTCATTTACATTCTCATTTTATGCACTCATTTGATCGTTTAATGTTTGTAGTTTGGTTTCTGAGCAAAATATGTTATGTAGGTAGGTACTGTATATTATGGAAATAAATAATACTTTTTTGAAATGCATGTGTATCATTTTAGTGTGAATCGTTGAGGATTTTCAATCATTATCAAATGTCATATACTGCTGAGCTATTCTAATGAATATATATTATAATATAAAAAGCTTCGCTGATGCTCTCAAATCGCTTTCAATGTCCCTCGTATCTCTCGCGAAGGCGCTGCAATTTGGCTCACCCTCGTATAACTGGGCGGAGTCGGTACATCGGATGATTTCTTTTGGTGGCGAAATAGTTTATGGCTAATTCATGCGAAATGCAAAAAGTCATAGGATTTCCAAAGCCGACAAAAGATTTGCTTCAAGTGACCCGTCTTATAGTATTCTATAGTCTATGCTTCAAGTGACCCGTCTTATAGTATTCTATAGTCTATTGAACCCATTATTGAGATTCAATAATGGGTTGAAAAAATCCACACTTGTATTATTTGCATTCCTCATTACACGTGTCAACGCACTGTCTTGGCCATAATTCCTTTGATGGAATAGTACGTGAAATGTAGGAATTGATCTTGTTCCGAAATGCTTCTCTTTCAGACCAATATTGTGCAGGAGATCAGGGCAGGAAATTTCACCTGATAGCAACTTGTACAAAAAACAAAAGTCCGCTCGTATTCTCCTTTTATCAAGTGTTTCAATATTTCAATTCAATTTCAATATCTTAAAAATTTATGCTGTATTGTTTCAAGCATATTTATATAAATGTTATAACGAGGATTCCAAATGATCTATGCATATTCCATATTTGAACGAACAATTGCGCAATAAATGATTTTTAATGACATCAAAGACAAATCTTTTATTGTTCTCTGGGCATATCCTAATAGTTTACGTGATTTCATTGATATATGTATTATGTGTTGGGAGAAAGTAAGTTTACTGTCCATTAGAATACCAAGATCCTTTATGTCATCCACCCTTGTTAACTCCATTCCATTAATGGAATATGGAGAGCTGAAGTCATTGTGAGATCTTTTAAAGTAAATAGAGGAACACTTGTATAGGTTGAGGTCCATATACCATTCAGGTTACACCATCGTACAATTTTGTTAAGATCATTTTGCAGCATAAGGCAGTCTTCTTTATTTTTTATGATTTTGTATATTTTCAAATAATCAGCGAAGTGTGAATCACTAATACTTCCAGTAATATCTTTCACAAACAGATTGAAAAGCAGGGGACCACAGTGACTTCCTTGTGGTACACCAGAGTGGACTTCAATTTCATTAGAAATATAATTCCTAATATTCACCCATTGAAATCTGTCTGTTAAAAAATTTCTAATCCAATTCAGTAAGTTACCAGTTATGCCTGATGCTGCCAATTTTGATATTAATAATTCATGATGAACTCTATCAAGAGCCTTTGAGAAGTCAGTGTAAATGGAATGCACTTGATAAAGGCTTTTAATATATCACTCTGGTACACAAGTAAGTTAGTAACCGTTGATTTTTCCTAACTGAAACCATGTTGATGATCTATAATTAAATTTTTGCACTCCCAAGATAAAAAAGTAGTAACAAGAGAATCAGACAATTCAGGTATGCAAGACTGTAAGCATATACCTCTATAATATTTTATGTTTTCCAAATCTCCTGTTTTGAATATGGGTCTGACGAAGCTAAATTTTAAATATCCAGGGAATTCTCCTGGATTGAGAGAAATATTAAATAATAATTGTAGAGGAATACTCACTGTACAAATGCACTTTTTTAGAAAATAGGCAGGTATGCCATCAGGATCACATGAGAGACTATTTTTCTAGAAATTCCAGTAAATACATCTCCCTGTGATAAACTGAAGTTATGTACATTAATGGTATATATAGGGTGGTATATTATACCACCTCCGATATGAGTTATCAGTGATTATTAGTGCTGAAATTCTGAAGGCTTATTGGTGGTATTATACCGCCCTATATTTTGAGGAAGGAGACAAAATGTGAAATAATCAGCCTTGAGAATTTCATCACTAATGAATTATATCGGAGATGAATCTAAAGAGGCATACAACACGAAAATAAGATCGAAGCTCATAGAGTGTCCAAATGGTTCCCGTTCATTTTGGACGTTTGCCAAGGCAATCGGGAGAAATTTCACTTCTAGCTCATTTCCTCCCCTCACAAAGGATGAAAATACATTGGCTATAACACCTCATGAAAAAGCCAACACCTTCGCCAAAATGTTTGCAGACAATTCTACCTTGGATCCACGAGGCCAGGAACTTCCGAAAGTCGCTACCATCGATAACCGTATGCCAGAAATTGTCTTCCGGCAACGCACCATCAGACACATTCTGCTTAGCCTCAACGTCAAGAAGGCTATGGGGCATGACGGAATACCGCCTATTGTTCTCAAGAAATGTGCCCCGGAACTAACACCAGCTCTTTGCAGGTTGTTCACCCTTTCGTACAAACTCGGCGTATTTCCTTCTAACTGGAAAAAAGCTAGGGTCCAACCGATTCCAAAGAAGGGCAAGAAAACACTCCCTAACAAATATAGACCGATTGCACTACTATCTGTGATCTCTAAAGTAATGGAAAAAGCAATCAACATCGAGCTCATCCGATATCTAGAGAGCTCAAGAATCGTGAACGACCGGCAATATGGCTTTCGTCACCAGAGGTCAACTGGAGATCTGCTTGCCTATGTGACACATAAGTGGCAGGTGTCAATAGAGAAACATGGGGAGTCTCTGGCTGTAGCCTTGGATATCTCCAAAGCATTTGACCGAGTTTGGCACCAAGGCCTCCTAGCGAAACTTCCGTCATATGGTTTGCCGCCCCAACTGTGTCTTTTACTATCGAGTTTTCTTGCAGATAGATCACTCTACGTGGTGGTAGACGGGGTCTCGTCTGATACAATGACGATCAATGCTGGTGTTCCACAAGGCTCTGTCTTGGCACCAACTTTGTTTTTGCTCCACATCAATGATTTGTTGAATGTGACCTCCAGCCCAGTTCATAGCTTTGCGGATGATAGTACACTTCATTCCGCCTTTTCCTCTAGAGCCCCTATATCATCTAATGAGGCCAGAGGTGCAAGGCGAAGACAGGTTGATGCTTTAAATGAGGATCTGACAAGAATTCTGAAATGGGGATCTGAGAATCTAGTACAGTTCAATGCAACTAAAACTCAAGCTTGTATGTTCACCAAGAAGGCTGATCACACAATGCCCAATTTGATGATGTCGGGTACCACTGTTCCTATGAGGTCGTCAATATCCTTGCTGGGTGTCACCACCAACAGTGCTCTCTCATGGGACGATCATGTGAGGTCCATTGCGAAGACTGCTTCACAAAAACTCGGTTTTCTTTTCCGTGCGAAGAGATACTTCACATCCCAGCAACTGCTTATGATCTACAAAGCACAAATTCGACCTGTCCTGGAGTACTGCTCACATGTTTGGAGCTCAGCCCCCAAACATACGCTTAAGCTCTTAGATTCAATTCAGAAGAGAGCTATTCGCCTAGTCGATGACACAACACTCACCAAATCATTGACCTCTCTAGATCATCGTAGAAAGGTCGGCGATCTCTGCCTTTTTTATAGGTACTTTCACGGTCGGTGCTCAACGGAAATATCATCTATTATGCCACCACGCGCGATTCCTAGTAGACAAACCAGACGAGCTCAAGCTGGTCACCCCTACACTGTCAGGCTCGAGACCTGTCGAACATCGCTATACCAAGCATCATTCATCAATAGAACGGCAAAGTTGTGGAATTCTTTGCCTAGTGAAGTCTTTCCTGATGCTTACAACCTCCAAACATTCAAGAAAAATCCCAACACCTTCCTTCTTTCCCGAAATTCCACCGCTGGCTAACACGATGTTCCTCGAACATCATAGGTTTCCCTTTCGTGTTGTCCACAGATAAAAAAAAAAAAGTAGGTACCTGAACTAAATATTTTTTATATATATTATATTACTCGAATAGGGTTGAGCAATTGAGCATTCATTTTTTCAATAAAAGGAGACCTCCACTCCGCCCGCCACCTATGAAAAAAGTTCAACACGGTAACTATTCCTATTGAATTTGCACTTTCCATAATATACCTATATGAAACGAAATTGTAGCAGAACAATCAGGAAACCATAAGGTTATTGCTGTTTTGAGGAAAGAAGATTTGGGCATATCTAACTAACCGTCATAATACTATCTATTCATACATTGTTTTAAAACTGTGGTGTGTTTTTGCTCTGATTAAAGATATCAAGATGGGTGACCGTGTACTGAGACTTGCAGGTAAACTGGACAACTCCACCTACTGGAGAACAGTGTTATCTGGAGATCTCTATCTCACCAGACTCATGTTCCATAATGTTAACTCGTTCCCATTCATCGGAGAAGAATGGACAGACGGACGAGTGCCCACAATGGCTTACCTCGGGTCACTAGGAAGAGGGCTAGTTATGAATGGTGCAGGAGCCAGAATGACCCCTACCGTACTCATGGTCGCAACACTGGGGGAGACACTTGCACCATGCATCCCTGCTGATTATAACCTACCTGAGCCTGATGCTAGGGATATGGTAATTCGGAGTGTCAAGGCACTCATGAAGTACGACTATCTCCCGATGTATACTGACGCGAGTAGGGCCGATTTCATCATGGAAGTCAACCTCTTGGCCGATCCTCTGACTGCCACAACATCGATCTTTCACCGCCATGCGAGGGGTCAGCAACTTGTAGCTCCTGATGTGATGATGTGGCCCGCAGATCAAGGTGAGATTGATGGGGTAATTATGAACCTTGATACTGCCATGCTCATCCTGTATTACATGGCGAGTAGGGCTTCACCAAGATCCATGGTAACGGGAGTACAAGTGATTGCTACAATAGTAGTAGCTATCGTCAAAAGAGGGACGGTCACCACACAATTCTTGCAGAAGGTAACCGATAGAATGAAGGATGACCTTAACAAAACCATACAACTTAGTGAAGACGTCATTCGCACAACTTACGTCAATTACGGTCAGCATATAAATGACCAGAACATCAGACACGTCTTCCATAGATGGGGTACCCAAATACCTGCGGGTGCTCTTCGGCTTGGGTTAGTGGTGGCACAAGCCGCAGGGGGGGGGGGGTCTGACGGCGTACTTTACAATTAAGGACGCCATCAAATCGTTCTCTGCTTTCTCGTGGGCTTATGTATCCCTTTGCTTCCCCCAAGAATGGGAAAAATTTGTTGCAGCCGCCAGAGTAGTTGGAGACAACGAGTACTACGGATTTAGGAGAGACTTGGGGGAAGCTAAATCGACTAACTTCAAAAGCTTGGCCTGGGTGGCAAAGGAGCTGCTAATCAAGGCTGACGGACGAGCGTCATTAGCGAGATACATGGGCTGGACTAACAGGTTTGCTTTTCAGGAGTCCATCACGGAGAAGATCGATGCTTTTGTACGCTCGTTAGCGGATGTGATCACAGACGCTAGAGTCACGGAACCTCAAGGGAGCCAAGATTTTGTAGCTGCACTTGCCAACATTCGCCAGTAGAGCAGTTTTGGTACACATTGACGACGGTGTCAAATTTCCTCTGGATCTTATATACATCCAACAAACACATCTGTAGACATGATCCGTATGGGGACGGATCAAGAATTTCCCCATGGTAAATCCTGCTTGTAAATCGCCCGGTGCGACACCACCACATCGACAGAGGTGCTGTGAAATGGGTAACTCCCATGTTTCAGTATTTGGTCGATGCTTCCGGTCATATCCCCATACCCTATCTCCTTCTTCCCAACCCAAACCGCCCATTTCAGCTGAAGAATAATCTAGATGATGAATTCTCCTAGGGTAAAACACTCCGGAAGTAAAATACCTCTCCATTCGGATTTCCGGGCGAGAGGTGCTCGAGGGGGTTCACCATCGAAACATCTGAATTTAAAAATAGACCTTTGTAACATCCGAGGTCTGAACAAAAATATAAACGATGTTAATTACCATCTACAGGCTGAGAAACCAGATATACTGGCTTTAACTGAGACGCAGGTCAACTCATCAACTAATACGACCTATATGCTCTGCCCTGGATATGAGCTGCATACCCGTTTCAGATTCAGAGGAGGTTTATGTCTCTTTTCCAGAAATGATCTCTCATGCCATCGTGAGGAGGAACTGGAACCGGAAGAATTCGATGTAATGTGGCTCAAGATCGATAACCACAAACAGACAAAGTTCATCTGCTGCCTTTATCTATCACCAAACGAACCAACTCCTGGTGACCTCTTCGAATTCCTTTCTCTGAAACTTGATTTCATCCAACAGAATCACCCAGCAGCTGAAATCATCATCATGGGGGATTTCAATGTCCACAACTCCACCTGGCTGAAATTCTCGAACAAAACAGACGACGCAGGACGTCTGGCTGAGGCTTTCGCTATCACCTATGGTCTTGAGCAACTGATAAACGAACCCACTCAGATCCCTGATATCAGCAATCATTATGCCAATACGCTCGACCTGTTCCTCACTAACAATCCGGAACCGTATGAAGTAAAAGTCCGTGCACCACTAGGAAACTCAGACCACACACTCATCTCCACGATATGTCCTTACATCACTCCGCGAACCAGTCCAACACCCCCACGCACTGTTTGGCATTACAATTCAGCCGACTGGGATGGCCTTCGCAAGTTTTTTTCTGAGTTTCCTTGGAGGAGAATGTGTTTTGAATCGGGAGATCCTACGCAATGTGCTGAAGAGATCTCGGAAATCATCATGCTGGGAATGGAAACTTACATACCACATAGCACCAAATCACGAACCACTGGTGAACCATGGTTCAATAGAACCTGTTCTAGGGTTGTCGCACTGAAGCAAGCAGCATACCGTCGTTGGCGCAGAAACCCAAGCCCTCAAACTAGAGCTGAATATGTTGAAGCTAGGAATACATGCAATCGAACGATAGATGAGTCTAAAGAGGCATACAACACGAAAATAAGATCGAAGCTCATAGAGTGTCCAAATGGTTCCCGTTCATTTTGGACGTTTGCCAAGGCAATCGGGAGAAATTTCACTTCTAGCTCATTTCCTCCCCTCACAAAGGATGATAATACATTGGCTATAACACCTCATGAAAAAGCCAACACCTTCGCCAAAATGTTTGCAGACAATTCTACCTTGGATCCACGAGGCCAGGAACTTCCCAAAATCGCTACCATCGATAACCGTATGCCAGAAATTGTCTTCCGGCAACGCACAATCAGACACATTCTGCTTAGCCTCAACGTCAAGAAGGCTATGGGGCCTGACGGAATACCGCCTATTGTTCTCAAGAAATGTGCCCCAGAACTAACACCAGTTCTTTGCAGGTTGTTCACCCTTTCGTACAAACTCGGCGTATTTCCTTCTAATTGGAAGAAAGCTAGGGTCCAACCGATTCCAAAGAAGGGCAAGAAAACCCTCCCTAACAACTATAGACCGATTGCACTACTATCTGTGATCTCTAAAGTAATGGAAAAAACAATCAACATCGAGCTCATCCGATATCTAGAGAGCTCAAGAATCGTGAACGACCGGCAATATGGCTTTCGTCACCAGAGGTCAACTGGAGATCTGCTTGCCTATGTGACACATAAGTGGCAGGTGTCAATAGAGAAACATGGGGAGTCTCTGGCTGTAGCCTTGGATATCTCCAAAGCATTTGACCGAGTTTGGCACCAAGGCCTCCTAGCGAAACTTCCGTCATATGGTTTGCCGCCCCAACTGTGTCTTTTACTATCGAGTTTTCTTGCAGATAGATCACTCTACGTGGTGGTAGACGGGGTCTCGTCTGATACAATGACGATCAATGCTGGTGTTCCACAAGGCTCTGTCTTGGCACCAACTTTGTTTTTGCTCTACATCAATGATTTGTTGAATGTGACCTCCAGCCCAGTTTATAGCTTTGCGGATGATAGTACACTTCATTCCGCCTTTTCCTCTAGAGCCCCTATATCATCCAATGAGGCCAGAGGTGCAAGGCGAAGACAGGTTGATGCTTTAAATGAGGATCTGACAAGAATTTTGAAATGGGGATCTGAGAATCTAGTACAGTTCAATGCAACTAAAACTCAAGCTTGTATGTTCACCAAGAAGGCTGATCACACAATGCCCAATTTGATGATGTCGGGTACCACTGTTCCTATGAGGTCGTCAATATCCATGCTGGGTGTCACCACCAACAGTGCTCTCTCATGGGACGATCATGTGAGGTCCATTGCGAAAACTGCTTCACAAAAACTCGGTTTTCTTTTCCGTGCGAAGAGATACTTCACATCCCAGCAACTGCTTATGATTTACAAAGCACAAATTCGACCTGTCCTGGAGTACTGTTCACATGTTTGGAGCTCAGCCCCCAAACATACGCCTAAGCTCTTAGATTCAATTCAGAAGAGAGCTATTCACCTAGTCGATGACACAACACTCACCAAATCATTGACCTCTCTAGATCATCGTAGAAAGGTCGGCGATCTTTGCCTTTTTCATAGGTACTTTCACGGTCGGTGCTCAACGGAAATAGAGTAGTAGACAAACCAGACGAGCTCAAGCTGGTCACCCCTACACTGTCAGGCTCGAGACCTGTCGAACATCGCTATACCAAGCATCATTCATCAATAGAACGGCAAAGTTGTGGAATTCTTTGCCTAGTGAAGTCTTTCCTGATGCTTACAACCTCCAAACATTCAAGAAAAATTCCAACACCTTCCTTCTTTCCCAAAATTCCACCGCTGGCTAACACGATGTTCCTCGAACATCATAGGTTTCCCTTTCGTGTTGTCCACAGATAAAAAAAAAAAAAATCTCAGTCAGCGTGTACCTCAGGTTTGGAATCTGGCAACATCCATATTGATTCATGTACTACCACACACTCTGGAGGATCTCTAGAAATATTTCAAATATCGGGATTGAATTAGCTAGAGAAATGTTGAATAATATTTGTTAATCACTCTGAGAATATATTGGTCAGGAATTTCTGGTATATAATGTACATATTCTCTCCCACTTAACAAATGATGTGAAAAAATTTGGGCCTTTAGATACATTTTCTGCCTTTCCATTCGAAAATTTTCTAGGTCAATTCAAAAATTCATTCGTTCATATAGAAAACCACTAGAACAGATTTATTGTCGCTTGAAGGAGTTCTCCCAGGAAAATAAAACTGAGTGCAAAAATTTGCTTGATGAAACACATGTTTTTTCAGAACATTTTGATGGACCACTCATCAATGGGATTGACTTCAATAGGCCGTACAAAAAAATTTCATATAGAGGAATGCAGTTTTCTGTTATATCACATACAGAATCGAATGCATATTGTCTTATGAAAAATAATCAAGTGTTTCAAATTCACAATATAATTGTTACTTCTCAGTGGTCTACTTTTTTGATAGGCAAACATTTCACATCTTATAGGGAACTTTATTCTTATCCAATATCGTCAAAACAGTTACATATATACCTCATAGATGTCTTATCAGACTTAGAAATGTGGAATGTGATAGCATAGTAACAAAATGTTTGGTTATATCTTCTAATGATGGAAATTCTTTGTTGTCGTTTCCCTTACTCCTTGATCATTATTAATATGTGTGCTTTCTGATTCAATATAAGATTACCTATATTTGATTTTTTTATCGGTTAAATTTCATAGCCATTTTTCACTATTTTGAGAAAATCACGTTGAAAGATTCAACTTTTTTACAAATGAGAACTCATGTTGACAGATATATTACTCTCAACACCATCCAACTCCCAAAATTAATAACTCCGAGTTTTTAAATCTAGTACAGCCGTGTGTGTAAGAATTACTCAAAATATGAATTGAATTTCATTTGTTGAATTCGATGAAAGTTTAGGAAGGGGTCGAAGCTTTCAGAAGTCTATATCATTGACGCTGTTCCTATGATTTTGAGTAGGATGCTTAATTTATTAATTTTCTGTCATTGAATCATTTGATTTTTCAGCGAAATTCTTATTTTTTCAGCAAAATTTTGATGTTTTTTCAGCTTTTTGCCCAATTAGGTTTTTTCTTTTTCGAAAGTAACAATTCCAATTATTTCCTTTTCCTACCATATACGTCATTTTGGACGTAAATTCAACGACCTCTTGACGTGATTTGAGATCTAATTCGACGTCAGTCCTGACGTCAATCTACGTCAGTTTTCACGTTGAAATCACGTCGCTGTGTGATGTCACTGGGCTGTGACATTGTGACGACATTTTAACGTTATATTTACGTCAACTGAAATGGTGATAAAAACGTAAGCACTGACGTAAAAAACACGTCATTATGACGATCCATGGCTACCTGTGTAACTGATTGATGGATTGAGTTGATAGATTATCTGATAGCATTCGAGGGAAATAAATCTATCTGGCGCCCATTTCAATTAGTGACAACTTAAATATGTGAACCCACCCCATCTCCTCTATGGTGAACCGGAGAATGCCAATTTGTCCATCGACAGATTAAACTTGCGACCTTGAAATTATTGTAGCGTTACATTGTAACCGGTTGTAACTCAAGCAACGATAACACCCTGAGAAATGAGATGACAGAATTAAATTTCTTGCGAAGTGCCTCAAGAACGTCCAAGTTTAACGTTTCATCCTTTTAGAGAATAATCTGTTTTGGAGATATTGATGGGAATTGACTTTCATATGATCTTGATTACAATAATTATTTTCGCAATGAATTTCACACACAGGAAGGAATGGATTCAATTATTCAGTTACGACTCGGGTTACTATAAACCTCCGAACAACAAACCCACTAGAAGGATCACAAAACAAATATTCTGATGCTAACATGAATTCCCAGAATTATCATAATATTAGTACCCAATCGTCGCCAGTGTTGTCATATCCAATCATCAAAAAGTGATGAATAGTCCATAATATTCAAAGTCCCTTATGAATTCATGTAGTTCAATGCACATATATAATAATAAATTTGGGTCATGACGATTATGAATCAGTTCCGATTAATAGAAGACTGCTACATTATTCTGAGAGTCAGCAATTTTACTTGCTTGGGGGCTCGAAGAACAGCATGGGTATCGTGAATACTTTTTGCTCAACGTTGCAGCACCGCAATCTGATATTGACAGTCGAAGCGATTATTGCTTTGTTTGGTATCGGTCATTATTTACGTTTTGATTTATCGATATTATTCAACTTGTGTTCAGTTTTGTGTACTCAGAATTCATCAGAAACTCAGTTTATTTCCTGTTTTAGTGATTTGATATAATGGTGAGACGTTGTGAGGTGTGTTAAAGACAATTTGAACCGGCGATCAAAACACGTCATTTCATAGGCGAGTTACCATTGTCGTATCATTCGAGATTTTGAAGCATTTTCCCAAATGGAATGGATAAAAATGAATTTAAATTGAATTGATTTGATTACATTGATTATATACATAGGTCAGCTGCGACAGTGTCTTGTGGTAAAATATGTAGCACTGATAAATGCTTCCTTATTTGTAATCAAAATATGCGAAGCTGCTGAAAAATCACTGAGAATAATGATGAACTCAATTAATATTTTTGATGAAAAATATAAGGATATTTCTATACTTCTTCTACACACAACAATGAGAAATTTACCGTTGACTGTTTTTGAAACTAGTCAAACTAATTTGGAGAAATATTTCACTGTAAGACTTCATCATGAGGCAAATAAATTGAAAGATTCAACGGAAGTTAGAGTAAGAAGTATGTTAACAAAAACAATCCTATTCAAAAATCAATAAATTATTTGTGTGATTATCCATGGTTGTTTTTCATTTCAGTCAGAAACACTGCCATTTGTTACATCTTCACATGATTCATGATTTTATTGTTGATATAACATTTCGTCATAATACTTGTCAACACATATTCATTATCGATTTTCATCTATCTACATGAAATGAAATAATCAGACATCAATTTTTCGCGTCAAAATATATGAATTCTGCTCAAGATAAAACCTCCTTCATTTTTGATGATATCGTGAAATGATATAAAAAAGTTTCATCTTCAGATTTGAAAATTACATTCAAATATGCAATCATATCTATTCGCCTTGAAAACGAGTCTTTCTCTTTTTTGAAAATTATTTCCACTAGTAGGTACTGAACTTTGAAATCGTAAATATACTTACATGCACTGTCACTGATCGCCAAAGATATAAATGTTCATTATCGAAATTGAACGTTATTTATGATAAAGAATAAGTAGACAACTGTATACTGAATAGTATACTGTATACTGAATAGTATAGTATAGTATAGTATATATATAATATGGCGTTGAGAATTGAACTCTTCTTGTGACGTGCTCATAATAAGTTTATTGATTACAAGCAAGTTACAAAAATTACCACAGGATTGTGTGTATTCGAATTTTTCGTAACAATGTGAAGGAAGTATAAGGATGTTCATTTTCCCACCAAGAAATGCTGAAAAGTAGCACTGAAATTGTTACGGATTTTCAATTTGGTTTCATCATGAATTAATAATAAATTCGACCCCCTCTGACAACACGGCACTGGTGCTGGGAGAATCAGGTTCTGCTATCCTTGTTTAGACAGAGATAGATACTATAGATGTTGCTTCCAAACAAACTGTATTGCCAGGGCTGTGGATTACTTATCTAGTCTGTTCAATGATCGAAGCTATAAACATACTCATGAAGCCCTCAGGGCGTTATAAGCTATACCGTGCACTCATTATGCTCGCTTATATACTTACTAAGCATTTCTATCCGTCTGAAGATATTACAATGACAATTTGACAATAGTAATACTTTTTATACATCCCTTTATCACGGCTCCAACTTGGTGTACCATGTCTATAAGTACCGAACATATGTATTAGTGTCGTTTTCACTGTCCGGCAATTTCGCCCATTTTCTTGACATGTTCTAGCAATAAAATAGTTGGTCGTACAAAATAACTTTCCAAATGAAAACAGGAAATGTGCCCAAATTTTGGCAAAAAGTGCAGAAAACCCAAGTTCCTGGCGAAATTTCTGTCAGCGAACCTCAGATTCCTATTTAGAGAACCGAAAAACATAAAGGATGAGGAAATCATAACTGGATCAAAGCTTTCCTATGAACCACCTTTTTAGATCTGATATGTCTAGCCTACTGCACCAACATTTTCAAATAAATAGCCAGCTCTATAAATTAGTGCAATGCCATCTGTACTACTGGGATTTATGTAATTATACAGCAGCGCCTCTCCCTCAAGATTATATTTACTTGTAGTACCGCTTTTAGCTGCTAGCTGGTGACACATCCGTGAGCACTGATACTTTTTGTATGGTATATAGGTTATATGATTCGTTCCTCCATTATGTTTTTCTGTGTGACGCTGGTACACGTTATATTTTGTCGAAGCTAAAAATTTCATTGATTCACCATTATGGGTAAAAATCGAGAAAGAAAACGAAACTCAAGTGTATCTTCGGATCGTGAAAATAAAAGGATATCAAGAAAAGATCTGGAGAGGAAAGATTCGAACCTGAGGAAAAAACTAGAGAGAAGCTGTTTGTGTACCACGCCGGCGAGTACTGAGGAGTCGAATATCAGCTCTTCCGGCCCGATGTCCTCACAGAATGTTCATCCAAGAACTCTCAGTTACAAGTTGATGAGAGATAAACCTCTGAAAGAACAATCTATCAGAACGCCACTGGGGCAGATAGATAGAACATATCCCAAAGATAGCTCTGCTAGAACGCCACAGGCGCAAGAGCAGCTTCCACGAGAAGTCACAGACTAGGGAACAGCCATTACTCAAAAATAAACCACAGGCCACAGGCAAATGTTACTACTTCTGATGGAGGTCAGAGAACAGTCAATGAGCTTCTGTGATTCTGAAATCGAGTTAAGGATTCCAGAAAGAAGAGATACGGTTCAAGCTGAAATTCATAATTCATAATCTGTGCAAGAGATAAATAACACATTTGTTGTAGATCCCCGAAGGCAATCATTCTCATTCATGGTCTGTCGAAAGGAGTTAGTCAGAATACAATATACCATCGAATCTGAAGCTTCAAATTCACCACAAGTTAACCCAGAAATTCATGCATTTTTATCAGAAGACACATCTGTTGTACATCCCCTCGTAGATCCTATGTATGGAAATTCTACAATTACTTGGCGCGAAGGCAATGAAAATGACAACGTCGAGAAGAGATGGAAAATTATTCTCCTTCAAGGACTGCCAAAAGAAGATAGGCACCGCCTTCTTTCAGAATACAATATACCATCGAATCAGAAGGCTTTAAATGCAGCACAAGTTAACCTAGAAACACGATCACTCACATTTCGACAGACGACCGTTGTGGAAGCAACATCGACTCTCGAGCTCCTAGACTGGTTAATCCTCCAGAATTCCCAGAATTCAGGCGGCTAAGCCCCTACCGTTCCTTCTTAGGAACACCCTTTTCGAAGAATATTCGATAAACAAATTTCCCCTATAATCCGTTAATCCATAATCCTCTTACAGCGAAGGAGGGAAGTTTGTTATCTTATAGCATGCCGATTTGGCAGCTATAAGGAAACAACGTTTGCAGTTAGATCTCGTCTACGAGTCTAGGTGTGGAAAGCAAGGTACGGCAAGGACAGCACTCAGCAATTCACTCTGAATTGCGAGAGACTGTAATTAACCGTAGTGCCCCCACACAAGGGCTTCCATACCAAGACTCGGCTTGATCCGAGCCCAGCAGTTCAACTAGGTATGAAAACATACCCCAACTCCCTGAATAGCAACACGACTTTAATCTCGACATTCGCCGGGGCGGACCATCCCCGGAAAATGTCGCAATCAAAGAGAAGCCGCAGCGTCAACGGCAAAAATTCCGCGTTCCTTAAGGACGCGGAATCCGACTCGTCCGACGACGCAATGGGTGCGCAAAAAAAGCACTCTCTGAGGAAGCGTCAGCTCAGAGCTGAAAAGCAAAGAGCTGAAGCTGCCGAAGAAAGAGCCGCAGCAGCGGAGCAAAAAAACGCCAAACTCGAGGCAAACATTGAACGCCTTATGCGAACAATCGAGGACCTGCAGGAGGACATCCGCAAACTCTCGTTGGCTCTGAGTCCAGCGAAGGTGGCCGCATCCGCGACCACGAACACGACCTCGGTGCCAGCCGAGAAAAGCTCCTCAAGCTCTCCCCCAAGACCCGTGGCCCCTAAGGCCACAAAAAGGCAGAGGAAAGACCCCGAACTTTCTGCAGCCCCAGCTGCGAAAGTAAAAAGCATGGCTGACGCCGTAAAGAGTCAGCCAAGCAAGCCAGCCAATGGCGAAACCGACATGGAGGTCCAAGAATTCATTCAGGACCCCAAGAGCAAGACACCTCTGCCTATAATACTGCGTGAAGCAGAGAAGTGGATGGCTGTCTCGAAAAGCTTCAGTGACGCCCGTGTAGCGTACACTAAAGCCCGAAAAACTCCGGATGGCATATCCATCCAAACGGAGGACATAGATAACTGGCGAAAGGCCACCAAACTGCTCGAGGGTAAAAAGTACGCTTTTTACACATACAACCTCAGGTCGGAAATACCACTACATGTGGTAATTAGGGGTCTCCCGACAACTATCCTGTCGGAAGAAGTCAGAGACGATCTGACAGAGCAAGGCATCGAGGTCCTGGAATGTCACCAGATTACATCAAGAGTAGCCGGCAGAGGCGCGCTCCCGCTCTTCTTGGTGAACACCAAGAAACGCAGCCAGGAGCATTTATGACATCACGAGATGTTGCCATTTGGTGGTGCGTGTGGAAGCACAGCACAAACCGAAGGGCAGGGTCTCGCAGTGCCATAAATGCCAATGGTTCGGGCACGCACAGAAGTGCTGTCACGCTCAAGAGCGATGCGTGAAGTGCGGTCAGGACCATGAGTCCAAAGACTGCTCTCCACACATCACAAAAGAGCAGATCAAATGCGCAAACTGCGGTGAAAATCACACTGCCAGTTACAGGGGTTGTAAATCGTTCCCCAAACCAAGAGCGAGGCAGCAAGCCTCCACGAACAACGGCACCGCGAAGACTCAGGGCCAACCTAGAGCCGCAACACAAACACGTAAAAACACACAACCCCAGGCAACGACACAAACACCGGTGCAAACACCAGCACAAACCATCCCAGCAATGGGATTCATGGCTGGAATAACAGTTGCTGATATAAAGATGAAGGCATTCATCACTATATTCAAGCAACTCAGCGACAACCAGTAGATGCCAGAAAAACGTCTGCCTGGATCTCTCAAGATCAGCTACTGGAACCTGCATGGAGCTATACTCCGAAAACAGGAATTAATGGAACTCCTCTCGAGAATCCAGTCCGACGTTGGGGCTCTACAGGAAACACTCCTCACACCACACAAACAATTTCACATACCAGGGTATACGTGCTATAGAGACGACAGACAGAACGGCCGCGCAGCAGGAGGAGCCCTCCTGCTAGCGAAAAACGACTTGACACACTACCTCATCAACAAACCGATTGTGGAAAGAGGAGAAATAGTTGCAATTAAGATCCAAACACGCCACGGAGATTTGAAAATAATCTCCGCTTATCTTCCACCTGGCAATAACATCACACAGGACGAAATCAGCAACTGTTTCTCTGACCATCTGTCAACCGTCATGATAGGAGACCTAAATGCAAAATCGAGAGATTGGAATTGCATAAACGAGAACACTCGCGGCAGGAGACTATCGAACATCATATCCGAATTCGATGACGTATTCGTAATTGCACCGCAAATTCCAACGCACTACCCATCAGCGGGGAGGCCAGATATCCTGGATATCGCTCTCATTCAAGCCATTCCCAACACAGTGGACATAGACTGCATCGACTGGTCAAAATATCAAAGAACGGTCTATACCACAATCGGCGACATTCCGCGAATAGAGACAAGAGTAGAACTTGAACAAGCAGTTGCCCACTTAACTCTGGCGATCAAGGAAGCAATGAACTCATGTTCAAACAGCATCCCTGCCACCAGATACGACATCCAATCAGAGATCCCACCTAATATCAGGGAATTGATCAAGGAAAGACGTCGCGCAAAGAGACGCTTCCAGCGCACGCTCGCTCCAGATGACAGAAGAGAGCTGAATAGTGTTAGAAGAGTTCTGCGACTCGAACTCAACGATCTCCGGAGCCATCTGTGGCAGCGCAGGCTGGAAGAACTCCAAACGGAAGATAACTCCGCATGGGCAATGCAAAAAGTTCTAAGACATGGACGACGAAAACCGTGCCCACCAATACACGGTGAACAAGGTATTGTATACACTGACGCAGAGAAGGCAAAAGCCTTCGCTGACTTCTTCGAACGGCAGTGTATAGAAAAGAATGTTCCGGACACTCACGAAGTTAGGGAAACCGAGAGACATACGCGCAGAACCAAATACCGGATAATAACAACACACGAACCAAACACGACACTTGACCCCTGCTCACCCGTAGAGCTGAGAGACATCATAAAGAACTTAGCAACACGCAAAGCACCCGGCACAGTCGGAATACCGAACAGAGCACTCAAAGCTCTACCTAGACGAGGTATAGCAGCACTTACGAACATCATAAACGCAATACTTAGACTCAAACACTTCCCAAACGAATGGAAAAAGGCAACCGGTATAATGATCCCGAAACCACACAAAAATCTTTTATTTCCACAAAACCACCGGCCTATCAGCTTGCTCCCATCCATGAGCAAAGTGGCAGAACGAGTGATTCAAAATCGATTATCGGACATGTCTGACGAATTGAACGTCATCCCAGACGAACAATTCGGGTTCAGACAAAACCATTGCACAGAGATGCAAGTTCTACGCATAGTAGATTACGCTATTTCAGGTTTCAATATGGGAAAGGGTCATTATACGGGGAGCGTCTTCCTAGACGTCTCCAAAGCCTTCGACAGAGTTTGTAAGGACGGACTACTGACAAAAATGGTTGATTTCGGGTATCCGCTATCCATGGTGAAGCTTATAGCTTCCTTCCTGGCGAGACGCAGATGTCAATGCAGAGTTGGCAGCGTGATCTCGACAGAAAGAGAGCTAGAAGCAGGCGTACCACAGGGCGCAGTCCTGTCACCATTACTCTTCTCCATTTTCACCGCTGATATGCCGCGACCCGAAAACAACCAGAACAAACTTGCCCTATACGCTGACGATACCGCAATAATTGCAAGATCTTCGCACCCCGCCATGGTAACGAGATACCTGCAAGAACAGGTTGACAACCTGGAAGGCTGGTTTTATCGATGGAAAATCCCAGAAACCCAGAAAAAGTCAAGCGGTCCTATTTACTAGACGCAGGACCAACCCTATAGGGCAAGTTATCATCAACAATACACGTATACCCTGGTCGGACGAAGCTACTTATCTAGGAGTAACCCTAGATAAGAAGCTAACATTCAGACAACACATCACGACACGGTTGAACTTAGGTAAAACTGCCAGACATAATCTCCAACCACTAATAGGGCGCAGAAGCAACATGGCACTCAAGTTGAAACTGCTCCTTATTAGAACTATCCTGCTTCCTATAGTCTTGTATGCATCGAGCGCATGGGGACAATGCGCTCCAACATACAAGAAAAAGATACAAACTTTCATGAATGTATCGCTTAGGATGGCAGTGAACGCTCCATGGTACGTCCCAAATAGATTCATCTATAGGGACTTGAACATCAATCCAGACTATGTCAGCAGCTACCTGAATCAACACGCACAAACACTGTTTGAAAAAACAGAAACACACACAAACCAACCTCTACACGAAATCTCGAACGTTGATCTAGATCCACGCTTCGGGAGAATCAAGTACCGAAGACCAGTACACCAAATAAATCAAAATTAAATCATACAAACTAAAATTTTCCTTATAATCATTTTTAATTAAATTCACTCAGGCAAGATAGAGTAACGTAAATAAAACGCATCCCGTAAGGGAGGGAACCACCACAAGCACAGCAAGTAGAAAAGCCAATAAATTTTTTAGACATAAAGGTTTTAAAGTCAAACGACGGAAACCAGGGTTAAGGGGTAGATCTAACATATACATCTTTGCCAGATGCATAAGGTTGTAGTCCACTCGTGAGTGAGTGGGGGTGGATGGACATGGGGATGGGGAGCTATCATATAACACGAACCAGTTATATGGCGGCACCCGATCCTGGGCTTGCAACCTTTAGGGGGGCGTGGTGGTGGTAACCTAGAAATTCATGAATTTTCATCAGAAGACTCTGAAGTTCCAATGGGAGAATTACTGTTTGGGACAAACCTGGGTGAAAAACTGAAAGCTGCTAAGGCAGTTGAAATGTCAGGCAAGAACTCAAACACACTGTGGTTCAGCCGAACACATATAAATCCTCATATTCTGCTGCTAGTAATGCCAAATATAATAATAACTTCTATCCAAAGAAGAAAGAAACATATGTGAATCCTTACTAACAAAATAAGAGAAAATGAATAAAGTTGGTAAACGATAAGTGCTGATGCATTGTTTCGTACAGAATCAATCAAATGAAATTGGGACAGATATATGATTAAAATATAAATAAGATGTAGTATACATAGAGTATAAATAAAAATGTGGGATAGATAAAATACAGGTTGCATAACATTCAATGAGAATGATAGCAATATAAAAAAATGACAAGAATAATGAGGGTGACAGACAAATAACGGACAGACAAAGTTCAAGACATAAGTAATGAAATTGAAATGACGATTACTATAAAATTGATCGAAATAAACAATATATACCATGTCTAGTCTAGAATAAGATGTGATATATATATACATACACATATATACACACACCTGTATAAAATTATTTAACGGCCAAAGTCATAATAATGCACAGTAGAAACAGTTGAGTTTCAAAATGGCTTGAAATCATGGATCTTGGATTGGAGAGAATAAACTCTTTCAATTTTGTCTAAAACAAAGTTCTATATGTTATATTTTCCGGTATGATATCGTATAGTTTTGGTGCGCAAAATGAGTATGTAAAACAGTTTTCAATATCAATGGAGTAATGTAATGATGTTTCCGACATAGCCATGACGTGAAAGTTGTTTATTATTTTTATTTGTATGGAATATATGTGGAGCAGAGAAAATATAGTTGTCTCAAGTCAAGTATCTGTGATTCTTTGTATAGGTCGTCTGTTGGGTATCTTGAGTTTTTGGTATGAATTACCTTTAGAAATCTCCTTTGTGTGACTTCTAACGAGTGAGTAAGCGATTCCAAACTTGCGCCACAGACAACGATCGCATATCTGAGATGACTTTCAACTAGAGAGTAGTAAAATGTCCTCAGCTGATATAAAGGTAATATATTTTTTAATTCTTCAAATTTGAATGAGATACTTCTTAATTCATTTGTCACATAGGTTGTGTGTAAATTCCATTTCAAGTGCGGATCAAATATGACTCCCAAGTATTTAATTTTTTTTCGGTAATATGTATATTCAGTCTGCGCCAAACTTGATTTCTAGTTGGTTATAGGGAGGAGTGTCGGATGAAGTACAGCTGAACGGTACGTTATTGGTTTTTTCGAAGTTCACTGTCAATAGTTTTTTATCTAGATATTTTTTTATATACGAGAAGTCTTCTTCTGCCTTAGATTTCAATTCGATCAAACTTTCAGCACTATAGAAGATAGCTGTGTCATCTGCAAAACCGGTTATGCTACCTTGAGTTTGTAGTGGGAACAGATCATTGATGTATATTTTGAAGAGTATAGGGCCTCTTATGGATCCTTGCGGAACTCCATATTCGAACGTTTCCGCACTACCGCAGACATCATCAACCCTTACAGCCTGGAGTCTATTTGTCAGGTAAGAGCCTGCAAAAGTAAATTGTGACTGAATGTATCGAAAGCTTTTGATAAGTCAATGAATATTGTTGAGCACGGTTTGGTGAATCTGCGATCTTCAGTTTTCAGATCATCACTACCAGCCGCCTTTTTATTTTCAAGGTCTTTTTTTGCATTTTCGATTTCTTTCATATCAATACGAATACGATCGAGTTGGGCATAGTGGCTCTATTGTACTGGAATAGTGGGTTTGATTTAATTTTCTTGGCCAAGTTTTTCCTTGTGTTGATGTAAGTTCTGTTGAATTCTGAGTTTTTCCTTTTTTACTTTAACTTATGTCTTCTATTACCTTCCATAGATTTTTCGAACAATTTTCCATGACATTCAATTTTTTGTTCATAGTAATTATTTTTTGTTTTTATTATTAACGCGTTCAGTTTGTTTCTGTCGATTTTGAAGTCCCTCCTCAATTCTATGTTTTCAGGTTCTCTCTGAATATTCAGGTACAATATATTTTTTTTATTCACAGAGATCAGTAGGCCATTGATCATCCAGGGTGCAATTTTGTAATGCTTTCTTCGGAATAGACGCTTTTCGGTACATATTCAAGATCCTCTTGATAAGTATCTCTGAATGTATTGGTTGATGTGTTTGCATCATTTGAGTTGTACACTGGAAGCCAAGAGATTGGTTCGAAGACATTACCTGTTTTGTTGTAGATGAAAATGAGATATTTGTTATCATTTGTTTTGTTTTTCAAACATGACCTGCAGAATCGTAGTGAAGTGGTCTGTTATGTGCGTTTACCGAACCAAGTGAATTATATTTCCTTTCAGAATTCCATCAGATTTGATGAAGATATGGTCTATACATGATTTGTTATCACCCTGGACTCTAGTTTCAACATTTATCGCAGATTGGTAGCCAAACTCATGCAGAATATTCAAATATTCTACACTATTTCTGTCATCAGGTTCTAGCATATCAATTTTCCAGCTTTTCGAGGGATTTTCTCCTCGTTTTTAAAAAATAGAGTAGAAATTATTATTACTACAAATATATTGAAATAATTTTTGATAACTTCTACTCTATTTTTTAGAAACGAGGAGAGAAAATCCCACGAAAAGCTGGAAAATGAACGTACCACCTCCTCGAAGAACTTACAGAGGGTATCTAGCATATAAATGTTTATATCACCTATGATTATGCAAAGATCATCTTTGCCATTATTATACTCTTCTAGATATCTAGCCATTCCTGTATTGAAATCCTGATTACTTGAATTGGGCAACCTGTATGATCCCGTAATGATTATATTATATTTCACATCTGTGGTAATATGAATTTGAAGTGCTCCAATGTTATTGAATATTTCAATCGATTTATTGGAGGATTGTAAGGACGATCTGATATAGGCTACTACTCCATCATTTTGATTGGTATTACTCTCATTGTATATCACGTCATATCCATTGATATGAAAAAGGCTCAGATCAGATATTTGTCTAGTTTCACTCAACACTATACAATCGAAATCAGATGCCATGTTCTGCAAGAGAATTTTGAATTCATCCAGATTTTTGTTCATGCTCGGTATATTCATGTGCATTATCTTAAAGTTATTATTTTTCTCATTTATCAGTAAGATTTCTGAATATTTATCAATTGTATCACTTCTATAAGTCTGCATTGATTGTGTTTTAAAATGATCCATAGTGAACATGAATTCATATAATAATAATAATAACTCGTCTTCATTCATCCATAAAATTATAAAAGTGATATAGATGAAATGGCGAAGTGTCAACCCAAGGGTGTTTTTTAACTTAACCATGATACGTTAGTGAAACACTGCATTAACCATAGGAGTGCCAGAGGGGTCAATTGATTCAATTCAAGATCCAATTTGTGTAGATAATAATAATGATTTCAGCTTTTTTTTGAAATTCAAGATACTGTAGTCATAAAATTCATTGGGTAGTTGATTATATGATTTACAGGCATTGTACGTAAAGGAACGTTGAAAGGTAGACGTCTTATGTTTATAGATTGTCAGCAATCGTGAATTCCTAGTGCAGTATTCGCTGGTATCACCTATTCTTACAAGTTTTTTAGGAAATACGGAGGTTTTTCGATCTTTAATATTTTATGAGCAAGAGTGAGCAAATGTGATTTTCTAACATCCAATAATCTGAGCTTACCCGCTTCTAGAAATTTATGGCTTATGTGGTCGTACTTCCATGGGAAAATCTAAAGCAGGAGTTCTGAATTTTCTGCAGGCGGTCACTGTCGGTTTTCAAGAGAGCTGGTCCATATACACAATGACAATAAGCAATTCTTGAAAGAATAAGAGACTCACAAACTTGAAGTTTCAAACTAGAATTCATGGCATGTCGATTCGGGTAAAGCTGTTTTAAAATATTGTACGAACCACGACAAAGTTGATTGACATGTTTTGTAAATCTCAATTCTGTGTCTACCCATAACCCCAAGTTTGTTACCTCGTTCCTAATGGGAATTGTGTTACCGCCCATGACGATATTTGAGGAAGTACTGGCAAGCTCACGTTTATGCTTTGGTCCAAAAAACAAAACACTTGGCTTCTTTGCGTTCAACATAAGGTTATGCGCTGCAGAGATATTCACCAAGGATTCTAAATCTGAGTTCACAACATTAGTACTATCAGGTTGTTCTACATCAAATGATAGATATAGTTGTGTGTCGTCTGCGTAATGGTGTATGTTACAATGCGAAACATATGAGTGGAAGTCCGAAATATAAATGGAAAATAACAGGGGTCCTAAGATATACCCTTGCGGTACACCAGATTCCAGTGTTAGAGGTTCTGAAGTCTTCAGGTCATAAACGACTTTCTGACTCCTTCCTTTCAACTAACGCCCCATCAGCCGAACAGAATCTTCATCAAAGCCCAAATACCCCAGTTTGTCGAGGAAAACGTCGTGATCTATAGTGTCGAATGCCTTGCTGTAGTCCAGTAAAACTAAGCACGTGACTTTTCCCTCATCCAATGCTCGGAAAATGTCATCGACTATCATTGTGAGTGCTGTTGTGGTACTGTAACCATCTCTAAAACCGGATTGTATTGGTGGTATAATATTGTGGCTCATTCATTCATCTGTTTGTATAGAATTTTTTCGAAAACCTTTGATAGTACTAATAGAAGACTGATGGGTCTGAGATCATTGAAATTTTCGGGGTTTCGTATTTTTGCAAGAGGGATTACAAGAGACATTTTCCAAGCTATAGGAAGCGTAGATTGTGTGATGCAGTAATTCAATGAATAAGCGATATGATCAATTAGCAAGTTAGAGATCAGGTTCAACATTTTCAGGGATATAGAGTCGAATCCTGTTGCGTTACTTTTGATTGAGTGAAGACATATTAGTACCAATTCTTTGTCCACAGTATGGAATTTGAACTTGTCATTCACATGGTATCTGTCGTGCTTGTATTTTTCTAGTAGTTCTGTCTGGAGATTAGTTTTTGTTACATTAGGTAATGTCGTAAAGTGTTGATTAATGACGTCAACATTAGCTAGGTTTTGTGGCAATACATCATTTTCATTTTTATTGACAGCATTCATTTGTCTTAGTGCCATCCACAATTTTTTGGGATTCCTTTGTCGTGATACGTAATCAAGATATGCTTTTTTCTCGCGTATTATGGACTGATTTGTGTAGCTTCGAAGCATCTGATAGTATTCCCATCGAGCTGGAGTTTTATATTTCTTATAAGTTCTTAGTGCCTTGTCTCTTTTAGTCATCATTATCTTAATAACATCCGTTAGCCAAGGAGCTGGGGGTTTTGTTGTACGTACCGTTCGTATTGGTGCTAAATGATCGAATATTCTTAACAGTGAATTATTGAAAAAAGTTATCATTTCATCGATATTGTTGCATCTATAAATATAAGCCCAGTCAACATCGTGAAAATGTAGTAAGAAAGTATCCATTTCGAATTTTGAGAAGTCCCTAAATCTGACATATTTGATAGCACGTTTGTCCGAAAAAATTTTGACATTACATATCGTAGCTGAGTGATCGTTATCTGATACCCCATCGACATGAGCGACAGCGATATTCGTGAGATTATCTTTATCGGATGTTATTATTAAGTCCAATAAAGTATTCGAATTAGCTCTTATACGCGTGGGTTCCGTGATTAACTGCGATAGTTCAAAAGATTCAAGAAAGTCAGTGAAGTGTTTTACCTTCGAAGAATTCTCCAATAAATTTATATTGAGATCGCCTAATATGACAATTTGTTCCCCATAAGGCAATACTGTGGCCAATGCATCTTCTAATTCGCTAAAAAAATCCAGAACATTTGAAGAATGAGGTCTGTATATGCCACCGAAAACATATTTATTTCCCGCGAAACTAGTTGAGATCCAATATTGTTCGATGTTTGTGTTAATTTTACTGTATATTATTTTATAACCCATCAGGGATTTATTCAAATACATTCCTATTCCTCCTCCTCTACCGTTGAAATTAGGTCTATCAAATCTTATGAATTCATGTGTCTATAGATATCAGATCAGATGGTATATTATCATTTAACCACGTTTCTGTAATAATGAAGATTTGAAATTCCTCAACCAGGATGAAACTTTTCACAACATCATAATGTGCTGAAAGGGACCTAACATTCAAGTGTCCAAGATGCATTATCAATCGACTTTGGAAATACTATTTCAGCAGTATACTTGACAAATAAGAAGATACAAAAAATATATATACATTAAAATCTAGAAAGAACAGACAACAATGTTAATCTACTTATTATCTGATGAAAGAAGTAGTATGCATGAGGAAGGACTATTGTGATTTGATATCAGTATGATTTTAATATTAGTCCATTGTCATTGTTACTTCGTAGGAATGGGTTCTTACAGTTGAATATTGGATCAAATATAAACGAAGATCCAGTAAACAAACTCAATCATTGAATTTAAGGGGCCCGTTGAGGTTCAAGCGGAAACCTGGACTAGGAGGGCGTTATCATCAGAAACAAAGATTCCCTACTTACAGTAATAGAGAGTGAAGAATCGAATATTCAGTTCACTTCTCTTCTTTCTGGCCTTTCTACGGCTTCATCACTTTTCACAAAAATTTCAATTCCTTCGTTGACCTACCTGAGAATGTAGGGTGTAAACTCCTATCTAGATGATTATTGTTTGATGAGAGAAACTATGGAGGAGTGTCAATTCTTCGTTAAGTTGAAACACTAACAGTGTTGGGATTCATCATGAATGAACAAAAAAGTGTTCTGGTACCTACTGAACGATGTAGATTTTTGGGGTTCATATTCGATTCCGAACAAATGACATCAGAACTTACGAAAGAAAAGAGACACAAAATTCTTGATTCAGCCAATTTTATGGAGAAAGAAGCATCAAATAAAAATTAGACAGTTTGCTCGTTCATTCGGAATGCTAGTTTCAGCTTAGCCTGCAGTGAAGTAAGCAAAACTTTGCATTGAAGATTTCGAAAGAATTGAGTATTCAGCATTGAAAAGAAAAAAGCAGTGTTCAATAGTGTTATGACTATTCCAAGCTCCCTTAAAGAAGATCAAGAATGGTGGTCAGATAATAACTCAACTGCGAAAAAATGAAATTAGACAGAATAGGTTCGCTTAATCTAATATACTGATGTTAATCTAATATACTGTTTTGAATGGACAATACTACAGCATTGTCTTGGGCAGCAGTAAACATCAACATTTGCATGAGTTTGCAAGTTTGGCAATGGTGTGAACATAAGAAACTTTCGATTTGTGTGTCATATGTTCAGTCTAGTGACAATAAGGCCGACGAAGCATCTCTTATGAAATCCCTAGAAACGGAATGAGAATTAGCAGACTTTGCCGTCATATGAAATGTCATCGATATATTTCTCGCAGTTGTTGCATTCACACTCAACTGGAACGGTATATTCTCGGGTATATTTTTCTATGCTTTTTACTCGGCTGAACCCAATTTCAATGAACTCCAACAAAATTTTCAAATCAGGATAAAAAGATCTTCATTTTTATCAAAAGGTGTACAAGATTTCGCATTTGAAATAATGAAATTTATGTTTTCTCATCATCCTGAAATCAATTTATTTGTTCCGATATATCTGAAAGATAAATAAAAACTTCTACTGCCAGTTGTAGGTGGGTATCATTATATAATGTATAACTCTGAACAGGGTTTTCCTATATATTTTTGCACCCCACCTTCAGTGGTTATTTCGAAAGTCATCAAGAAATAATGAGTATAGAAGTTTCATATTTTTTTCTGAATCATGAGAATTTCTGGTCAAAAATTTCAAATTATTCCGGCGAATGTCATATTTCGACATATTGTCGATTTTTTTCAATGGAAAACTCTGTATATTATTTCTCATCTTACAAGTGCTATTTTTTCTGATTTCGAAAATATATTCATATATGCTGAATTTCATCCATCAGTTTTCGAAATATAACGAATGTTAAGTAATGTGCACTGAAACATAGTTAGCCATTCTTAAGAGGCAATCGGGAATGACAGGATCTGGTGCCATTTTAATGGTTCACCTATTGAATTCATTTAATAACTTTTGAAAAAACGCTGGTAAGTAGGATGCGAAAATATATGGGAAAACCCTGTAGGCGATTTTATCTATTACCATGTCATGTTCAAGGAATAAACCAATTTTTTTCTCAAATGGATTTCGGTTTTATCTCTCGAAAATATGTTTTCTTGTACTAAGCAAGAAGATAGTGTCTCATCAGATTTCACATATTATGCAGTTTTTTCAAACATGATTGGGTAATGTGAGGTGCAATTGGTGAAATTATTCCATCTTCCTCTTTGAAATTGTTTCAGGACATAAAATACAGTGTCGTTCTCCTCCAATGCCAGGTAGAGAAATGAATGGAAATATCCCAGAATACACTACTACAGGCGAGAATTGCTACGGGAATAATTAAAAACCAACCTGCTAGATCTCTCAAATTTTCCATTTTCACAGATTTTCTGAATTTTTTCTCCTCTTATCTAAAATCCGCACTAATTATTTCAATTTCTCTTTCTATTCTCAGGAACGAGGAGAGAAAATCACAAAAATCTGTGAAAAATTAATACACCACCTCCTCGATCAACCCACAGGTAGTATTCTTTTAAATTTTGTTCAGAAATTCTCAACTTTGCAATACATATACCATTTCCATGTGATTTTTCTAAAAGACATATGAAAATACATGAATCTACAGATGTTTTCTTCATTTTAGATAATCATGTTCAAGAGATTGGGATAGCCACTTCACTTCACAGCATTCAGTTTAATTTCAGTATGAAATAAAAAAATCCGGAGCTTCTCTTTTCACTTCAGAGCACATACAAGAAACTGGAACACAGCATTCAGGTAAAAGCTCTAAAAAATGGCAACAAAAATTACCCTCAAATTGAAACCACATAAAAGAATTCAACATATTTCTTCAAAGATAAGGTAGTTCATCAATGGTTGCAGCCTGCAAAGTCCCAGTCTTTAAGTGGCCGTTTGAATAATATGACACCACTGCGTCTGAACGAGAATGGATATGGACACAACGGTACATCTATCAAATCGAATTCTTTGTATTTGTCACAGAAAAATTCAAAATCAGAAACAAGAAATAGAGGTCATTTGCGTAACTAAAATTCCACAATTACCACTTCCTGGTATTGTGGAAGTATTTTATATTCTCTGATGTCGTCCATCCAATTCTAGCTTCAATTTATCAACCAATCACTTAACTCTCGATTCAGTCATTTCCCAGAAAATATAATGAATTTTATTTTTGAACTGACAAAGTCTCTTTTTAAAAACAATTTATTTCGACAAGAGTACAATTATATGAGATGTTCGTTGTGTGAAGTTATGATTCTGACTGAACTTGGGAATTAACAAAATGAAACAAGAATATTCTCAAAGCGTCAGCGAAATCTGATCGGTCCATGAGAATGCCAATGCAGGATTCCAGTTCTTGGGAAGCTTATGGGAACCGTTAATATAATTCCTCCCCCTGAAGATTCAACTTATGCAGTGGAGCGAGGAAGTTGAACCTCTACCAAATTTATGTCCTGGGCTAGGTTACTCGTATTCTTCGTTCGTCCGATGATCTTCAGATTTCTGATGGTTAAGTATGCTACACCAGATGCTGCCAAAATATATAGGATGATGGTCCACATAGAATGAAAATGGGATATACTGGTGTGCTGCAAGTTCGGCTGGTTTTCGATGATTTTCTTCGTTATGAGATGGAGATCGTCTAAATCGGTATCTTCTAAGTGAATGGTCCAATTTTGCTGTTTTGTTAGACTCTGATTCAGTTGCGGGAAAAGGATCAATTGACGATAGTTCATTGATTCCTCTTCATTGGCAATCAGCTCGGTATCGGTTATAACTTGGCATCCGATGGGAATTTCCATCAGGTATGAACCACGTAACCGAATGATTTCTTCTTGTTTTCGGCATTTGAGGCTAACCGTCTGTTCTTGTGGAAAGACTGCTATCCATTGTTTCGATTCTAGTTGTCTGATGATGGGCTTTGAAATCCTAACAGGAACTTGTCGACAGCTTGAAGGATCTCTCCTATCTAGGAGTTGGATTTCGCATGGGCCATTGGATTCGGTTTCTGTTAAGTCTACCTTCTTGCATACGAAGTAGTTGGGGACGATTTTGGTGCAAAGGTCATCCGAAAAAGCGAAGTACAAATCACTCTTCAAGAGAAATCTATCGTTTGGTAAAATAGTCTTGAACTCACTCAGACTAGGTATAGGTATCGAATATAATTGATAATGGTTGAATGTTTCTCTAAAGGTGATAGGTAAATGTAATAGATAAGTGATTTTATTATTTTTGATATAACGATCAATGTCTAATTTTTTCAATCAATAAAATATTTTCTAGTGTTATTTCGAACGGTAGTTGTGCTGTACTGATTGAGTTTTTGAGTTTCAAAAGCTCATTGTATAAATCAGGGATTCGTATTATACTTGGATGCATGGTGTTCAATTTTGAAAAGGTCATTGAATTTTCTATATCTTGGAGAAGAGAATTGATTACTTCGTAAAGGTTCACCATATGGTTCATTAGATCTTTCAGCATGAGTGAATGACTGAGGTTTTGACTGAGTCCTATGTATAAGGCCATTTGATATATTTTGAATTCTAGTTCTTTCTCATTGTGGGTGATTTTTCGAATTGTGTCGTTGAATTTGTTTATAATATCGGTGGAAATTGAATTCTGTCTGACTATGTTACTTGCCAATCTGCTTTGGTTTTCTTGAATATCTTTTATTAGCTGATCATAACGTTCGCCGTCACTGGCATCTAAATTTCCGGATACTGCTTTGAAAAATGATCCGAGGCCATTAATCAAACCTCTTTTGGTACGTTTCGGCTGTGGAATGATTTCTTGTATCTTAATTTCTGTTCTTTCTTTTGTGAGAGTTAAAATCCGTAGATTTTCTGAAGCATCGTCTGAATAATTTTTATTTACACTGAGAGTCTCCAGCAATCTTCCATATTGTTTATCAAGTCTATCGATTTCGTCAACTATGGGGTTCAAGTCGAAAAAATGTATGAATGTATGTATGTACTCTTGCACTTTGGCTGTTCCTAACTTAACTGGTAAGAGACCAGGGTTGGATTCCAAGCTTTTCATTTGGATTGTTTCCTGGTATCCCATCACGAGGGGAAATCTGAAATATTATTAATTCTAACTAATCGAAACTATAAGTATTCCTTAGAGGACGTTTTAGATTATCCATATGGACTTTAGCTTGAGAGGTTGTTGTGACTGTTTTGCGTTTTTCGTTTACTTTTTCTATTTCAGTGGGCTTATTGAATTTATTAGCGTCTTTCTGTCGAATGAATTTTTTCAAATAGGTTTTATCGGTTTGCTTGAATAATTTGGGACTATCACGGGTTTCGTTCAATTTTGATATAACTTTTTCCTTATTATCTCTGAGGGTCTGATTGATTTTTGAATACAGTATTTTGGTCTTTTCTTTGTGATTATTTACGTAATCATTGACTAAAATTCTATCGATGTTTATATCAAAAGGATTTTCGTTACTTATATGTCCGTTCACAACATCTATTGGCTTGAATTTTGTAGCTGAATGTATTGAATGATTATAGGCTAATATCGCATATGTCATTTTCAAATTGATCGGAGTTCTCTGAAATCCTTGAGTATTTAACAATCTTATATGCTCTATTAATGTAGAATGTAATCTTTCTATAACACCATTAGATTGAGGATGATTTGGTGAGCAGAAATGAAGTTTTATTTTGTGGAGGGCCAAAAGTTCGGTTATGACGCTGTTTTTGAATTCAGTTCCGTTGTCGACTGTGATTTGCTTCGGAACACCGTGGTGTGAAAAGAAAGTTATTAGATTGTTGGTGACTTCGGTTGAACTTAAAGTTTGCAGTTTATATGCTTGTGCATATTTAGAAAAGGTGTCGATGATTGTTAAGAATTTAGTTTGTTCTAGGGTAAACGTATCTAAGTGGATAATTTCAAATGGTTCGCAAGCCGTTGGGGTTATGTTCATTTGCATTTTCACTGGTTTTCTCTCGTATTTGCTCTGTTGGCAAATCTCGCAATCATTTATGAGTGTTTGAATCGATTTCTTAAGATCTGGCCAATAGTATTTAATTTTGATTCTATTTTCCGTTTCGTCAATGCCGCGATGATTGGTTTTACTTTCGTGGTAGTTCTTTATTATTTCCGCGATATCGTATTTATTGGTAACGTCTATTAGTTTCCTTAGACAACGCTTTAAAATAAATGAGGGCCACACGAAATTTCTTCTAACTACTTCCGCAAATTTTTCATACATGTTTGGTTCGCTAAAATATAAATGGTAAGAAACTTTTGGAACAACGTAATTCTTCATGAAATTCACGACATCATGTTCGAATTGATTTTCTGAAATTTGAACGTAAAATCTTTGTTTTTTCTCGAATAGAATGATGTGTTTTATCTTAGCTGGTGAATGTAATACAGATTGAAATATAATTTGGTTTTGACCGTGATTGACAGGAGATTCCGAAATGGGAATATCGACTATTGGGTTCTGTTCGAAATTTGTATGAATGGTAATATCATCGTCATTATTTTGATCAATATCATCGTAATTTTTATTTTCGTCTGGTTGAACTTGCATTGATATATTGTCTAATTCGGAAGATTGATTCGGAATATTATTATGTTATGTTTCGCCGAAAATTTCGTTCAAATCTGGGTCTGGAAGGTTATTCGCTTGTGTTTTCATTAGATTTTCGATCAATTATCAACGTCTTCGGTCTCTTTAGTATGGATTTCGATTCTCGACAAAGTGTCAGCGTTGGAATTCAATTTGCCTCGTTTATAAGTTATACTATAGTCAAATTCGTCTAATTTAATACGCCATCTTAATAATTTTGAATTAGGGTCTTTTAAAGAAAATAACCACTGAAGTGGTTTGTGATCAGTGACGATATTGAAATGTCTTCCGTACAGGTACGGCCTGAAGTATTTGGTCGCCCATACGATAGCTAGCAATTCTTTTTCTATCGTACTGTAATTTCTTTCGGAGTCATTCAAAGTACGTGAAGCGTACGCTACTGGTTTATCGAATCCGGAGTGATCTTGAGAGAGGACTGCACCTACCGCAACATTGCTTGCGTCGGTAGTCAAACTAAATTTTTTGGAAAAATCCGGATATTGTAAGATTGGTTCATTCATTAGTAAGTTTTTGCAAGTTTCAAAACATTCGATGAATTCTGCATCGTGAATGATTTGAGCACCCTTTTTCAAACACTTGGTTAGTGGTTTCGTAAGCTTGGCGAAATTATTGATAAATCTTCGGTAATAGCCTAGAAGACCTAAGAATCCTTTAATTTGTTTCGTGGTTTTAGGAAGTGGAAAATTCTTTATTGCAATAATTTTGTCTGGGTTTGGCTTGACGCCATCAGGGGTAACAATATGGCCAAGGTACGCGACTTCTTTCCTTAAAAACTCTGATTTGTCCAACTGTACTTTGAAATTAGAGTCTCGTAGCCTTTGGAATACATTTCTAAGACGTTCTATGTGTTCTTGCAATGATGTTGAAAAAATAATTATGTCGTCGAGGTAGACAAGACATTTTTCATTCTGGATACCACGCAGAATGTTATCCATGACACGCTGAAACGTGGCAGGGGCATTCTTTAGACCAAAAGGCATCCTAAGGTATTCAAATAGCCCGTATTCTGAATTGAAAGCAGTTTTTGCAATGTCGTTTTCGTCCATCTCGATTTGGTGGAAGCCGCTCGCCAAATCAAGGGTTGAAAAATATTGACACTTTCCTAATTTGTCCAAAAGATCAGTTATATTAGGTAAAGGATACTTATCGTCTACCGTCTTTTCGTTCAGTTTACGGTAGTCAACGACTACGCGCCATTTTTGTCTACCGGAGGCGTCCAACTTCTTTGGGACCACCCAAATTGGTGATGACCAAGGAGAGTTACTAGGCCTAATGATTTTCTGTTTCAGCATACTATCTAGTTGTTTTTTAACTTCCTCTTTATGAATGAAAGGGTAGCGATATGTTTTTGTGTAAATAGGAATTTCGTCGTTTGTTTTGATCTTATGTTTAACTTGATTAGTGAAACTCAAAGGTGTATTTTCGTTATAAAAGATATCTGAATATTCCTTGCACAGATTTAGGATATTTGATTTTTCTTCAATATTTAGATGATCGATTCTCAATTTGGAAATGTCTAATTTTTGTTTAGGAGTATCATCAAAATTATTGAAATTGAATTCTTGGATATCATGTCTATTAAACTCTTCAACATCAAGTGGAGCAGAAAAATCTAAAGTAATCGACTTTGTTGTATTATTTAAGATTGAAGTTATGGCTTCGCCATTTCTTGCAACAGTAAGACATTCTGGTATTTCACAGTTATGAATTTTCTGATGGGGTATTATGATTTCTCCGTTTTCGATAGAAGTTTTTACTTTTATAATCTGTTCAGTCCGTGGAGAAATCTTCATTAGATTCAACTCTGTTCTAGTCCTATGATAGGATAAATTTATTTTAGCAAAAGGTGTGATCAGTATCCATTTATCAAAATTCAAGTTAGCTTGCAGTAGCTTCAAATTATCTAGACCTATTGAACCATGAAATGAATCGTGAAACTTGAATAAATAGAATTTCAATTTTACTGGTTTTGGCATATTGAAAATCCTAGAAGTAGGTAAATGTGCACTATACTTATGTGCAGATCTTTGGAACACTGTAGAGACTATAAATGGGTCGTTTTCAATTGAATTTGGAAAATATTTGAATGCGATGTCAGGATCTATGAAGGATTTTGTAGATCCTGTGTCTATTAATATTTTGAGATTATGTTCTGGGAAGGTTATATACGGTAATTCACTAGAATCCGTATTATTGAATGATATTATTGGTTGATTTACCTCGGGTTGCTTTTTGTTTGATCTACGCAAAAATTTTCATCATAAAAATATTCGTTTTCCTCGTCATATGGCTTCGATTGATTATTTTCGATATTTTGTTCATACTGCGGTTGAGGTATTGGTTCCTCAACTTGAGTATTGTAAAGTTCTTCTGAACTGAAATTCTTCTGTGGTTGCCTGTATTGAGAGGGACCTGCTTGATTATTATGACGATAGGTTTGTCTGGTATTGACTGACATTGGCGTCTGGTTATATGATGGTTTAAAATTCGGGTTGGACGTGAAAACATTTGTACCGCGATTTTGTTGTGATTTGTGTTGTGATTTGACTCGGCCTTGTTTGAAAATTGATCTGTTGCGATGAGAACTGATTATTCGCTTGATTGGATGTTGGTCTAGGGTTGAAATTTGATCGCTGGCTAAAATTTGAATAGTTTTGATTTCTCTGGTATGAATTTTGCTGTGATCTGTAATTTGGCCTGGTTTGTAAATTATTTGGTTGTCTATTAACTGGTCGGTTATTTATTTGTGGATGATTCTGATGAGAATGAGTCTGATAATATTGATTGTTTTCTTCTTGGGTGATAAATTGAAGTGCTTGGTTCAAATCAACGGGACGCATACATCTGATTGTATTTCCCAGTGGTTCTCTCAATCCACTCGAAAATGATTTCAATGCTAAATTATTATAAAGATTTCTTTTCATTAGAATTCCGGGACCTGGAGCTTCGTGAACATCTATATACGAGCACAAGAGATTCAAAAGCTGAATAACACGATCGAAAAACTGCTGAGGTCGCTCGTTCGGAGATTGTTTAGGCATAACTAGATCTCTGTTGAGGCAGGCCTCGTCTCTTTGGTCAGCGAAATTACGATACAAAGTATCTTTAAGCTCTTGCCAATTCGTAACGTTTTGAATATTCACCATTAGGCGTGCATTACCGGTTAATTTTCCTATTAATGAGTGAAGCAAAAAGGTATTCAAGAAATTGTTAGCATTCGTAACATCGTAAAAATTTTGAATGATACTCTCGCAAGTTATGAGAAATCTATTTAATTCATTGGGATTTCCATCAAATTCAGGGACGCATTTCAAATAATCAGGTTTGAAATCTTGAGGGGCCATATTTGAAGAAACAGTTATCACTCGATTATTTCTTTCGATATTACTAGTATTATTTATTATTGGGATATTTTCTTGGTCGTCTGAGTCAGAAGAAGACGGTGCCAAAGATAGATTCTCAAATAGTGATTCTAAAGACATGAATTGTACTCACAATATGAAGATGACTTTGCTCATCGTTCACCTAACTTATGAAGAAGTAGCTGGTTCTGCCGATTTTTGGATCTTCACCTAGTCCACTGCTTCGCAGAGAAAGACGATTCGTGTCCTTCCTCTCTTCGGTTGGTTCTGGTTGACTTCCGTTGGATAGGTCCTCGATGGACTGGGTTGCCTGAAGTTCTAGGAGCCGCTCTTTCCGACGAAAAGTCCGAAAACCGCACGAAAGTTCTTTTCAGATAGCCGGTTAATTGTAGAAACAAAAAACCAATGCTCGATGCACTAATCCCGACTATCCTACCGACTGCGCCAATTTTATTTTTGAACTGACAAAGTCTCTTTTTAAAAACAATTTATTTCGACAAGAGTACAATTATATGAGATGTTCGTTGTGTGAAGTTATGATTCTGACTGAACTTGGGAATTAACAAAATGAAACAAGAATATTCTCAAAGCGACAGCGAAATCTGATCGGTCCATGAGAATGCCGATGCAGGATTCCAGTTCTTGGGAAGCTTATGGGAACCGTTGATATAATTAATGTTTCATTCAAAATATGGAGTTGATGGAATATGATATTTCTCTTAAACTGTAAAGTGACGAGTCATACATCATTGAACCAAAATCTGCATGATTCATTGATTGATATGATGTCATTTCATAAATATGAAAGTACTGATGAATACAGTGATGACAATTTCAAACACTAACTCTAACTCTAATAATCTTATGCTGTTGAAACAAGTTTACATTTAGGGTGATGACGACAGGTTACGTTCCCTTTCTCAAATCCTAACTTGCTGTGATGGAAAATGTTTGTTGGGATAATATCACTAATTGATATACAATGTGCTTTCAGGAAACAATCAATGACAGTTGACCCATGACAAGTTGGTCTCCTTGGAATCCGAAATGGATAAACTTGTTGATATGATGGGAGCTGTCCTTGTCTCATTAGATGAATTGAAAGGCAAACACAACGTTCAGCCAATAGACCCTGATATTTCCAATAAATTTCCGTTTTCTGATATTGATGCCATTACTGCATTCGAGGCAGGTGTCGAATCAGATATTGACTTCAAAAAGAAGTTGGTAAGTGTTAATGAGTTCGAACAATGTGCTTATTGAATTCGAGAATAGAACTTCTGGAAGAATTTTTCAAATATGTGTCTATTCACTGAAACTGTATCAAATGAAATCAACCAATCGAATATCATTATGAGTAATTCAATGAATGATAAGAGAAACAAACTATATCTACCGTATGCACCTCGATTCCTCAATAATGTTGCTGTTCATAGATGAATCAGTTATAATTTCTATTTCAACCAAATTGTCACTATCATATTATCTGTGCATTTTCTTCAGATCAATTTATTCAAATTTGATATTGGATATGAAAGAACTGCAGGTACAGAGTCTCTATTCAGTTTTCTGAATGAAGCTTCGAATGAATTAAATACACTTGTATGAATTGTAGAACCCCGTCTCCTTTACTCGCACAAGCCCTTTCAGGGTTGCCTCAGCAACTAAGGAGAAGAGTAACAATAACAAATAATAAGAATGCATGTTCAGTTATTTGAAAGTCCTTCTGTTATTTTGAAATATATCTCGAATCAGGAAAGATACAAAAAATATCTCATGGATTTCTTTCTGAAAATTTATGGAAGTTGTAAAAAATATTAATTGAAATTGAGCTTTCTCTCCTGGATCTTTGTTGATCCATTTGTTCATCTACGTGTTGACCTGTTAATCCACCTGTTGACCTTTCTGAAAATGCGTGGTCACAATTTGAGTTTTTTTTCAGGAATCACTATTATTAGTTTCATTATCATTATTATTATTATTATCATCATCAACATGAAATATGTACCTATTGAATTTACATACAAGAAAAATTCATGAGCTGATAGACTGTAGACCATTCTGTTCCATATCCAGTACGAATTTTCATATTACGAAATGGGGTTTTTCGATATGTTTCAACAAATTGGTTCTAGGAAATGATAATTTCACCTTTATACAGGGTGTTCCATTGTGAAAGGTAAATATTTCAACTGTGGATAGGACACACACAATCACTGACGTGATTTCAACAAACCCATGGTTATTGGGTCTTCGACATAAAATAACCGAGATCCGGGATGTTTTATCAATTTTGCCCATTTCTTAATTGTCTCATAACTTTCCAACCAACCTGTTTATTTTTCTAGAATAGATTTAGATTTAGTTAGTTCTCAATATGGACGCGCAACTTTCATGGTAGTCTAGAACTAATATGAAACACTCCTTCTGAACGTAATACTCACCTATGCTGAATGGAATTAAAAAAAAATCATATTTCTTGTCTGATTCTACTTTGTACCCCAAAATGAGCAAAAATAATATTTTGAGCCCATAACAGGATTAGCTGAAGTCAAACCGAACCTGAATTCTCTTCTCTTTTCGATATCTCAATCAATTCAGCTGGATAGATGGAGTGATTGTACCAATCTCCAGAAAAATATACAGGTTTGTTTGGAAAGTTATATGCGACAATGAAGAAATGGGCAAAATTGATGAAACCTCCCGTATTATGGTTATTATATGTCGAAGACCCATTAACCATTGGTTTTTTGAAATCACCTCAGTAGCCTCTATACACAGTTGAAATATTGAAACATGAAATATGAAACACCCTGCATACATTTTTGGAGATAATGACTATCAGAATCCAAATAATACAATCAGAACTTTCATTGACCCTTACTTGTAGGTGAGATACTTCTCATCAATAGGGGGATTGTCTTCCAAAAACTTCCATACCAAGGCAATGTCGAAGATATTTACAAATTCTTTGGCAATGACATGTAGCTGGAAAGGTCTCAAAAATAACCATAAAGTTGGACATTTTCAGTAACTCCAATGTTCATATGGTGAGTGTAATCGAATTAAATCATTTTGGTAGTGGTATGAATTTTTCATGATATTTCATTTTCCTCATGAATTAGTATGCTGAAGATTGTTGTATTCTAATAATAATCTGTCTCAGTTACGAAATACATAATTCATTCTCACCTTATTTGATGCTAGAATCAACTCATACTTACACTTGGTAAATATTGATAGCCCATTTCTGAAAATTGATGATCTGGAATATAACAATTTTCCACGTTCTTTCCGCTTTCCACAGTTGGTAGCAATTTCTATATTTTCAATGGTACACCATGGTTTCTTCATCGAGTCTATGGTGACCTACTCATGATATACTCCCTAGACTAGACAGAAAAGTTCATGTAACCATGTGTCCAAAAATGTCTGTTTTGTTTTGAAAAAAGATCATGTTTTCATCAGAAACTGAAAACTATCAAGATACATGGAAGTTGAATTTTTGGATGTTTAATGTGAAAAAAGTATTAAATTTCTGAAAAAGTAGCTGAAACTCATGATTATGATCTAGTTAGAGCCTTACGCTGACAAATCTGAACGAAATCGACATAAGCCACTTTGAGATATCAATAAGAACATTTGATTTTTTTATAAAAATTTCACACCATGTATCTTGTAAACCAGACTTTTTAGGACAGACATGTTCATGTGAACTTTTCAACTTCAATTTGGTTCAGGAATGCTGCACCTTTGGAATTACGGCCTATCATTAGGTGACACCCTGTTTATGGAAGTATCCTGTCGATAGGCTGTAGGACCTATAAAAAAGTTCCACAGGGTGGTAAAATTCTAACTGAAATAATATCCAATAAATCGCGCAAAAAATCACCGTATCTAAATATGTCAACCTTTTGTGTAGGGAGCATCAGAAGTCCTAGAATTCGATGAAGAATTGGAAAATAACCACGATAACGAACCGACATATAGGGTGATCCATTGTAAATAAGGAAGTAACTGCCACCTCCCGGTTAACCGGTAGTAAAATATATTTAGTTTTTTTTATTATTATATACTATTTTTCAGGGTTATCCATCGAAGAGGCCCACCCCTGTATTTTCATTATTTTTTGGTGGAGCCAAAAAAACGATATATCGAAGGTGAATGTCATGATGCGCCCCTTTCAAAGTCATTATCAGATATTATACAGGGTGACCACTGAAAGCGTCAGAAACAACTAATTTATTATTAGAAATGGAACACCATGATGCTTACTACCTCCAAACTTTCAAGAAAAATTCCAGCACTCCTCTCCCAAAATTCCATTACTGGCTAACACGATATTCCCCGAACATCATAAGATTTCCTTCCTTGTTGTCAACACATTAAAAAAACGCCCTGGCTTTCATATATTTTTTTTCGAATCTGAAAACCTCGATTAAATTTGTGATTACATATAAGGTATTTGTGAAAGAACAACGATTTCGAGAAAATAATAAGATCAAGATGTTTTATTTGAGAAAATGAATTTGTAGTTTGTTACGCTCTCATTGGTCACTCTGTATAATATCTGATAGAGGCTATGAAAGGGCACAATAACAGCATTCAACTTCCGTATATATTTTTTCTTCAGGTAAAAATAACAAATCCACAGGGCCTCTTCGATGGATAACCAAATTTTGGATGCCACTCTCTACCACTTGTACTTTGTTACACTATTTGATTATACATATTTTCAATCATAATCCTTGTCTCATTTCAGATGCCATTTCTCAGGAATATCCTCTCACTCTGAAGGAGTTCGAAATTCTTACTCGATACTGGCTTCGTCATGCCAAACACAGGCAGGCTAGGCAGGACAGTCACTGAAGACATGCACACTGTTATCAACTGTACTACTCGAACATGTTATTCCAAGTATTCACAGGCTGTTAGGAGTTTGTGGCTAAGCATGGGAATTTCGATTACCGATGAACGGTTACCGAGATGTCCATGTCTAGCCACAAATTTGTAACAGCCTGTATTTAGTAGAATGGATCGAAGATATTTTTAAGTTTGTTGATTTTTTTATTTCTCATTTATGTTCGATTATAATAATGCTTTTGAATGTTTAGTACGTTTTGTTTGAATGTTTTGTATCATTTTAGTTCACATAGTTTTAGTTGGACAGTATATTTTATGTTGTTTTATAATAACGTTGTTTTATGTGTATTTTTATGAGGCAGGACAGTCACTGAAGGCAGGCATTCTGACTGAACTAGTCTAACATGATATTTAATATTATACAAGCTGTTAGGAATTTCTATCTCAGCATGGGAATTTCGATTACCGATGAACGGTTACCGAGATCTTGATGCCTAGTCACGAACTTGTAACAGCCTGTATATTAGTAGAATGAATCCAATATACTTTTGAGTTTGTTGATTTATTTATTTTCATTTATGTTCCATTATAGACATGTTTTTCGAATGTTTCGTTTTTTCAATATGTTTCATATTATTTCAACTGATACAGTTTTATTTGGACAGATTATTTTATGTTCTGTTCGAGTTTATTCGTGATAATATATGATAATTCTAATACCTGTTTCATTGTCCATATACATTCAAATATATTCCATGAAAGGTGTACTTATTTGTTCATATTATATGTTCTATCCATTTTCCAAGTTGAAATATAATGACCTTTTTTGTTACCGTTTTGTTTGTTTATTTATAATTGCGGGTTTCCAATTCCCAGTAATTCAATTCAATTCACCAATACTATATGATACCCTTATGTAATTCCCAATTATTCGTATTAGTGACTGAGATGCGAGTTACATTATCATTCACAAATGTGTTCTGAAAACCCAATTTGTGTGTTCTCTGTCAACATCTAAAATTGATGTGTTTTTGACATGAATGAGAGTTACAAAAAACTTCATCAAAATACATCTTTGATATCGGATTCCGTATCCAGTGATACAGAATGTGATTCGCATTAGGTAATTAGTAGCGATTCATTCGACTTCACATCATAACAGTACCCCAATGTGCATTCGATTTTGAGAAAGGAGTAGTAGGTCACAGTTAGCTGAGTTTGAGTCACACTAGGCATCACATTGTAATGCCTGAAGACGGTCAATGGGGCCCCGAATTGAAATGTTTGCGATACTGACTCACTGGTATGATCTGTAACATGAAAGTGAAGCCTACTAACATCTCTGAGATGATTTTGTGTTAACTGGGAATCAAATCACTTTGTAAGAGAAAAGAAGGAAATTTAAGTTTATTACCTCTGAACAAAGAACGCTACATTTCATTCACAAATTATGTTTCAGGTTCAAATATTCAGTTCAGATTTTTGGATTCATTCAGATTCATGTCATGTAGTTTGGATAATTTATCCTCTTATCTTGATGATGAACAAAAAATTATTACCAGGAAATACAATCCTGTCGATTATAAATTCAAACTAGTTACGAAAAAAGGTGTTTTTCGCTACGATTATCTGAGTACTTGGGAAAAATTGAATGAACCATGATTACCTCCACGAAATGAATTTTATAGTTTGATCAATAATGAAGGTATTTCAGATGATGATTATAATCATGCTTTTACTGTGTGGAGACTATTTAATATCAATAATCTGAAGGAATATGCTGAACTATATTTGAGAACGGACGTAATGATTCTTGTTGATATTTTTGAGAATTGATGATGTGTTCGAAAACCTATGAACTGGATGCATTGCATTATTATACAACACCTGGTTTGGCTTTTGATGCAATGTTGAAGGTAACAAATGTTGAATTGGAACTATTGACAGATAGAGAAGAATAAGAGGTGGAATTTCACAGTGTAGTAATAGGTATGGAGAAGCAAATAATAGGTATATGGGTGAACGGTATAAACCAGAAGTTCCTACATCATATCTGATGTATTTCGATGTTGTTAATTCATATGGCAGTTGCGAATGGGTATCTCCAGAGGAAATTTATTTAGAAGAAAATAACCCTGGAATTGGATATATTTTCTTGGAGTTGATTTACATTATCCTAAATCATTATTTGATCTACACAAAGATTTACCATTGTGCCCTGAACATTTAGTTCCACCATCTTCGAAGTATGAATCACCAAAATTATTAACAACGCTCTATGACAAACAAAATTATATTATCCACTATAAAGCTCTAGAAATATGTAAGCAATTGGTGTTTGGAATGCAAACAGTCAGACTGGTTGAAAAAATATATAGATCCCAATACGGAATTGAGAAAACAATGTGCAAACGATTTTGAAAAGAACTATTTCAAGTTAATGAATAACGCACCATATGGCAAAACCTTAGAAAATGTAAGAAACTATAAAGAGGTAAAACTGGTGACTAAATGGGCTGGAAGATATGGTGCTAGATATTACATTTCCCAACCTAATTTCAACAGTTGTGTTATATTCAGTCAGGATATGGTAACTGAACAAACTCAAAGTAACTTTCATAGGAATGTCTATTTTGGACATATCGAAAACAGTTATTTTTGATTTTCACTATAATTATATCAAGAAAAAGTTCAATAACAATGCTGAATTACTATATACTGATACAGATAGTTTGATATATCATTATCATAAATTTTGACAATTTTGATGGATGGTTTTATATTTTATATTAAATTATGAACACTTATAAATTCCTGCTCTTCCTTGAGACACTCTGTGTAAATGAAACTGAAACAATGAAATACTACAATTTGTTTGTAATATAAAGGAGTATCGGTTAGGGGGGGGACTTTTGGTCCTAATTACTGTATATAGGTGGATGAGTAGTGCAGGTATCTCATTGAAATAATAAACACTGTGAAATTCTAAGTCTTTAATTATTTTCTTAGGAAATTCAGAAGAAAACTGGACTCTATTGAAGTCCTTTCTCAGAAATTAGTTCAAGAAGTTCAATTAGAAATACCCATGAAAGCTAGTACTGGAGAAGGGGGTATTAGGGTTGGAAGTACGGCCCTGCAACAAACCATATTTTTTTTATTCAAGGCCTTTTGATATGCTGCCTGAAAATGTTTGCTGGGTACTGGTAATACATTTCAAACTATTGAGTCTGTAATCCATTAAGTGGAATGATGATTTCTATAGATATTTTGCGATTTTCTCCTTGTTTCTACCAATAAAAATATCAGTATAATTTCAATATGTGTGTACTGTAAACAAATTAGATGATTTGTCCCGAAATGACACTGCATTGAATAAAAAAGGTTTCACTGTCTATCAGTGAGAGACTTCTCTTATAAGTTTATAATATTGATTTTTTTTTCAACCCAGTAACATTTTGAGACCAAGTTATACTCTTATTTCTATTCATAGAAGCGAGGAGAGAATTCTAAGAAATCTAGAGACCTGAGTATTGGGTTTTTCGTACAGACAATCTCATTCATAGCCTCAATAATACATTTCAACTTCTATATTTATACCAACATTGAAGTTGAGGGTGTATGTATAAACATGGATGTCAAAACAAGAACATCGAACTATATATCATTGTAGGTTAGAGATGAGAATCGCGGTTGACTTTTTCTGATATCTTGATATGGGCAAACTTATATCGCGAGTTTACCGATTGTTAACCGAGTATTTCGGCTGATGATCCATAAGTGATTTTAAGTGGTAAAAAGTTTTCCGAAGAACTTCAATTTAGTGTCAAAGTAATGCACAAAAAGTGATCTCTAACGGTATTACCAAATAGTGCAGCCATACGAGCGATTGAACACATTGAACCATTCATTGATTCAATAATGATTACTCTTCCGCTAACTCCAAGTGACAGAAACTGATGACTGAAAAAACTATCGAAACAAAAACAATAACTGATTATTCCAACTGAAAACTGACTCAGAGTGGCGTACGATTCAATTTTAATAAATGACTTTGTATTTCATTGTTTTGCGTACAAAATAACTACATATACGCCATAAAATGTCCTCTAAATTCAAATGCTGTAGGAAGGTCTTCCCGAACTATGTCTGCACAGTATGTTCTGAAGTTTTCCATCCAAGTTGTTTGGAAAGGAAAATAAATGTCCTACTCGAAGGACATAGAATATATTGTTCAACCAAGTGTGATAAAGAAGATAACGAAAAAGATAACAGGTACACGATAATTGAAAGTGAAGTTATAAGGCTTGTTAATGAAAACAAACTCAAAAGAGGATCACAAAATTTTCACGACGATGTACTCGATGCTGAAGAAAAATAAAACCAGAAACTAGATGAACAAAACAAAACGATAGTAAACTTGAACAAAGAAATTTTGGAATTGAAGAAATGTAACAAGCATTTGCAATGCCAGGCAAATGAAAAATCTGAAAACCAGGCTGAAAATGAAATCTAGGAAAAATATCACAATGAAAAACTCGGTAAACAATGTGAGACCATTTCGCGGCTGAATGATGAAATTTTGGAATTTGAAAATGTGAACAGTGAATCACAACAAAAAATTCAAACTAACGGAGGATATTTACGGAAATAACAAAATGATATTCTGGAGCTCAATGAAATAAATAGTGAAATGATTGTAGCCATCAGAACACTGGAAGAAGAAAATAACAATTTTGCAGTCATTATAGACACCTTGAGATGTGATATCCATCAGCTAGAATTGAAATGCAGAAGGAATAATTTTCAAGAAATGAATAAGATTAACGTTGGAGATATTATTAACAAATCAATCAAGGCAGCCCTCAACATAAATAATGGAGAAAAGTCAAGAATTCTCATTTTAAGTGATGAAACTGGATATGGTTTGAACCAAACTTTTTCACGATATATCGAACATAAATTCAACATATAATCGATCGTCGAACCAGGTGCTTGCTTCGCAAATGTAATAAATGATATCATCAATTCATCAAGAAATTTTTGCTTCGATGATCACATAATTATCCTCGCTGGGTCGAATGACTTCAAGGCTAAAAAATATCCATATTTTAAAATATTGAATAGTGTGTTGAACAATTGTACCAATACAAATATAATACTCACCTCTGTTCCTTACTGCAAGAATAATAGAGTCAATGTTAACATATATCGATTTAATATCAAACTCAATCATTATGCAATGAAAGTTGATCATTATATCACAAGTAGTTTTTTATGCTCGCCTCAAAATATAACGTTAAACTAATAGCACCCGAATCCAATCTTGCCTATTTAATAATAAAATCAGATGAATGTTCGAATACAGGGTTTGGAATTATGAGTGTAAATGCACAGTCTATAACGAATAAATTCAATAGAATTGAAGTACTTTCGAGCCAGGAATCACCTGATATATTGTCACGAAAACACCCTGTACAACACTCGCGCCCACTTCGCAACCAAGCTTTGCGCCAAGTCAGCTAGACAACCTCAGCGTACGGGGGACCGGAGGAAGCCACGACTCAAGCCAACGTTTCATAGTCAGTTGTAATTAACATCGAGACACTGTAACAACTCAATAAACATCTATTCGGGATATTTGCCCATAATTACCCCCAAGTCCCTAGACAGTGTCACAAATTGGTGGAGGCGCCGGGCATCTCGTGTAAAACATCAAACAACATCAAGTCAATAAATTAGCAAAACGCGCGAAGTAGAAACAGTGTAAATTAACCCGAATCTTGCTGGATCCAAGTGAAAAGTGGAATTAATGTTCACAAGAAGCCGTGCTAGAGCGCAAGTAGTCATAGAAGAAAACGAAGAGAGAATCGAAGCTGCAGTTGAAGAAGAGGAACAAGTAGAACCAAGACCAGATAACGTAAGAATAATGAATGACAACCAAGCGCTATGAGAAATCTACCCGTCGGTAATCCCTAAAACATTCTCGGGGGCAACCGAGCAGAAGGTAGAGGATTTTTTGAAAACCTTTAATCGGGCTGCCAGAGCCAACAGGTGGACCGATCAAACAAAACTCATCCAGCTACCCTGTTATCTTAGCGGAGCAGCACTAGACTTTTTCGAAACTATAGAAGAAGGATGCGAGACTTTTGAGGATGCTGTTCAAAATTTGCAAGCGAATTTTAGAAACGAGAAGATACGAGAACAATGCTACATGAAGCTATTGACGAAGAAGCAACAGAAATTGGAAGATGTTTGGCAGTACTATCACGAAATGCTCAAGTTATGCCACGATGTCAACCCCGAAATGGAAGAAGAAGAGATGATTGGATTTATCATTAGAGGACTGAGGCCAAGCCTAATCAGCACGGTAAATCTCATGGACAACTCAACCCTGGATAGCTTCAGACGCAACTTGCAACGAATCGAGACGACGGACTACATAGTGGGAGAAGCGTCGACCAGTCAAGCCGGAAGTAGCGTCCCGACGCCACGCAGAGCAACTAGTTCGGACGACCCTCAGATTCAGCAGCTTTTGCAGCGAATTCAACAGCTCGAAGGACAATCCGGTAGGTCGAAAAATAATCTTAGTTATTCTCCTCGTCAACCGACAAATTTTATCAAAAAGGAACCTCGTACTTCCGACGGAAGAGTAGTTTGTTTCAAATGCGACAAGATAGGCCATTATGCACGAAATTGTTTCTCAAAAAACGACTAGCCCCGTCGCCAATACTTTCAGGTGGCGACGAAGTTATAAACTTACCAGAATCACTTTGTTTATTTACCGAAAACGGTGGAAACGTACATTTTTCAGATTTAATAGAAATTAATGGAGTGATTTTGTCTAATCAAGCCAGATTTATACTAGATACGGGTTCAGGTATTTCTTTAATTGATGATTTTTTCCTAATGAATTATAATAAGTCACTAAAAAATGCACCAAAATTTCGGATCAAATCAGCAAGTGGCAATTTTCTTACAATAGTAGGCGAAATAGAAGCAAACTTTGAACTAAATGGAATTCAATTAGTTCACAATTTCATAGTTGTTTCAAATTTCGAAAAAAAGGGCATTTTAGGCAACGATTTTAAAGAAAAGTTTCAAGTAGAAATCCATTTTCTAACTAAGATTATTAAACTTTCAGTAGACGGAGTTATTGTTTATTTGAAATTTGGAAAAATAGATTTCAATAGTTATTTTCAGTCAAGAGATGAAGTTCTCTGCACGGAGGGGGTTAATTTATCACCACAGAGTACTACTAAAGTCAAGGTTGATGTAGATAGCAATGTCAAGAATTTTGATTTCGAGTCATGTGCGAAATTTTTTGGTAATAGAGATTGCCAGGTCACTAAGATAGATCTGGATAATTCGGCTATATTTGTAACAAACCGCGCGCTAATTAATATAAAAATTTATAAAGGGACTTATTTGGGCAAGATAAGAAGTTTCGATTGTTCGTCTGGGACGAATAGAAACAATGTATTTCCTGGCTTCGTACAGCGTTACGAAGATGGTACAGGAAATAACATGGAGACAGCTGTTCTAATTCATGAAGTTTCAACAAATACGTTAAATGACAACCGTAATGTAAGCATCGATATGAGTGAACATTTGACAGATAGCGAAAAAACAAAATTGTATAGTTTGTTGAACGAATTTTCCGATATTTTTGCCACGAGTAATTTAGGGCTAGGTAGAACGAATGTTTGTATACAGAATATTGAGACCGGCAACCATCCTCCGATACATCAAGCACCGTATCGAGTTTCTTTTAAGGAGCGCGAGATTATCAACAATCAAATTAAAGAAATGTTAGCCGCTAACGTTATCAGAGAGTCCAATAGTCCATGGGCGTCACCTGTAGTCCTAGTGAAAAAGAAGACAGGCGACTGGAGGTTTTGCGTAGATTATCGTAAATTGAACAAAATTATTGTCAATGATAGGTATACGTTACCTGTTATCGATGATTTGCTTTCAGCCTTAGATGGGTCAAAAGTATTTTCAACATTAGACTGTTTTTCTGGATTTTGGCAAATTAGTTTGGCAGAAGAAGACAAACCTAAAACAGCGTTTATAGTACCAGAAGGCTTATTCCAATTCAATGTACTACCTTTCGGACTAGCCAGCAGTCCTGCTTGTTTTTCGAGGTGTATGGACCAAATTTTGTCGGGCTTGAATACTTGCTTGGTGTATATGGACGATGTCATTGTCAAGGGAAATGATTTCGACGATCACTTGGTCAATTTGCGTAAAGTTTTCGAACGTTTTAGGCTATCAGATATGAAATTAAAACATACTAAATGTAAGTTTGCTAGTCAGGAAGTTAAAGTTTTAGGTCACGTCGTAGGAAAAAACGGCTTATCCCCAGATCCGGCTAAGATACGAGCTGTGTCTGAATTTCCGAGGCCTAAATCAGTCAAGGACGTACAGTCGTTTTTGGGTTTGACAAATTTTTATAGGAAATTTGTGAAGTCGTTTGCCGAAATTGCACGACCTCTTACGTTGCTCACGAGGAAACGGGTATTGTTTGATTGGAAGAGTGAACAACAAAGGGCTTTCGACACCCTTAAAGGTTGTTTGGTGCAATCACCAGTTTTGGCTCATTTCAATCCGGCATTGCCTGTTGAACTCCATACCGACGCCTCAGGGTACGATATAGGGGCAATAATTCTTCAAACTGACGAGAGCGGTGCGCATCCTGTAGCGTACGCGTCTCGACGACTTTCGGAATCCGAATTAAAGTGGAATACCACAGAGAAAGAGTGTATAGCTGTTGTCTATGGTGTAACCACCTTTAGGCATTATCTATGGGGCAGAAATTTCAAAGTCGTAGTAGATCATCACGCGTTGTGTTGGCTACATAAAAATCAAGATGTTTCCGGTCGATTAGCTAGATGGGCTATTCGCCTACAAGATTATGAGTATGAGATTTTCCATAAGAACGGTAAGAAACATCTTGACGCCGATAGTTTATCACGAAATCCAGTTTCGTACCCAGATCAAAACGACGGGGACGTCGCTGAAATTCCCGTGTTAACAATAATTCCCAACGACATCGCTGAATTGCAAAGAGCCGATGTAAGGTTGAACGACATTATTTCCGCGCTTGAATTTCCAACAAACGCTGACTCGAAAGTGTTGAAACAATCGCGTAGTTACTTATTGCATGACGCAATTTTATATAAAAAACATTTTGGCCCGTCAGGTTCTTCTGAATTATTAGTCATCCCAGATAGTATGAAAAATGAAATTTTACTTTGCTGTCATGATGACCCACTGTCAGGAGGCCATCTAGGCTTTGCGAAAACCTTTGGAAAAATAAAAGTTCGATATTTTTGGCCTAACATGTATTCAGAAATAGAAAATTATGTAAAGTCATGTAAGAATTGTGAACATTGCAAAAGCGTACCGAAAGCGCAACCAGGCCTTCTTCAACCTATAAAAGTAGGTGAAGCATTCGAAAGAATTGGAATCGACATTCTAGGCCCTTTTCCGAAATCCTTGTCGAATAATACGGTGATTATTACAGCCATGTGTTACGCTACGAAATGGGCTATAGCTAAAGCTCTGTCGGCGGGCACCGCCAAGTGTGTTGCGAGTTTTCTAATAGAAGAGTTGATCTGTGAACACGGTTGTCCAAAATACATACTCACTGATCGGGGGAAGTGTTTTACTTCTAAATTGGTATCTGAGCTATTGATTGGATTAGGTAGTCATCCAACTACGACGACAGCTTATCATCCGAAAACGAACGGGTTGGTTGCACTGAGAGAAATCGACCAAATCAAGTACTTTGCTGATATCATATGTATTGTATTCAATGGAATTCATGATATGACAGAGAAGTGCTTATTTGTTACGAACCTATGAACGAACGAGAACAAAAACAATTATTTTGCTAAGACTCTCTTTCGGAAATAGCATAATTATCTATTTGTCTGAAGAAAAAACTTGCATACTTTAGTTTCAATGAGACTTTTCCATTGATAGCAGATATAATCTTATTTATTCTAAATAGGTTGACTTTGCTAAGAAGGCACTTATCAAAAGTTACAAAGTTGCCTTATTGGCACAGGAAGGTTAGTCTTCCCTTAATCAACAATCTTCCTGTAATAAATAGGAACCCACTTGCCACTAATTGATAATTCATTTGACTCTTAGAGGAGCGCATGCGCTTCACCTGAAAATTCCTGATCGGACAGGAAGAGCGTGGGCAGAGCGAGAGCGGGTGGCGCAGTTGTGGTTATAGCGGTGGAAACTGTAGAAAGGGTTCGCGAAGAGTTTTGTTTGTTGCATTGTTGCAAATTTCAGTGCAGGTTCGATGAATTTGGTGATATAGTACCTATATATTGATATTATCTAGTTCACCTCATAAAGTGTTGTATTGTCTGGTTTTTTGAGTTTTATGTGCATCCAACTATGGCGTACAAATTCTCGAGTGGGGCCTACAAGATTACGTTGAAAAATTTGAGGGTAAGTACCTGCCTAATTCAAATGAAATAATGAGACATCTCTCCAATTATGTCACTATTAATTGTTATTCATGTGAATATCTTGAGGTCCTATACCTACGAAAGTATTATTCTCGATATTATCTGTCTACGATTTTTTGAGAAGAATTCAATTATTTAGAATTTCACGCCACTTTTCAATTTCTTGTTACGAAATTTCCGAGCAGCATCCCCGTTGCGTACTAATAAATTCGATTTTCATAACTTCACAGAAATATATTACTGGCAAAAGTTCGAGCAAAAGTTTTAGCTGGAATTTGCATCAAAAACCCTCATAAGAGTACCATAGGTATACATAGGGAAACCATGATGAAGTTGGAAGTGTGCACTTCCACCTTTGATACCTATTACTTTCTTTCATTATCTACCTAGTTTGCTAAAAGCCAAAGCTATAGTTTTTTACCTACTAAGGGGATATTTTTCCGTATTCTGCGTAGGTATGATTGCGAAGCTGAGGGGCAAACCGCGGTGAAATTCTTGTGTGAAAACAACTGGAATTCCTATTAATTTTCTCTCGAATTTCCTTGGAACTCCCTGAAATACTTTTGAATTCCTCGGAATTGAAAAAAAAACAACCTGATTCATCCATATTTCATCAATTCCTTGAAATTTTTCGCGGAAACGGTGTTGTCAGAAGGGATGCACCGGAATTCCGGCGGTACCACAAATCCGGCCCGATACGGCCTGTTGGCCGGAACGCTCTGACCTGATCGCTTTCCGGCCAGAATATTCGGAACTTTTTGGAAATGTCTGGATTTCAAATTTTTAATATAATCTAAATTCAAATATATGCAAAAATATAGAAAATTATTTTAAGGTTTTTTTAATTGGTGCCTACTTACCTATTGTTAAGTCGTTAAATAATCACAAATAATTTTTTTTTTTCAACAAAATGGGATTTCTCGACTTTCGCGTCTGTGATTCCCCGACGTTCGCGTCTGGGATGCCCCAACTTTCGACCGATATTTTGTTGTTGGTCAACAGTGAAGGGTGTGCGTGCTTCCTTGCCTATGATAGACCGGCGGCTGTGGTTCCCCGACTTCTTTTTGATTTTTTTATTATTGGCAGGTGACTGCTATTCTCCAATTGAATGAGTAGAATTGTTTTAATTTTGTTAATGCTGATTGATAATCAATATTTAAATAAACAGTAATTTCTACTAATCTTACTGACAATTCGGAAAATAACTAGGTACCTACATACAACTCAAGTCAATCTCGAGTAGTTAGCTAACCATGAGCCATGAACAAGATATCATCTGAATGATGAAAAATATGGTCATTCAGCACATTCATTATGCAAAATTACAGCAAAGAATGACAAATAATTTATTTTTATAGATGAGGGTATCGATGATGAAAGCTTTAATCTCTTAGATGAAGAGACAATTCAAAGAATTTTCACTAAATCTGGACCTCGGTTGATTTTTGAAAAGCACTTCAGCCAACATTCCCGAGATCAGACCAACGATGGGGCTGATAGACAGAAGGGTATCATGGTATGTGATTCTTTTACTTAAAATAATAGGCAGGATCTACTTCATGTGAAAATCTGTTATGTACCTTCACATTGAATAGAAGATTTTCTAGAAATGTGGAGTAATTGTAAAGAATTTCAAGAAATTATAAAAATCCCACTATGATAAATATACTATACTGAATTCCAATGAACTGATGATATGGATATTAAAAGAATTCTTGGGAAGTTTGAATAACTTCAGGGAATTTTGAGCTTTCAGTTTTTCTCATCAGAACACTTACCACATGGTTATCCCCTCACCTAAAACTAGTAAAATTTTTCATTGAAAAATGAATTTATATTCCTGTAGGGTTGAAAAAAAATATATAAAAGTTTGGCAGTTGAAATACAGAATTTGTCATTTCTGGTTCAAATGAAAGTTTACCAATTGTTAGTTGGTTCAAATTGAGTGTTTAGAGAATCATTCAATTTTTTTTTGTATCCATCAAAATTGAAAAATTTTTTAATTGAATTTGTGAACTAGTATGACTCAACTACAGAGCTTTAGTAGATGTGATCAATGGAAATGTCTTCAAATGTATATTAAGTATAATTGTATATATGCTTTTGTATCTGATGAAACGGACTTCTCCACTGCTTCTACATCAACAGAGACATTGAGTCTTGCCAGTACAAGCTCTGATGGAAGCGGTATAGTTGAAAACAATTATTATTTTCAACCAGATGGAGAAACACTGCTCGCATTGGAATCATCACTAGATGATATTGAAGTCGTAGAGTTCACAGAGCCCTCAGAAAAAAAGGAAGTCATCAGAAGATCTCCTTGACCATAGCCCCTCGAAATATGCCAAGTTGTGCAATGTATTCCCTGAAATATGTTTCCCTTTTAAAACCATAATTACTAGCATTCATGAATTCTTAATATTTCAGGGATTGGAAACAGTATTGAAAAAATATACGGATGGACAAATAGCCTTAATTAATAAAAATAAATTGACCAATGACCAGAGGCAGAAAATAGTGAAGGTCATAATAAATGAACTCGTTGCAACTCTTGGGCCGGAGTGAGTTTGCTTATTTCCGTATTAGTTTGCTTGTGAATTATTTTTTCTTCTTTTTATTTTGGTTGATGTTATTCATTGGGAAAAGAGAATCATATCCTCTGAAAATGAAAGGCTGAGCTCATAGCTGGGAAATCTCCAAAATCTCATATTCATCAGAGATATTCTTTTTTTTATTATCTCCGATAATTATCAAACAATATTATCGAAAATCAATTTACATGTTCAATTCATATCCAGCACAGAAATACTACTACTTTTTTTTATTTTTCTCTCAACTGAATTGCAAGTTTCTGAATGTATTTGCCACTTGAGAAAAATTCGTTCATTTGTATTGTTGAAAATTTTTTTATCATCATAAAAGTAGCTAAAGTTTATTTTGTTTTGTATTAATAAGATTTCAGTAATATTTGCTGCATGTTCAAGTTGAGGTTGGTTCAGCAAATAATGAAATAATTTTGTGTATTGATTTAATTCATTTCCTTTCAGGATCAGAGCTAGTACATTCCTCCAAATATCAGAAGAAATAGAAAATGTTTTTCCCAATGAAAAAGCAGCTGCCTACTACATCCCTTATGTTCCGGGGGGGAAGAACAGAAAGGAATAGGACCCAGAGGAAAGTTGTGGTCGCGTTATGTTAACGTTAGAACCGCATTACGCCAAGCTAACAGCTTACGGAAACTAAAAGAGATAAATGAAGAGTCAAAGACGAATAGTCCTCCCAATGAGTCTCACACTGCTCTTCTAGAATTTCTTAAGATTGCTACAGAACCTTTAAACAAAGTCTTGGAGGCTTGGGAGCAAACCTGAGTTGGCAAACATTTCCAAAGAATTTCCTTCATTGAAACTCAATAGTGGTATAGATTTGGTGAGTATTCTGTTATATTGAGCCAATTATCAACTCTTTCATTGTACATTTTTGTTAAAGCTAAAGTGTGGCTACTTTGGATCGATGGTAAGTTTTTGCTACTCTTTGAGCAAATAAATCTTTTTTTTCAGATCGAAACTGACTTTAATAGAAGGTTTCCAGCTCATATGGACACAATTTATTGTACTTGGCCAAAGGTTTCTCATGCCATTCTACAGGAAGCGAAGGAAAGAAAAATAAGCTGCACTTCTGTATATAAAGGTAATATTCCATAATGCTTATGCTGATTTTTAAGGCTGTTCAAATTAATTTGATATGAGCCCACAGTGAATTATATATACAGGGTGTAACATAAGTACGTTGAAATATTGAAATGACATATTGTTGAAACAATTTTGAGAGAAAAAGTTTATATGAACTTGTGTCCTCAAATGCTTCGTTTCGGAGATACAAATATGATTACCCACTTCGAAAGAACCCCGTGTACCAAATTTAGTGCAGAAAACTTATTTGCAAAAAATCAATTTTAACACCCTGTATCTCCGAAACGAAGCATTTCCGGACACAAGTTCATACAGTCTCTTTTTCTAATTCCTTTCCACCCTGAAGTTAAAATTATATATGGTTCAATAGCAACTCGTAGTGTATGTAGTGACCTTTATTAAAAATATCTGCCAAAGTCACATCCCTTAATATTTTTGACAAACGTCAAAGGAACATTGAAATTTGTTTTGGAATTTATCATCAGTAGCATATCAACATCCTTATAGAAACTAAGGAGTACTCTCATTAATTTGTGATAAAATTCAATCTTTTTTTCACCACTAGTTCAACATACTATTATGCTTTCTTGAGCATCTAAAATAGTTTTTCTTTACTAGAAATTTATAAGAAAAATTGACATTCCTGCTAGCAGATAATAAAAACCAATCTCATTATGATGCTTTGAATATATGATATATTGTGAATTAATTGAATTTTCCCGTATAATGCTGCACCCCACCTACAGAGGTTATTTCCAGAGTTGATAAAAAAATTTGGAAACAAAAGTTTCATATTTTTTTTGAAACGTCAGAATATTTTGGCAAAAATTCAAAATTATCACGGCAAATGTCATATTTTGACATGCCGGCAATTTTTTTTCAATAGGACACCCTACATATTATTTGATATCTGAAAAGAGCTATTTTTTTTTTGATTTCAAAAATATATACATGTACTTCATTTCATACATCCGTTCTCGAAATATAAGCGTTGAAAAATTTCAAGATGATAAATTAAAACCTAGTTAGGTATGCGAAGCTGTAATCGGGAATGACAGGACCTGGCGACATTTCCGTTGTTTACCTATCAAAGAATGTATGTTTTGATGAATTCATAATGGTTTTATAACTTTGCAAAGATCTAACTATATTTTAGTGAATGATAATTTACATTTATTAAAATATTTGAACGCTTATATTTCGAAAACGGATGTATGAAATAGAGCACAGATATACAGGGTGTCCCAGAATAACATTTGTATACGCCGGGAGTCGATCTACAGACAAAAATAAAAATAAATGTTCCTATCAACATGTGTACGAAAATGCTTCCTAAGGGCACCAGAGCCCTTTGAAGGTTGGTCCCTGAATGCAGTTTTCTTCAATTATCTTTGTTACCATTGATCCTAGTATCACGAAATTTGGTACCTATAGGTAATTTATATAGGACATTCGCATAACAAAATAAGATTCGTAACTTAGTCCATGTTGATTTGTTGACAAAACAACCGCAACGGAATTGTCGAAATTTCACAAACTTGAATGAAAATGAAAGAAAACTGCATTTAGGGACCAACCTTCCAACTGAGCTGTAGCGCCCTTAGGAAGCATTTTCAGACACATGTTGATAGAAACATTTCTTCTTTTTTTTGTCTGTAGATCGACCTCCCGGAGTATACGAAGGTTATTCTGGGACACCCTGTATATATTTCTAAAATCAGAAAAATCAGCTCTTTTCAGATATGATATAATATATAGGGTGTTCTATTGAAACAAAATGACAACTTGTCAAAATATGACATTTGCCATGATAATTTTGAATTTATTCTAATTTTTTTTGACAACTCGAAAAAACCCCAGTAGGTAGGGTGCAAAAATAAAAGGGAAAACTCTGTATGTGAATTATGGAGTAGATATTTTATGTATTTATATCAAAATTTCTAAATGTAGTTGCTGTATTTTTTTGGGACAATTAAGGTTAAATAAAAATCAGCAGGTTTTTCAGATTAGAATCACGTTGTGAAATATGCTGGTAGTCGAAAAAATAATATATAATAACGAGTACAATTCTCGTCTTGCTTCCTTATTTTCTTTGATGCGAGTATCTCGAGAATTTCATTCAATAGGGCTGAGAAAAGTGACTTCTGAAACCTTGATATATTATCAAATAATTAATCTCACTCTCAGATTCAAGTCTTCAAGCCTTAATGACCCTTCCATACCTGTTCTCCCCAGTAACTCTGAAGAAGGGCAGGAAAGGCGAGAATTGGCGTCCTACTAGAAGCGAAATCCAGGAAAGTTTTTTCTTACACATTGACGTAAGTACATTATTATGCAGGTATGAGGCGTCTCAAAATGTTTCATACCTATATATTTTTTCAGAATTTTGACGATTTGAATGAAAGACTTGTATCAAGAAGGACTAAATTAGACAGTTTCGGAGTAACTTTTCAACCAATGGGTTGTGTGGTGGGGCAATTAGACAACCCTGATAATTTCTTCATCCTAGTGGATAATGTTAAATATAAATTGGATTCCAGTGTGAGAGCATTAGAGTTGCTGTTTAAATTGTTTCATGCACAGGATATTGCTTATCCTGTAGAAAGTGAGCATATTTGGCTTTTCATAGAAGAACTCGTCTTCAAAATGAAACCGAAAAATAAATGCCCTGCCACAGTTGCTGTTACCACTGATATTCTGTACCACTTGAAAAAAGAATAGTTTCTCTCCATTATACAGCGCATAACTGGCTCGAATATCAATATGCCTAAATGTAGTTTTTGTGATGATTCTTTTTCAACGGCCAATTCTCTCATAACACACATGAGAATACTTCACAGATGTGAAGATAATGGCCTGTAATGATGAATCATGTAATACACTTTCCGTCCCTGAAAAGTTATAGAAAACATTTGAAGAGGCATGAACCATTCGTTGAACTTGCTACCTCAAATCAAGTGCGTTTAGAGAAGTTGGACAATGGAACGTCAGATTCTTTAATTCAAAATTCTGCTTTACAAGATTCAAGACAAGATTGTGCTGTAGCTATTTCTTCTAAGTCTTCACCTCTTCACGACAGAAGTAGATCTGATAATCTACAAGGGTTATTTGTTAATTTAAAAAAAAAATAGAGAGCAATAATGTTTCATTCATATGTTCCCTTTATAATGAGAATACCTTTTGCAGAAAAGATGTTGATAAAATTATGAGTGGTATATCTGATATGCTTCGAGAGCCCATCCTTATGTTGAAAGATGTCATAGTCAATCATATCTCAATATCCGAGGGAGATAAATTTGAACTTGAAAAATATTTCGTGGAATTTGGGGATTTATTCAGTGATTTTCGTAGTGAATACTTACGCTTGAAATATTTGCAGAAGTTGGGAGTGTTTGTATCTCCAAGTCAGTTTGTGATTGGACAACGCCTAGAAGGTAACAAAAATATTCCAAACCCAAAAAACTATACGATGGAATTTATCCCCTTTCAGAATGTACTTAAAATGTTTTTTTCGATGCCAAATGTGTTGCAAGATACTTTGAACTATATCAAGTCTTTAGAAACAGATACTGCTGTGTACAATATTATACAAACAACATTTTGGAAAGGTAAAACTCATTATTATGATGAAAATGATCTAGTTCTTCCATTGTTCATCTATTATGATGATTTCGAATGTGGCAACCCCCTAGGTTCTCATGCTGGGATACACAAAATTGGTGCTATTTATTATTCTCTAGGCTGCTTACCTCCAAAATTCCAAGCTCAATTAGAAAATATTTTTCTGGCTCTTTTATTTCATGCCTCCGATCTCAAAGAGTTCGGGGAGAGAATGATATTCTCTAAATTGGTTGATGAACTCAATATTCTCAAGAGAAAGGGCATACAAGTTGACTCGCCATCTGGACCAGTTCAAATTTACTTTTGTACTATTTTATTCCTCGGTGACAATCTGGGTCTCAATACAATTTTGGGCTTTCAACAAAGTTTCGTATCAAACTCATTTTGCAGATTCTGTAAATGTCTCCGTTCAAAAACCCAAACTCAGTCATTCGAGGATAATACTTCATTGAGAAATATTGAAAATTATAAGGAAGATGTCTCAACAAACAATGCTTTCCTCACTGATATAAAATTTTCAACCATTTTTAACAATATCGATTCATTTCATGTAACCGAGAATTATTCCGTGGACATAGCGCACGATATATTTGAAGGAGTCGGTGTTTTTATAATGAGTGAGTTGTTACATCAGTTTATATTAATCGATAAATTTTTCAATCTAGAGACGTTGAATCATAAAATTGAATACTTCAACTTTAATATTAACCATAATAAACCACCACTAATATCTCGTGATCAGTTGAAAAATAAATCACTCAAAATGTCAGCTTCCGAAATGAAATACTTCATTTTGAATACTGGACTTTTATTAGCTCAATTAATTCCTGAAGGTAACAAACATTGGCATATGTATATACTTCTGAGAAAAATTTTACACATTGTGTTGGCCAGATGTGTAACACCAGGTATGGATTTAAAATTATGCTCGTTAATTCGCGAGTTCATTGAATTATTCATTGAGCTATTTTCAGCCTCTCTAAAACCTAAATTTCATTTTTTAACTCATTATCCTCCTATAATGGATAAAATTGGACCATTAGAACAAACTGCCACATTAAGATATGAATCGAAGCATAGACAGTTGAAATTAGCTGCAAATGTTGTTTCTTCTAGAACCAATATCACTCATACTTTAGCAATGAAACATCAACTTCAATTAGCACATAGATTTGTTAGCAATTCTGGTTTCACACATTCTTCAACTTCCTCTAGCACAGAAAATTCTGCAAAATGTATTTTTGATATATTGAAAGTATTTAGTGATGTAGCATCCAACTTTGAAATTCCTGAAGTGAGAAAGAAATTAGAGTTGTTTCAAAACAACATAAATGAGGTATCTAGAGTATCTATCAAATCAAAAATATTTAGATGCAATGATATTATTATCATAGGAAATGAGGAAAAGCCCAGTTTTGGCAAAATTGTCAAAATTGTTATCAACCAGGAAAATAATATATGTTTTATTTGTGAATTAATTAGAACTTCTAAATTCAATGAACATTGTTTTTCTTTTGAAGTGGATTTGAGCAACATGATGGTTTGTGCCTCCTTTGATGAAATGCATTCTATCAATACCCATTCCATTCATTACAGGGACAACAAAAAGTTTATCACATTATTCTAGGTAATAGGGGCCATTTAAATATTTACTCATTTCAGTATTATTCATTCAAGCTGTTAAGGAATGTATTTGAATTCCTTGAGTAATACTTTTTTACCACAAAGCCAATATACCGGGTGTCCCAACAGTGCGTAATTGCTCGATATATCGATAATGCTGATATATATGAAAAAAAGTTCCATATAAAAGTTGTATGGCACCGCGAAGGCCACATTTTTAAAATAAGTCCTGATTCACAGCGTGTTGCATTTTTCCGTAGTAACAAAAAATATGTATTTTTCAAATGGAACAACCGGTTTATTTTTCTGTCATTGAAATGGTCCCTTCGTTCCCTACTCAGCACTAAGTTTTATTCTCTTCACAATGCGCCGTTGCCAAGTTATCAATTATTTTGAGAAAATAGGGAGTGATGCAGGCTCTCAATGAAATAGCTGTGATTCAGCTGTTTCTTCGAAGATGTGAATTTTGTCTGGTGGATTTACGTAGACAATACCGTAGTAGCGTGTGATACTCTGATCTCCATCGATATTCATATAGGGTGCTTCAATATCACTTTCTTTTTCGTCCACTTCGATTCAAGTTTATGCGATTTTTTCAAATGGGACACCCTGTATATTAGTTCGTCGCCTCTTTGTATATGGAATAACCTTTCTGAGCATACTAACATGTTATATGTTATTCTCAACCGTTTCTTGATTATTTGTTTTTTTCAAATTATATTTACAAAATTGAAGAAATACCTGTCTAATATTTGAAATTCAAAAAAAAGGAAGAACCCTAATTACTTTCAAATGTCTTCCACCCTGTTCAATACATTTTCTCAATCTCTCAATGAAGTTTGTTCTCACGCTGCTCAAATGAAAAGGCATAATTCGTTGAAATGCCTCACGAATTCTCATTTCCATGTCCTCCCGTGTAGTAGCGGCAGTACGATGAACCTCCGATTTTACTGTTCCCCAAAGATAAAAATCCATTGATGTTAGGTCCGGTGACCTAGGCGGCCAAGGAATAGGTCCTCCTCGTCCTATCCACTCATCAGGAAACATTATATCCAACTCCGCTTGAACATGTATTACGAGTGTAATAATTGTCATTCTTTCTGTTCTAGATTCCAAATATTATGCAGGTATAGGTACTTTTACTTTTCTTCAATTTTGTAGAAATAATTTGAAATAGACAAATAATCAAGAAACGGTTGAGAATAACATATAACATGTTAGTATGCTCAGAAAGGTTATTCCATATACAAAGAGGCGACGAACTAATATACAGGGTGTTCCATTTGAAAAAATCGCATAAACTTGAATCGAAGTGGACGAAAAAGAAAGTGATAGTTGAAGCACCCTATATGAATATCGATGGAGATCAGAGTATTACACGCTACTACGGTATTGTCTACGTCAATCCACCAGACAAAATTCACATCTTCGAAGAAACAGCTGAATCACAGCTATTTCATTGAGAGCCTGCATCACTCCCTATTTTCTCGAAATAATTGATAACTTGGCAACGGCGCATTGTGAAGAGAAAAAAACTTAGTGCTGAGTAGGGAACGAAGGGACCATTTCAATGACAGAAAAATAAACCGGTTGTTCCATTTGAAAAATACATATTTTTTGTTACTACGGAAAAATGCAACACGCTGTGAATCAGGACTTATTTTAAAAATGTGGCCTTCGCGGTGCCATACAACTTTTATATGGAACTTTTTTTCATATATATCAGCATTATCGATATATCGAGCAATTACGCACTGTTGGGACACCCGGTATATTCATTCCTTCATTTGTATTTGACATAATCTGTTGTATCAAATATTTAATTTTTGTGGATTGTTGAATATCAATATGTTCATTTCTTGACTTGTACCTGACATGTACCTGTAGAAAGTTCCTGGGTATGTTGTAAAATAACATACCTGTATTATACATATTATATACGGGTTGTAAGAAATTCGATGCTCGCCCTTTGAATCTCGCAAATTTCAAACATCAATCTTGATTTAATCCTTCCTTACTGACATCATTCAACGAGAGAGACCAAAGTAATTATCACTGTCTTTCTATTTTAATCTATTCCATTGATAAAAGTCTCCACAATTAATCAAAATAACTTCCATCGTATAAAAATAACCGATTTTCGGTTTCCGTCGGATGTCTCTGGATATATATATATATTGGGAGATACATGATCGCGCGATCAGCAAACATGACCGGTAAACTGGTCTGTGGAAAATGTCAAAAAAATATAAGTAAAACAAGTAACAAAATTGGTTGTACGGGTCTCTGCAATAAATGGTATCACAGTGAGTGTAGTGGACTAAGTGAAAGTGAAATCAAAGATCTATCAAAGAGACAATTTGAGTATTTGTGCGTCACTTGCAAGTCTACAACAAGAGCTTCAAATGAAGAAGACCTAGACGCGGCTTTTTATGATTCTATTGATAACAATAGTGAAAAGAAAGTGGATCTACACATCTTCACGTACATCATGAAACAAAAGGACATCATTATCAAAGAACTGAGAAATAAAATTGAGATCCTAAATGACCATATTGTAGTGTTAAAGGGATCAATAAATGAACAAGCAAACCGATCAAAACAACAAAAACAATCAGTGAATACATTAAATAAAAACCAAGAGAAAGTGCCACAGAAAGTCAACAAAAAACAATGGGTTGCAAAAAATGATGAAGGGGCATCCACGTCCAATATAATTATAAACACGGACAGCGACAGTGTTGCCAATGTGCAAAAAGTAACAGAAAATCCACCTATTTCCAAAAACCAAGTATCTAGTGCAATTCACGAAGCTAAAGCAAATATTATCTGCAGAGACTATATAGAACTGGGAAATCAGGAAAACAAAGAGGAGAAGATCCCACACAAACGACAGGAACCCAGGAGGAGACGAACCGCACAAATGAAATATGGAGAAGCAGAGGACGACACAAAAGAAGAGAATGGATTTGAAGGAAAGGAGACAAGAAAAATCTGGCTGTTCATATCTCAAGTAAAACACCACGTTTCAGAAGAGACTATAAAAAAATACCTAGCACAAAAAGGGGACGAAGAAGCCTATGTGAAAGAAATTGACGCATACAACAAAATAAAGAATAATAAAAGATTTGAAATTGGCTTAAACTGGTCGTTAAAACAACAAGCAACTGAAGGAATCTTCTGGCCCAAAGGAGTTGCATTTTCAAGGTTCAACTTCGGTAAAGAGGAAAGATACCTAAACCGTCTGAAGACTCAACAGGAGACTGGAAGGGAAAATTTTCAAGTTGGCCAAACCCAACCCACCATAACATAATGGAACATGATCTATCTCACCATTCAAGTTCATATTCAAAAACCAATTGTAAACACTTGAAAAAGGAAAACCACCTATCTGGAAGAGCGACCCTAGACACTATGAATGAAAATGAAGCCTATTTTTCATTAGATAGCAACCTTTTATTTAACATAAATTGTGCGAATTCGGTGAGTATGTTCCATATAAACACTCAGTGTCTGTCAAATAAATTAGAGCAAATTGCATTATTTCTTGATGATATTAGGTTTGATGTGTTTTGTTTAACGGAGCACTGGCAGAAGGAAACAAATTTGAAAACGATAAATATTCCTGGATATGAGCTTGTTAACTTCTATTGTCGAAAAAAGCATAAAATGGGGGGTGTTGCTATATATCTAAGACAAGAAATAACAGCATTCAAACCCCTTCATTTAAGTGCTTTCAGTATCGAAATTCATTCTGAAATTTGTGGCATTGAGCTTCTGGAATTGAAAACATTAATTTTCACAGTATACAGATCTCCTTTAGGAGATTTCAAAATATTTCTTGACAATATGGAACGATTATTGGAACATGTTTTGGTATTTGATGAAAAAATCATAATCGTTGGTGATTTCAATATTCATTTTGAACTCAAAAATGACTTCATGTTAAATGAATTACTATACTTATTGAATTCTTTTGGCTTGTCGGTAACTATTAATGATCATACGAGAATCACAGCTGGAAAATCTAGCTGTATTGATAATATTTTGACGAACTTTGACGCAGAATTATTAAAAACTGGTGTTCTTGAACCATGTTTGTCCGATTACTCTGGACAATACGCAATAATAAACAAGAAAATTAGTATTGCCAAAAATAATTCTCTATGTGAGAGAGCAATCACAATGACTGGTATGCAGAAGTTGAGAAATGCATTGAATGATATAAACTGGGATATTTTTAAAGATAATGAACTCGATGCTGATCATCTGGCAAATTTCTTAGTAAAAACCTACAAAAGTTTAGTAGAAAACATTTTCCAATGAAGAAAAAATCATCTGAGAAAAAACCATTCATCAATTGGTTCAATGATGAGCTGAAGGCTAAAAGATCAATTCTGTCAAATATCAAAGTGATATCTGAAGTAAACAAAGACCCAGATGATGAAAGAGTTTATAAATCAATGAAAAAAGAATATATGAAAGAAGTTAAAACTACTAAAAAGTCTGCATATAATGATTACATTTGTACTGCTGAAAACAAATCTAAAGCTAGCTGGCACATGATAAATTTTGAAAGAAATAAGACAAATTCTACTCCCCGAATTAATGATAATATCACTCCGAACAACTTCAATGATCATTTCGTCCAAGTTGCAGAATTCATTATAAAATCATTACCTGATATTCCGGAAAATGATATACTCAATTTTACAGACTTTCTTCCAGTACCTTCCTCTTCGTTTTTCTTGCTTCCAGTTATCCAACAAGAAGTTATGGATACCATTCATTCTTTGAAAAATTCTGCATGCGCTGATGTCTATGACTTAAATAGCAAAATCGTCAAAGAAACATCGGATATTATTATAGAGCCTTTAACTGACCTAATAAACCAAATTTTTAGTACAGGAAAATTTCCAGACATTCTGAAATTTTCCAAAGTTATCCCCTTATTTAAAAAAGGTGATATATCACTCATTGAAAACTACCGTCCCATTTCAATCATTTGTATTTTCTCCAAAATAATTGAAAAAATTTTGAAACAAAGATTAACAAGTTATTTTGAAACTAATAATTTTTTTAGTAAGTCGCAATTTGGTTTCAGAGCAGGATGTTCAACCACAGCAGCAGTAATGGATATGGTGAGCGGCATAGTCGAGGGCCTTGAGCAACGGCACCATATAAGTATCACTCTATGTGACTTGTCAAAGGCTTTCGACTGTGTTGCTCATGATATTCTGCTGAAAAAATTATTTCATTATGGCATTAGAGGAATATCGCTATCGCTGTTTGAATCTTATCTGACTAATCGGTATCAGGCTGTATATTTAAATAATTGTTCATCAGATTTCAAAGGAATAAATCATGGTGTACCCCAGGGTTCTGTCTTGGGACCAATTTTGTTTATTATATATGTAAATGAGTTGAGTAACTATATGACTGCTTGTAAATGTGTCATGTTTGCCGATGACACATCATTCATATATTCGAATCCGAATTTCAGTACTTTAGTAAATCAGTCTAAAGAAATTGAAGAAAAAGCTGAAGCATGGTTCATATCTCATAATCTGAGACTAAATATTGATAAGTCGCAGAGATTATTCATCACTACTCGTCAGATTGAACAAGAAGAACCGAGTGTGAAGATACTTGGAATTATTCTAGATCATAAACTCAATTGGAGTGCTCATATAGAGACATTAAAACTGAAACTGTCAAGTATATTGTTTCTACTACGCCAGCTTAGTCATATTGCCAATTTTGATACACTAATAACAGTGTATTATTCACTCTTTCAGTCACATATGGGCTACGGCATTATTCTGTGGGGTAATTGCTCTGCTGCAGGTGGCATTTTCATTCAACAAAAAAAAGCGATCAGAATATTAGCAAAGGCGAGATACAGAGATTCATGCAGAACTTTATTTACAAAATTCAAAATCATGACTCTTCCGTCATTATATATATACAATTCACTAATTGAGATCCACAAGAAATCATCCACTCTCACCATACAAGCTGACGTACATAAATATAGCACCAGGAATGCTGACAATATCAGGATTCCTAGGCATAGACTTTCTGTGTCTCAAAATAATTCTTTGGACTTTAGCCTCTATATGCCTGCATATGAGAAAATTCAAACAACAAATGAAATCTTTTTTTTTCAGAAAATAGTTTTTATTCTGTCAGTTAATACCTTGAAAAAACATCAAAACCATGTGTTGTGTTTGGGAACGTACTGACCGAAACTTCTTAAAGTCTTCATTTATTTACGTATTTTAAGATGTTACTATAGTTCAGTGTTTTCTCTTTTAACTTGCTTACATAATCTGTAGATTTTACAACAAACCACAAATGACCTGCTATTAATATACGTTTGTATATAACATAGTTAAATAAACTATCTATCTATCTATCTATCTATCTATACGTAGTTGTAATTTTCTAGATTTGTTGACACCAGTTATTTCAGATCTAAATTCTAAAATAGTTTGTCCTCATTTAACCATCTCTGTATATCTTTGTGTATCAGTTTTCTATATCTTAATGGTGAGCATCGAATTTGTTACAGCCCATATATATAAAATTTGATTTTTGACAATCGTTCATTTGTATATGAAATACAGGGTGATTAACGTTCATTTCAAATTTTCGCTAAATATTGAAACCTACTAGTTCATACACCCCCAAATAAGGTTCGTTAAGAAGCTATAGCTCTTTGAAGTTCCTTTTGAAGTCGTCGATGGTATACAAATTATATGAGAAATGGAATGTGTCTTGTGGATCCTATACCGATGCTACAGTGTAAGTTTTTAATGTGATGATTCATAATTGGAAATTGTCGGAAAGAGAAAAATTCCTTTTCATTACTTACCAATATTTCATGAAAACTTGATGATCCAAATGCTTTTCAACGACTCTGTAACTCCTAAACGAACCCTACTTGATGTTATGGGAGCTACCAGGATTTTTGGGATTTTGGGATTCACGAGTTTATATAAGTAAATCGTTTATGTTTGTTACATGAATATAAAATGTTCATTTCAGAACTAGTATAACATTTATGAGTTGTTTATTTTTTTGTAAATCGTTGAATTTTTCAATAAAACGTTCAAGTTGTACCCCATCTTTAATTCATTATCAAGTGTGCAGTATTTGTGCAGATTTATCTTTAAAAAATGCCTGTGTTTCACACAAGAAAATGTATTTGTGTAACTTGACAATTCAACTATTGATAGTTGATGTTCAGTTTGAAATATTTCAATGAAACTCATCATAATTTACCATGATTCAGAAAAAGCACATTCAGGAGTGAGAGTGACAAGTATGGAGGAATTGAAATTTCCAGCAATTCACTACTCCCAATGGACCAGGAATGTCGTGACGTCAGATGGACATCTGAACTGTCATTCTGGGAGTGTTCACGAAGTTATGGGCAATTCCCAGATCTTGGCAAGACACATTGAAATAATAGGATTTTCATTCGAAATGTATTGAAAAAAAAACGCGCCTGTGGGATATTCATAGAGAGCAGAACTGCTTTTAGATTTTCTTTCAGTTCCTTTCCCAAGACGGTGGAATGAAAAGTATTTCAAAGTTCTATTCAGGGCCATATGAATAATAATGAGGCTGAGATGAATACAAAAAAGTTAGGTTCATTTCATGTGCACCTGAAAGAATTCTGGAATCAATCTCTTTTCCCTGAATTGGGTATAAATAGTGCGTGCATAAAATTTCATCGAGCTCTAAGGGACTAAAGAAAAATCCTATTAGGAAAGCTGTTCCGCCTTCACTTGATGAGTGTGTTTTTTTCAATATTTTCCATGAAAAACCCTTAATATACACGGTGGTTCAAAATTCGATGTAGATATTTCAAGGTCGTATTGTTGGAATCAAATCAAGACTTTTTTTTTAAATAAACAAGTGTCCTAAAATTCACCCCCTCCGAGCTACTGCCACTGTGAGATCCGTGAAAAAAACAAATATTTGAAATTGGAATGCCAAAAAATGAAGTGGCTGTAGCTCGCGGGGGTGCATTTTAGGATACAAACATGTATGTTTTGAAAAAGTCTTATTTTGATCCCAACAATACATGCAACAAATACCTACATCGAATTTTGAATCACCCTGTATATAACAAGAGTGTCGTTTTTAATGTCCAAATTTTGCTACAGTGAACATAAAATCTACTTCCTCAAATACACACGACCGTGCTGTAGCTGTTTGAAAATCTATTTATGACAATATGAAATTCCACCTGGAATAATAAAAAACCTTATAGTAGCTATTAGGGTATCTATCAGTGATGACAAAAATATTGACCTTTTACTATACAGAAAACCTTACTATAGGTGTTTGCCCATCTATTTATAGCAACGAAGGTAATTTCCTGGTATTAGTAAACATTCAAAGAAGAACTGTGTTGTAAATCAGTCGACCTATTTGATTCAAATAAGTTGGCAAGTGGGGGTAGGTAATACAACCTATTACTGATAGCTATATTTCGTTATTGTGCGAGCAGGTACTGAATGATGCAACTCTCTATTTAGGGCAAATAAAGCTCTTTCAGCAAGATGATTTTTCTTGTGTTAGCAAATGAACTGCTTTGGCGCCTATTTCATGTTGATATTCTGCTGTGATAATGCAATTTCTATTTACTACTAATAGAAATTTCTCTCAGTGTGGATTCTCAAATATAGAAATTAATTATGATCAGGGGCAATCAATGAATTAATAAAAATCTTCAATATTGGAGGTTTTAGTAACTTAACAATAGATTCCAGAACTCTCCTGAAAACCCCAAGAAACACCAATCAGAATCATATCATTTTACTTGATAGCGGAGCTTATGCCCACTTGGGTATTGCCAATGGCATGAAAAATACACATTGTCAGGTTGAAGGTAATCAAATATTGAATATCAGTTTGAATATAGATGGGTTACCGTTAACGAAAAGTTCAGGAAGTCAGTTCGGGCCAATTTTATTATCTATAGATTCTGAAATGAACATTTGAGTAGACCGTTCATCGTTGGGGCATATCATGGGTTTCAAAAACCTGATAGTATTGGTAATTATATAGGACCCATCATTTCTGAAAATATTCTACCTAAGTCAAAATATGTACATTTCATGACCCTACACTGTGCACTGTGCTCTCCTGATTTGCACTTGGTTCATAATGAAATGATTTTGCAAATAATTTACTAATTTATATTGTTAGAAATTTCGCTCTAATTCATGAAAGTGAATCATAATAATCATAACCTTATACATATTTCCAATGACAGTAAATTTTCGGGCGATTTAGACAATTTTAGTGCTTCCAAATCTGAAATTTTTTCGTATCAATCGAAGAAGACTATTAGATTTTCTAGATATCCTCTAGAGCAGCTATTGAATAGAATGATAGAAAATCAAGATCACAATATTATTGATTATGATCATCCCCAACTGAAATATGAAATAGACAAAAATATTGACACAAACAATGGTGACCACGTAATTTATTATGAATCCCTTATGTTGAATAATTGTTTTGAATGATAAAGACTGCTGTGTCACTTTACAGGATGACTATAACCAAACAAATTTTTGTACAAGACAGAACGTTATCTGACAACAAGGAATTTCATGAAACATCTTGCTCCTCCATACAATTCTTCAATATCAAAATTGTGAAAAATATTTCTGAAGAAAATATTCTATTACCAATCCAATTGAACCTTCTTCTTTTGTGGTCATTCCTCTTCTCCATAAAGAAACTATTCGATTATGTAACTATATAAATCATATATGTATTGTCAAGGCGCTAACACCTCGCAAGGGCGCACAACTTGTGTGTACGGGATTGGCGAACCCGAGGTAGCCTAGCTGAAAAATCACCATTCTTTAACTAGTCTTTGGTGGTATCCTGTTCTCTCTCTTTTCCAATCTATTCTATCGGCCTCTCTTAGATAACTCTTTCTTTCTCGTCGAAAAGTCCGACCTCACCATCAAGTGGTGCGAGAAGTACGGGTCGCGGCCGTGCAAAAGATGAACAACTCTGTGCTCCGCAGATGGGTTCGTATTTGTAGACCTGCGTGCACAGAGGAAAACATTTCTTTATATCTGTGTGGACGGCCGCGGCTTCTCAAACAAGGCTCTGGCAACCTAATCTAAACTGTGGAAACCCGTGGCGAGGGATGAATGGCACCGAGGCGAGTAAACAGCCTTAGTTCTGTGCAAAGTTCAGCGATGAGAGACCCTTGGTTAGAAGAGGTTATAACTATCTACATACACTTACTTGTGTTATTCTACAAATAAATACCCTTTGAGAAATTAAAGGATGGCACAGGGAAGATCTGGACTAGCGTCTTTTAGGCAACTGTCGACTTTATCTCCCATGTTAACTCGACGACGTCTCGTCATTGAATAATACTCTTTCTTATCGGTCTGCAGAACGATGTATAAAACACTGATGCAGTCACTGATGATGTTTTGTTTTGTCAAAACGCTAACGCCATTTTCCGCTATAATGGCCTAATAATTATTAGGCCATCATAGCGTTCATGTTTTCTCGTCAAATTTGCCCAAAATGTAAATAACTCGACAACGTTGCATATGGACCTTAGAAACAAAGAATGTTTGTGAAGCCCACAAAGAGAGATTCTGAAAATGAAAGAAATATACAGGGTGATCCATTTAAAAAATGGTCGATAGTTTCGCCGCGGATTTATGGTACACCCTGTATACTCCAAATTGATTTTGAAAAGTAGCTCATCGAGTCTTCAGTAATTTCCGATGAGTTTCTTTCCTTTATATCTTTCAGCCTAGCAGCTAGCATAAGCGGGCAACCCTCTGTATGTACAAAAAAACAATGAGCACGTTTTCTAGAATTTGATATTTGTAGATCAAGAGCAACATTTGACAGAACAGATCGTAGATACTCAATTAGGCGAAATGGAAATCCGCAACCCACCACGAGAATGAATATACGTCTAGTTCAATTCATGATTTGAAAAAAAAAATTTAAGAACATTGGAAAGTAACACAGCCCCTTTGGAAAATACACCCTCAGTCATCCATCCTCACCCATATCCTCACAACTTAGAGCCCATAAAAATATAGAAGTCATCACAAGATATATGATACAGTTTACAACCTAACGGGTTCTCCCCTGAATATAAAAATTTCTGTTTTTATATTTGGCTTCACATAGTTGCCCACACTGACTAGCTCAGTGGGACACTGGGGTGAGTAAGGTTGGTTAGGGTGAATACATAGGCAGAGATTTGACTCTACGTTTACTGATGAGATATATTCAAGTTAGCAGGTCTTCCATGTACAACGTAATATACTCCAACTGTGAAATCTATCACTATTTCCAGTTTCTTAAGGCTTACTAACTAATAAAGTACCTAAGTGATCACTGTGGCGTACATATGAAACCTATTAACCTTATATCAGCTACTACCCTTATAACATGAAAATTTGCCATTTCCATGATTAGTAGTAATACCTACCCTACCATCGTTCAGTACCTGTCGAAAGTCTTTAAATAACAACTATATAAACTGGGTGGTTAGTTTATTCCTGAAATAATTACATAGCATTGGGTGTTCTCTAGCAGACCACTCTTTACCTAATCTTGACCAGGGACTCCACTGATATGAACGGCAAGACTGACGGTTTTTCCGTTTGGCATTCAGTTTAGGTTCCTGAAACAGAATTGAAATGTATTATTTCCAAACTGACTAAGATATTGGACATCCACTATAAATTTCTATTCGTATGTTTGATACTCACCTTTGACAATTATGCCTTCAATGGGTTATCTATTTTTGTGGTTCTGGTACTGCAGATATTTTTCAACAGTCGTTCGTGGAAGTATTGATTTTCTTATTTTTATTCAATATTTACATTCATAGGAGAAGGTAATAATAGGTCTTTAACATAATAGAGAGTTGAAGTGGTACCATCAACGTTAACGTTAACGTACGAATTGACATCTACGCATGCGCAAATCTCGAGTATTTACGTTTACGTCGAATATGGGATAACGTGCGTGCGTAAACCCACGTTCTTTAACGGGCACATGAAAAAACCACGCACGTTACCGGAAACTTGCGAAATAAGGCCGATAAATCTCGAATGGCCAAGCGACCACCTAACCTTACTTCATTGGCTTACCCAACGGTTTTGTTTTTGTTTGAAAAATAATATCCAACTTTTAATTTTATTATTTATATTTACATTATTTATGTGTTGCTTATCAGTGTTATTAATGAGGTATGTATTTTTCAAATCATTTCGGTGAAGATGTAATAAACGAAATTCTTTTTAGGTACAAAATATGAGTGTATCAAAAGGTCGATTCAGATTTAATGATCAGTTTGATTTACACCTGGCCAGAGAGGTTTATGGACAAAACCCATTTGAAGACACAAAAAGATGGTCACTCATTCAGGTTAACATGATACAAATTACGGGGCAATGTATCAGTATTAGAACACTGAGAGAAATAATCCTGAATTTAGTGAAGAAATATTCCATCAAGGCTAAAGCATTGGAAGGAAAGTGAGTTCAATCTTGGTGAATTTGTATGTTTGAAGAAAGCATTGCATAGGTATCTGGATTATTTTCCATTGTAAAAATATGACGTACCTAGGTAGATTTCAGCCTCACTTCACAGACTTCAAATTACATGATTTGTTTTTAGTTCATAATTCCATCATGATTATAAATATTTAATTCAATTATTGGAATGGGTTTCAGATCAGGAATAGAAATATCTGTAACAGAACTTGATGATTTGCTGCAACAAATTGCCAAGATATTATCAGAAAAATATAGAATGACAACGTCATGCAATACAGTGCTTCCAAGTGCTGCTCATAGCAAATCATTGGATAGATCATCCTATCAGAAAGGATATAATATCAGAGAGATGGCATGTAATACTTTTGAGGTAAATCATTTGAAAGATGATGCTCTACTTGCAGATGAACCAGAGCAAGCTCAGGATGTATTGGAATCCACCAATGTTTCAATTGAAAATTTTAATGATCAGGAAATAATTATCGATAATAATATTGAAGCTCCAGTTTCCTCATTTCAAACTGCAATGCCTACAATGAAAAGGTCTAAGGCACAAGTAAACATTGCAGGTAATTTGATGATAGTGAACACACTTATCAAGTTTGAAAGTGTTCAACCCTTGAGTATTCAACTTTCACTATTATTTTGAAATTTGCTAATACTATATGATATGATTATTTCAGTACCAAAGCGTAAGAGAAGCTGTACAAATTTGAAACAATCCACTGTGAAGTATTTAGAAAAAAAGAATGAAAACCAATATGAAATGAGAAATAGAGAGCTCAAACTCCAAGAAATAAAACAAGAATTGGAGGAAAGAAAATTTGAAATGGATACACAAGAAAGGCAAAAGAGGTTGGAAATAGAAGAGAGAAGGCTGCATATGGAAGAGAAAAGATTGCAAATTGAGTTGAATCTGTTTACTAACCAGCAGGAATTAATTAAGTTACTGTTGAAGAATCAATGAGTAAAAGTTCATAAGGTACCTGAACCATGAACAGTCTGTGATGTTTCCATGACAGTTAGGATATCTATGCTCATTTTTCAGTTTTTAGAAAGTACCTGTTTGAAACTCAGCTGTGATTTAGGAGTTTCCATTTTAGTTATGTTTCTGTAAGTTTTTTGAGAACCTGAATAGAGTTTTTTCAATAAGTATTCTACTTAAGAAAATGAAGTTCCTAAAAATGTTTTTTTTGTGGGATGTTATATTTATTTTTTATATAAGATGTATCATTCAAGTTAGAAATGTTAGAATTGTTAATTTTTTTTTATAAAATGTGATATTAGAGTTCTAGAGTTATTTTTCAGTTTTTTCAGACAATATGATATTCAAGTTCCCAGAATTGTTCTTCAGTTTTTATTTTTTAGATCATTCTGTTGGTGAACTTAGAAGTAAATACAGGGTTGGGATAAAGTATGGAACCAAGTAAATATCTTTTAAACGAAATGAACGATATTTATGAAAATTTGCAGGTCAGTGCAATCGAACAAAATGCATCTGCATTCAGATCAGATGCATTTTGTTCCATTGCACTTACCTGTGAATTTTCATAAATATTGTTCTTTTCGTTCAAAAGATATTTACTTGGTTCCATACTTTATCCCAACCCTGTATATCAATAAGAACTATAAAATAAATGATTCAATTGAAAGTATTTATTTTATTCAATAAAGAAATAAAATCAAATGCCTAAATATTGTTCCAGCTGTGGAGGTATAATATTGAAGTATTGGCCAGTCTGGCTCCCATATGTATGACAGTTTGTTAGAATCATACATGTAACGTACATTGTGCCAATCTCTTGTAGAAGTAACTTCTGGTTCTTCTTGAAATCCAAGAAAGCAAATTCTTGTACTATTTTCTGGAAGCCCCATTCAACTGCAATTCTCATCCCACTCATTATGGTATTGAAATTCTCTCTGGATGACCTACTATTTCCAGTTCTCTGTATGGCCTTATAAGGAGTTCCCTCAGACCATAACCTTTATCTCCATAAATAACATAGTTTGTATTCTCAAAAGATGCATGGCATGCTAGTTCCTCATAGATTCCTGATTCCCTAAACATTCCTGCATCATGACGACGACCAGGATAGGCCCCTTTTGAACTGACTCTGATACCATCAGGACATATAATTGACTGGTATTTAACACAGTGCACTTTTTTGTATCCAGGGTATTCCATTTGATTTTCAGTAGGTCTGCAAATTGGTCTAATAGTGCCATCTATGAAGCCCCAACAATTGTTTATAGGAGCTCCCTTTCTTGTAATTGCCTGAAATTATGAATCAGGACACATTAAGGATTTTGTTGAATTATTGAACCCTCAAAGTATTGATACTTTTTATACAGCATTCATACCTCTGAATATTCTCACAATTTGGCTTCATTGAGCCATGGTAAATTTCCCAGATTTTCCAGCAAATGACTCTTATTCTCAGCAATAATTGTCATAACAGTATTGATGATGTCTGAAAGGGCCTTGTAACTGTATCCAAATATGATCTCTAAATCTAGAAGTCTATTTGGATAAGCAAACCTTCTGAGAAGGATACATAGTGCATCTACATCTACAAAAATATGTGTTTCAAAGTGTTATGAAAGAAATGCCAAACCTAACTGTTCAATGTTATATTGCTCTCTGTCCTTATATTCTCAGGAATGCCCAATGCAATTGCCAATCTAGGAATGTGGACTTTCTCAAACCGAAACCAATTCTTTGCCTCTGTATTTGAGACATGATCAAGTGTGAATCGTCCATAAAGTTGAGCTCTATTTCCTAGAGTATCATTATTAAACACATGCAGCAAAATTGCATCATCCAGGTCTTCATCATCAATGTCAGAATCTCCAAGCAGTTCTGCATCCAGGATTTCTTCCATCACAATAAAAATGACCTTATTAGCAGTGAATTACGTTAACACCAATACCAATACAATGTATACAATACAAACTAAGTTTACAAACATGAGATGAATCAACAAGAAAAAGAGAAGAACTCTTGGTTGACTTCTTGTTGACGTAGGGTGAACGACTCCAACTCAATTTCACAATACAACGTAAACGTTATAATTCGTACGTTAACCCTTCGACCATAAAACAAATAGACCCGCTTATTTACATTCTTTCAAGATCCAAGACCTAGAGCTACAAGACTGAACTGGTCGATTGTGATCGGGCCGACTGATGTACTTAGTGCTGATGTGCCACTTGTTCCCTTTTGATGCCCAATTTTATTTGTTTTCAACAATAATTCGTGTTGAATTTTGTATTTATATCTAAGTTCGCCTTGAAGAAAGCTTATAACTTGGAGATTCCAACTCAATTTTTAGTTCTAGTTAGTTTTTTTTGTTTTTCTCCACGATTATTAGTCTACGGAAAACAACGACAACGCAGCATTTCATTGATGATTATCCGTCTCTTGCCAGTCACGTCATCAGCGTACTATTGCAGCGAAACGCGTTGTTGCCGAGAATTTTGTTGTTTATATTTCGATTTTAAAGTGTTATCATCAGTTTACAGACAATAAAGTGAAGTTTTAGTGTTTAGTTGGATAATATGGGCCGAAAATGTCATGTTTGTGGGAAATTGGGGTATTCTCACCCTGAATTATGCTTTCGCAGGTAAGTAAATGAGGTTAGGTTTGATCTCCCTAATCATTGCCGTAGGTAGAATTTTCGAACAAGGGTTCATGACTCGGTTCATGAGTATTTTCATTTGATTTGTTTCGATATGATGGTCACTTTACAAGCTGTTGGCAGCGTGAAGATTTTGGTAGATTTTGGGTGTCCATGGAAGTTAAATCATCTTAACAATACCTTCAGTATTGAAAATATTTTACACAATTGAAAATTATCTTATATCTAGTCATGTTCAGAAACATGCACATATTTGCACACATTAAGAAATTGAGAGTACCTTAAGTTTATTGTCAAGGTGATCAGAATGATGAGTACCTACTTATTTCAAGTAAATCAAATCAATGATGCATATCCTACAACCATGATGTAATGATTAAAAAATTATGAGACTTTCGAGAATCTTATAACATTATAACATTCAATGAATGCCTTTTCTTGATTGTAATGCCTTGGATATGGATACTATAAACACACTCATAATGCCTTAGGGCGTTATGACCTATGACGCCCGGTCATATTGCCCGCTGATACTATGCATTTCTATCATTGCCTGATGACATCATCTGACAATAATATTTCTGTAGCATGCAATACATTATTTTTTCAGATTTCCCGTTGATCCAGAGAAGAGAAAAACTTGGTTTTCCATTGTTGGTTCCAAGGGAGATCAACTTCTGCCGAAGAATCCTGAAATATGTTCAGATCACTTTCATTCAAAAGATGTCATAGTGAGACCAGATGGTACTAAATTCCTTCATCCATCAGCAGTTCCCAGGATTGGTTCATCAAATATATTTGATGATTCTTCTAACACCAGGTATATAGTCAATTCGCAAATAATGTACTATTACTCATATACAGTGTGTTCTAATAATGTTGCACGGAACCTCAACGTCACTTTTGTGAGACAAAATATAAACAAAAGTTCATATAAACATTCTCTTTTCCGGGATACAGAGTGTTTCAATAACTTCTCAAAAAATGTTTAACTGATTATAATAAAATATACCAAGTTTGTTGATATCCAAATGAGGTATCTATTGGACCTATAAAAGTTAGTTGTACTAAAAGTAGCCTGCTAGTTTTTTGCACAAAAAAATGTAGAGGTTTTATTTGGTCATTTATTTCCTCTAAAAAGAATCTAGTGCCATAAAAAAGTCAAGTTTCGAAAAGGTGTGTTTTCAGTTCCTTCAATAAAAAAATTTCGAATTACAACTAGATAATGTTTTCATAAAGTATTTTTTTTTCAGCTCTGAACCATCAATCTCGGACTCATCTTATACACAAAGTGTATCACAGACCAATACACCTTTAGACATGAAAGCAGGGTAAGTTAATTAAATTAAAATATGAATTGATGATGATTGCTGCAGTTTCTCAAAACTATAATATTTTAATGAGGGTTTTCTAGAATACTCCATTCTTAAAATATCTCAAATATTATTGAGTTTCATATATGGTTGAATTCTACTTCTTATCTATTTAAAAAATCCACTAATAAATTTTAATATCATCCATTTTGCAGAACATCAAGAGATACCTTCTTGGATCAAGAAAAATCTGTTGATCCTTCATCTCCAACTGATACTGACACTGCTTCTAAGAGGAGTATACAGTCCTTGAAACCTACTAGATCCAATGTTGCAGTTAAACGCAACCTCTTCGATGTGACTCAACCAAGAAAGAGGTTTGTTTAATTTATTTCTTCATATGAATCAGGATCTCAATACATATTTATTTTTTTTTTAAATTTTGACAACATGTATGATTCAATTGTTTCAATTCTTGACAATTTTCATATTTTTCGCAGGAAATATTATGTAGGTGATCTGTCCACAAGTGATTTTTCAACACCTGAGAAACGTAGACCAAATCTGAAGAACATAAAGAAAACTATGATCAGTCAAAGGAAGAAGATACATTCTTTAAATACAACTGTCCGAAGACTGAAAATGAGAGTGACTTCACTCAAAACCCTCCTCAGTTATTTGAAAGATAATGCAATGATCTCAGAAGATAATGAAACTGCTATAGAGGTAAATATACTTTTTAAATACTGTCTGTAAGTTCTTCGAGGACGTGGTACATTCATTTTTCAGCTTTTAATGGGATTTTCTCTCCTCGTTTCTAAAAAATAGAGTAGAAGTTATTAAAAATTATTGCAATATATTTGTAGTAAGGACAGATTTAGGATCTGTCCCAAAATGTCACTGCGCTTGAAATTAAACCTTTAGATACCTTTAGGTAATATATTGCAATAATTTTTAATAACTTCTACTCTATTTTTTAGAAACGAGGAGAGAAAATCCCATTAAAAGCTGAAAAATAAATATACTTTTTGTTTTCTGAGAAGATTCAACTCCAGATAGTTTTCCCAATTTCATTTTAGTTTTCTGTACTGCTTTGTATCAGTTGATCTCAATTTGAACATGTTGGAATAGTAATTTTATTTGTAATTATCTCAATGAATGATTTTTTCAATTTTAGGCTTCCCTATCTGGATCTGCCTATGACATTTTTGAACGAATGCTGAAGGGTCCAACCAAACAGAAGTACAGTCCTAATTTGAGGTCGTTTGCTCTTACTCTGTCATTCTATTCGCCTAAGGCCTACAACTTTGTGAGAGACACTTTCAACAGCAGTCTGCCACATCTTGATACTATTTCAAAATGGTATAGATCAGTTGATGGATGCCCTGGATTCACCCAAGAAGCTCTAGTGGCACTCACAGAAAAACAGAGGCACTCATCTACTGCTATTTTGTGCAATTTGGTCTTGGATGAGATGTCAATACGAAAACAAGTGGAATGGGATGGTCGGAAATTCTATGGCTATTTTAATATCGGTACAGATATTGACAGTGATACCCTGCCAGAAGTTCGCCAAGCTCTAGTTTTTATGCTTGTTAGTCTCAATGGGTCATGGAAGATTCCAATTGGCTAATTTTTGATAGATACAATGACAGGTAAAGAAAAAGCAGAATTGGTTTTGAAGAGCTTGCAGTTTGTTCATGAAAGTGGTGTTAAAGTAACATCTATCACGTTCGATGGAGCAGCCTCGAATTTCGCAATGGCCAAATACCTTGGAACTGATATTTCAGACTTTCATAATTTGAAAACCAATTTCCAACACCCTATAACCAATGAGGATGTGTTCATATTTCTTGATGCCTGCCACATGATTAAATTGGTAAGAAATTGTTTGGCTAGCCAGTTGATACATGATCAAGTGAGTTATACTTTGAAAAATAAGGAGAAGGAAATAATTTCTTGGAAATATTTCATTGAGCTGGTCAAAAAACAAAATGTAGAAGGTCTACATGCTGCAACGAAGATTCGTCTCCGCCACATTACTTGGGAGAGGGAAAAAATGAAAGTCCGTCTTGCCACTCAAACTCTCAGTAGAAGTGTCAGTGATGCACTGACTTTCCTTCGTGAAGACCTCCAAGATCCTATATTTCATGATTCAAAAAGCACGTCAGATTTCACTCTGAAGTTCAATAATTTATTTGATATTTTCAATTCCAGAAATCGTTTCGCCAAATATTCTTTCAAAAAACCACTTTCCCTAAAAACTGACAATGATATTTTCGATTTTTTTGAAGAAATGAAAGTGTATATCGGCGGTCTCACATTAGATGGAAAATCTATTCTGACATCAAAGAGAAAGACTGGCTTCTTAGGATTCTTGGTAAATATGGAGAGTCTGAAGAAATTTTATGAGAAATATGTCATTCAGCAAAATCTATTGAAGTACGTTTTAACATACAAGCTATCACAAGACCATCTAGAATTATTTTTTGGAGCAATTCGCAGCAAAGGTGGTCACAACAACAATCCTTCTTCCAGACAATTTGAAGCTGCATATAAGAGGCTTTTGATTCACGCTCAGATATCAGGACCGAATACAGGTAATGCAGTTGATCTAGACTATTTGACAATATTGACTTGTGGATCTCAATGCTCTATCACTAAAACAGAAGAGGGAGAAGATGTTGAAAAAAATGAGGAAACCAGGCTCAATATGGATAGAATTCAAGAAGAGCTTTTGGAAAACTATGTTGCCTCAATAGCAGCCTGGCACCTTACAATTTACAATGAAGATATTGTTGGGTACATTGCAGGATTTGTTGTAAAAAGCTTAAAGAAATGTGTGACATGTTCCAAATGCCTTTCCTTTTTGGAACGGGATATGTCAAGGTCTTACCTTCAAACAAGAAAGGAGTATGGCAGGCTTATCAAGGCAAGTGATTTCGTCATATCAGTCTGCAAGTCAGCTGAAAAGTTCTTTAGATTCTATGAAAGTTCGAGAGGTTTTAACAGAAATGTGAAAAATTTGATGATGATCTTGGTCACATCCACATTCAAAACAATATCAAGTGATTTATATGATTGTTTTGGTGACCACATCTTTGACAATGAAATGCTCAGTGAACACCCTTATGAACTGGCAAAATTAATACTAAAATATTATTTTAAATTGCGAATTCATCATGCAACCATGGTACATCTAGATATTGTACAGCAAAACAGAAAAAGAAGTTTGTATACCAAAGAAATTCTTTTCAGAAATGAATAAAAAATCAAACTCTCATTTACCATCTTTTCATTTATGTTTCAGGTAACTAATTTTCCCTAATTTTTTTTGTTTACTTCTCGTTTCTAAAGACGAAAATAAAAAATATGATAACTATTTTGATTAATAATGAACCAAAATATTTACAATTCTGTGTTGAAAACGAAACGTCCACAAAGATCAGTACTTATTGATATTTATTTTGTCTGCTATCAGCGAATTTCTCTTTTGGGTATCTGAATGTTAAATTTCAAACGCTTTGACATTTTCGGCAGATAATCTGTGTCCTTCTCATAAATATATAGAAAAAAATCATTATATTCTTCATTTTTAGAAACGAGGAGAGAAAATCTCAATAAAGATGAGAAATATCAAAACACCATCTCCTTGATTAACCTACAGATCAACTAATGGGCAGACAGTATTTGAGCGTTTCTTTTAGTTTTGCTGTGCTAGTAGTACTGACACTCAAACCTATTTATTGTATTGCTTATTGTTTCAACAAGTTTTATATTTTTATACAGTTTTTCAAATATGTCTTGTCAACGAGATTTTATTTATCGTGGACAATAAAGATTATTTGATTTGTTTTAATATTTTATATCAACTATTCCTCATGAAATATGATAGGGAATCACCACCTCAAATTAATGACATGTCATTGGGTTAGACCTGCTCATGATGCAGTATAAACAACATGATATAATTATCACTAATTAGTACTAATTAAAAAAAAAAGACTCAACTTTTTTGTGAGTGAAATTTCAAAGAAAGTGAATGTACACGCCACTGGCATCGATATCTGTAACGGTGGCGCGCTGTTGCCATTTTGTCCACGTGGACACCCCTCTCGCTGCACTTTCCCCGAACGATCCAGTGATGTCTGCAACATGTTTCCGAGCGTTTTATGAATGAGTTGCCGGGTCTATTTGTTTTATGGTCGAAGCGTTAACCTATACGTAAAGGCTTACGTACTGTGATCACTTCAACTTTCTAATGTCCTAATTGTCATATGTCATGATTGTAATTTGTCATCCGTTATACGTCAAGGGTCAAGAGCATTCCAGTTCAGTTGGAGGACATCGGGTGTAGTGCAGTGTAGCCGGGATCCCTTCAGTACATTCCGCTGTGACGTCAGGTCATCTTCACTTCACCATTATCTAGTCTGTGGGTAAGCGAAGCTGCGATAATGCGTACGATACTGTCGTCTGCTGCTCTTGGGTTTTTCTGCTGTTTTACTTGGCAGTTGGCAACATGATAACTATTATTATTATTTATTTATTTATTGTGTAATTAACAGAATAAATCCATTTACAGATTACAAATAATCACCTTTACATAACAATACTAAGAGATAGCCATATGTGTAACATGATACATGATAACTATTGAAAAACTACTCGGAAATAAATAAAAAAGCTTACAGGTGAGAAGGGGTACGTTTTGAAAGAAAATGAGAAAAAATGTCTCAAATCACCATATCAACAAACCAACAAAAAATAAACTTATTACAAATACTCATTTTTCAGCTTTTGATGGGATTTTCTCTCCTCGTTTCTAAAAAATAGAGTAGAAGTTATTAAAAATTATTGCAATATATTTGTAGTAAGGACAGATTTAGGATCTGTCCCAAAATGTCACTGCGCTTGAAATTAAACCTTTAGATACCTAAAAGAGAAATTCTCTATTGGTCAGTGACACCTTGTTTTTGAAAAAATTTGGAAATACTAATAATAATAAAACCTCTACTTATCTTGGTGGACGTTTCGGGAACGAATCTGCTCCCGTTCTCAACACAATTGAAATATTTTTCTTCGTAAACTTTTTTCGATGTTTCCGATTTTGACACTGAAAAGTGACTTGGTGGACGTTTCGGGAACGAATCTGCTCCCGTTCTCAACACAAAATCGGAAACATCGAAAAAAGTTTACGAAGAAAAATATTTCAATTGTGTTGAGAACGGGAGCAGATTCGTTCCCGAAACGTCCACCAAGATAAGTAGAGGTTTTATTATTATTAAATATATTTGTATTTCCAAATTTTTTCAAAAACAAGGTGTCACTGACCAATAGAGAATTTCTCTTTTAGGTATCTAAAGGTTTAATTTCAAGCGCAGTGACATTTTGGGACAGATCCTAAATCTGTCCTTACTACAAATATATTGCAATAATTTTTAATAACTTCTACTCTATTTTTTAGAAACGAGGAGAGAAAATCCCATCAAAAGCTGAAAAATGGATGTACCACCTCGAAGAACTTACAGACAGTATTTATTACAAATACTCTTTGAAATTGATCATACAATAGAAAGAAAGAAAGAAAAAAGTTATTCGTACAAAGAAAAGTAAAGAAAATAGAGGAGAGAAACTTACTATTCAGTATGCAATATTGATAATTAAGATATTTAAGTACCTAATGTGGAAATAAAACTGATATCTTACGTTTGAAACTAAGGAAGGTTTCGAAAAAAATGTCAACGTTGTGTAGGTATTCATTTGCTATGAGACACAGTCTGTACAGGGGAGCTCCCAGGCCAAGATTGGAACGTGGAGTTGTTAGCCGGAATAATTCATTCACATTTCTCCTATTCAATTGAGGGACATAAAAGTTAATCATACTCAGTAATCGCGTGCAACTGATTCGATTGTTTACCAATTCGAATAAAAATAATAAACTTGCAATTATCCTTCTACTTTCAAGTTTTTGGAATTTGAATTCAGTGAGCAAAGTATCATATGGAATATCAAAATAATAGATGCCGTATTTTTTGAAGTATAGATATCGGAGAAATTTTTTCTGTACTTTTTCAATACTATTTTTATGTTCTGAATACAAAGGAGACCAGATGATTGAAGCGTATTCCAAAATACTTCTAACATAGACATTGTAAAGATATATAAGGGTGTTTTCATTCTTGAAATGACATGAGTTTCTTATAACAAACCTCAAAGTTTTATATGCTTTGTTCACAAGGGTCTCGATGTGAGTGTTGCTACTAATATTGGTTTCGAATAACACCCCAAGATCTTTCACCTGGTGTTTTGATTGAAGTAGTTTATTATTGATATGGTAATCAAATTCTATAACAGTATTTTTCCTGGTATATTTTACTACAAAACATTTAGAAACATTGAATGAAAGTTTGTTTTTAACTGACCAATTATACATGTTGTCCAAGTCTTCCTGAAGAAGAAGACAGTCGGAGGCGTTATTTATTTTACGGAATATTTTGAAATCATCAGCGAATAATAAGCTACTGGAGTCATGGATAATCTTGGGAAGATCATTAATCATACACAAAAAGAACAGTGGACCCAAGTTGGAGCCCTGTGGAACTTCGGACAAAGTGGAAAATGTTCTTGAAAATTCACCTTTGTATACCACATACTGTCTTCTGTTACTCAAGTAAGAGGCACAAAGCTTCAACAGGTTAAACGATAGACCTAAAGAGTTCAATTTAGTCAATAAAATGTCATGATTCACCCTGTCGAAGGCTTTGGCGAAATCAGTGTAAATAACGTCTATTTGGCCTCTATTATCCACCACTTCGTTAACTATTTGGGAAAATACCATCAAATTCGTAACAGTAGACTTACCATTCATAAAACCATGCTGCTCATCTAGGATGCATGGCAAAACATGTGAATAAACTTTCTCATATAGGATTGACTACAGTTTGCTAGGTACACATATTAAGCATACAGGTCGATAATTTACAATTTCGCTTTTATTTCCACTTTTGAAAATAGGGCATATTTTTGTACATTTCCATGCTTTAGGAAAAACGGATGTTTGTATTATAAGATTGAAGATAAGGCTCAGCGGTTCGATTAGAAATTCCATACATCCTTTATACACGTATGGTGGAATTTTGTCAGGCCCGACCGACTTTTTTGGTTTGAGTTTTTTAATAGCGCTCCGAATGTCTTCATTGGTAATACTTACAATTCTCAAAATGTTATTGATGATATTAGAATCATTGAATGACACATCATAGGTGGCGCTAGTGTGATCATATACACTTTCAAAATGTTCTGCAAAGGCATTTGCAATATGATCATTTCTTGACAAATGATCACCCCTGTATGTCATGGTTCCAGATGTATTCGAGTTACTTTTCACACTATTAATGTATTTCCAAAAATTTGAAGGATCGTTGCTTATGCTATTTTCAGTATTTCGTACATATTGTTCGTGTGCTAATTGGATGTCTTGTTTCATTTTGGTTCTTAGGTGCATAAATATTTGCTGGTTATACTGATTTCCAGTTTTTTTGTACATCTTTCGGTGATTGTCTTTTTTCTTAATATTATCTATTATACCTCTGTTGAACCAGGGTGGATATTTTTTTTGCTCTTACTTGCAAGCGGTACACATTTAGTCAGTGCAACATGCATTGGTCTTTCAAGTTCTTCGGCAACAAAATCAACGTCATTCGATCCATACAAAGAACTCCAGTCTGTTTCTTTAATATTGTTATATAATTTCTGGAAGTCAGCTTTTTTATAATTGTATTGAGCATTGAATGTTTTTTTATATGGATCGAAATTTTGGATATTGAACGAGCAGAACAAAGCCGGATGGTTGAAGTTTTCATTTGTTAGGGGAAAATCGCATTTTTCTATGTTCACTTCACTGGAATTGCTGAGAAACAAATCTAAGATCCTACTACGATTGTTTTGAACAGTATTGAATTGCTTGAAGTCAAAAATATTGAGGAACTGAAGGTAGCATGTTTCGATATTTGTCAAACGATTCATATCCAATGTTGCAATACTTGGCATACCAAATTGTTCTCAACATTTTCAAAGAAAGAATTATATGTTTCAAAAGGCATTTTTGGAGGTATATAAATAGCACATATGTAAAAAACATTGCTGAATAATTTAATTCTAATCCATATTTCCTCCACGCTATTACTGCTATTTTCGAAAGGTAAACATTGACAATCATATTTGGACTTTATGGCGATTAGAACACCCCCTCCGCGTTCTTTACCAGTGAGTTGACTGCTTCTATCTTTGCGAAATACTACATATTTCTGTTAATATAATTATATCATAATTTGAGGCACTGACGGAAAATTTCAAATTTTTCAACTTAGAATTGAGTCTTTGAACATTTTGGTAATAAATTTTCAATTTTCTCAACTAACCATTAATGGACATTTTTTATTTTACCTTTCTCCGTCTTGCGCGTTAGAATAATTCCATTTTTGACCCAAAGAAATTTCACTCCACTTTTTTTCTTAAACTCACAACACTTTGATAAAAGTATTTTATTTTCTCTGGTGAGAGATTCGTTTATGAAGATTGGTCGTTTGGGATCGTTGACGCCTCTCCAATTCATATCGATATCTCCAAGACATAAGATCCTTTTGATTTTCCTGGCTGCCATGAACTCTTCTTTTCTCAGACGTGAGACGAATCGAATGAGAATCCCCCTTGGTTCAATAGATGAATCCTGTCTTCTGTTCATTCTGTGGCAGTAATCAATACTGTTTTCATTGAAATTGACATTCAAGGATCTGAAAATGTGTGGCAGAATACAGATGAGATTTTCTTCCTTCATTTCTGGAATACCCAGAATTTCCACGCTGTTGAGTCTCGTGTATTGTTCCTGCTTATTCACACTACGTTTCATCTCGAAATTCTCTGATTCAAGATGTGTACATTTAGTTTCAAGATATTCTATTTTTCCATTGAGTTCTTGAATTTTCAGATCCTGGTTTTTTATTAGTGTATTATTTTCTTCAATTTTATAGTGACAGCTGCTAAGGGATTTGGCCAAGTCCTTATTCATCTCCCCAATGTTCTTGATTTCTGTCATCAAGTCCCAAATGGTTGGTTTTGCACATTCTTCGCATTTCCAAGATCCATCTGATTGTTTGTCTTCCTGGCGAATACAACTCATGTGGATCATGCTTTGACAGTTTTTTTGCAACATTTCACAGCTTTCCTTTGACTGCGCGATGTTATTTCTTCTTTACACTCCACACAGGTCGTTGACATCGTTTCTTATTCAGATATTAAGTTGGTTCTGCAGGTGCGCAGACACTAATTTGCATTTCGAACGTTTTTTCTAAACGGTTTTCTAAATGTTCTGCTCATTTAGTGACGAATTTCCTTTTTCCGTGTCGAAATTCTTTCTTTTCGACGAGCTCTGAACTTCCATGAAGATGGGTGACCATTTTTATTCTTTCCTCCGGTGTGAGCAGCACCCGAAACATAGGCTATTCCTACGGGAAGGTCAGCTGATTTATTTTCATTCCACATTTCGGGATACCCTTCAGCAGATGGGATTATTCCAGATCTCTGCTGGCCTTTATGGGTGAGGCCTGGACCACGCCGGAATTTGTCCACCACTGAGAACTGCCTCTGTCCTCGATTCCTGCAAGTACCTGCACGTCAAGCAGCCTGCCCCTGCTGGAGCCCTGTGGCGATCGTCTGCTGCCCAGGAGTGTTGAAGGCCCCGCTGTTCCTCGTGGACTGCCGGGACACGTGGCAAAACGGCCCGCATTGTCACATCCAGGCACTGGCCCCATGAGACTCCAGGGACGTCTTGCTAACCCCATTTCTGCTGATTGCTGTGTGGTTCTCGTTTCAGTGGCTGTTTAGGCCCTCAGGCTCTGTTTAATGCCTACAATAATTGCTTCTGGGACCACAAGGTTAGACCCATCCAGTTTCTCATGATCAAAAGGGAGATATTCTCATGAATCCCATATAGGTGAATTTTACTACTCGAAATCATAGATACTCAATTTTCCTAAATTTAATTATGAAATTTATTAATTTATACATAAAATAGAGTTTAATATAACTATTAAGTCTCACACCAGTTTGTGAACTCATATATTGGCCAATATAACCGATAGTGTTTTTAGGCACCCTGGTGTAAAGGCAAGTATATCAACTTTCACAACTGCCAACAAAAGGTTCAATTAGAAAATAACTGAAACAATACTAGGTTGTGTCCAAGTATATCTCTTTTATATAAATCAGTTGTGTCCTAGTGTGTCTCTTCTTATATATAAAGTGCTACTGATGGGTTTATTAAATAAGTGTAGTCCAATTGAGACCTCTTATTTCCAACTGTTTTCATTTCTCAATTTTTGCTAAAATAAATTGGGTGGCGCCTGACAATAAAAATAGGACCCCTATTGATAACCGAACCCATACCTTGCTCCCTAACAACAGAGCTGCCACAACTATAACGAATATTGGTGGACATCAAACAAGGTAACTTTCTACACTTACCAGAGCTAAAGAAAAAAAATCGGTATACCCTCGACAGACTAAACTGCAGAACAGGTTCTTGCGCTAAACAAACAGGACATATCCTAACATATGCTGCTTCATCTGCGCGCATCTTCGGCCAATAATAATACGTTTTGAGTCGCTCAAATGTTTTGAAAACTCCGGAGTGGCAACCTATGGTGCTATCGTGATGACAGTAGTTGATGAGTTGTTGACGATCAGATTTAGGCACGACTTGTTTCCAAAAATCATTTTGGTCCCGAAGCAACGGATATTTACATGAAACGTATTTAAATAACTGGTTACCAACCACACGCCACTGGGAATATTTCAACGGATTATCACATTATCAAACCAAGAGTCTTTACGAACCGGTTCGGCTGTGTTAACAATATTTATCTCGGGTACCGAACGAGATAGTATGTCTGGCACGAGATGGTCACGACGTGGGCGATGGATGATGTCAAAGTTGAACTGTGGAAGCCGCACTGCCCAACGGGCTAGGCGACCAGTTGGTTCTTCTTGGTTATGTAACCACACTAAAGAATGATGATCGGTAACGACGGTAAATTTATATCCTTCTAAATATGGGCTAAGCTTTTCGATACTGAACAAAACGGCAAGACATTCCCTTTCCGTGGTGTTAAAATTTCGCTCTCGACGCGTTGATGATCGACTAAGATAACAAATGACGTGTTCACCGTCCTCAAATTCTTGCGATAAAACTCCTCCGATTCGGAATGCGGACGCATCAGTTTGAACTTTAAAGGGGCGGGAAAAATCGGGACAAGTTAGAATAGGCGCAGTGACCAATGCACTTTTCACGCCCTGAAAGGATTTTTGACAATCATCAGTCCATTCCCACTTTTTATTTTTCGATAGGAGCGCAGTCATTGGAGCTACCAGTGTCGAAAAATTTAGTATGAAACATTTTTAGGAGGGAGAATATCTAAAATGGATGACACTTTTTCAGGATTAACGTGTAGTCCTTGACTATTGACAACATATCCTAAATAACGCAATTCCGGTCTACAAAAAACACACTTCGACTGCGAAACAGTTGACCCAGCTTTCCTTATTCATTCGAAGACTTCAGTTATTACTTTAATATTATCTTCAAAATTTTCATTAACGATAATCACATCGTCCAAATAGACAAACGCATGTGGTTCAAGACTCGGGCCTAGAATTCTATCTAGAAGACGTTGAAATGTCGCAAGTTACAGGAACTATCTAGCTTACTTCTATGTTATTCTATACTTTGCTGATGTAGCATATTTGAGTCGATGTACCAGTATTCTCATACTATGAATTCAGTCTTTGCCTGTTGTTTGTCTTGAACACAAGAGAAATAAAGACCCTGTAATAAGTTTTTCGTTTTTTAAAAAGCTTCTTCGCTGTAAGCAACTTGTAACTGGCGCAGTCGGTAGGATCCCGAAAATTGTTCGTATCGCACGGGCAGTTTTTCGTCTCAACGATTCATCGGGATACGAAACAAAAAGTTCGGTTTTGAAAAACAGCAGCTGGATTCGAAGGTATATCGGATCGAGAACGGACAGTTCGCAGTGGCATCATTACTGAACCAAGACAAGTAAACAGTGGAGAAGGAGAACCAAGAATTTTTGCAGCCAACAGAAAGTCCTGGGAGAAGAAAATCGCTTTCCAAACCTATAGGCAGCTAGGATAAGAAAACGTAGGATAAGAACACGTAGGATAAGAAGACCAAGAATGAAAACAATCATACTACTGTAAGTGCCATTCAATTTTCCATTTTACATTTCCCTACTGGAACACCTCGAATGATAGATTAGAATTATTAAGATTACATATAGATACGATTCCCTCCTATGAAGGAAATCCTCATACTCTCAATATTTTCATTGGGAACTGTGAAAATTTTATAAACACCTTCTTAAGTCCAACAGATGCTACAATGAACAATTTCCTACTCAGAGCTATTATGGGTAAACTCACAGGTAGAGCCCTTGCTTTAATAGGATCTCGTATGGAACTTAGAAGTTGGTTAGAAATTAAACAAGCTTTGTTATTGAGTTTTGGTGATCAACGTAATATCGATTGTTTATTGCAAGACCTTATTTCTGTGAGACCATTGAGAAATGAGAGCCCTTACAATTTCGGTATGCGTTGCCAAGATGCTAGAAGTTAGATCATTTCAAAATTGAACACCTTGAATATATCTGCAGAAGAAAAAATCATTTGGCTAAAAAATTATAATGATCTCGCCCTAAAAACATATATTCGTGGATTACCCCTTGCATTGCAAACAAACGTTAGACTAAGAAACCCTGATAGTCTTGAAAAAGCTATGAGCCTTGTGATAGAAGAAGAAAATTTCTTTTACTCGACACAGCGATCAAACACTTTGAATTCTCAGACGACATTTAAACCAGCTCAAAGAATGACACCCATGAGATCTATATATATATATATATATAAAACGAATCCAAACTTTCACCAATCTAGACCTCATATGAATTTTTCTAATAATTATCCATTTCCTCCATTTCGAATGAATCGACCATCCAATCATCCCAATTCTAACACTTTCATTCCCCAATACCAACCACAATTTTATCGACCACCGAATCAACCGAATCTTTCTTTCTCTCCTCAACAACAACAATTCTACCCGAGACCACATTTCAATAACTTTCAACGTCAACAATATTTTCCACAACGTCAAAATCCATCTCAACAAACCAGACAATTCAATCGACCAAATCAAATCTCGAATAATAAACCGGAACCGATGGACACATCATCTAGTAATTCTCACGTGAAACCACCCTCAAAATTCATCTCTAATCAATTATATGTCCAAAATGTTGACGAGCAACATTTCCAAAACCCTTATGAAAATCAATACCAAAATTATGACGATCATCAGACCTATTTCACTGCTGACGATTATGATAATCTTTATTGTTTCAATGATTACAATCCTCCACAAAACGAACAATATAATCATGATACTTCCGCTGAAATTGGATTCCCAGAAATAATGAATGCTCTTGGAGATTCTCCGAACGAAAATTTTCAAGAAACAGCGACTTCTACCGAAGTAACATAATACATGTGAATGCTTTGAAAGCTAATCTTCCTTATATTTTCATACCACAAATAAACGCAAACCTTTTGATAGATACCGGTAGTTCTAAAAGGTTGATAGACCCAAAATTAGCTTATAAATTTTATCAAAATTTCATTTATAGTGAACCGTTCAATATTGAGACAGCTCATGACATTTCATATCATGAAGAAGTTGCCGAAATCCCAATTTTTGACATATTCAAAGTGTATGGAACTCATAAATTCTATCTCTTCAAGTTCAGTGACAAATTTGATGGAATTATAGGAGTAGATTTACTCAAGCAACTGAATGCAAATGTTAATGTCAATTCAAAAATTCTCTCGACACCTTTTGTTAACATCTCTATAATATTTGAACAAAAAGATAAAACACAGAAAAAATCAAGAGATATCCTAAATTATAACATAAAAATAGCTCCTCGAGTACAGCAAGTAGTGAAATCACCTGTACAACAAAAAGACGGTATCGGAATTATAGACTATAAAAATTTTGGGAACGGTATCGAAATGCCGAAAGCAATTGTAAACGTATCAAATTATTTCGCATTCACTACCATAACAAATATTAACGAAAATCTCGTAGAACTAAATCTTTCAGAACCTTTAGAAATCGAATCATTGAATTTAGTTGATAATAATTTCATGGATAAAATCGAAGTAAATAATTCTGTGAACCATCAATCATATGATACATTTTTGAAGCAGAATTTGAAAAATATAAGATTAGGACACTGCAACAAAGAAAAAGAAGCATTGAAAAATCTTTGCTATGACTATCGAGACATATTTTATTGTGAAGGTATTCCTCTGAGTTTTACTAACGCAATAACTCATAAAATTAGGCTAAACAACGAATCACCCGTGTATACTAAATCGTACCGTTTTCCGGACATACATAAACAAGAAGTTAAGTCACAAATTGGAAAAATGTTGGACCAAGGAATTATACAAAATAGTATATCTCCATGGTCAAGTCCCATTTGGATTGTTCCAAAAAAGATGGACGCTTCAGGAAACAAAAAATGGCGGTTAGTCATAGACTATAGGAAACTAAACGAACCGACAATTGACGACAAATACCCATTACCAAATATAACGGACATATTGGACAAATTAGGAAAAGCAAATTATTTCACAACCCTGGACCTTGCTAGTGGTTTCCATCAAATCGAAGTTGACCCGGAAGATGTACAAAAAACCGCTTTCAGTACGGAAGGAGGACACTTTGAGTTTAGAAGGATGCCATTTGGTTTGAAAAACGCACCTTCTACCTTCCAGAGGGTCATGGATAACGTTTTACGAGGTCTCCATAATGAAATATGTGTTGTATACCTAGATGACATTCTAATTTACAGCACCTCTCTTCAAGAACACGTAGAAAGATTAAAAACTATTTTCAACAGACTCAGAAAGAATAATCTAAAAGTTCAACTTGACAAATCTGAATTTCTCCAAAAATCTGTACAATATTTAGGTCATATTATAACCCCAGACGGTGTCAAACCAAATCCCGACAAAATATCAGCAATAACAAAATTTCCAATTCCTCGTAACCCAAAAGAAATCAAGAGTTTTTTTGGCTTGTTAGGATATTACCGGCGTTTTATTCGTGACTTCGCAAAAATAACAAAACCTATGACAAAATGCCTTAAAAAAGATTCAAAAGTAATACACGACAAAGATTTCATCGACGCTTTCAATACATGTAAAACAATCCTTACGAATGACCCAATTCTACAATTTCCAGACTTTTCGAAAAAATTCGTACTAACAACTGACGCTAGCAATTTTTCAATTGGTGCCGTGCTTTCGCAAGGTGAAATACCGAACGATAGGCCAGTAGCTTATGCCTCAAGGACATTGAACGACAGCGAAACTAGATACTCCACAATAGAAAAAGAATTACTCGCAATTGTGTGGGCTTGTAAACATTTCAGGCCTTACCTTTATGGACGCAAATTCACGATATATACCGATCACAAACCACTTACCTGGCTATTCAAATTAAAGGAACCAAATTCTAAATTAGTAAGATGGAGACTGAAATTGGAAGAATTCGATTACGATATAATTTATAAAAAAGGAAAATACAACACAAACGCTGACTGTCTCTCGAGAATACCAATAAATGTAATCGAAACTGACGACATATCTATTATAAATAATCATGGTGACATTGACAAAGACATTACAGATTACATTCAATCATTAGAAACAGGACCCAGTACATCTGACCCAACTAATTTAGTGAGCCAAGACATTTCCGAATTTTTAGAGACTCTCGAACAAAATTTAGAACCTCAAACCTCTGGTCAACGCCAAGGCTTGAACATTGTATCTGACATACAAATCAGACCTCCTAATAATAATATTCCCGACAATATATCGACACAACATTCTGACGCGAACGAAACTACAAACGAAGGTATAAAGATCTACGATGAAATAATTAATAACAAATTGAATCAAATTTTAGTATTTCCAAACACCTACCATAAACTAGACATAACTCGTGAAAATTACGAAAATTACAAAATAATTTCTATCAAAATTCCCGAAGTCAATAATGAAGAATTGATTCTACAATTTTTAATTGAGAACACTGAATCTAAAAACGCGTATTCATTATATTTCCATTCCGAAAATCTATATAAAGATTTCTGTAGAGTCTATTTAAAACACTTCTCGGAAAAAGGCCCCAAATTAATTAGATATCTGAAAAGACTCAATACCATAAGCGATAAAGAGGAACAACTCATGTTGACAAAAAATCATCATGAGGGGAAAACAAACCATCGCGGCATAAATGAAACCCTCGAACGTTTGAAAAGGAATTATTATTGGAAGAACATGAAACAAACTATAACCAATTATATCAATTCTTGTGAAATCTGCCAAAGATCAAAATATGCTAGGAAAAATCCATATGTTCCGCTAATGTTAACTGAAACAGCTTCTCGACCATTTCAAATTGTTCATATTGATGTTTTTATTTTCGACGGAAAAAATTACCTAACGCTTGTTGATGCATTTACGAAATTTGCTCAAGCCATATTCATTCACGGAAAAACAGCTATCCACATAAGCAAAGCTCTGCTTAAATATTTCACTTCATTTGGCGTACCCCAATCATTGGTGGTAGACAATGGAACGGAATTTAATAATGAAACCGTGAAAGAAATTTTGAAGATACATAAAATCAACGTGCATTTCACCACACCCACGCATCATGAATCAAATTCCCCTGCTGAACGTTTTTATTCGACAATAATAGAACAATTGCTAGTTCTGCGTGAAATGTATCCGGACGAAAGCAACGACCTCATGGATTATGCCATACTAGGCTACAATAGTTCAATTCATAGTTCAACTGAGTATTCACCATTCGAACTCACTTTCGGTCATACAGACTCACGGAATCCAAACGAAATTTTTATTCCGAATCTTTTTTACACTGAATATGCCGAGAAACACAAGGAAAGATTAAAACACGTATACCAAGCGGTCAAAAATGAATTAGAAGACAAAAAGCGCAAAACACTCTCAAAAACTAATACATTAGGTAACACTAATCCCGAATTTCGTTTAGGTCAAACAGTTTATAAAAGAAATCCAAAATCTAGAAATAAAAAGGATAAGAAATTCATTGGTCCATACGAAATAACAAAGTTACTTGATAGAAATCGCGTTGAGATAACTTGTAAAACTAAATCGAACAAAAACGAGATTCTACACATAAAAGAATTGAAAAAGCCTTCTGTTGTTACAGATCCGCCCTCCTTATCACCTACGGAAGACTAGAACCTGTCAAAATCCATAATCTAAATACCAATCCTGGAATCCTAACCCTCAAACTTGGAAACACACAAAACAAAATTGACTCCTGGACGTTTATTCAGATTTACGATATATCGAATATAATTGACGAATTCATAACACTCCGAACTACCTATTCACAAATCAAAAATGCTTTTCAAAATTCTACACATGGACCCGGTTATGACAAAGAATTCCACAATTCTCATCATGTTATTGAAATACTTGAGGACAAAATCTCAACACAAATTAGTCAATTGAATCCACAATGGAACATGAGACCGAAACGAGCTCTTATCGATGGACTCGGATCAGTCCTGAAGGCAATTACAGGAAATCTTGACCATAGTGATGCCGAAAAATATGATAGTGCTATTTTGTCACTGTCCAATAATCAGAACAAGCTGAAGACAATAATCGCTGATCAAATCACTCTACTGCAAACGTCCATTCAGAAATTCAAAAACGATACCGAAATTCTCGCTCACAATCAAGAAGTAATGAATGCTCGAATGAAGGAATTGCAAGAAATCATCAAAACAATCCACATAAATAACGTACAAAATTATCATTATTTTCTATTGCAAACAGTTATTTCACAGTTCATCAATACTTTCCAAATTATGTACGACATATTAGAAAAAATTGAAGTAGCAATAAGTTTCGCAAAATTAAACACATTTCGTAATGCCATCATTGAACCTACCGAATTATTTTCAGAGATTCTTATAATAAGTGAACAATTGAAAAATAATAAGTTTTCATTTGAACCACTTTTGAAAAATCTACTCTCATTTGAGAAAGCAATGCAAATCAAAAGCTACAGTAAGAGAAACGAAATAATCTTCATCATTGAAATTCCAATAGTAGAAATCGATGATTATAATTATTATCATCTGTATCCTTTGCCAACTCCTTCAGTCAATTCCTTCAAAACTATAATACCCCATTCGAAATACCTCCTTCTGAATGAGCACAGCTTCGCATTCTCGGACACCAAGTGCCAAGAAGTCCTCCCCGAAGAATTCCTATGTCAAGATGTACAGACTACAAAGATCGAAGATAATATTCCTTGTGAAATCCAATTACTCAAATATTCAATGAATACAACCTGTAGACAAATACCAGCTGAGATCAAGAGGACCAAAATTTAGAAATTAGAGAAAAATCAATGGATCGTCATCACCTCAAGAAGTATTGTGGCTACCCAAAAGTGGGGAAAAAATAAGAACAATATTCCTTTGAACGGAACTTATATCGTAGAGCTTAACAATCTTTGTGATTTCCATATCGAAGACATTGTGTTGAAGACATTCGAAAATAGTGAACCTAGTTATGAAAACGTTGAACTGCCAAATATAAAAACATTTTCAATCCCTCATGTTGAAACAGAAGTTAGTTTTCAGCCATTGAAGTTAGAACACATCGACCTAGATGACATGGATGGTATCTACAACATACTAGAGGACCAAAAACAACAGTTAACTCATTTGAACAATTCGATTTTACATTTCGACAATATTAGTGTGTACACTATACTATTGTATTTAATGATTGGTGTTGGTATGGTTTATATATCACGCCGTATCTATTTGAAGAAGATGCTATCAAGAAATGCAACCCTGATCGAGGCGCCGAGACTTCAAGAAGCCAAATCAACCCCCGACATCAGATTCTCTTCGAACTCTAGATCAACCCCATAGTTCTCAACTTGTGCCGGAGGAGTTACAGGAACTATCTAGCTTACTTCTATGTTATTCTATACTTTGCTGATGTAGCATATTTGAGTCGATGTACTAGTATTCTCATACTATGAATTCAGTCTTTGCCTGTTGTTTGTCTTGAGCACAAGAGAAATAAAGACCCTGTAATAAATTTTTCGTTTTTTAAAAAGCTTCTTTGCTGTAAGCAACTTGTAACTCGCAGGCGCGTTACATAACCCAAAAAACATTCGTTTGAACTGATATAGCCCTCGGCCCGGAATAGTAAACGCCGTACACTCACGAGAGTCAGCGGCTATCGGTACTTGCAAATATGTGGATTTTATATCTATTGAACTGAGATATTTGGCGTTCCGAAGTTGATGATGATGATGAATGGCAAAGGGTAAAAGTCTTTTTTCGTTGCGCGATTCAATTGACGGTAATCTATACAAAATCGATATTCGCCATTCTTTTTGGGAACTAATAACACTGGACTCGACCAAGCTGATTCAGATGGTTCGATTACATCATTGTCTAACATCTCCTTTACAGCATTGTCAATATGCTGTTGCATGGTAGGTGACACTCGATAAGCCCTTTGCCGGATAGGTTCTGAGTCGGTGAGTATTTTATGTTGCACGAGAGTAGTACAACCAAGGGCACTACCCTGTAAGGCAAAATACTTATTCACGATACCATCTAATATGGCTTTCTGTTTCGAACTAAGAACATCTTTAGGGACTACTGCAGTCAATGAAGTTATTTGAGGAATATTTCTATCAAAAGTCCAACAGCCGCGTTCAAGATCTGGAGTTATTCCCATAGCTATCCAAATATAATGGTATGAAAAAGATCCGGTACTACTAACAAGTTCAGAATTTGGATATTATTTTCAAGTTTTATGGGGACTGTGACAACACCTAAAATTTTGCAAGTTTGATTATTGGCAACAGCGCAAGAAGAGATATTTGATGGCAAAAGCTCAAGGCCTAATTTCTTGAGAATGGACCAACAATAAGATCCAAGTACTGTCAAGTTACATCCACTATCCAGCAATGCTGTGAACTTTATGCCTAAAATTTCAATTTCCATATAAGGGCGATTGTCCCCATCACAATGAGACATAATGAACGACAAAACTGGCTGAATATTCTGAGAATAATGTGTAGGATTTTGGAGGGTCGACGTACTGTTAGAGCTCACCAGGCGACCGTCTAGTGGCTCGATCTCCCGTTTCCCGAACAACTCCTGCATGTTTGAACTGTGACATCAGGAGCACCGCATTTGAAATAATGTTTTCTAGGAGGCTGACCACACCTAGCGCGAATATGTCCAAACTGACCACAATTCCAACACTTGGGAGCGTTCAAAACTGGGGCTGAAGATGAGGCACTAGCGTTGTTCAAAACATCAACTGATGGCATGTCATTATCCGAAACTGATGTATCTACTGAATTTATAGTTGACACTCGAGAATAACACTCGGTAACACAAGAGGGGTACGGTATTCCTGAGCGCTCACACTAGCCTCTTCAACTTCCCGACCTATTGTAATCAAGGAGGAAAGAGTCGCAATACCTTTTCCAGCCACCGCCATCTGATAAAATTTACCCGAGTCTCTTCGCTAGGTTTTGACGCCAGCTTACCAAAAAGATTCTCCATATAAGCCACATAAATTGTCACCGATTCTGTTGAGCCTTGAGTTCGACGTTTGATAGTGTCCCAAATTCTCTCTTCATAATTGCGAGGAAGAAAAATTATGCGTACTTGACATAAAAAGTTGTCATAATCGCGAATTTGGTTTCTAGCAAACCTAAACAAGACGGATGCATCTCCTTCAAGTAATTCGGATAAGGAATCGAACATTTGACTTTTTGTGATTCTACGAGATACTCTCATCTCCTCAAGTTTTTCATTAAAATCTGTAACTCTAGATGAACCATTGAACCTTATTTTCCAACGGCTTACATCAATGAACTTGGAGGTGCCAGTATTCGAATGAAAAAAATCATAAGGGAACTTATTTTGCATCTCACGATTCACAAACCTATCTGGATTGCTTTAGTTATCGAGGGGTGCTTGCTCTATAGAAGTGTTAAAAGTAACACATTGTGAATTCCCAAACTGTTTCTGCCACACATTTTGAAGGGGAAAAATCAACATGAGGTTTCGTCTGATCTATTTTACTATTTCTCAACCTCTCTGCCAAACGATCGACTGAAGTCAACAACACTCTGTTCACATTGTTTTCATTTATTCGCGTTGTAGAAACTTGATCTGTCATGAACTGTTGAATGATGTTCTTCTATATCTATTAGATTTCCGCTTTGCTTAACTGAACTAGTACTTGCCTTATGCAAAACTTTTGGCAATATACAGTTGGGATCATCCAACAAAGAATTATTTTCTGCCATAACCGGTTGATCTAGAATTGTATTATTGAAATTATTAACTCCCAAACAAAAAAAATTATCAGTAACCCAAATGTAATGATCAGTAAAGTAGCTAACCACACAAAAAATTGTCCCAAAAAAAAAAAATTATGATCTCAAAAGTCCATGAATTTGAATTGTGCTCCTGTTTTTTTTTGTTTTTCAATCACAAAAATCGCCCTTCTTTTCCGGAAAAAAAAGAAAACAAAAAATAAAAAAAACAAGTACAATCACCAACCAAACGATCACAACCGAAAATTTTAGATTGGCTGAGAGTGTCAATTCGATCTAACCATCCTGTACCATCGACCAACCGAATCACCCTATTCAAACACCGCAGGACCAACCTGGATCATCCTGTATAGTTGATCAGAAATCTACACCAATCGTACAGTGAAGAAAAAATATGTATACAATTTATCAAAAAACCAATGAATACCACTTATCGTATGAGAAAAAAGGAAATCGCTATATCGTGTCCGCCCTGTAAGAGAATTGACCTGCCACAAGAAAAAAAAATTGCAGTCGCTATGTCTCTGAAGGATTATCAATACTGAAAGAAATTTTCAAATTTCTATTTCTCCAACAAAAAAAAATAATCAAATAAAAAAATCCATATCTCCTTAAGAGATCTATCACAAGCACTCAATACTCTAAGTGAAAACTGTAACTAATATAAATAATCAATGTGAACAATTACTGAACTGTTACTACTCATAACCTGTATAGATCACCCCGTATAGTGAAAAAAATATGATGAATATCATTCACCTATGTGAGAATGTTTCAAGTTATGTTTTTGTCATGAAGATATTCAAATCAATCTGTATGGAAAAAAATCACAAAATATTGATGATATTGCTCACCCTGTATATCAAAATTTTCAAAATGTATATCAAACAATCATAACTGTCGAATGAATTCCAAATTACCTGCAATAATGCACATGGCGAGAATATACATAAGAAAAATTATATCAATAGTAACTACCACAATGATACAAAAAAAATACTCAACAGTATCCACCCTAGTGTCAACTGAAGAAGTTGGGCGCCATTTATAACCTAACGGGTTCTCCCCTGAATATAAAAACTTCTGTTTTTATATTTGGCTCTAGATAGTTGCCCCCAATCGTGAGTTGGATGGACTGAGAGAGATTTTGGTTACAAAAAATTCAGTATTCAAAGTGCCTGATTATATCCTTTGGAAATCAAATACTGACTAGCTCAGTGGGACACTGGGGTGAGTAAGGTTGGTTAGGGTGAATACATAGGCAGAGATTTGACTGAACGTTTGCTGATGAGATAGATTCGAGTTAGCAGGTCTTCCATGTACAACTTAATATACTCCAACTGTGAAATCTATCACTATTTCCAGTTTCTTAAGGCTTACTAACTGATAAAGTACCTAAGTGATCATTGTGGCGTACATAAAAGTTCAAAAGTGACACAACTCAAAAAACATGGATTTACAGTTTCCTCCTCTGATAGAGGAGGAAGAGAAGTTAAAATCTGATTCACTTGGTAAGAAGTTACTCAAGAAGGTTAATGGATATTCCATTGAATTTCGAAGTAGTTGTTTCTAGTTTGAGACCATTTTTTAATGTCTGTTTTATCCATCAGCAATATTGATTGTAGTTTTTATTTCAGTTATATATGAAGATGACACAACCAGTCAACTCGATAACATTATTGCTCGTGACAAGGAGAATGAGAATCCTAATTCGGCATCCAAAAGTTCACTTAGAAAATGCGAAGCAGCACCTTCTGAGCGGAATAATTCGTTATCCGTTCTCAAACAAGGTGAGCATTTTACAGATTCACGAACTTCTTCTTGTGGTGCAATAAGTTCCCAATCTCTTGCATTGAATTCTGAGGATATCAATAATGAAGTTGAAAGTCGTTATATGCCATTCAAAGCCCCTGACCCAAAAAATTGAGCAACACCTTCACCACATCAATACAAGGGAATTCCGACGAATTTATAGTAGTGAATGATCCCAAAAATACAACTAAGTTGAGCATCCGAAGAACGAAGAACGAAAGTAAAATATATACCATTTCTCCCATACACAGTGGTGAAAGTGATGTAAATGACAGTGATGAGGATCCCGAGTTCAATTACAAAAAAGAAAAATCCCAAGATTCATGTTCTCCCATGAACAGTTCATCAAGTTCTGAATCATCGTCAATGTCATCATCGTCATCGTCCAGCGATTCTGAATCTAATACTGTCCAAGCTACAGAAGCAAACCCTGATCATATGCAGTAGTGGAAGTTGTGAAAAATCGTACAAGAAAAAAAGCTAGTCTCAGTGAATGGATCAGTGTGAAAGCAGCCACGAGTTCCAGCCACGGATCCGCTGAAATTTTAAGGCGCGCGCCAAACCGCCATAGGTCGTTTAAAATTGAAAAACGTGGCTGGCCATGCATTTCTTGTATACTCAGATCTTTCCCCATAAGTCGGCTGTATCCAAGAATGAACAAAAATTCCTGGTGATGTTGAAAAAGTACCCAGAATTATACGTAGATAGGGATGAATTTGTTAATAACCAATTCACAAACAGATTATAGTCTAATCGAATATAATGAGAATGCACGTGGATGGGATTTTTTTCTTTGAATATATACTTCAGGAGGTGGTTTTGAAGACCTATAGGTCGCCTGATTTTGTCGGGCAAGAATTCACCCTCTACAACCCCTTATATGCGAAACATATAAAAAATCATAAGTACCAAAAAAGACACGTGGATCGGACTTTTTCTGATGAATGTATACCTCAGAAGGTGCTTTTGGAGACCTATAGGTCGCCTGATTTTGTCGAGCAAGAATTCACCCTCTACGTGGATCTAAGACACGTGGATCGGACTTTTCTTTGATGAATGTATACTTCAAAAGGTGCTCTTGAAGACCTATAGGTCGCCCGATTTTGTCGGGCAAGAATTCACCCTCTACAACCCCTTATATGCGGAACATATAAAAAATCATAAGTACCAAAAAAGACACGTGGATCGGACTTTTTTTGATGAATGTATACTTCAGAAGGTGCTTTTGGAGACCTATAGGTCGCCTGATTTTGTCGGGCAAGAATTCACCCTCTACGTGGATCTAAGACACGTGGATCGGACTTTTCTTTGATGGATGTATACTTCAAAAGGTGCTCTTGAAGACCTATAGGTCGCCCGATTATGTCGGGCAAGAATTCGCCTTTACAACCCCTTATATGCGGAACATATAAAAAATCATAAGTACCAAAAAAGACACGTGGATCGGACTTTTTTTTGATCAATGTATACTTCAGAAGGTGCTCTTGAAGACTTATAGGCCGCCCGATTTTGTCGGGCAAGAATTCACCCTCTACAACCCCTTATATGCGAAACATATAAAAAATCATAAGTACCAAAAAAGACACGTGGATCGGACTCTTTGTTGATCAATGTATACTTCATTCATATACACAACCCCTCATATGCGAAACATAAAGAATCATAAGTACTAAAAAAGAAACGTGCATCTCATTACCACTTTTTTCCAACCATGTAGCAGTAGAGTACCTGATTGGTGCCCGGAAATATCTCGACTGTACTATTGTGGTACTTTCAGATTTGTTTTCTGTTCAAAATAGTTCTGTATTGTAGATTATTGTCGAAAAAGGAATTCATTTAACTGTGCACAAATGAATTATGTCATCGTCATGTATGTATCCGCACTATTTTCTTGAGGTTTTTATTCATGATGTCGTGTAGTTGATTCATACATTTTTGAGAAATACAGAATTCAAAATCACCAACAACTGCGAGCGTGCGCTTTTAAAATATTACAATACGTGTGCTTTTAACTTTCCAGTCTTCTGTTGCTATAGTAAAAAGGTCTACTTTCTAAATAACGGAACAATGTTGTTTTCATAGATGGTCGTCGGAACATTTGTTTTCATTGTACTTACCTATTTTTGGATCAGTTTAGTTCACTTGCTACGAATGACTTCGTTAATGAATTATGTTGTATTATTCGGTGGGATGACCTAATATTCAAGCAATTCTTGAACTTATTCATAACAGGTATTATCGAGAAATTATAAGGTGGCAATGTAGTAGTACTCGATCGTCTCATCGTAGCCACCCTGTAGGAGGCATTGGGTCCTCGCGCCTTATTTCGCTACGGGCGATCTAGTTTAGACAAGAAGGGGTATTATAGATGATGTTGTAACCTTCTTTTCTCATAAGAACAAATTGCACTGTATATATACATATTCCTTACCAAATACACTGAGTCAAAAGTGTTACTTTGCGAACGGCAGCTCTTCGCCAGAGAACAGATAAGTGGATTCGTGGTGTGTGCAATTCAAGTTTCTGGACGCCACTCAATTTATATATGAAGTTATACTACTTGGATAATTGAGAAAACCAAATACTTGGAACTCACTAGTTAGTATAGTACTTAATTTGGGAAAGTGTTCATGGATATGCAACAGACAATTAGAGGAATGAAACGACAAATTTTCAGGACCTAATTTAATATACCAAATGGACAAGGCACAAATGGATTAATGAGGAGGAAATCATTCTTAGTATGGTGTTTGATAGATAATAAGATGCATATGAGGCAGGTGTAAGCGTCGTCAAATAATTGCCTAATTCCAATATGTTGAATCTCTATACATCTACATAAAACAATTGACGATAGAAACTGATCATAACCCATAATAATGACGCAGGGGGATAATAATGCAATCAGTTGACAAGACTGGCAGATATAACCGCTGTCACATAGTACTATGGGAGAGCTTCACAGGGCGATTGTCATATAGGTAATATAGTATGTACAAATATTATATAGAGTGAATTATATGCAAAATATTATATGAAAATGTTGGTCACCATTGAAACCTAACAAAAACCTGATGGTTACGTGGTCCTCTTCAAAAATCCAGATCACCCCTATCACAGGCCTCTTGGTATATGGATGGCAGCATGGTTAATACTGCGGGGGACAAAAGACGATCAAGCTCTTCCACTGATCTGCTGGGCTGGATTCCACTGCCACTCCTCCTAGGTATTCCTCCCTGGCGTGACGGCGATACCAAACTCAAGAGATCAGCTCGGGTGTGGATATGACCACATAGTCAGCACGACTTGTTAGTGCTTGCTGATGCTCAATGCATCTAAAAGCTCCTAACGCCTCCTAACGCCTCCTAACGCCCTAGTGAAAGAAATAGTTTCTATTACCTCGTGTTCAGAGACACATGAAACAGTTGTATGAACCATATTCTGGAACATATTGAACCACCAACATCAACATCAGCCGTACTCACCTTCTCAGAAGGGCATTACACAAAAAATTAGCATGCCGGTTGGCCTTGCTACTGAGCTCTCGGGCTCCCAAGTGGACAGTCTCCAGGTGGCAACATCAAAACTCTCAACGACTTAGATTTCAGCAAAAATGAGTACGCTACGCGCAGAGAGCGTTAAAACACAAATCCCATGGGTAATCTGACCAAGTCAAAGGAAAATCTCACTTCACTGAAACATGCGTCTGCTTACTTCAATGGCCACCGGGAAGAAGCCATGAGGCAGGAATCAGACGATGCCTCCTTCCTTCTTTCGAATTCTCGAAAAACAAAAAAACAACTTCCTGCCAAATTGACATAGATTAGCGCCGATTTTAAAATCCTCCCATACCATTGGTTGAGAGAGTGGTCATGTGCAACTTGACAGAATTATTACCAACTACTGGGTAAAATTCCTAAATACCAATGGTTAAGAAGATAACCAACCACCGCTAACCATGCACAAATGGACAGGGTTAACCTTCTGTTAATCCGGTTCGGTTGGGTCTAGTCCTGACCTGAAAGTGTGACACTGACGCTGACGGCTTGCTTCAGGATAATATAACCTATTTCGTTCAACATAACTCCCCAAAACATAACATTGATGTGAAGTTATCCACGCTTTTCTAGCCACGCTTTCGCGCAAGGCACAGAATTCGCGCGCAACGTTGCCAAATTTCCCAGACACGGTTTTATATACGGATTCTCTTTACCGATGGCTGTTTTATATCGTGAATAAAACAAAGAATCATTTTCTGGGATGAATAATAAGAGTGTTACGATTTTCTTTAAAGCAACATGATATTGAAAAATGATGGGATTTGTTTATTTTTCAAATTGAAAATGAATTTTTCGTTACATCTGCGTTATTGAATGATGTGTGTCGATGAATTTTTCGACAATATGTCGAGAACGACCCCACCGTCATGAGGAAAGAATGAAATAAATTCGCAGTGCCGTACGTAGGTTGAAAAAATGATAACTGATGTGATTTTCATATCAAATATTATTTTTTCCCAACTTACGTACGGCACTGCGAATTTATTTTATTTTTTTCTCATAAAGATCGAGTCTTCCCAACATTCTGGCGGAAAATCAATCAACGCACATCGATTAATAACGGAGATATTTCCAAAAAACCAGTCTTTTCATATCTAATATTATTTTTTCCCAACTTACATACGGCACTGCGAATTCATTTTATTTTTTTCTCATAAAGATCGAGTCCTTCCCAACATTCTGGCGGAAAATCAATCAACGCACATCGATTAATAACGGATATATTTTCAAAAAAACAGTCTTTTCATATCTAATATTATTTTTTCCCAACTTACGTACGGCACTGCGAATTCATTTTATTTTTTTCTCATAAAGATTGAGTCCTTCCCAAGATTCTGGCGGAAAATTAATCAACGCACATCGATTAATAACGGAGATATTTTCAAAAAACCAGTCTTTTCATATCAAATATTATTTTTTCCCAACTTACGTACGGCACTGCGAATTTATTTTATTTTTTTCTCATAAAGATCGAGTCTTCCCCGTCATTCTGGCAGAAAATTCATCAACGCACATCGATTAATAACGGAGATTTTTCCAAAAAACCAGTCTTTGCATATCAAATATTATTTTTTCCCAACCTACGTACGGCACTGCGAATTCATTTCTTCCTCTCCTCATGAAGAATGAGTGCTCCTCGACATTTTGGCAAAAAATTCAACAACGCACATCAGTCAATAACGGGGCTATGACGAAAAAGTGTCAAATATGACAGATTTTATTTTTTTTCTAACATACGTACGGCACTGCGAAATCATTCAATTTTTTTTCCTCAAATATTCAGTCCTTCTCAAAATTCTGGCAAAAAATTCATCAACGCACATCAAATAATAACGGAGATATTAAAAAAACCGTGTATCATTTTTTCAACCTACGTACGGCACTGCGAATTTATTTCATTTTCTCCTCATGACGGTGGGGTCGTTCTCGACATATTGGCGAAAAATTCATCGACACACATCATTCAATAACGCAGATGTAACGAAAAATTCATTTTCAATTTGAAAAAAAAAACAATTCCCATCATTTTTCAATATCATGTTGCATTAAAGAAAATCGTAACACTCTTATCATTCATCCCAGAAAATGATTCTTTGTTTTATTCACGATATAAAACAGCCATCGGTAAAGAGAATCCGTATATAAAACCGTGTCTGGGAAATTTGGCAACGTTGCGCGCGAATTCTGTGCCTTGCGCGAAAGCGTGGCTAGAAAAGCGTGGATAACTTCACATCAATAAACATAACATAATAATTCCGACAAATGGGACTCTTTCAGAATGAAAGGCCACCAAATGAAACCTGAAATAGTCAAGAAATGTAAACCTAGTCACTTTGGAGAACACTACAGGTGAGTCAATCGCCTATCTCGAGTAAGATTCAATAGCAACTCACATCTCCCTTATTTTCAGAACTATGTGTTGGATCGTCGTTCTGGCAAGTGTACAAACTAGGTAGAGGGAATCTGAAAAGCCAGTGAAACTTCCCAGTCAATATGTATGTGCTGATTCATCAATAAACCTGTGAACCTCTTCGTGCAAGACTACTTATTGGTTGTTGACTTAGTGTTCTCTGCGAGTACTACCACTACTTGACTACTAAAGGGACTACTTAACAAAAAAACAAATCTATGTTCAACTCTACTAGAGTTAATATTTACAATCTAATATCAAAATGGCTTTCTAAATGTATTGTAGCAATTTCAAACGCTACAATGTGTAGCGTCGACGTGCCACGTGCAATCGCCATTGCATGTGTCCTGTGTTTGTAGGGTAGAAGGACAGAGTTTAAGCAGTACAAATCAGTGGGTATCTCGGTGGGTACTGGGTATGGTGAGTTTTCAAAATTAATTGATTTACTCGACATAAATAGATTCGAATATTTCAATATGAAACGTCGAGGGCGGCCTTCTCAGGTGGATGTGAAACGGTTGGCAGAATATTTTAAGAACAACTATTCAGGAAAAATTTATGATCAAATCAAACATCTTACTGTCGGGGCAGATGAGATAAAAAAAGCTGCTTTATATCTGTTTGGTGAAAATGATGAAAATACTTGTTATAAAATTGTACAAGTGATGAGAAGAGACACAGGCGGCTTCATCAGCCAACTTGAATCTAGAGTAAATATAATTTCGGATATAATAATTCAAGAAGGTGTTGGAAAGTTATCGGAGGCAAATAATATCAACTGTAGTAAATCTTTTCTTCATGATGAAAATATAATTATAATATCTACACCTCAGCTTGAAATCGATATTTATGTAGAAGATATACAACCGTCGTCTGACGTTTTACCAAACAGTGATCGTGAAACTTTGAAAATGACTATTCCTCACAAGTCCGAAAATAAAATAATAACCTCTACTCCACGACTGATCGAACAAAACAATGCAACGAGTTTTTCCGAAATATTTCCGAATAGTTATTACGTATCAAACAGTCACTTTGAAACTGAAGACACGAGTGGATGAAGGTGTTATGTTACAATCTTTGAAAATATCTGTTTTCGTCATGGATGAAGGTGTTGAGTCCTGAACTATAACATATCACCTTCATAATACTTCAATATTGTGAAGAATAGAGGTTTTGTTGTCGATGAAGGAGTTATGTTACAAGATTTTTCTACTTGATCATGTAGGAAGGTGTCATGTGCCTTTAGTGCCTTCATCCATCGCAATTCAAGAAATTTTTCTGCTGGTTGTATGGAAGAAAGTGTTATGTACCGCACATAACACCTTCATCTACGCATTCATCATTTGAATTTAGTAGTGCACGTGAGATCACTGACAACAAATCACGTACAATTTTCATTCTTTTTCGACCGAAATAAGCGAAATAGCCATTGAAAATGGGTTCTAGAGGAAAGAGAATATTGAGTCTATTGGCAAAAGAGTTGGACTATACAGAATACGAAGAGAATGCGATGTGTTACAAGATATTCCTTCAACCAGTGGATGTTCGAATGGTGGAATGACATTAAAAAATCTGAAAAAAAAAAACAAGAAATAGACATGATACTGTCAATTACACAGACTGTTTGGAAAACGATGATTCCTCTGCATCGGAACGGGATTTTCTAGGAAGTGACAGTGATTTGGACTATTCCCCAGATGAGGAAGAGTTGAGTTGTTCTTCGGAGAGTTCAGCAGAATATCAACGCAAACTTAATGACGAAGAAACACCTGGAAATCGATTTGATCAGTCTTTTCCTGACATGAATGAGAATAAGAATGTAACTCAGCAGAAAGGTTGTTCCTCCGAAACAGGTGACCCTGTATCCCAAAGTGACAACAATAATCAGATTGAAACATTGTCACGAACAGGAATTGCAAATGATTTTACCCTTCAAAACATAGAACATTGTGCTGAGGGGAGTGAGTCTCAAGTGAGTATTAAAAAAAAAGAAAACACTTTTCTGTTCATGAGAAGACATCAAAAAAAACAAAATGTACACCACAGATGTGGAAAAAACGAAAGGCAACTCTAGCTAGAGAGAGGGGTGAAGAGTATTTATCCTATAAAAACACAGTTGTTCCTAAAAAAGAACCCAAAAATGGGATTTTGTGCCGGGAAAGATGTAGACTACAATGTGGTTCACGTTTTGATGAAGAAGACAGAGCAGCACTTCTTGATCAATTCTACAAACTAGACGTGAATGCGAAAAACACTTTGCTATTCAAGAGTATTATTAAAAAACCTGTATTGAGAGAACGCAAGGGAGCCACAAAACATAGAAGTGCGTCGTACACCTACAATGTAACAAAAAACTCCATCACTGAGCAAGTATGCAAAGAAGCTCTATGTGCTTTGTATCGAATTGGTAGAAAGAAAATTGATATTCTGAAAAATCGAATACAAAGTGGTGTGTCAGTTCCTCCTTTGGATCGTAGAGGACAGCACTCCAACAGGCCTCATAAGATGGATGAAGAAGTGAAACAACGAATCATAAATCATATAGAGACCTTTCCTGCAGAAGAGTCACATTATTCTAGGAATAAAAATCCACACAAAAAATATCTCTCACCCCTATTGAATCGAAGTAAAATGTATGAGCTATATATTCGAGAATGTAATGATGACAACTTAGCAGAAAAGTTCCGAATAAAGAAGAGTTCATATTCTAAACTTTTTGCAACCGAGTTCAATTTATCATTCGGCCACCCTAAAAGTGATACTTGCAGCGTTTGTGATGCTGGCAAGTCAAATCAAGAACACCAAGAGAATTATCATCATGCAGCAATTGAACTTCAAAAGGCTGACAAAAAGAAAGTACGAGAGTCTGAGTATATGGCATTCCTTACAATAGACTTGCAACAGACAATGCCTCTTCCAAAGTTAACAACATCGAAGGCATTTTACCTGAGGCAGATGTGGTTTTATAACTTCGGAATACATATAATTGCCAAGAATTTGGAAAGAGCAACTTTTTGTACATGGACCGAGGATATGGCCGATAGAGGAAGTTCAGAAGTTTGTAGTTCTCTACTTCGATGTATAGAAGTTGATGAAGCGCTCAGAGAAAAAGATCACTTGATTGTTTGGTCTGATTCATGTGGAGGGCAAAATAAAAATTTCTCTATAATTTGCCTTTATCAGTACCTATTGCTGAAAGGTTACTTCCGCATAATGGATCATAAGTTTCCGGAAGTCGGGCATACTTATTTAGATTCTGACAGAGACTTTGGGAGGATCGAAAAAATATTACGCAAGCATGACTCTATATTTGTACCAGATCAATACCGAGAAATAATAGCAAAGACCAATAGAAAAAATCTAGTCATCAACATGGATCAACATTTCAGAAAAATAGATGCCTAATAAACTGAGACTTTACAATCGGAAAAAAGATGAACTGAATGAGAACGTGAGATTCAGAGATGGCATCAAATGGATAAGAATAGAAGAATACGGGTCTTATCTATACAAAGAATCTTATGATGAAATGATGCCGTTTCGGAAAGTTAATATTCTCAAAGACAAGAAAATAAGGGAAGTTCCAGAGAATATTCAGGTAGAAAGATTAACAGAGAAATACGGCACTATTTCTGATAAGAAGAAAGAGAATCTGGAGCAGCAATTACCGTTTGTTGAAGAAGAATATCGATATTATTATGAAAACATTCTTTCTTTATAATGGTGTTTTTTTGGCTGTCGATTTGAAGTGTTTTGGAATAAAGTATATTCTTTCTTTCTTGTGTACTACAATTTCCTTATTTTTTCTATTGGATGAAGGTGTTATGTACACATTTTTTATGAAAACCAAACAAAAAATTATTTTTGAGAAATTTACCCCCAATAAGTTGAATTCAACGACTATTGAGTGTCCATTGGCTTATGAATAATTATATCAAGAGTCAAACTGAAAAAGTTCCATCAGTTCGACTTTGACCTCAATTTTCTCAATTGTTCGTAAATGTAACTTAGCACCTTCATCCACTCTTGTCTTCAACTGTCTATTTTTTTTATCTGTGGACAACACGAAAGGGAAACCTATAATGTTCGAGGATCATCGTGTTAGCCAGCGGTGGAATTTTGGGAGAGTAGGAAGGTGTTGGAATTTTTCTTGAAAGTTTGGAGGTTGTAAGCATCAGGAAAGACTTCACTAGGCAAAGAATTCCATAACGTTGCCGTTCTATTGATGAATGATACTTGGTATAGCGATGTTCGACAGGTCTCGAGTCTGACAGTGTAGGGGTGACCAGCTTGAGCTCGCCTGGTTTGTCTACTAGGAATCGCGCGTGGTGGCATAATAGATGATATTTCCGTTGAGCACCGCCCGTGAAAGTACCTATAAAAAAGGCAAAGATCGCCGACCTTTCTACGATGATCTAGAGAGGTCAATGAATTGGTGAGTGTTGCATCATCGAATAGGCGGATAGCTCTCTTCTGAATTGAATCTAAGAGCTTTAGCGTATGTTTGGGGGCCGAGCTCCAAACATGTGAACAGTACTCCAGGACAGGTCGAATTTGTGCTTTGTAGATCATGAGCAGTTGCTGGGATGTGAAGTATCTCTACGCACGGAATAGAAAACCAAGTTTTTGTGAAGCAGTTTTCGCAATGGACCTCACATGATCGTCCCATGAGAGAGCGCTGTTGATGGTGACACCCAGCATGGATATTGACGATCTCATAGGAACAGTGGTACCCGACATCATCAAATTGGGCATTGTGTGATCAGCCCTCTTGGTGAACATACAAGCTTGAGTTTTAGTTGCATTGAACTGTACAAGATTCTCAGATCCTCATTTTCGAATTCTTGTCAGATCCTCATTTAAAGCATCAACCTGTCTTCACCTTGCACCTCTGGCCTCGTTGGATGATATAAGGGCTCTAGAGGAAAAGGCGGATGAAGTGTACTATCATCCGCAAAGCTATGAACTGGGCTGGAGGTCATATTCAAAATCATTGCTCCAAACCGGTCTTCTGATATTTCGACAAGTAATGAACATATTTCCCAAAATATGCTAGAACTAGGTAATGAAACGTTAGTAAAGTACAAAACTCCACTACCGATTAATTCCATGAATTTAAAATCTCACAAATGGACCAAACCTTCTTACAAACAGTGTACAGTTTCGGAAGGTAATGTCACCATTACTCACCATGAGCTGTTATCAATATCTACAGGGACAAAATTATCTAGAGGCTACACTTATTTATTGCAACAAAAAAGTATACACTTTGTTAATAATGTTTGTGTTTTGAACTTCAAAGGACACCGATACAGTGTGAAAAACGATTATTTTACTGTTTACGCCTATTGTGCTCACAACTGCAAAAAATTTCTGTTTTTTTGTAAATTCTGTGAGTCGCGAAAAAGATCACAATGTGAGAATAGTCAGTTCCAGTAAAGATTTCAATCACATAGGTCGAATAACTAGATATGTCAAAGGCATTCAGCGAAAAATATTTATGCAGGAAATGAAAAATGTCAAACCTTCTTTGTATCGTGACAGAGCCGTTCGAGAATCAATACCATCATTGACTGAGCATGGCAATTTACAAAACATAAAATCAGAGCCTGTATTACGAATGTTCTTCAGAAAAACTAGGTAGGAATAATCGCCATAAAGATGACTTAATAGATTCAGTTTTGATGCAACGGGAAAACCCCGCATTTATCAAAGTTGTTGGGCAGCCCCTGCACGTATATTTATATAGTATTAAACAATTGCAGAAAAATGTAGCTCAAAAAGCGAGTTTTTTTATTATGCAGGTGTGATAAATGTATCGAATCGTATAGTACCTGTCTTGGAAATGATCAATTGTAATCATGATATGGTATCTATAGGAGTTTTTATTGAAAAATTCAAATCATCTTCTTTACAGTATTCCAAAAAATGGCCTATTTTTTCAGCGGTTGTTACAGATTTCAGTTTTCCCTTAATAAATGGTACTCTTCATTTTTTCAATAGGATGGATATGAAAACGTATTTGACGTGGGCATTTTCAGTTTGTGAAGGACATCAATGCGATCAAAATTATATAACGCCAATTCATTTATGTTGCGCACATTTTTACAAAATTATTTGTAATGATATTAAAAAATCTGGGGTCAATCAAAGTATACAAAAACACGTTAAGGAAATCATGGCTGCCTGTTTCAATTTCAGTTATTTAGAACAGGTGATAGTTTGGTTTGAAAATTCAATCAAAATTCTTTGCTCGAAAGTTCATGATTCGACAGTGCAATTAGCATTAAAATCATTATTACAATTATGTTTAGGTGAGATTTCTCTAGAGATGGAAAGTACTGTAACAGATTCGAAGCTTACAGAATTTCAAACAACTGAAGTTACCGACGTTTTGTACTCAAGTAGCCCTTTCTATAAGCTGTTTTTAAAAAAAAATTGATGCACTCATTTCCCGGATAGGTAGCGGAACAGGCGAACATAGTAATTGCTATTATAATATAGAATTTGCGAACCTTATTTTGAGAAAATATATACCGTTCCTTCCCTTATGGACTGGAATTTTATATAAAAATGAACACACTGGTAGATTTAGTAACGCTAATGTAGAAAACTGGTTTTCCCAAGTAAAGAATCAATTGTTCAACGGTAATTGCTATAATCAAAAGTGTAGCAGAGTCGTAAGAGTACTGCGCAAAAAAATAATTTCCCTTCATAAAGAAATAATTTCAAATATTCCGAGACAGGCCTGTACCTCTAGAGCTAAAGTTGAGAAAAACGTGAAGAGAACAAAAATAGTGGATTCAGTGTTCGAAGAATATTCGCAAACTGAGCAGTGGCAGAAAAAATGTCACAGAAAAATAAGAACTTTTCAGGTTCTAATTTGAAAAGATCTTTGAACGAAATGAAAAAAACATCCCTACGGCTAAAACAAATTGACGATGAGGTGACAGATGATGATGATTTTCCCTCAACACTCTCGAAAAAACCCAAATTATCAACTTAGAGAAAAGTGTGAGGATTTTTTCAAAGGGATAACCAATTTTGATCCTATTAGTTTTGCAAATTTGAAACAAAAATCCGGATTGTGGCTTCACGAAAGAAAACTTCGCCTGGCATCATCAAATTTTGGAACGGTTATAAAATCGAAATCAGATAAAAGTAGGGCATCAATAGTTGAATTGCTTCTGTACAAAGAAACACCACAGGTAGAAGCTATAGTGCATGGAAATCGTTACGAACGGGAAGCTCTGTCAGATTATGAAATAATAACTCGTAGAAAAGTCACTGATATAGGTCTCATTGTCCACAAGGAATTTACATACTTGGCATGTTCTCCAGATGGTTTGGTAGGTGATGACGGTATCGTTGAAATTAAATGTCCATTCAGCATTCGATATGAAAATCCGGAAATATCAATCGCCAAAAAAAAAATTGAAATATTTCGATGAAAATCAGAAATTGAAAGAGACCCATAATTATTTTTACCAAATCCAGGGTCAGCTGAATATAACGGAGAGGAAATGGTGCGATTTATTCATTTAGACTTGGGCAGGTAGCTTTTTGATCAGAATACAACGCGATACTCGATTTTGGAAAGAATGTTAAAACCGTTGTGCGAATTTTATTTATACTTTGTTCTACCAGAGTTAGTGGACCCTCAACGTGATAGGATCAGAGAAAGGAAATACATATTATTCTCTGATGATGTAAATACATCTGTCAACAATAATCAGTCAAATTTCAGGACTTTTTCCAAACGGACTCGCCAAAAACTATGAATATTATGATAATGAATACGGTAATTACGTTGTTGCCAAGTATCAACAAAATTTCTCATCTGAACTGCGTATCGACGATTTCCGAACATTATATGGTAGCCAATGGTTAACCGATTTTGCCATGAATTATTGTTTATCTACTATAATGGAATTATACCGGGATGGATCTGATTATTATACCTTGCTTACTACCAATCAAACTTATGCTATTATGCATTGCGGTAATGATCTCGAAGACACTTTTTTTTTGAAATTCCAGAAATCAACGAGACATTTGTTATAATATTTCCAATTATAATAGGAACTGTCCTGAATCGCGACCATTGGGTGCTAGCTATAGCCAATATGACGGAACGGAAATTCATTTACATTGATCCGCGATATAATAGTAGAAAGAAGCGTCAGAGTATAGAGAAAAATTTGAACAGTTCATTGACCGGTATTATAGTTTCAAAAAATGTAAAGCGGAACAACCAGAAGTTTTTGTTTCTGAAAGTATTGCTCACATCAAATATAATTGCGGATTTTATGTCATATATTTTCTGATGCAAATTCTAAAACATGAATCTTTATTGAAACCGGCATGTATGGACGAATTTAGGCAGAAATTGAAAAATATAATTTTAGAAAATGCGGATATCGATCAAATAAAATTTTGTTTATTATGTGGGTACGATATCTCGGAAACATTTGAAGAGATTAAATGTGAAATATGTAATAGGCTTTTTCATACCACATGCTGCTCTTTGAAAAACCGTAGATGTTCTTTGTGTGATAAATTTCTGAAACTCAGCACCTGAACTTTGATATTTCCACTGATTTTAACTTCAGAGAATATGATAATTAATCAAAATAGAGTTGATCGAAGATGAAAATTATATTTATTTTCTATTCATAGTTAAGAATTTCATTCATTTTTTTATGTTGAGGATATATTTTATTTTATTTTTTGTTGAGAGTTAAGAATGTTGTTTATTATTCTAAGATATATTTTATTTTCGTGGACTAGGCCTCTTGGGGATACCACATTAAAAAAAGCGCACCAGTTACTCTACCGCTAGGTGGTGTGGAAAAGAGTGAAAATAAAGGATTGTCGACGGTTCATTGTTGCCTGACAAAATCAGGCGTCGTATAGGTCTTTACAATCACCTTCTGAAGTATACATTCATCAAAAAGAAGTCCGATCCACGTGTCTTTTTTAGTACTCATGATTTTTTTTATGTTCCGCATATAAGGGGTTGTAGAGGGTGAATTCTTGCTCGACAAAATCAGGCGACCTATAGGTCTCCAAAAGCACCTTCTGAGGTATACATTCATCAGAAAAAGTCCGATCCACGTGTCTTTTTTGGTACTTATGATTTTTTATATGTTTCGCATATAAGGGGTTGTAGAGGGTGAATTCTTGCCCGACAAAATCAGGCGACCTATAGGTCTTCAAAACCACCTCCTGAAGTATATATTCAAAGAAAAAAATCCCATCCACGTGCATTCTCATTATATTCGATTAGACTATAATCTGTTTGTGAATTGGTTATTAACAAATTCATCCCTATCTACGTATAATTCTGGGTACTTTTTCAACATCACCAGGAATGTTTGTTCATTCTTGGATACAGCCGACTTATGGGGAAAGATCTGAATATACAAGAAATGCATGGCAAGCCACGTTTTTCAATTTTAAACGACCTATGGCGGTTTGGAGCGCGCCTTAAAATTTCAGCGGATCCGTGGCTGGAACTAATTCTGCACCAGCCTTTATGGCCCAATTTCAAAAAATCACTCTCACAATTTCTAACACATTATTTACAATTTATTACGACCCACTCGAATTTTATTACAATTGTAGTTTCGCGAAAATGAGGTGGTGGTGCAGCTTTAGCCTAAAGCTGCACCACACCCTTCATATATTTAAAAATACCCACACTATCGACATATTTCACACGCATGAATTTCTTACACATTCATTACAACTGTTTGAGGTGAAAATCAACCAAGAAATCAACCCCCAAATGATTATTATCTGAAGAAAATGAATCTCGGAATACGGTATTTCCACATTTCTACAGGTTCAATGCGATTACGACTTCCTTAAGCCAGCTCACACGATTGAAAATGGTTTCATATTATAGAAACAACATATCTCCGGGTTCATTTACATTTTGGAATTTATTACACTGCTCTACACTGCCGAAAATCGATGTTCATAGTCGAAAAACTTAGTTTCAAGAGGTTTTATGTGATAAGGAATTTCTCACACCAGCCCACACCATCGAATATTCGGTATAATGATAAAAAAACAGATCCCAAGTTTCATATATAATTTGGATTTTATTACACTGCTCTACACTGCCGGAAGTCAATTTTTATCATTGAAAAAATGTATTTCGAGTGGTTTCATGAGATAAGGAATTTCTTACACCAGCCCACACCATTGAATATTCGGTATAATGATAAAAAAAACAGATCCCAAGTTTCATATACAATTTGGATTTTATTACACTGCTCTACACTGTCGAAAGTCAATTTTTATCATTGAAAAAATCGATTTCGAGTGGTTTCATGAGATAAGGAATTCCTTACACCAGCCCACACCATTGATTATGGTTCCATATCATAGATAAAACATATCTCAGGGTTCATTCACAATTTGGAATTTATTACACTGCTCCACACTGTCGAAAGTCAATTTTTATCAATGAAAAAATCGATTTCGAGTGGTTTCATGTGATAAGGAACTCCTTACACCAGCCCACACCATTGATTATGGTTTCATATCATAGATATGACAGGTCTCGGCGTTCATTCACAATTTGGAATTTATTACACTGCTCCACACTGTCGAATGTCGATTTTCATCATTGAAAAAATCGATTTCGAGTGGTTTCATGTGATAAGGAACTTCTTACACCAGCCCACACCATTGATTATGGTTTCATATCATAGATAAAACATATCTCAGGGTTCATTTACAATTTGGAATTTATTACACTGCTCCACACTGTCGAAAGTCAATTTTTATCAATGTAAAATTCGATTTCGAGTGGTTTTATGTGATGAGAAACTTCTTACACCAGCCCACACCATTGATTATGGTTTCATATCATAGATACAACAGGTCTCGGTGTTCATTCACGATTTGGAATTTATTACACTGCTCCACACTGTCGAAAGTCACTTTTTATCAATGAAAAATTCAATTTCGCGTGGTTTCATGTGATAAGGAACTCCTTACACCAGCCCACACCATTGATTATGGTTTCATGTCATAGATAAAACATATCTCAGGGTTCATTCACAATTTGGAATTTATTACACTGCTCCACACTGTCGAAAGTCAATTTTTATCAATGTAAAATTCGATTTCGAGTGGTTTTATGTGATGAGAAACTTCTTACACCAGCCCACACCATTGATTATGGTTTCATATCATAGATACAACAGGTCTCGGTGTTCATTTACGATTTGGAATTTATTACACTGCTCCACACTGTCGAATGTCAATTTTTATCAATGAAAAATTCAATTTCGCGTGGTTTCATATGATAAGGAACTCCTTACACCAGCCAACACCATTAATTATGGTTTCATATCATAGATGAAACATATCTCAGGGTTCATTTACAATTTGGAATTTATTACACTGCTCCACACTGTCGAAAGTCAATTTTTATCAATGAAAAAATCGATTTCGAGTGGTTTCATGTGATAAGGAACTCCTTACACCAGCCCACACCATTGATTATGGTTTCATATCATAGATATGACAGGTCTCGGCGTTCATTCACAATTTGGAATTTATTACACTGCTCCACACTGTCGACTGTCGATTTTCATCATTGAAGAAATCAATTTCGAGTGGTTTTATGTGATGAGGAACTTCTTACACCAGCCCACACCATTGATTATGGTTTCATATCATAGATACAACAGGTCTCGGTGTTCATTTACGATTTGGAATTTATTACACTGCTCCACACTGTCGAATGTCAATTTTTATCAATGAAAAATTCAATTTCGAGTGGTTTCATGTGATAAGGAACTCCTTACACCAGCCCACACCATTGATTATGGTTTCATATCATAGATAAAACATATCTCAGGGTTCATTAACAATTTGGAATTTATTACACTGCTCCACACTGTCGAAAGTCAATTTTTATCAATGAAAAATTCGATTTCGAGTGGTATCATGTGATAAGGAACTCCTTACACCAGCCCACACCATTGATTATGGTTTCATGTCATAGATAAAACATATCTCAGGGTTCATTTACAATTTGGAATTTATTACACTGCTCCACACTGTCGAAAGTCAATTTTTATCAATGTATAATTCGATTTCGAGTGGTTTTATGTGATGAGGAACTCCTTACACCAAACCACACCATTGATTATGGTTTCATATCATAGATATGACAGGTCTCGGCGTTCATTCACAATTTGGAATTTATTACACTGCTCCACACTGTCGAATGTCGATTTTCATCATTGAAAAAATCGATTTCGAGTGGTTTCATGTGATAAGGAACTCCTTACACCAGCCCACACCATTAATTATGGTTTCATATCATAGATAAAACATATCTCAGGGTTCATTTACAATTTGGAATTTATTACACTGCTCCACACTGTCGAAAGTCAATTTTTATCAATGTAAAATTCGATTTCGAGTGGTTTTATGTGATGAGAAACTCCTTACACCAGCCCACACTATTGATTATGGTTTCATATCACAGATAAAACATATCTCAGGGTTCATTTACAATTTGGAATTTATTACACTGCTCCACACTGTCGAAAGTCAATTTTCATCAATGAAAAATTCGATTTCGAGTGGTTTTATGTGATGAGGAACTTCTTACACCAGCCCACACCATTGATTATGGTTTCATATCATAGATACAACAGGTCTCGGTGTTCATTCACGATTTGGAATTTATTACACTGCTCCACACTGTCGAATGTCAATTTTTATCAATGAAAAATTCGATTTCGAGTGGTTTCATGTGATAAGGAACTCCTTACACCAGCCCACACCATTGATTATGGTTTCATGTCATAGATAAAACATATCTCAGGGTTCATTCACAATTTGGAATTTATTACACTGCTCCACACTGTCGAAAGTCAATTTTTATCAATGGAAAATTCGATTTCGAGTGGTTTTATGTGATGAGAAACTTCTTACACCAGCCTACACCATTGATTATGGTTTCATATCATAGATACAACAGGTCTCGGTGTTCATTTACGATTTGGAATTTATTACACTGCTCCACACTGTCGAAAGTCAATTTTCATCAATGAAAAATTCGATTTCGAGTGGTTTTATGTGATGAGGAACTTCTTACAACAGCCCACACCATTGATTATAGTTTCATATCATAGATACAACAGGTCTCGGTGTTCATTTACGATTTGGAATTCATTACACTGCTCCACACTGTCGAATGTCAATTTTTATAAATGAAAAATTCAATTTCGAGTGGTTTCATGTGATAAGGAACTCCTTACACCAGCCCACACCATTGATTATGGTTTCATATCATAGATAAAACATATCTCAGGGTTCATTAACAATTTGGAATTTATTACACTGCTCCACACTGTCGAAAGTCAATTTTTATCAATGAAAAATTCGATTTCGAGTAGTATCATGTGATAAGGAACTCCTTACACCAGCCCACACCATTGATTATGGTTTCATATCATAGATAAAACATATCTCAGGGTTCATTCACAATTTGGAATTTAGTACACTGCTCCACACTGTCGAAAGTCAATTTTTATCAATGTAAAATTCGATTTCGAGTGGTTTTATGTGATGCGAAACTTCTTACACCAGCCCACACCATTGATTATGGTTTCATATCATAGATACAACAGGTCTCGGTGTTCATTCACGATTTGGAATTTATTACACTGCTCCACACTGTCGAATGTCAATTTTTATCAATGAAAAATTCAATTTCGAGTAGTTTCATGTGATAAGGAACTCCTTACACCAGCCCACACCATTGATTATGGTTTCATGTCATAGATAAAACATATCTCAGGGTTCATTCACAATTTGGAATTTATTACACTGCTCCACACTGTCGAAAGTCAATTTTTATCAATGTAAAATTCGATTTCGAGTGGTTTTATGTGATGAGAAACTTCTTACACCAGCCCACACCATTGATTATGGTTTCATATCATAGATACAACAGGTCTCGGTGTTCATTTACGATTTGGAATTTATTACACTGCTCCACACTGTCGAATGTCAATTTTTATCAATGAAAAATTCAATTTCGCGTGGTTTCATGTGATAAGGAACTCCTTACACCAGCCCACACCATTGCTTATGGTTTCATGTCATAGATAAAACATATCTCAGGGTTCATTTACAATTTGTAATTTATTTCACTGCTCCACACTGTCGAAAGTCAATTTTTATCAATGTAAAATTCGATTTCGAGTGGTTTTATGTGATGAGAAACTTCTTACACCAGCCCACACCATTGATTATGGTTTCATATCATAGATACAACAGGTCTCGGTGTTCATTCACGATTTGGAATTTATTACACTGCTCCACACTGTCGAAAGTCATTTTTTGCCGATTAATCAGGGAAACAACAAGTCTCGTGTTCATCGAGAGTACAGGTTCATTCAACATGAATCGCCTCCTTCTTAAAAATTTCAGTTTGTTATCCGATTTTTCATCTAGGTTGAAACGCAATCAGACACTTGCGATGTATGACATCATGGTTCATCCATTACTCCACATACGTGTATAACTCTCCAAATGTACTATTTTGAATATTTTTCAAAGAAAAATTTGATCATACATACATGCAAGGAAATTGAGAAATACGTGCCTCATTATTTTCTTCCACTTTCCACAGAGACCCAATATGAATCTTTTCCACCTATAATATATTCCATTTGTTATAAGAACTTACACCTACCAATAAAAACTTTCATTAATTATTTTTAGTGATATTATCATTACTACCTTCCCTCAATACCTACGGTGGGATTCAAAATTATTATTATTCAAAGCGTTCTGTTGGTCCTCAGAGAGCGACAAATGTTTGGGGGATACTGAACAACGATAGTCAACGAAATAACTTATGTCAAGTTTGGTCGCAGTTAGATAAATTATATACTTTGGTTTGGTCACAGTATATTGCTATAAGCAATAAATATAATATGGTTTCGTATTTTTCAATTCGGCGAAATGAACTAGAATTGAGTTATTTATTACTGAATACCTCAGAAATTATTGACCAGTCACTATGAGAAATACATGTTTTTCTTTCGGGAGATCAAAAAGAGTAGTGCCGGCAGGCTTATTTAATTGCGTTGCACAACCCGCACTTGAGATCATGAGCGTACGCCTTATCATTCGTGCACAGTTGATTATTAGCGTAGACTTATGATGATGAGACTTTGAGGCGTAGAAGTTGAGTAGTTATCTATGAATTTGGTGGAAATTATCATCATTTCAGCTTTTTTAGTGCATCCTGTCGAAAATCGAAAAAATGAAGAAATATTCATATAGGAAACGTATCAATACACCTAAATTACAATATACAGTGCTTTTCTTTAATGTCTTTAATTTTTAAAACTGGACAACTAAAGAATTTTATGTTTGGGATAATGAAATTGATGCATGAATACTATATTTTGGAGTGAAATCGCCAGATGAAAATTCCAAGATGGCGACTGGACGCAGATGGCGTCCAGTCGATGAAAAAATCAAATAGAAAGGGGGGTCTTGTGATACATCCTTTTCAAGCTCCTGACGATTACTTCACAACCCTAGAATATAAAGTCAATATCTTCACCTACGACAAAATGGCGGACTAGCAAAACCGAAAACTAAATGAGAATATTTTAACTGAATAAAAAATAACCCATAAAACCTTATTGGGTGTTTGGGATTGCCATATGGCAGAGAAAACGAATATTTCTAGAAATATCGATATTGATGTTTGTATTTAGGCAACTATCAAGTGTTCCGCCATTTTGTAGTAGGTAAAGGTATTGACTTAATATTCCAGAGATGTGAGTTGTTTCAAGAGTGCGCCCAGTCGCCATCTTGAAATTTTCATCTATTGATTTTACTCCAAAATATAATATTCATGCATCAATTTCATCATCCCAAGTTCCAATTTTTTTAGTTGACCCGTTCAAAAAATGAAAGTCGGGGGGGACATTAAAGAAAAGCACTGTATATCCATCTACTGAAACATTCGACATTCGATACTTAGATACTTTTGATACTTGCTCTGAGTTCAATGCATTCAGTCGGTGGCTCCTGAAGTTATTGACATTGTCAGCTCAAATCGGAATACAGGTGACACTGTAAGGATAACATCATTGGGCATGTCGAATATCTTTGAGAATCTAGAGGGAGGTATTTTTCCAGGCGTTATGTCCATTACTTCATTTTGCGGTATTTGCGATGAAAGAAATAAAAAGTGATTTTCTGTTCTTCGAAAATAAAGTAGGAAATACGCTAGGAGAAACGGCTTCTTCATGTTGAAACTTCGTAACGGCGCTCATGGTCGCTGGACGCAGATATGGGAACATTTTCGGAAGAATATTAATTTTTTTAAGCCTATTTCTATTTTCCTTTTCAGTTGTTCTTTGGACTCTGGCATAAGAGAGTCAGTTCGCCACTCGATTTTGTCCTTAGTTTTTTTTGTGATTCAAATGATGGCGCCGAAAAGAGGTCGAAAACCTATAGATGATAGGAAAGTTTTCCTTGAGAAAGTATTAGATTTCAAAGATAAAATTGTTAAAGACTCCTGATAGGTGCAATAATGTTTGGGCTGAGTTATCGAAAAGTGTTGATAATAAGCTGGCACCAATCTCGATTTTTGTAATGATTCAAACAAATCAATATGGTGCCAAAGATCTATTACAAGGTGCAAAAAGTTCAATTTCCCAAAAAAAAAGTACTGAGCAATTTGAATTCGATGAATCAAAAGAGTATGGGATGTCTGATATCAGCTATGATATTCAAAATAACTCGCTGGATTCAACCGAACAGGAGATGATTTTCGACTTCTTCATTGCTGAGGACGAATTCAATGGTCTGGTAGAAAATAAATATTATGAACGCGTAAAGTCCGAGAGAGTTTCCAGAAAACGTTTATGGTGTGTGTTTCGTGCCGGAATTTACCAGGATTTTTTCATCAGAAAAATTTGGGAAACAACTCATTTGAAATGTGGTTTTCTTTATATTATATTATATGGATAGAACCTCAGCTTCAGTTCAAGGTGAATTCTCGAATTACTTTTTTCCAGTTTTGAGTATGTTTATATATTTTCTTCTGTATTGATCGATTTCCTGAGAGTAAGTTATTTCACCTCATAGATTTCATAGTGGGAATAATTTTGTGTTTCACATGTTTTTTTTTTATTTCTTTCCACTGAAATTTTTTATTCCATAAAAAGTTAGTTGTAATGTGATAAAAAATATTGAATTAGTTTCGGGTGTTTAATTTACTTTTTATTGTCGACAGATGTACTCCGTTGCTGTTCGGTGATAGGAAAATTCCACGAATAATGTAACCATATCCATGAATATCCATGAATATATTCATTTTGTTTAGTTTATGCTGAGGATATATTCTTTGAATTTTCAGCAACCTGCAAATGTGGTAGTACATTGAAGTGTACCATACGAAAATTTATGAAATTTGAAAATTTCAAAGTGGAGTGCAAATTCGTACCTGGCAACGGCAAAAATAATTGTGGTAAACCATATTTACGCAAACCAATGAGGCAAGAGTTGGGTCGAAATATGGAAGAAAAGCATGTTGAAGCTTTTCGATCAACGCAAGCCAATATTTTGATGACCAGAGAAAACGACCCAGAAGCTCCTATAATTCGTTCTGTTCCTGTATTACATAATGTTAAAAGTGAACATCTACAGAGTCAGTACATCGCAAAAGAACCTCTGGAAGCATTAAAAATATTGAAATATGGCGATTGTGTGAATTGTATAGAAGACATAGGATATGATCCTTTTTTCGTTCAATATTCCACAAGAGCATCTCTCCATACATATCAAAAGATCTGTACAAGACCCGAATGGAAGATTTGCGTATGTATAGACAGTACTGCAGGGGTAGTGAAGCCGTTGCACGAAAAAAGAATTTTCCTGCATGCCGTAGCACTCAGCGTACCTGAAGGACAATTTTCTATCACCCATATGTTGTCGGAGGTGTCTCATACACAAGCAATTTGTAATAGGTTGATGATGTGGAGGAGATCCGGAGCTCCGGTACCAGACGCATGTGTCTCTGACTGGTCCCGAGCGTTGTTGAATGGCTTTACTTTAGCATTCACTACGTTTCGAACCATAGAGGAATATGCGGATTCACTGGATACGAATACTTCCATTGTCGCGCAAACATTGATACGTTTGGACGTAGCACATACGATGCATAAATATGCCACATTCTGCAAAGGGTTCCGAAAACAAGTCAAAACTTTTTACTTGGCTTGTGTTGGTCGCTTGATTCAAAGTACTTCGAAGATAGAAGCACAAGACATTATTGAAAAAATTTTCATAGTTTCTTTATCAGAGAATGAAGGATACCTGAATGATGGCCATGTAACACCATGTGAAAAAGCAAAACAAGATTTGAAAAACTTGATATACACAGGTATGATATTTATTTATTCTAGTTTCCGCAAAGATTTCAGATTTTTGACACAGAAAGGTTTCATTAACTATTCAAAATTCTATGTACACATATACACATGATGAGATATTCCAAATTGTTTCAGAGTGAAGAAAACTTTTAGTTGAATTAGGTATCCATTCCAAACAATTAATATACATAGATCATATCCATGTTGATAGATTCAACAGAGGGAAACAGAAGAGAATTTTTCTCTCAACTTTCTCTATGTGTGGTCGAGTACTTCCAACTTCCCATGAAAGTATTCTTTATAGTTTATGAGTCGAATTGGAATAACCGAAGCATATTTTCTATACTCAACAACCATTATTATTACTTGTCTTTCAGATTCTCAAATCCTGATCGATGAAATTGATTCAGTCGGTGACAGGGTATCGCAACCAATATCTTCTTTGAAGAAGAACAAATGGAATATCTGGGGTGAAACTTTGAGGGAATCCGTCCTCCTGAGAATACAAGATCGAAACGGAGATCGCCTGAACCCACATCATTTTGATGATCTGGCAAAATATTTGATCAAAGATATCACATTACTTCCGCTGTGTACGAATATCGTGTCCACGAATTTGGGTTTCAGTGGGGACCCATCGAGCGCTCCAGTAGAGCAGATTTTTAGAAAAATAAAAAACGATATTTTTCGTAAAAGTCAATTACCGTTGCGAGTCGATGTTTTCGTGCAAAAGCACATAGATTATCTATTAGGGAACGTTAAAATGGTTAATAGCAAAATAATCGATAACGCAGACTGCAACCATAAGGGAGCAGAAATAGAAAAAGAAAAAAGAACTAGCGGAGTTGATGAGAACTCTCTGAGAAACACCGATTTGATGAGACATATGAATGCCCTCCCTTCAGTAGATCACCAGGTCTACTGTATTGCTTGCAAACTCGACGAGGAAGCTTCTGGAGGTCACGTGTGCACCCTTTGTAATAAGCTAGTTCATGCCTTAGACCAGTGCTCCATACCATATGGAGATGAAGGTTATGGTCAACAGTGGCGGATTTGCCATAAGGCCCAGTAGGCCCGGGCCTAGGGCGGCCAGATACGGAGGGCGGCAATCGTGCCAAAAAAACTCAGTGATGATAACAAGAAATAACTCAAATGCAAAGTATCTCAAAATATTTTAGAGGCTCGCGTACCGTACGTATGATTATAATCTTCCTAAATCACTATTTTTGAGTATTAAAGTATAAATACTTTCGTACATCGTGCTTAAAAAATAGTTCGTACGTTTAGTTTAATATTAGTGATCTAGGAAGAATACCTATCCTATTGTTATTACAAAAACAACTCAGCGGTGTCGCGCGAACATTCTAGAAAGCTCTACACGACGCTCGAATGCGTGCGCGCGCCGCCCCGCAGGAAGGATCTAGAAACGGTGCAAGCGCGACGGAAATACGCGCGACGTGAGAGTGAGCAAGACAGCGCGCGGCATGCATACACGCGCGCGTTCTGGAAACTGCCCGACTATTCTAGTATAACGTTGCACCGGTATATATAAGCTACGGGTTTGGACGGTGGGACAGTTCAGTTTAGTGAGCGATTGAGTGCGATACTGCTTAAGTTGAATATGGACGGAAAGAAAAGGGTAAGGTTAAGTGGGGCAGAGTATCGCAAGAGAGCTAAAGAAAAAGATGATAAACAAAAAGATACGATTAAAAAAACACGGAAATTAGACGATTTCTTTGGAAAACTTGATGTTCCAAGTAGTAGTGGCGCTCCGTCAACTGATGATTCTGCAGTGTCTTCAAGTGAAAATACTTTGATCGATGTGGCAAGCATATCGAAAGAACAAGCCGAAGATGTCCCTCTAGTACCAGGAGTGGCAGGAGTAGGAGTGCAGCCCAATCCTACGGACCAGGAGCTCTACGAAATCAGCGACGATCCAGCTAAATGGACAATCGACGAGTTCACGCGTGATCACATTTGTAAGAACGGAGCCAATCAAAACATCCAAAATGATTTTCCTAAAAGTGAGCGCATTTACAAAGATAAAGCGCGACAGTTGTCGAGACATTTATTCGAACGTCAGCTTCTGAACGGTGAAAAAGTTCCGCGAAAGTGGCTAATTTATTCCAAAAGTACTGGATGTGTTTTTTGTGGTCCTTGTCTGCTTTTTAATAGCGGGGAGAGTCAGTTCGACAAAAAAGAAGGTTTCAATGACTGGAAAAATTCATATCATCGAGTGTCAACTCATGAGAATTCGCCTACTCACAAATTATCTGTTCTGCATATGAAAGAACGAAGCAACGTGCTAGGTCGCATTGACCGCGCATTAACAATGCAATTAGATGAAGAAATAAATTACTGGAGAAACATTCTGAAAAGAGTAGTTGCATGCGTAAAAGCGCTTGCGTCACGTGGTTTGCCTTTCAGAGGACACGAAGAAAAATTTGGATCAATCCACAATGGAAATTATTTGATGTCCTTAGAGCTTATCGCTGAGTTCGATCCGTTCTTAGCCAAACACATTACACGTTATGGAAATCCAGGCTCAGGATTTACGAGTTATCTTTCTTCAACAACATGCGAAGAATTCATTCGACTTATGGGAAACAAAGTTTTGGAAACAATTGTTATGGAAATATTAACCGCAAAATATTTTTCTCTGATTATTGACTCGACACCGGATATATCTCACGTAGACCAGCTCACTTATGTTATCAGATATGTCCTGCCTAATGGGTCACCTGTAGAACGGTTCCTCAAGTTTATTCCAAACACAGGCCACAAATCACAACAAATGGCAGATGCTGTTACCTCAACTTTAACTGAATTGGGAATTGACATTTCAAACTGCTGCGGGCAATCATATGACAATGCAGCTAACATGTCAGGCATATACAACGGCCTGCAAGCTAAAATAAAGGAAATTTCACCCCTTGCCGACTATGTTCCCTGTTCAGCACACTCGCTTAATTTAGTAGGTGAATGTGCTGCTGAAAGCAGCCAAGAGGCTTGTTCGTTCTTTTTTCTACTCCAAGAGTTATACAATTTCTTTGCAGCGTCAACTCAGCGTTGGGAACTCCTTCAAACCCATTTCACCGTCAAAAGTCTATCAACGACTCGTTGGTCAGCTCGTGCAGACGCATGCAAAAGTTTACGCGAATCCTGGAATGAAATCCATAAAGCGCTAGTCACCATCGAAAATGACACACAACAGAAGAGAACCGTTATATGCGAAGCAAGAGGTATTCGTTTGAAACTGGAACGTTTTGAAACGGCTCTCATGGCTGTTTTTTGGGGATGTTTGCTAGATCGCATTAACGCCACAAGTAAAAAACTTCAGAGTGTGGAAATTGACATTACTATTGTTATAGAACTGTACGAGGCTTTAATACATTTTGTTGGCGAAACAAGAGAGAATTTCGATGAATTCGAAAAAAAAGCGAATAAACTGTCCTTCGTACAGGAATATGAAAAAGATTTTCGACGCAATCGAAAGCGTAAGCTGCTTCCTGGCGAGACTAATACAGGTGAAGAGATGCAACAAAGTGGCCGTGAAAATTTTAGAATACATACTTTTTTGGTAGTAATTGATACATTGTCAGAAGAACTGAAAAGACGCCGGGATGCTTATAAATTACTCTACAATAAATTCCACTTTATTACCAACCTGAAGAATCTAAGCATCTCAGAAGTCGAAGATAAGGCCAAAGCATTGCAAATGATTTATTCTACTGACTTAGAAGACAATTTTACAGAAGAATGTCTTCATTTTCGTTCCCACTGCAGCATAAAAAATGAGGAGCAAAAGAGTGCAGTCAGTTTGTTGAAATGGTTACGAACCGAAGGTCTTCAAACCATTTATCCAAACGTGGATATTGGTCTTCGTATGTGTGTGTGTACACCCGCCAGTAACTGTACAGGAGAAAGATCGTTTTCTTGTTTGCGCAGAGTTAAAAACTATTTACGCACTACAATGACGGAGCAGAGGCTAAACGATCTTGCTTTGCTTAACATAGAAGCTGATTTTTTAAGGAAATTGGATTGCGAAGATTTAATTAATAATTTTGCTGCGCTTAAGTGCAGACGACGAGTTTTGTAACACATTGTAAAACCTTTATTTTATTAAAAAGGAAACCTAAAACCATTTTAAATGTTTTATTCAAATTTCCAATCATCCCTGGCCTCGGAAAATATTATAAACTAGCTTTATAAGCTAGCTTTCAGTTAACAATTTTCTGAATCAAATAAAAGTGGCAATAAAGTAAATTCATGAATTATGTATCTAGTCTCTAATGATCGGTGCTGAGAAAAGGGCGGCACATGGCCTGGGGCCTAGAGCGGCTAGGACTGCAAATCCGCCACTGTATGGTCAAGCACGTGTCTGTCTTCTGTGCTCAAAAAATAAAGATTTTCAAATTAATATGGCCCTTCGTGACTTCGACAACTGGGGAAATGTTGGCATTATCAATGAAAAAGTAAACTCGAAAAGAAAGAAACATACAACTGGTAAAGAGAATTCAAGAAAGAAGAAAACAGCACTTTACTTACGAGACAAATGTGCAGTGAAAGACATAATAGAAATTCCAAAGCACAGAAGGATTCTCGTAATAAAAAATGGGACCGATAAGGCGCTCAATGGATTGAAAATCGATGGGAGAGATGTGTATTTAATAAATACCTGCGCATTCGATACCATCTTTCAAGTGATGCTCGCCGCCACTTATGACCATGAAGATGTTCATGAAATGGTAAATTTTGTTCTTTCAACTTGATTTTATCTAGTATCATATGATGGATTTCCATATAAGTTTCATATTCAAAACTATACATTTTATGTACCGTGTATTTCATCATTTTCTTTTCACGTAATACGTGGACATTTGATATCTCTAATATTAGCAACGCTACTTTTGCTTCAGCTGATCACCGACAGCAGAAGAGTAATTATATATTTTCATCTTTCTCTCTAACTTTGCATCTTCTCAATCAAGTCTTTGTAAGTTGTGTTACATCGTGTTATCACATAATGGTCAACACAATATTTGCATTTCTAATCGCAACACGTTTCAGTTTCATATTTTCGAAAATTTTTTCAGTACAAAGATTTCATCATGGTCATTTTTCTTGCAGAGGAATGAACTGAACTGAGAAATGATGAGAATCGGTTCAGCATGATTCCTCTTCTACTTTTACATACTTGAATTATAGTGATTCACTAATCAACTTATATATCATAGATTTCTGAGTTATCCCAAGAGAATTTGTTTTACGGGATGATTAACCATGTTAAAGAATATGGGTTAGGATCCCATTCTTATACTTTAAGAGCCAACGTCTTGAAGAACTTGTACGATGTGATTCCAAATCCATCAATGCCTCTGGCATATTTCATGAATTGCGAAGATTCCATTGGAAATGTGGCCAGACAAATATTTCCCTCGACTAATTATAGTTTAAAAGAGATAACAGTCTGTGAGAAGGGCTGTGACGAAATAACGCGGACCTACAAAGCATATGATATTCACATGAACGATCTACAGGCCATCAATTTATTCGAAATTATCAAAAAATTCAATAAAGAAATTGACCTTGGCCTTTGTAAAAATGCGTGGTGTGGAGGGAATACAAGAACACATCAAATTCTTGGTGAGACATATTTATGATATTGACATACTGTGAACGTGATCAAAACTTTTTTTTTTCTCAATAATAGGCGAAATTGTTATTTTCGATATACTATCCCAACGGTCTAATAGAAATACTCCACTGAAGTCGATTTCAGTTGAGCTGAATATTCCCTATGATGACGTATTCAAGTTGAAATTAATAGGGATAGCTGATTATATCAGCTATAACAAGAAATTTAGTGAACATCAAATGGGTCACTATACGGCACTGGTTAGACGCCGGGATGGTGTTTGGATACGATATGATGACATTCGACCAGACCATAGATATAGAAGAGGGGTAGAATGAGCTTCGACGAGTGCGCATCCTATTTCTGGGTAACACTTATGGGCGCTGACATCTTGGATTTTTGCAGGCACTTCTGTCAAAGTTATTGAGAATCGAGGTTATGTTTTGATTTTGGTTTTAATTCATTGCATATCACATTTTTCAAAACGGTTCTATATCTTTGAAGTGATAAAGTTTTTTACTGAGCTATATCCTGTTGAGTTGAGAAAATGTCGTGTATGGTGAAAGGATGTCCTAACAAGCGGAGAAATAATTCTAATGTATCATTTCATCGGTGAGTACTAACATCAGTGATTATCTTGTCGATATCGACATATGTGTTATGTGTTATATCTATAGGTTTCCCAGAGGGAGACTTGAAAAGGAATGGCTCAGAGTTCTGGGCATAAGTGATGGTGATTGGACTTGGTCTAAAAATAAGAATGTTTGTTCTGAACATTTCAAGCCAAGTGACTTCAACATCCGCAATTGATGCATTCAAAGAATTGCATCAATTTGAATGCTCTCCCAAGTCTCTTTCCTGACAGTGAAAATAGCATAGTGGTTTCAGAACCAAGCACTTCTATTTCTCACTTGGATGCTTCAAGTTCAATCACCGGCAATGAGAGTAGTATCCAGAATGTTACATCAAAGAAGAGGAAACTAAACAAAGCAGTTGAAGGGTAAGTGATTATTTTTCATTTGGAGTGATTCAACTAAAATTTTTAATATCTTAAAACCATTTTGTGTTTCATGAAAAGAAACTTTGTTTATCAAAACCTATGTTGGAAATATCTAAAACATTTTGTGTACTGATTATTCATAATCCTTGTCTATCAATTTATTTTTCAGTTACCAATCACTTGAAAAATCAGGTACAAGTACTGATAGCAGTACAAAAAGAAGGAGGGTTCAGTTTATCAAATCAATACATAGCTACAGGTTTGTACCAATCACATTACACTATTTCTCACTTGTATTAAGAACGTTTTTTATCAAATTGGTAATTTCTCTTCCAGCACTTCTCCTACTGTTGCTACATCAAAAAACATTCAGGTCAGAAAAAGACAGCAACGTTATCGAAAACAATTGTTCTCAGCTCGCCAAAGAATTGATAAGCTCAAGGGAGAAGTCACTACATTAAGAACTGTAACTCAATTTCTGAGACAGGGGCAGTTTCTATCTGATAATGCTGTGGAACATCTGGAAAGAAACTCTGATAGTGTCCCCCACTTGCTCATGTCTCGTTATATGAAAAATATAAGGAATAATACTATCACACATGAAACTTATCCCCCTGTTCTGAGAGAATTTGCTGCAACACTTCAGTTCTACTCATGTAAGGCTTATGAAGAAGTAAGACAGCGTTTCAATCTGGCTTTACCTCATCAAGCTACAATCAGGAAATGGTTCAAAAATGTGGATTGTCATCCAGGATTCATTTCACAGGCATTTCAAGCCCTGAAATTGAAGAGTGAAGAAGCAACCTCGAGTGGTAGAGACCTCATTTGTTCTCTTATGTTAGATGAAATGTCAATAAAAAAACAAATTGAATTTGATAACAAAAAAATTTGGGGTTATATTGATATTGGAACTCATAGCGAGAATGATGAATTGGAACCAGCCACAGAAGCTCTTGTTCTGATGGTAGTATCTCACCAAGGTCACTGGAAGATACCCATTGCTTACTTTTTCATCAAAAGTTTATCTGGGAGAGAAAGAGCAAGTATTGTTGAGAATTCCTTGATTCGCTTGCATGAGATAGGTGTTCAAATAACATCTCTTACATGTGATGGACCATCAACACATTTCACAATGATGAGAGAACTAGGATGTGATTTTCAAAATATCCATGCGATGAATACATGGTTTCCACATCCCTCCAATGCAGACTTGAGGGTTCATTGTATTTTTGATGCATGTCACATGTTAAAATTGATGAGAAATAACTGGGCCAGTCTATGTGACATCAGAGATCCTGAGGGGGGTATCATAAGTTGGTCCTTCATTAAAAAACTCCATGATTTACAAATAGAGGAAAACTTCAACATCGCAAACAAAATTAAAAGAGCACACATGGATTGGCACAAACAAAAAATGAAGGTAACTTGCTATATACAGTTTTTTTAATGAATTCATGTTTTTTTTTTATTTCTACTCAGGTGTCTCTAGCTGCACAAACATTGAGTAATAGTGTTGCAGATGCTTTGGAGTTTCTAAATACAGAAATGAATATCAAGGACTTTAGAGATTGTGAACCAACTGTCAACTTCATCAGACGAAGGTTTCAAGGCCCCTCTCAAAATGACCAATGAAGAAAAATGGCGACCAATCATCTCAGAAACCATTGATTATGTACTGAGGTGCACAGATATTACAGGCAGACCATTATGGATGACTCCAAGAGAAACACCTTTTATGGGCTTTGCTATTTCTGCTGTATCAGTTTGTGGCATATTTGATGATTTCGTGAAAACTGAAAAACTCAAATATCTATTGACTTATAAAGTTTCTCAAGATCATATTGAACATTTTTCTGCTCTGTTAGGTAATCCAATTGAAGGTTTTAGAGGCGATTTTATACAATTTCATTTTTATTTTACTTTCTGATTATATGAATTTTTTTTTAGAACTCGAAATGGATGGAATAATAATCCCACATGCTTGCAGTTCATGAGATCCTTCCGAAAATTATTATTGCACACAAGAATAAATTCACAAGGAGGTAATTGCAGAGTATTGGATTCTACAACTGTACTATCGGTATCAAGTAATACTGTGAAAGTACCTGAGGCATCAATTGACGTGTCCCTATATAGAAAATTTGGCTTCAATATTGAACCTGAACCTAATGATCATGATTATGATTTGATCCCAGATTTTATTGATTTGTTAGGTACCAATGTAGTGACTTATATTGCTGGATATGTTATCAGAATGATAGAAAGAACATTGAAATGTGGTGATTGCCTTTCTGCATGTGAAAGTTCAGCTATGGATGAAATCGGCGATGATCTATCCTTCAAGTTGATGATGTTTAAAAACAAAGGTAAATAATAATTTGCAATTTGTTATATCTCAATCATTTCAATATTTTTTTTTTGTAGGTGGGTTACGTGTACCTTCTTTTGGAGTGCTCAAAATTTGTGAATATGCTGAGGTGTCAATCAGAAGAATTTTATATTCTACAGATAATAAATTACCAGAAGATGACAATTTCACAAATATCTTTGTATCAGCAGTCAGTCAAAAATTCTACTGCGCAATCTATGATCTCTTTCCCAACTTGAAGGACCACTTTTTATTGGAATCTTCACCAATAGACCAGGGTCATGGATTCTATTTGGTGAAGCATATTACACGAGCATATCTGAAAATACGGCTTTATAATTTATCAAAAAAATACACTGAAGTCATTCAAGGAGCCCCAGTACGGAGAGAATTGAATAAACTCATATTGTTTAACCATCAATAGGTATGACCTGTATTTTCATAAATTATAACAAGCTTCAAGAATTATTATGAAACATTTTTTTTGGGATACATACCTACTACCTATCTAGTTGTTTATATCAGTATTACACTTCGTTGTTTGTCTATAATTTTTCACTTTTATTTGATTCATATAAATAAGCTAGGATTACTATAATAATATATTATCATACTTCAGTTATTTATATTCAACTGTTCAGAAATATTATTTCGATGATTCATTTGCACACACCTTTTGTACACTTGGGTGCAGAGTTCAAAAAGCCTTTCGAAGCTAGAACATTGTAATCATATTATATGTATATCCAGCAATATTTTTGTATTGTGTATTCAATGGAGTTGAAATTATTTTGAAATTAAATTGATACGGAATTCATGTTTTTTCAATTTCCATCACTCGATACATCTTTGTATTCATTTCATCATTGTGTTCTATCCATGTTTCACTTAGTGTGTAAAAAAGCATTTTCCACTTAATTGGAATAAAATAATTACTGAATCTGATGTCTCTTTTGATTCCCGACTCATTATTAGAATATTAGAAAATTCTGAAAGTAAATTCACGATTGAGTACCAATTTTAAGTTTCTTATTAGCTGATGATTTTTGTAATAAGAACTATTCCTTTCATTCAATCTACCAAGAACTATGATTTTGGCTTTTTAAAAGATAATAAAATCATATATATGAAGGCCAGTCCTAATGTATAATATATATAATGAATTATTTCGTATGAAATTTGTCCATAATTAGTATTTCAGGAAAATTAATACAAATAGTTTCATTGCCCTCAAGTAGATTTTTCAGTTTTTTTTTTTCATACGCAATTGTCAGAACCAAAACTTATAATGTTCTCAGGATATATATAACTATAAGGATTACATTTTCACATTCTATATTCTTCAATCCCATATTTCGTTCTAAAAAATTGTCTAGGAACTTTAAACTGTCCCTCGTAAAATTGTTTCTGTTTGAGAGTCAACTATTTGAATACCTCCTATAGAACTGGCCTAAAGATGGCGGCGTCCAGCGTATTCCTTTCCGCGCAGCTTGTCACTCATTCTACCTCCTCTCTATATCTATGGACCAGACCAGCAGAACAAGGTGAGCAAGAGGACAAAAGTGCTGCCAGCTCTTATTTATAAAAAAAATAAGAAATGATTATCTTTTCAAGATTCAATAAATATCTTTCAACAAGCAATCATCTATTATTTCCTAATCAATCAAAACATCTTATGACAAATGGAATATATTATAGGTGGAAAAGATTCATATTGGGTCTCTGTGGAAAGTGGAAGAAAATAATGAGACACGTATTTCTCAATTTCCTTGCATGTATGTATGATCAAATTTTTCTTTGAAAAATATTCAAAATAGTACATTTGGAGAGTTATACACGTATGTGGAGTAATGGATGAACCACGATGTCATACATCGCAAGTGTCTGATTGCGTTTCAACCTAGATGAAAAATCGGATAACAAACTGAATGAACCTGTACTCTCGATGAACACGAGACTTGTTGTTTCCCTGATTAATCGGCAAAAAATGACTTTCGACAGTGAGGAGCAGTGTAATAAATTCCAAATTGTGAATGAAACTTTGAGATCCGTTCTTCCTATCATTATACCGAATATTCAATGGTGTGGGCTGGTGTAAGAAATTCCTCATCACATAAAACCACTCGAAATACATTTTTTCAATGATAAAAATTGACTTTCGGCAGTGTAGAGCAGTGTAATGAAATCCAAATTGTATATGAAACTTGGGATCTGTTTTATCTATCATTATACCAAATATCCAATGGTGTGGGCTGGTGTGAGAATTTTCTAGTCAGATAAAACCTCTTGAAACTAAGTTTTTCGACCATGAACATCGATTTTCGGCAGTGTAGAGCAGTGTAATAAATTCCAAATTGTAAATGAACACTGAGATATGTTTTATCTATGATATGAAACCATAATCAATAGTGTGGGCTGGTGTAAGGAGTTCCTCATCACATAAAACCACTCGAAATCGAATTTTACATTGATAAAAATTGACTTTCGACAATGTGGAGCAGTATAATAGATTCCAAATTGTAAATGAATCCTAAGATATGTTTTATCTATGACATGGAACCATAATCAATGGTGTGGGCTGGTATAATTAGTTCCTTATCACATGAAACCACTCGAAATCGATTTTTTCAATGATAAAAATTGACTTTCGACAGTGCGGAGCAGTGTATTAAATTCCAAATTGTGAATGAACCCTGAGATATGTTTTATTTATGATATGAAACCATAATCAATAGTGTGGGCTGGTGTAAGGAGTTCCTCATCACATAAAACCACTCGAAATCGAATTTTACATTGATAAAAATTGACTTTCGACAGTGTGGAGCAGTGTAATAAATTCCAAATTGTAAATGAACCCTGAGATATGTTTTATCTATGACATGAAACCATAATCAATGGTGTGGGCTGGTGTAAGGAGTTCCTTATCACATGAAACCACTCGAAATTGAATTTTTCATTGATAAAAATTGACATTCGACAGTGTGGAGCAGTGTAATAAATTCCAAATCGTGAATGAACACCGAGACCTGTTGTATCTATGATATGAAACCATAATCAATGGTGTGGGCTGGTGTAAGAAGTTTCTCATCACATAAAACCACTCGAAATCGAATTTTACATTGATAAAAATTGACTTTCGACAGTGGAGCAGTGTAATAAATTCCAAATTGTAAATGAACCCTGAGATATGTTTTATCTATGATATGAAACCATAATCAATGGTGTGTGCTGGTGTAAGGAGTTCCTTATCACATGAAACCACTCGAAATCGATTTTTTCAATGATGAAAATCGACATTCGACAGTGTGGAGCAGTGTAATAAATTCCAAATTGTGAATGAACGCCGAGACCTGTCATATCTATGATATGAAACCATAATCAATGGTGTGGGCTGGTGTAAGGAGTTCCTTATCCTTTCAATGATAAAAATTGACTTTCGACAGTGTAGAGCAGTGTAATAAAATCCAAATTGTATATGAAACTTGGGATCTGTTTTTTTCATCATTATACCGAATATTCAATGGTGTGGGCTGGTGTAAGAAATTCCTTATCACATAAAACCACTCAAAATACATTTTTTCAATGATAAAAATTGACTTCCGGCAGTGTAGAGCATTGTAATGAAATCCAAATTGTATATGAAACTTGGGATCTGTTTTTTTATCATTATACCGAATATTCAATGGTGTGGGCTGGTGTGAGAAATTCCTTATAACATAAAACCTCTTGAAACTAATGGTGGATTTATGCAACATTCGCATAGCATTAGTGATAGTCGTAGTCGTAAGATTAAGCGTAACTAGAAATTAAAACATAGTACTTGAATATAAGTGTTTATACAACAATTATAGTTCTGATCATAAGCACAATCCTGAAGAAATGACCTTGAAAGTTGGTTAACTTGAACTTTTGTGATTATGCTTATGTCTAGATGGCATATGCGCATGCCCTCACAAGAATGTTCCCTTCCTCTCCCTGTCAAATCGGTTGTCACTTGAGATTTGAGATTTCAGAAACATAACCAAAAACCAAAGTTTATTTATTTGTTCATGTTGCATTGTTTCCCGTGAAAAAAATTATTCAGCCTCAAAGATGAGCTTGGAGGAAGGAACGTTAGTGGATTTAATAGAAAAATACCCCCAGTTATGGGACAAGAAAAACCACTTATTCAAAGATAAAATTGCTGTTGAAAATAGTTGGCAAACCATATCCAAAGTAATGGAATTACCTGGTAGGTAATCTCATTGAACTTCAAAGGTCTTATTATTGATTACCTATGTTTTTCTTTGAAGTGGATCAGTGTCAAGAAATATGGAAATCACTCAGAATAAAATATATTCGAGAACGGAGGATCATCCTTAAAATGCCTACAGGTTCTCAAAGCTATTTATGCAAATGGCCGTTATATGAGAGAATGGGTTTTTTAAATACTGTCATTGCCACCCGAAAGTAAGTATATTGTCTGCAGATATCCAGTTTATCATAAGATGAATCATTTACAGAACAAAAGGAAACATTCCTCGAAAATTTGCTTTTCCTCTTGACATGCCTTCTCAAGAATTGTGGCAAGACATACTTTCACAAGACACATCACAAGATATGGAAGAATCTCAGAGCCAGGATGGAGATGTGAATGCATATGAGGAAATCATTATTGAAAGGGAGAGTTCTGATTTTGAAAATATTCAAGATTTAGAAGCTGTAGAATCATTTAAACACCAAAACAATTCAACAATCACTTCTACACCATCAAAATCAAATAATTTGGATACCAAAATAGGTCATTTGAGAAAAGAGAGAAATGAGAGCCGGAAAAGAAACAATGATATTCCCTTAGATAAGTTAATACAAACATGCGCTGATATGGGAAAAAATCTGAACTCTCTTTTGGTATCGGACACATCAGATATAGCTAAAGAAGATTTTCATTTTGCAATGTCTTTGGCAGAGTCGCTGAAGGAATTTGATAAGAAAAAGAAGTTGGTCCTGAAGGCCAAAATAATGAATTGTGTAGCTGATGCTGCTGAAGATGACTGATATCTCATGTCTTATTTTATACTCACGTGTAGATGTTTCATTTTTCATTATTTATTGTTTGTTTTATGTTGGTACATTTGTTTTTATGAATAAGAAGTTTGTTTTACGTTTGAAACTTTTGTGATAGAGACTGACTTTCTTGTACTCACATGTAGATGTTTTATTTTTCATTATTTATTGTTTTTTTTTTGTAGTTTCATTTGTTGTTTTCATGAATAGAAACTGAAATTCATTCATGTTGACCTTTTATTCAAAAATATTCTACATAATAATCCTAGTATTGAAAAAGCAGATCAGCAGGACATTGGCAAAACATATATTTTGTATGTACAGTAATATCCACCCACTGTATGGAAAAAATATAAATTGTACCCATTAATGTCTTTCAGGAGGTGTACCACCTCTGTTCACATAATTTTCTTGCCATGGTAACCATCCTTCTGAAGAAACAAAGTAGTCAGCCAGCCTTTCCCTTTGCAGTTTGGCAGAATTAGTAGCATTATTGGAACCAACCTTATTTACAGACCTTAAATTACTTCCCTCTTCTCTCCACTTTCCAGGCTGTAATTCCCCATTTTTATCAATATAGTCCTCAAAGCCTGTTGGACAATATTTCTTTTGTGACAGGGGAATATCTTGTTCATTGTTCTGCAAAAAATTATGGAGCACCACAGTTGCTTGAACAATTTTTTCTGCAACCTCCACACTAGCAACAATTGGTCTGCGTAGTATACGCCAACGCTGACTCAGTATACCAAATGTATTTTCTATGGTTCTTCTTGCTCTGCTCACACGATAGTTGAAAATATTTTTTTTTTCACCCAAATTACTTCCTGGATATGGTCTAATAATATTTGTGTGGAGAGGAAATGCTGAATCGCCAATAATGAAATGATTGAGGACAAGATTAGTCCCAGGAAGATTCTTAGGGGGAGGAATATCCAATTCTCCATTTAACAAAGCACTTCCTAAACCACTTTCCTTGAACACAGCTGAATCATGGTTTGACCCTGCAGCTCCAATGTCAATCATTGTAAACCTGTAGTAGGCATCACAAGTAGCCATCAAAACAATGCTAAATGTTTTTTTATAATTAAAATAGACACTACCAGAATTGGATGGTGCCTGGATAACTATGTGTTTGCCATCCACTGCTCCTATACAATTTGGTAAATTCCACCTATTGTAGAATCCCAAAGAAACAGTCTCCCAGTTTCCTAATGTAGGAATTGGGAGCTGTGACTGGTGCAATGAGTCCCAAAGGACTTGAGTGGTTTCTTTAATTATTTTGTGAGCAGTTGTCAAGCCAATGCGATATCCCCATGCAATCTCCTGCATGGAGCAGCCCTCAGAGAGATAACTAAAAAGGAAAATGAAATATCAGTTTTCAATCAGAAATTCAAGAACCAATACATACTGAATTGTAATCATCAGACGCTGATCAGGAGAGATATGCTTTTTTTTTACATCTTTTTGCAAAGCTTTACCAACTATCTGATGTAAATAATCAAACTGTTTTCGAGTCATTCTGCAATATTTGAAAAATTGATCCTCATCCCATTCCAAATCATTCATCCCTTTAATTAACGTACTAAACAGCCCCTCTGTGTCCCGATTTCTATTCATTGGTCGTACACCAAATCGCCTAGCTCTTCTACGTTTGGTTTTCATAATGGTACAAATAGAAGTAACCATTGTTAATAATAGAAAAGAACCCCCTATTGCCATTGCCACTTTCCTCTCCACTTTCATCTTATTAAGAATCAAAAACAAAGTATAGAATAGGTATATACAATATAGAAACTCTCAGATGAAAGAACGTTGAAGTTAGAGATTAGGCACATTGACTTATGACATTTCTATGATTATTAAATCCTAAATCCATCATGGGTAAATACCTCATATTCTTAAAACTATGCTTAGCACAAACACTATGCTTAGAATTAAGACTATGCTTGTGCGAATGTTGCATAAATCCGCCATAAGTTCGACTATGAACATCGATTTTCGGCAGTGTAGAGCAGTGTAATAAATTCCAAATTGTAAATGAACCCGGAGATGTGTTGTTTCTATAATATGAAACCATTTTCAATCGTGTGAGCTGGCTTAAGGAAGTCGTAATCGCATTGAACCTGTAGAAATGTGGAAATACCGTATTCCGAGATTCATTTTCTTCAGATAATAATCATTTGGGGGTTGATTTCTTGGTTGATTTTCACCTCAAACAGTTGTAATAAATGTGTAAGAAATTCATGCGTATGAAATATGTCGATAGTGTGGGTATTTTTAAATATATGAAGGGTGTGGTGCAGCTTTAGGCTAAAGCTGCACCACCACCTCATTTTCGCGAAACTACAACTGTAATAAAATTCGAATGGGTCGTGATAAATTGTAATTAATGTGTTAGAAATTGTGAGAGTGATTTTTTGAAATTGGGCCATAAAGGCTGGTGCAGCATTAGGTTCATGAACTCGTGGCTGCTTTCACACTGATAGTGAATGGAATATAAAGAAAGCCAAATTGCATAGCAATTCGGGGTTGAGTTACACATCTGCTTCCAAGAATGGGAAGAAATTTGCTGCAAAGAAGTTACGTGCTCCTTGTAGTGACAGATGTAAGCAAGGGTGCGCTGAAAAAAATTGATGAATCTAAACGACAGGAAATTTTCAATAGTTATTGGGCTCTCAGTGATCTGCATGAACAACGTTGCTTCATCTCATCTTGTACGGTATCTATTAAGACGGGCGTTTCACTGAAATGGTTTGGCAGACCCTTTTTTCAGCATGCTTTCCGGCCTTGTCATGGATTCAATCCCAAAAGTAATTGAATTATTGTAAAGAGGAAGGTTCAAATTAGGGAATGAGTATTTTTCGGAGTCAAAACTCTTCAATTTAAAAAAGTTATGGGTCATTGAAAAATGTAAACATTGTAAAATTTGTGTCTCAGATTCAAATGAAATTACCTCATTCTATGGAACCAAAATTGAGGAATGCTTCACCAAAATATCAGCATCTGAAATGCCTTTCTTCGAACTAAAAGCATGTTTGAATCTGAAATTTGACACAAGGACGCTATTTATGGTTTATTATGTTAGATTCTGAAGGAATTTCGTTCAAAGATGAAGTAGAAAACATTAATTTGCGAGTTCGGACCGGTTCGTACCGGTTCGTACCCTACCTAATAGACGGCGGTAAACACGTACCTCGCAATCCAATGCTACCAACTGTGATTTCGTGAGATGTTGTTTCTGTAAACAACCAGCAGATGGCATTCACGTCGACCCGCGTTTTCAATGATACGAAAGATTACAAGTTACACGAATGTGTTCGATTCTTGAATCATATTTATATATTAATCATTATGTATAATTCTTTTCTAATTTGTTATGGAGCAAGAATTGGTATAAAATATCGTAAGTTTCACCACCTCTATGAAACTCCTCGTGGAAGTAGAAATATTGATGCCGTGTTGCCAAATACTCGGAATTTTCGCAAGTTCGAGGATATCCAATGAAAATTAAATAATATTTGCGTCAAAAAAAATTGCTATATCAATTTTTTCACTTCTACTGGACTTCGACAATGTCTGTCTGTCCTGTCGTCCACATAGTTCTTTCCTGTCACTTTGCATTTCCTTGTCTTTAGGAAAGCTATAAAACTTTGTACCAGACACAAAGCCCTTGCACTTATTGTCAACATTACAACCATACACTGGGCAGCTCATCTTCAATCAAATTTAAACTTCAAAGTTGATTATTTCGAAGAGATATTTTCTTGATCTGCAACAGTAAACACACGCAAAATATAGCCCAATAACACCAATATGGCGAAATTTCTCACAAGCTGACGTCTCACTAGCCACGCCCACGTGCGTGGTAACTGTGAGTTAGAATATAGTGATGATCCTTGTACATACTATCGGGGTAAAATATTTGATGCTGGGGTTCAGCAATAGAGCAACAATTGTCAATAAGATGGAGGTCAATAATTATTTACAACTACTGTTTTGCAGTGAATTCAACTGAAGTTTTATACCCTTGGCAACACTGGTTGGTACAGAGTTTGCAGATCGTTTTTGCTGATCTCTGGCTCACTTGAGTCGTTACCTATCCCGCTCCTCTCATACCTCTCGGGTGCATTCGGGTACAGGTCGGTGCCCAGAGTCAACGCTCAAGTGGCGTATTTTTTGCCGTAGGTAAATGACTCAGTCATCGTGCGAACTGCTTTGCCTTTTGCCTTCACAATTGGCATGGTCGTGGCATAGCAGTATAAACAAGGTCTAGCATTAGCATTGGGGAAGGCGAGACTTATAATCAGATCAAAACAATCAATTCGAACTTCTGAAAATGAGTCCTACAATGTATGCTATTGTTGTATTCTTGAGAATGAAAAGATTCAGTCACTCGATGGCGTGTTAGAAATATCTAGAGAACGGTGAGAAATATATTTTTGAAATTTTGGCTACGCAAATGGGAGCCTTGATATTTCGAATGGAACACCCTATATATTATTAGATTTTCGGATTCTGAAGAAGATTCTGAGCATATTTGCTGTAGCATGTCCTATAGCTATCTTTCACTGTTTTTGGTTTCTAAATCTTTCCTCTCGTATAAAAATATGCCATTCCCATTACTCGAACTTCACCTTTTCAATCCTATAATTCAAAAACTGTTGCAGATAGGCGAAGGGACATGTTATATCATTCGGAAGGTAATGGACGATAGAAATTATTGAAAAAATCGAATTTTTGGAGTTTATTTGTACCCGAGTTTGACGCACCTTTTTTCACACCCTGTATAATATTGATTCAATATGCACGAGAATTCATAAGATACCTGCTCAGATACCTGTGTGTTGGGAAGCCGCTGTAGAAATTTCAGCTTTCTGTCGTAACTGGCAAGAAAAATGTCGCAGTTTTCGCGTGGAAAATCAAGAATCAATTCAAATGTCTCAGAATTCGAGAATCTAATGATATATAGGGTGTTTCATTTGAAATTCAAAAGTTGCTCTTAGTAACACTAGATATGGCAACATTGCACATGTGAAAATATTTTTTAATTGTTGTTTAATTTTTGTTGTTTTGTTCATTCATTTAACTTGCATGATATGATTACAGACAGACAGACACTGGGACAGGTGGAACAAAAAAAAATCTCCGACCCCTAAAACCTCCATACTAAGCAATTTAGTTTAGAATTAGACCAAAATCAAAAAAATATCTGTCATTTTGGAGCCGCCATGTTGAAGTTTTGAATTTTGACATAAAATCACAATCTACGACCTCGAAAACCCCACAACGAAAATTCCTAATCGAATCTGACCAAAATCACAAAACTGTTTCGCCCTCGGTTCCGCCATTTTGAAGTCATGTTGAATTTTTGATTTTTGACAAAAAATCATAATGTCCGACCCTAAAAACCCCCAAATGAAAATTTCGAAAAGAATCTGACTAGATATAATCACAAAACTGTTCCGCTATTTTGGAGCAGTGATGTTGAATTCTTAATTTTGACAAAAAATTATAATCTCCTCCGAATACCCCAGATACCGAATAGACTGGGATCATTATGAAAAAAAAACTGGTCATTTCGGGGCCGCCATGTTGAATTTCGGGATTTTGACAAATAATCATAATATCGATATGACCCCGAAAATCTCAAAATACAAATCTTTAATAGAATCAGACCAAAATAAGTGTTCCGCCATTTTGGAGCCGCCATGTTGAATTTTATATTTTTGACAAAAACTTCTAATTTCCGACTCCAAAGACCACCAGACATCGATTTTGAGTAAAATCTGACGATAACCACAAAACTCGTCCGCAATTTTTTTCATTTCATAATGCCTTGTCGTAAAAATTATGTCCACCTGCCAAATTCCTAATCATTCGGACGATTAGAAGTGGGTCAAATTCAACTTGCAAGATTTCATGAGAGCTTGTATTTTTATTTCGATATTAGGGACTCCTGATCTTCGTATTTTTCTTCGTATACTTACGAAATTGACGTTTCGTAGGTATGTCAACCAATCACCTGTCTGGATTGTGTACGAAACGTCAAATTCGTAAACATACTAGGTGGAATACGAGAGATCGGGAATACCCCTCATATTCTTATAGATGAAAATTCAGTGCGAAATACCCGCGTTCTGCCAAAGCCATCAAGATTTATCTGTGACAAAGATAAATATCGTCAAAGTAGTCGGCTCGGTTCTACCACGCTGCGCGACCCGCGACATAAATAAATACACACATTGTCTGGATCGAGACTCCAGACCTATAAGAACAACATATATATAATTATCTTGCGCGGACAGTAACAGCAACCAAATAATATAAAACTTCTACTTCGATGCGATGCTAGTATACCGACGCCTATTGAGAACATGCCCGAACTGACCAAAAAGGAGGAAACTACAATAATGTACCAGCCTTAGGAAAATAATCATATTTTATTACGATCGGGCATCGCATCGCCATCTAGACAGAGTTTCAGAAGTAGGCAGTGAATCCCCGCTCTTAAACCAAAGTATCGCTATTCCTCTACACAAAATCATCGTAAAGGATCGAATCTCATTATCTAAACCTCTCGAGAATACATAGATGGTGGACAAAGTCTTGCTGGAATATGGTGAGATTATAAAGAAGAATGTGTTCATGCCAGCGAACCATTTGTGAATCTCATGATGTTTAGTAGAATCCAACTAAGAATACAATATAGGTTTTTTTGTACCGAAAAAATATCAGTGCGAATTGTGCATAGCTTTCCAGAATGCAGAAGGCGAGGAGAAAGAAAGGTTGCAAAGCAAGTATGACGAACATCAGCGGGAAGAAGAATTGTCGAGAAAGGAGATGCAAGATGATAAAATTAAAGAAAAGAGAATTGGTAGTTGCGGTTTATGACCTGCAGGCAGTAATACCAAGTCATAGGGGTGACGTGTCGCTCTTCTATTATAAATCAAAATTGAATTGTTACAACTTTTCAATATCAGAACTGAATGATGGAAATACAGAATGTTATACAGTGTGTAAAAGCCAAATGGAATAAATTCATTATTTCGGTTACTGTACATATTTATAAAAAATCCCGGAACACGTCAAATTTAAATTATAACTTGACATTCTTTAACGTGAAAATGCAACCCCTACCTTCAACCCCCTTAGAATGACAGGTACAACCCCCAATTTTTTAAATGGGAAGTATAGGCTTGTGATATATCATTTGAAAGGTCTCTTCATTCTCTATTCAAAAATGTTATTGTTTTTAAATTTAATGCAAAAATTAACATAAAAAAATTAATATCATGTTGTTACCGAAATTCGCTAAAATATACTCGGAACTTATTACAATATTACTTACAACTTATTTCCCGTTCAGGTCTTGATAATGAGAAAGTGAACAAAAACCGTAGCAATGTGGTTTTTAGATGGTAACCATTAAAAAACTTTAAAGAATTTCCGTGGCAACGCTATTTTAACAAGCAGTAGTAAATTGTTTTATTTAAGTTGTCATTGTTGTAATTTGAGTATAGAGTTTGTTCATTTCAATTCTGAAAAATGGTTAGATTAACGGAAATGCATAAAATAACAGTTTTACAATGATTGGTTACGGAGATAACATCCGAACACAACGGGAAGTAACTCGCCTATTTCATGAGAAATTTCCTAATTTACCGCCTATATCCCAAGGAACAATAAGTAAAATAGAAAAGCAGTTTCGCGAGTTTGGTCATGTAAGGCAGATAAAAAAAGCAGCTGCTAATGCACTGAGTGATGAACTCAAATTAGATGTGTTGCTTGAGTTTCAGGAAAACCCACATACATCGAGTAGACAGGCATCCACTACATTCAATGCTAGCCATACATCGATAGCAAACATATTAAAAGAAAATAAATTGCATCCGTATAAGATGATACCTACTCAGGAGCTCATGGAAGACGATTTTGATAGGAGAACTTCTTTTTGTGAGCAAATGATGGACATGTTGGATAACAATATTATCCAATTAGAAGACGTTATGTTTTCTGATGAGTGTACTTTTTTACTTAACGGTCATGCTAATCGGCAAAATTGCCGCTACTGGTCCACGGAAAATCCTCACTGGATGAGAGAAGAACACACTCAATACCCTCAAAAGGTTAATGTTTGGGCAGGGATTGTAGGGAACAATATAATTGGTCCCTTTTTTATTGAGGGCAACTTGAATGGCAACAATTATTTGGCACTACTTCAAAATGATGTCATTCCAACGTTGGCAAATTTATATCCTGATCCAGGTAATCCTCAAGTTCCAGCGAATACGATATGGTTTCAGCAGGATGGAGCACCACCACATTACCAACTTAATGTCCGGCAGTACCTCGATACAATATTTCCCAATCGGTGGATAGGGAGGCGAGGATCGATTGAATGGCCAGCGCGATCACCTGATCTTACATTATTAGATTTCTTTTTATGGGGATATGTGAAGAGCCATGTGTACAAAACTAAACCTTCTGATTTAAATGACTTAAAAGAACGAATAACGCTTGCGATTAGGTCGATCACGCCTGATATGTTAAATAATGTTAGAAGACAGTTTTATTTGAGATTAGGATGTTGCCAAGACGTTCGCGGAGAACATTTTGAACATCTACTTCATTAACATTCATAGTTCTTTTTCGTGTTCTACATTTTATTACGTTTTGCATTACATTTTAGTTTTTGATTGTATTGTAGCGAATTTCGGTAACAACATGATATTAATTTTTTTTATGTTAATTTTTGCATTAAATTTAAAAACAATAACATTTTTGAATAGAGAATGAAGAGACCTTTCAAATGATATATCACAAGCCTATACTTCCCATTTAAAAAATTGGGGGTTGTACCTGTCATTCTAAGGGGGTTGAAGGTAGGGGTTGCATTTTCACGTTAAAGAATGTCAAGTTATAATTTAAATTTGACGTGTTTCGGGATTTTTTATAAATATGTACAGTAACCGAAATAATGAATTTATTCCATTTGGCTTTTACACACTGTATGTGGCATGAAGGAGAAGGTCATCGACGAGTGGAGGAAATTGCAAGTTGTGTTTACAAGTTTATCGAGAAAGTTATTGAAGCAAGGGCCAGTGAAACGATTGAATTCATTTTTTATTCAGACAACTGCTGCGGCCAGCAGAAGAATAGATTCATGATGGCATTGTAGGCTTATGCACTGATGAAATTTCCAAAAATATGCTCTATCTCGTATAAATATCTCGTAGTGTTCATTCGACTATTGAGAAGCAAATTAAATTGTCTCTGAAATCAGGACCTATATACGTTCCTTCGCAGTATACACAACTAGTTAGTCCTGCTAAAAAACGTGGCAAACCGTACCATGTAAATGAACTCTCACATTCCGATGTTTATGCTGTCAAATCCTTGATAGAGCAATTACAACTGACTTTGACAACAATTAAAATTGCACCAATAAGAATTTAGAAAATTGAAAGAGATCGCAATAACATCCTCTTATACAAAACCTCATATTTGAAGCATCAAAACTGTCTAGAAAATGTATGGACAACTTGGCCAATAAAGTTCCAGTGTTAAAAGCCGCTTATAAAAACAGTATTCCGTTGAAGGAAAATAAGAAAAAGGACCTCCTCTCGTTGGTGAATACCCATCACATTCTCAGATTCTATGCAGACTTTTATAACTCATCGAAATGAGATAGCTCATCCAGCTTTTTTTTTAAACCTCAGGATAATTCGAGAATTCCAATTTTCAGTTTCCTATTTTTTTATGATCGTTTTTTTCTCATTTATTAGGTATTTATCATCAATATAAAGTGTCACAACTCATTTTTTGAATTGAACACTATTATTTCTGAAACAACACATCTCACGAATGTGAGAGTATCAGGCTTGCTTTATGGAATTTTGCACATCATACCGAATATATGAGCTAACAACTCTATCATAGAGCAAAAACTATCGCATTTCTGTTCTCCATGAGTTCATAATGAGATATTTAAAAAAATGCAAAACTTAAAATGAGCCTGCTGGGTTTTGACACATTATGAGTTATAACACTTTTGAAGCGGGGGTGCGATATGAAACCTATTGACCTTATATCAGCTACTACCCTCGACAGGCATTACATTATCACTAAACTGAGTGGTCTCTTTATACGAGAACTCCAAAAAATCTTGGTGGTAGTTTTCAAACAATAAATACAACAGGAGCAGTCTTACCAGTTACTCAAAAGCTGATGTACATACAGTTACCGTTCCACACAGACTGATGTTCTATATGGGCTGAGGTCCTATACAAGCTGATACAGGAATGATTGTTCAACAAGATGGTGATGTGTGTCAGCAAACAGTTAATCGACGAATACGATAAGCAGCTTCAAGTGGTGCAGTACATGACAGTACCAGCCAAACTTGGAATCACTCCAAAGCGAGGAAACAGGCGACAAGGAGGAAAAGTACAAGAGAAAAAGGAAAAAGAAGAAGCCCTTCGATGGTGTGCGGGCTAATATGTGGGCTGATTACTTGGTACAATAATCCCTATTCTGCTCCAAAACCAGGAAACCAAAATAATAGAGAGGAGAGCTCCAATAATCCCACTAACAGTGGATTCGTTCCAACAAACCAGGAAACCACAAACACAGTTGCTTCCTCTCACCAAAGCAATAGAGCACGTTCTCGTTCTACTAGACTTCCAATGGCTACTTCTTCCTGCCGTCCAGGTATAGGAGGCCACTTTTTTGCAACTTCGAAGCACGTCCTTCCCATGATGACAAGGGATTGAAAACACCCACCAATTATGAATATTAGTGAATACTTCACAAATATCAGAAAAAACCTCCATAGCGGAGTCTGATCAAAACGCGGCTAGAATAGCCAAAATGCCTCTGTTAGGGCAACCAAAATAGCGGTAAGACGCAAAAGGCAAAAGTCAAGATATCGTTATGACTTATGAAATATGAATTATGAAAATAACTAAGTCAATTCCACTGACAGTTCCCGGACAGCTCCGTGCAATCAAGTACGTATAAGATTATGATATGATTGACCAAATTGCGTCACGAGATGAGTTCGCCCATCTGTGTCCAGGCTACCAGGTAGTGAAGTTAGCTGCTAAGTCGACGCTACGTCAACGGTGTCGGCAGTCAGCTGACGCACATGTGAGAATGGTTACTAATTTACAAGACAAGAGACACATCACTCAACCGTGGTGCCTCAGCAAAACGATAAAAGCAATCCCTACCATTCATCATATCTGCATCAACTAACTAAGCATATTCCTTCCAGTTATAGGCCAAGGAGATCGAAACAACTATACACTTAGCTTAGGAAAAATATGACCTGTGAAATTGATGTAATTTATTACATCAATGTAATTTATTACATCAATCCTGTGAAGACCGTGTCTCACGGTCAAACAATTTGATCAAATCTGTTTGATATGTGACGTCATTCCTGTCTATTTGCATCAAACAATTTGAAACGTCAAAATATCCTTGTCACACGGTTTGAAGACGTTTGATCAAAAACATTGGCGGTTGGTGGGCTAAAAGAGTTTCGGATAGTTTCAAATATTATTTTTACGGAATATTCATGATGGTAGAATTGCATTAACCAGCTGTACCTGGCCGTTTCCCTTGCAAATTCCGAGCGATCTCGTTCAACGCGTCTGGCCGTTTGTCTCTTTTGTGGTAGTTTGAATGTCGAATCTCTATATAGGTCTATCAAGTGAGTTACTTGTTCTTCTACTGTCTGTTAGTTCTTCGAGGAGGTGGTACATTCATTTTTCAGCTTTTGATGGGATTTTCTCTCCTCATTTCTAAAAAATAGAGTAGAAGTTATTGAAAATTATTGCAATATATTTGTAGTAAGGACAGATTTAGGATCTGTCCCAAAATGTCACTGCGCTTGAAATTAAACCTTTAGATACCTAAAAGAGAAATTCTCTATTGGTCAGTGACACCTTGTTCTTGAAAAAATTTGGAAATACAAATATATTTGATAATAATAAAACCTCTACTTATCTTGGTGGACGTTTCGGGAACGAATCTGCTCCCGTTCTCAACACGATTGAAATATTTTTCTTCGTAAACTTTTTTCGATGTTTCCGATTTTGACACTTTTCAGTGTCACAGTTTCAGTTTTCAGTGTTTCAGTTTCACAAGGTATCTAAAGGTTTAATTTCAAGAGCAGTGACATTTTGGGACAGATCCTGAATCTGTCCTTACTACAAATATATTGCAATAATTTTTAATAACTTCTACTCTATTTTTTAGAAACGAGGAGAGAAAATCCCATCAAAAGCTGAAAAATACTTGTTCTTCTGGCCAATTTCCACTAGACATTTTTTAGCTGTAGTAGCGTCACTAAAGGCTGGTTCATGCAACGTTCATTATAATTACATTTTAATTATATTATGATTAAGAAAAGTTGAATCACTAATACTGATGCGGCGAGTTCATTCAATGCATTAGTGCATTTTCATTACATTAGTCCACTAAGAAGTTGGCCAACTTTCAACTATGCATTATAATTACATTATATTCGTAGTGAAAACAGCTAATTCGCATGCGCCGGGATGTCATTTGATAGACATAGAGCATGAAATCGAATTCCTGTCACTTCTCCTCACACAAAATCAGCGGTTTCGTGACCTTTTCTTTCGAACCAATACAAGCAAAGACATAATCAATGAAGATAACAAAAGTCCAATACGCTGTGAAGACAAAAATTAATTATTAAACACATACAGATGCATTCCACAATTCGTTGAATTTCAAATATAACACATGGTAAAAATCTGAAGAGTCTCAATAAGCATGCACTAATGCGCTGTTAATGTGTTGCATGAACGGGGAGTTTTTCTTAGTGATAATATAATTATAATATAATTAAAATGTAATTATAATGAACGTTGCATGAACCAGCCTTAAGTATATTATTATGTATGTAAAATAAAATTCATGATCATAACCTAAAAATTTGATCAAATCCGAAAAATTTTAGAACATGTCCTAAATTTTTGCTACCGTTTGACGTGACGTCATTGATGACATCACAAATCACTAGTTCGATCAAAATGTTTGACCGTGAGACACGGATTCAACAAGTTTTCCTGGCTTTAGGCAGGAACAACTGGGAATGAAAATGTTCATGGAAAAGTACTCAAATGAGGCGAAATTTGAAATTGGGTAGAGTCGAAATCTAATATTCTGAATATCTATTTGTAGTTACCAATAATTTCATATAATCACAAACATTATCTCATTTTCACATATTGGTACCTCGCGCTGTTTGAACGCATCTCTATGTAGTTTCGGAGCTTGCATGTGTCCATCAATTGAGCTTATCTGTAACGGTTTGTGAATCCTTATTCTAATCAGCAAGTCGGATAAATGCAGTGAAAATACCGATGAGTACCGAATTTGTATTATTAGGTTCATGTGAGGTGGTTATAAGATGGTGTGATTACTGATGCGCTTTTGTTTCAGAAATTTTTCTAGAGATGAACAAATGAATGCGAGTTCGAGGACAATGTTTCAATGATTATCTAAGAGAGGGCGAGTGTGATGGAGTCAGAATTATTTTGCGATCTGCGATCATGAAATAAGAAATACACAATGTGTATCGTGTTTTGTGTCATTTGTGCGATTGACAAATCTGTCAATCGATTTTCAAATTAGTTGGCGCAAATCAAATTACAATTGAGAGACAAATAACTAATAACATCATATTTCGTATTCAATCAGTTCCCATATTTTCTCGTTTCTGTTAGTTCTAATATTAGTACTTTTGATATGGACCCATATCGGTTCTGTCATTTGTGTGGTATTTCAAGGGCTCAAAACTCTAATCTACACATGTTTAAAGCACCAAAAGTGAGTATATGTGAAACATTCGATTCATTATCTCATACAATATACGAAACAAAATATTCGAAGACATTTTTTGTTCATTTCAAGATGAGAAAATGCGTCAAAAGTGGATATTATCTACAAAAAAAATATACCACCTAACGTATATATTTGTTCCCAATATTTTCGCAAGAATCGTAACTGCTTGAAAAGATTGATGAAGGGAGCTCTTCGACTGCCCTACTGGTTAGAATAATATATCATCTCAGACCTTGAGATGATATAATTCATGGAAATATTGCTAAATAGATTATTGAATCACTTCTCACACCGTATTTGGAATTTGCAATGTATGAATTTGTAGTTATTTCGAATAAAAATATCAACGAAAATATATCTGACCACCAGACCACCATTTTGCACTAATTTTCAACTTCTAATTTTCAACAACTAATTTTCAACAAACTTCTGTGGCACTCAATGCTCAAGCGACAACTAGCGATTCTAGCGGAGGAGAGGTGATTGAACGTCTCGATTAGTAATCAAGTAGGCGAATTCGAGAGATTTTTCTTAAGTTATTAACACGGCAAAACCACTGAGTGCGTGCACCAGTCTTATAACCATCTCAGGTTCATGTAATAGGAAAGGTGCATGTGGTAAACTGCCCATATATTTCATAAGTTGGTATTCATATCATATACGATGATATTTTCATATATTGGTAGCATTGAAAACGAAAGTGATATCACGGAAGCGACGTACACAAAAGATTATTTCTCAAAGGCGGGAACATAATAACGTGATACATAATATATTGATATTGATCTGTTGAATATACACTGAATGTTTGTTTGAAAACACGCAGTATTTGGGGCAGACGATGTACTCCATACTTCAAATTATTGAGACAATATTTATGTTTATGGATTCATTCAGAAATTGAAGAAATAAGCACTGAAAAAGATTAGTGAAAGTTTTCGAAAAGTATAGAAATGATTTTTTCTTGCTAATATTTCTGTGAAACTGTCAAAATTTCTTGACTTATTATTGAACCCACTGGCGTGCAATGAATTCTATACTACTTAATGACACCATAGAATAATTGCTCACACAAGAACAATCAGTTGGAAAAGAGCGGGAAATTTCACATCGGCCTTGAAAATTTATCACAAACTACGAGTACAATCTGTTTGCTATGTCTGCAGACAATAATGCACAATCAGTGTTATAAAAATGTTGATTCAGAAGTAGTAATTTAGGTTACTTCTCAATTAATGATCGAACTATATGATCACAATCTCAAAACGTCAACTACTTGTACAGGAGTCTGTTAAAATGTCACCATCTTCTGGGGAGTTTCATAACTATTATATTAGGCCATTATTGCGGAAAATGGCGTTAGCGTTTTTAACGAAACAAAACACCATCAGTGACTGCACCAGTGTTTTGTACATCGTTATTGCGATGAAAACAGACAATCAAGTTGACTAAGTAGAGTAACATCTATCATAGTCGACCCAGGTTCTGAGGGCACGAACCGTCATTGCCAAAAACTATGATGCTTGATCTAGTGCACGCTACTGGCGAGCACGTCCGGTAGTTTCCAGCAATTTGTCAGCTTTCTCTCGGCTAAGCACACACATAGGTCTTGTCAATTGCCATTGCATAATTGTCAATATACGTCAATTTTGAATCCTTATGCTTCCTTACCATTACCATTACCATTTGTGTATAATCTGTGAACATTTGCAAGAGTCATTTATTGACTATTATTTTATAAAAGTATGGATTCGTTTCATGATACCCCGCGCAATGCTCCGATACCTACTTATGTGGACCAGGTAGTTGCATTGGTTTGAATCACTGTGCAGCACATTATATGATTTTTTTTCATTCCATAGATATCAGTTACTCCAACCGTTCCCGAAGTATCGTTGGTGTGCAATGCTTCCAAGGCTCCTATGAATGATTATGCTTCGTATAATACATGGAGAAACCAAGAAAAAGCGAAGAACTCACATCCACACCTAAGAACTTTGAACTGTGTACAATTAAGTGGTCCACAAAATGCAGGACAATTTTCGAAAAAGCAAGTCCGATTTCAGAGTCCAATGCAACAGCAGAGACCCTCTCTTACATATGAGCCATTCATCACCAGAAAAAAAAGTCACCTTCCTTTTGGCTCTGAGAAAGTAACTCTTTCTGAAAAAAGAGAAGAAAATATGACTAAGAATCCTTTTCAACAGTTATATATGGCTAATATTCCTAACAGACAGTTAGATTTGAGTCTTATTGATTTACCCTCAAATTCTCAACCAATTAAAGACAATATATTGCCTCCAGATGAATCTAAACTTGTGAAATATAATAATGTGGAGGATAATAAAGAAAATAAATTACCAAAAACCTATAGAGATTTTCTAGAAATGCAGAAAACAACACTGAAGACTATCAAGCCTGATCTGAATGATTCTGTCACTGATATTTTCAACTACAAAAGAAACTGTCTGACTCCAGAAAGAACAGAATGTTCAAAAATATCTGCTGAAAGACAGGTTTCAGAGAATTCAATTCCTTCAAGATTTCATGAGACTTTGCCTCAGTTCAGGCTTTGTAATGTGATGAATCAAAATGATTATGGCTCAAATGTACACATTTATGAGAAAGCCACCAATTCTAGCCCTCCAATTGTGATGCAAAACCAAAATTGTGCATTTTCAAGCAAAAAGACTAACAATTGTGAAGCAAGCACCCAAACTTCTCCAAAACCAATAGAAACAACTGTTAAAATAAAAGATGACAGCGAACCGACCACCAAAGACCTTTTAAAAATAATCGCCAAACAAAATGAACAGCTGATGTTGTTGCAAAGACAAGTTGCCACACTTTTGAACAGAGATCTGCAACAAAATAAACCCCTAGAAGATGTTCAACGAGTCAATTATATGGGCGAAAGATGCATTACAAGTACGCAGAATGAAAATGTTTGCACTCCGAGGAAACGACCTGGTATGTATAGAATAGAATGAAATTTATTGGTGCCATTATATGGCTTACACAAGTCAGGTATAAGTCACACACATACTCACACACAATTTATACATATATATTTATACACAGGGTGTCCGGAAATTATGCGCAAAAAATCAAGGGGGTGATTCTGCATGATGAAATATGAAATTTATTCAATATGTACGTGGGTCCGTTAATGCATAGTTTTCAACATACAGTGTGATGAACTTTTTGAAAAAAATCGGTTTTTCATGATTATCTCAAATATCCTTCCACCGATTTTCTTGAAATTTGGCATTGTTATTTATTGTTATGAGGGGCTGATTTAGCCATAACTGAATTGGAATTATGAAATCCAGTGGCGTCCCGGGGGGCACCCAACCGAATATTATTGTAAATAAAACGTGCGTCACTGATTTTTTTTTAATTTTTTATCTTCATATCCTATTGACCAACTAAAAATACAACATTTTGGTCTCTTGAATCATTTTGATATTTTGCTTCGTTTTCATGGAAAAAAATTGATACAAATTTATTGTATAAATTTGTGCAAAAAATTCCTTCAAAGAGATCTATGTCCATAGACATAGAATGAGAAAGAAAAAGAATCTTGGTAAATTTGTGAGACCATATGAATAATATACTAACGTTGAACTACGTGACATGCCTTATTATTATGGTGTAGCTGGCGGTAATGCACTTGCATCAAAACGTTTGTGTAGTGAAGCGTTTCCTAATAGAAGGACACCACAATCACGGATGTTCAGCAATATCCATCAAAAACTGGGAGAATGTGGATCATTCAAATCTAAAAGTCTTGATGCAGACCGTCCGCGAAGAACTAGAACTGAAGAAGCAGAAGAACAGGTATTGAATTCAATTGAGAATAATCCCAACGTAAGCGTGAGATCAATTGCTATTCAGGAAGATATTCCAAAGAGGTCGGTACATGAAATTTTAAAAGAGCAATTCCTTTATCCCTTCTATCATCAGAAAGTTCAAGCCCTGTCTCCTGAAGACGCAGTCACTCGTCTGAATTTCTGCAATACCATGAGAAATCTCCTCAATGAAGATCAAAATCTGGTATCTTCTATTCTTTTCACGGACAAAGCTGGCTTTGGACATGATGGCTTATTCAATATCCATGATGAACATTACTGGTGTGATTTCAATCCTCACTTGAGAGTAGAACACGGGTATCAAAATAAGTTTAGTGTTTAATGTTGTATTTTTAGTTGTTTAATAGGATATGAAGATAAAAAATTTTTAAAAAATCAGTGGCGTACATTTTATTGACAATAATATTCGGTAGGGTGCCCTCGGGACGCCACTCGATTTCATAATTCCAATTCATAGCTAAATCAACCCCTTATAACAAAAAATAACAATGCTAAATTTCAAGAAAATCAATGAAAGGATATTTGAGATAATCATAAAAAACTGTTTTTTTCAAAAAAGTTCAACACACTCTATGTTGACCTACCTATGTCTGGACCGTAGTACATATGAAATGAATTTCTTATGTCATCATGCAGAATCACCTCTTGATTTTTTGCGCATAATTTCCGGACACCCTGTGTATATATATATATATATATATATGGTTGTAACATAAGTACGTTATAAGTGACGTATTCCTGAGAAAATTTAAGGAGAAGAGAAGTACATATAAACTTGTGTCCGAAAATGCTTCGTTTCGAAGATACAGGGTGTCGAAATTTGATTGTTTGTTCGCTTTTAAACATAACTTTTTTGCAAAACAATGAGTTATTCGCACGATACGGTACCCACGGTCTTTTTGACGTGGGAAATCATAATTTCATATGAATTTTCATGTAATATCCACAGGGCGCTACAGATATTTACAATTTTCTATATCGATGCATGTTACTCAGTTCCTAGGGCGCTATGTGAACATTACAAACACTAAGTTTGTTTTCGAGATACAGATGGTTGAAATTTTCCAAAACACGGTTGATTTTCGTCATTAGTTATTTGCAACTGCTTTTATTTCCATCAAACTTTATAGTCAGTATACCCGGACAGAATTAGAAAGTGCCAAATTTCGGAGTTCGTAAAAACAAAACAATTCGGAAAATTACTATGTTATCTATCAGGCAATTAGAAATATAAAAATTAAACGAAACAACTATTACAACAAATGTTCAAAGTGACAACCCCATATAGTAAATCAAGCATCTGCTCTCCTCATAAAAGAATTCCGCACCCGTTGAATAAGGCCGGGAGTGTTTCTTATCGTTTCGCAGCAAGCTATGATGCGATCCCTTAACATTTCCTCGTTTACTATGAAGCTAGCATTAACCACTGATTTTAGGTGTCCCCAAAAGAAATATTTTGTTTCAAGAACTTTATTCAAACAATACAATACATAATAATTTCTCAATTTTTACATTTCTTGATTTACATCATCATTTAAACAAGAGACTCATGTCCAAATCGGCGAATTCAGTGTCGGTCACGGAACAAATAATAAACTAAAAATCTAGCAAATTTAATGTGATTTAAAAATCACTCGTATGAGTTCAATTCCCAAACTCCTATTGAAAATACATTTTCAATTTATATTTGTATTGGTTATAATTTAGACTATCCCTAATAGACTCTGGCTAATTGTTGAATGTCCGTATATCTCAGTTCAGTGGGCTATTTAAAGCTATGTTTGTTCTTACATTTCTTAAATATAATGGGCTACGTCTTCTGGTATCATGAGCATTGTTCACCATCTCTTATTTTGTATTACATCTGAAGTTATTATTTATCACTCTGTACAGGAATTTGCTTTGTTCAATCTTTCTGCTATTTGAAGAAAACCAGTTTCTTTGAAAACTACAACTGTTGATGTTGACTTTTTTTTCTGTTGAAGTTGAACATGTTTCCTCCAGTTTATGTACTCATCCAATATTAAACCTAAATATTTCGTACTATCCACTCTATCTATACTTTCATTTCCTATTTTAATGTGCATTTCTGCTGAGTTTTAATTTTTTTTTATCTGTGGACAACACGAAAGGGAAACCTATGATGTTCGAGGAACATCGTGTTAGCCAGCGGTGGAATTTTGGGAGAGTAGGTAGGTGTTGGAATTTTTCTTGAATGTTTGGAGGTTGTAAGCATCAGGAAAGACTTCACTAGGCAAAGAATTCCACAACTTTGCCGTTCTATTGATGAATGATGCTTGGTATAGCGATGTTCGACAGGTCTCGAGCCTGACAGTGTAGGGGTGACCAGCTTGAGCTCGTCTGGTTTGTCTACTAGGAATCGCGCGTGGTGGCATAATAGATGATACTTCCGTTGAGCACCGACCGTGAAAGTACCTATAAAAAAGGCAAAGATCGCCGACCTTTCTACGATGATCTAGAGAGGTCAATGATTTGGTGAGTGTTGTGTCATCGACTAGGCGAATAGCTCTCTTCTGAATTGAATCTAAGAGCTTAAGCGTATGTTTGGGGGCTGAGCTCCAAACATGTGAACAGTACTCCAGGACAGGTCGAATTTGTGCTTTGTAGATCATAAGCAGTTGCTGGGATGTGAAGTATATCTTCGCACGGAAAAGAAAACCGAGTTTTTGTGAAGCAGTTTTCGCAATGGACCTCACATGATCGTCCCATGAGAGAGCACTGTTGGTGGTGACACCCAGCATGGATATTGACGACCTCATAGGAACAGTGGTACCCGACATCATCAAATTGGGCATTGTGTGATCAGCCTTCTTGGTGAACATACAAGCTTGAGTTTTAGTTGCATTGAACTGTACTAGATTCTCAGATCCCCATTTCAGAATTCTGGTCAGATCCTCATTTAAAGCATCAACCTGTCTTCGCCTTGCACCTCTGGCCTCATTGGATGATATAGGGGCTCTAGAGGAAAAGGCGGAATGAAGTGTACTATCATCCGCAAAGCTATGAACTGGGCTGGAGGTCACATTCAACAAATCATTGATGTGGAGCAAAAACAAAGTTGGTGCCAAGACAGAGCCTTGTGGAACACCAGCATTGATCGTCATTGTATCAGACGAGACCCCGTCTACCACCACGTAGAGTGATCTATCTGCAAGAAAACTCGATAGTAAAAGACACAGTTGGGGCGGCAAACCATATGACGGAAGTTTCGCTAGGAGGCCTTGGTGCCAAACTCGGTCAAATGCTTTGGAGATATCCAAGGCTACAGCCAGAGACTTCCCATGTTTCTCTATTGACATCTGCCACTGTGTCACATAGGGAAGCAGATCTCCAGTTGACCTCTGGTGACGAAAGCCATATTGCCGGTCGTTCACGATTCTTGAGCTCTCTAGATATCGGATGAGCTCGATGTTGATTGCTTTTTCCATGACTTTAGAGATCACAGATAGTAGTGCAATCGGTCTATAGTTGTTAGGGAGGGTTTTCTTGCCCTTCTTTGAAATCGGTTGGACCCTAGCTTTTTTCCAGTTAGAAGGAAATACGCCGAATACTTTGTACGAAAGGGTGAACAACCTGCAAAGAACTGGTGTTAGTTCTGGGGCACATTTTTTGAGAACAATGGGCGGTATTCCGTCAGGCCCCATAGCCTTCTTGACGTTGAGGCTAAGTAGAATGTGTGATTGTGCGTTGCCGGAAGACAATTTCTGGCATACGGTTATCGATGGTAGCGATTTTGGGAAGTTCCTGGCCTCGTGGATCCAAGGTAGAATTGTCTGCAAACATTTTGGCGAAGGTGTTGGCTTTTTCATGAGGTGTTATAGCCAATGTATTATCATCCTTTGTGAGGGGAGGAAATGAGCTAGAAGTGAAATTTCTCCCGATTGCCTTGGCAAACATCCAAAATGAACGGGAACCATTTGGACACTCTATGAGCTTCGATCTTATTTTCGTGTTGTATGCCTCTTTATACTCATCTATCGTTCGATTGCATGTATTCCTAGCTTCAACATATTCAGCTCTAGTTTGAGGGCTTGGGTTTCTGCGCCAACGACGGTATGCTGCTTGCTTCAGTGCGACAACCCTAGAACAGGTTCTATTGAACCATGGTTCACCAGTGGTTCGTGATTTGGTGCTATGTGGTATGTAAGTTTCCATTCCCCGAGATCTCTTCAGCACATTGCGTAGGATCTCCCGATTCAAAACACATTCTCCTCCAAGGAAACTCAGAAAAAAACATGCGAAGGCCATCCCAGTCGGCTGAATTGTAATGCCAAACAGTGCGTGGGGGTGTTGGACTGGTTCGCGGAGTGATGTAAGGACATATCGTGGAGATGAGTGTGTGGTCTGAGTTCCCTAGTGGTGCACGGACTTTCACTTCATACGGTTCCGGATTGTTAGTGAGGAACAGGTCGAGCGTATTGGCATAATGATTGCTGGTATCAGGGATCCGAGTGGGTTCGTTCATCAGTTGCTCAAGACCATAGGTGATAGCGAAAGCCTCAGCCAGACGTCCTGCGTCGTCTGTTTTGTTCGAGAATTTGAGCCAGGTGGAGTTGTGGACATTGAAATCCCCCATGATGATGATTTCAGCTGCTGGGTGATTCTGTTGGATGAAATCAAGTTTCAGAGAAAGGAATTCGAAGAGGTCACCAGGAGTTGGTTCGTTTGGTGATAGATAAAGGCAGCAGATGAACTTTTGAACAAAGAGCATATAGGTAGTTTTTTTCAAATTTATTTGCAGCTTGTTTTTATCAACCATCCTTGGTATTCCTTCAAGTCATTGTTCACCAATATTTCCAGTTCTGTTGAGTCTGTACTTGTGTAGACCAGAATAGTAATGTATATAAGAAAGGGCCCAAGACCAATCCTTGAGGCACTCCATGATTAGTTTGTTGAATGTCACTACAGCTATTTCCTATACATGCATATTGGTCTCTATTAAGTAGATACGTTGTAAGTAATGTGAACAGATTCCCTTGGATACCCATATTTCCTATTTCATTTAAAAGTATTTCATGATCGACTACATCAAAAGCCTTCTGCAAGTCTACAATCACTGTTACTCCTCATCAAGTTTGGATGAGATGTAGTTTATAAAATCTACCGTAGCACTAAGGGTGCCACTATTTTCTTGGAAACCATATTGGTATTTGTCAAATTTTACATTAATATCAATGAATGTTATCATGCGTTTTCTAATTACTAATTCAATTAGTTTTGATCAACATGATACTATTGTAATTGGCTTATAGTTGTCAATCACTTGAACCTGATTTGTGTAACGGAATAACCTTACCAATTTTAAGTTTTTCTTGATAGATACCTTGATGAAAAACATCATTGATCAAAAATACTAATATTGGTACTATGGTGATTTTCAATGTCAGAATATCTCTTGTGTTAATTTGGTCATGTCCTGCTGCTGCATTTCTATTCAATTCGTTCAAAATCTCCAGTATTTCCCCTATGTTTACGTAGTAATCATTGAATGCATTTGCTATATCTTTACGATCACATATTTTTTCTCCATCCTGTTCGATATAATCTATTTCACTGTTACCTAATTTTCCTTTTACTGTATCCTTGATAAGTTTCCATTGTTTTTTATTATTATTTCCTGTTTTTCCCATTGTTTTTTGAAAAATTCCCTTTTGAGCAACTTCCTTCTTTTATTTTCAACATTTTTTTGACTCCTGAATGGAGCTTGAATTATTTCATCAAATGAGGTCCAAAAATTCTTTGGTTATCCAATCATTTCCTTCTCTGTGCTTCAGCTCATATGAATTTGTTGATTCTTTTTTACTGACTAGAATTGATGATACCAAAAGTTCAAATGAATTTATTTTTGTCTTTTCACTGGACTCTTCAAATTGATGTTTGAATAATGATTGATTAAGTACAAAGTGACTTTTTATAACTTTTTTCTCTTTGGTTTTCACCTGTTCAACTGAACTTATCTCTAAAATATCATGATCTGATACGTGGTTGAAAATCACGTTTGATAAGGATAATTGCTGTTCCTTTAGAAGGACAAACAAGCCTAACTGAAAATCTTGTGCTTATGCATATCAATATTCAAGGAATAGCTAGTAAATCTAGTGATATGGAATTATTATTTGACCTGCATGACGTTCACATTTTTCGTATATCAGAGCATTGGTTCAAAACAGAAGAAATTCAGGTATTTGAACTAAGAGGTTTCAAGTTAATCAGTAGCTTTAGTCGCAGTGGATATCAGAGGGGTGGTACTTGTATATATATCAGAGAATAGTACATCTCACTTGCAAAATCCATAGAATGTTTTGAGCATAGGGAAAAAGACTTTGAGAGCTTCATTGCTTGTCTAAATTTAGGGAAGTACAAACTATATGTTGTATGCCTACATAGAACACCTGATAGTGATGTAAAAATATTTCTGGGCAACTGTATGATCTGATGTAGATACAACAAGTAGAAGAGATTTAATAAACATATTCGAAGAATCACACGCATCACATATAAAAGCTCCACATGCATTGATTTGATCTTCTCAAATCTTGAATGTCAAAATACATATGTGAAAGGCAACCACATATCAGACCATACAATTTTTTTTTGTATCTGTGGACAACATGAAAGGGAAACCTATAATGTTCGAGGGACATCGTGTTAGCCAGCGGTGGAATTTTGGGAGAGAAGGAATGTGTTGGAATTCTTCTTGAAAGTTTGGAGTTTGTAAGCATCAGGAAAGACTTCACTAGGCAAAGAATTCCACAACTTTGCCGTTCTATTGATGAATGATGCTTGGTATAGCGATGTTCGACAGGTCTCGAGCCTGACAGTCTAGGGATGACCAGCTTGAGCTCGTCTGGTTTGTCTACTAGGAATCGTGCGTGGTGGCATAATAGATGATATTTCAGTTGAGCACCGACCGTGAAAGTACCTATAAAAAAGGCATAGATCGCCGACCTTTCTACGATGATCTAGAGAGGTCAATGATTTGGTGACTGTTGTATCATCAACTAGGCGAATACACAAGAGACTTGGTGGAGATATGTGGATGATATTTTCATTATTCGGCCACATAACCGTATGGAACTAGATAATTTTCTAAATTATATAAACAATATCGAACCCACAATCAAATTCACTCAAGAAATCGACTGTAATAATCAATTACCATTTTTAGATGTCCTCATTAAAAAATCAGATAACATTTTGATAACAAGTGTATATCGTAAAAATACACACACCGACAGATACCTCAATTTTCAATCAAATCATCATACAAGTATAAAGAAAGGAATAATCAAATCACTTCATGATAGAGCCAAATCCATATCATCGAACCACCAAATTTTCAATGCCGAAATGAACCATATAAAAGATGTTCTACAACTCAACACTTATCCGAAACATTTCATTGATAAAACAATACACCAAATTGAGAACAGACAGAATATACAACAAACACAAAGACAAACATCACTGATAACAAATGTAATCCCATACATTCCCGGAATATCAGAAAAAATTAAACGTGTTGGTGACAAGTTTCGAGTGAAAACAGTGTTCAAGACAGAAAATACAATGAAATCGATTTTGACTCATACAAAACCGAAAAATGAAGAACAATCATCAAAAAATTGTATTTACAGTATACCATGTGTTTGTGGAAAATATTATACCGGTGAAACCAGCAGGCCTCTATCAGTAAGGATGAAAGAGCATAAGAACAATATAAAGAGAAGATATACTGACAAATCAAAATGAGCTGAGCATATCCTTACTGAAAATGGACAACATATGGCCGATTGGGGTAATATTAAGATCATAGGAAAAGAAGACAACAACCAAAAACGGAAAATCAAAGAGTCTGCTTGCATTCCCCTGAACGGAGACAATAATATTGCTTCTTGTTCAGTTGATATAGATAGAACTTGGCATCCACTTCTGAAACTTGAATATGAAAATGGAAAATTCGATATCAATTAATGAAAACACCTTGTAACCAGAATTCCTCCGTCTGCCAAATTGTCACTTTTCAGTGTCAAAATCGAAAACATTGAGAAAAATTTTACGAAGAGAAAAATATTTCAATTGTGTTGAGAACGGGAGCAGATTCGTTCCCGAAACGTCCACCAAGATAAGTAGAGGTTTTATTCTTATTAAATATATTTGTATTTCCAATTTTTTTCAAAAACAAGGTGTCACTGACCAATAGAGAATTTCTCTTTTAGGTATCTAAAGGTTTAATTTCAAGCGCAGTGACATTTTGGGACAGATCCTAAATCTGTCCTTACTACAAATATATTGCAATAATTTTTAATAACTTCTACTCTATTTTTTAGAAACGAGGAGAGAAAATCCCATTAAAATCTGAAAAATGAATCTGCATTTTCATTCATTTTCATTTCATTCTTTGACATAACATTTCGGTCATTTTCTTATGCCATTATGGCCTTATCCTACTTTTCTTCGTCATCTGGATCAAGTGTTCCGAAAAGCCATTTCGATGCTTTACCAACAATGTTCAGTAAAGCTCCTTTCGAACGAATATGTGGAGTTATATTGTCTATTTTATTTCTAGCTTCAAAAATGAGATATTTAGCATGTGATAATAAATTCGTAAGCACGTTATAATGTGCAAATACGGGTTCATCAGAATGCGAACTATTAAGCATACATTCTACTCTATCGTAAAAATATTCAATATTTTCACATTGTTTGATTATACGAGCTATATCGACATAGTGAATGAATGTATGTTTAGTTTCAATCACTTTCGTACTTCCTTGTCGAAAAGGGAGTATTGGGGTATTTATTTGTGTAATAACGACATCTTCATTGGTTGTTACCTTGATCGTCTTCAGGAGAATGACTACAAGATGGAATTTCCTCATCAGGTACATTTTTCTGTGGAGAAGAAAAAGTTTTAGGTTTCTTAAGTTGTGACTTATGGTGTATTTTGTTCTTGTGGGTTTTTATTTTTGTTCCTAAATCTTATTTGTCAGATGTCTTTATTTTTTCGAATACATTCTTGAGTTTTTTCTTACGGTCGATTACGAATTGATTCATAACGACCATTAATAAGATCAAAAGGCTTTTGTTTTGTCACGCTATGAATAGATGAATTGTATCGCAAATTCCATTAACTGTTTAGTAGTAGACTTCGAGTCTGTTGTTTTGAGTATTGGAAACAATTCGATTAATGTCGAATGCAGTCTTTCTACTGGACTGTTACTATTTAAATTACCGGGTGTGGTAAAATGTAGATTGATATTATGTTGTTTACAAAAATCAGTCAACAGGGTGTTTTTGAACACTGCGCCATTGTCACACGTTATTGATTGGGGAATTCTATGGTTACTAATAAATGTTATCAAGTTATCATAAATTGTAAATGATGTACAAATAGGTTCAAGAACATATGCTTGGGCATATCTTGAAAAAACATCAATTATTGTGAGAAATTTTGTGTTCGCAATTTGGAATGTATCCATAAGGGTTGTTTTGGTGTAGCTGTTAATGAACATTTAATTTTTGGGGGATTTCTGTCACATTTCGCTCCCTGACAAATGTCACAGTTGTTTATACAGGGTGTCCCATAAACATATCGACAAACTTCAAGGGATGGTAGAGGACATCAAAATAAACATTTTTGCTCGATAAACATAAGTCCGGAAACTCTTCGTTTTCGAGATACAGGGTGTTTGATTTTATTGCTTTAGCTCCCTTTATTTGTCGGTATGTTTTGGATACTCTTTCCAAGATAATGAAAATTACCAATATTTTCCAATTAAATACAAAACAAAAAATGATTAATAGTCATTGATAATAATTAATGATTGGTAAAAAAAAGTTATTGGAAGTTTTATTAGTTTTTCAATATTTCAATAAACACATTAGTAAAATGTAAGGTATAATTTTGAAGCATTCAATTTTTTTTTCATCAGTGTTTTCTGGTACGATTTGGATGTCTGATATGATATTTATATGAGGTGTTGTAGTTTGATTAACAGGGTTAAATAATAACTCGAGCTCAAGATCATGTATCGATACATTTTCAGGTGGGTTATTTTGTAGATATTGTTCGATTTCTTTGTCGATATCTCCAGGATTACCTATTACTGATTCATTTTCGATCGCATAGATTTCTAGTCTGTATGGGGCATCGGCATTACAATTTTGTCGTCCTTTTTTATATTGAATTTCGTAATCGTTCTCTTCTAACTTGAGTCTCCATCTAACTTTCAAGTTGAATAGCCATTGAAGAGGCTCATGATCAGTTACAATTTTTAATTTTCGTCCAAATAAATGAGGTCTAAAGTATTTCGTTGCCCACACAATTGCTAGAAGTTCTTTCTCAATTGTACTGTAATTCGTTTCTGCAGGGTTAAGAGTTCGGGATGCATATATATGCAATTGCATATATATATATATATATATATATATATATACAGGGTGTCCTTAAAAGGTCTTTACAAAAAGCTACCACATATTCTTCAGACCAAAACAATTCGATACAAGCAAACTTACCTCAGTAAAAAGTTGCTTAGTTTGGGCGCTAGACGGCTCTGAAGTTGAAATTTTCAAATCGATTTTGCTTCATAACTTTTGAACGGCTCATGAGATTTTTTTCAAATTTGGTACGTTGGCATAGACTCATCGGGCAATGGAACTCATATCATAATCATAATGAATATCATTCCATGGGCGTAGAACTTGATTTTTTCAGTAAATAAACATCTAAAACTCCTACGCCAATGGAAAAAAATTAGTTTCAATATGAAATCTAAATTATTCAACTCATTCACTACAAAAAAGGTACTCTTGACAAAAGTCGATTCCTCTCATGGTTTCGACAAAATTTTAATTTTAGTGATTTAGAGCATAATTAATAATAAAACGATTAACAGATATTTCATAAAAATTGTTCAAAATGTTCACCATTTTCACGTATACAAAGATTTATACGACGCAAAAAGTTGAAATGTACTCTTTGCATAACTTCTTCATCGCCTGTAAGATTATTCGTCGCCTGTTGGATACGTTGCCATAATTGTTCTACAGTATTCACAGGGGTCTTGTAAACCGTAGACTTGAGATAACCCCATACAAAATAATCCATCGGTGTTAAGTCTGGAGAACGTGGTGGCCAATTCACGGGTGCATCATTACCTCTACCTATCCATCTGTCTGGGTACTGTTGGTTTAAAAAATTCCTAACATCCACCGAAAAATGTGGTGGAGCTCCATCGTGCATAAACCACATATCTACCCGATGTTGGAGCGGTAAATCTTCCAACAAATTTGGCAACGTATTTCGTAGATGTTGTAAATACATGTCTCCTGTTAATCTTTGTGGAAGTATGACAGGACCAATTATAAAATTTCCTATTATTCCAGCCCAAACGTTGATTTTGAATTCGTGTTGAAAATGGTTTATTTTAATGGAATGAGGATTTTCAATTGCATAAACGTGTTCATTATGAAAATTAGTTATTCCTCTTCTCGTGAAACAGGCTTCATCAGTGAACAAAATATTCTTTCCAAAGTTCAGATTCATTTCTCTTTGCAAATTAATGAACCTACAAAACATCAGACGACTTTGTGAATCATGGATTAATAAATCTTGAACTGGCGTCTTGTGGTATGGGTATAATAATTGTTATCTTAGTACTTCATGAACGGCATTCCTAGAAACTTCTAGTTCATAACTTATCCGTCTAGTACTCAATTCTGGATTTTCTTCAATACGGTCTAAAATTTCTACTTCGACTTCGGGAATCCTTACATAACGCTGTCTTCCATAATCACCAGTTCTAGGAGCAAAATGACCGGTCTCCTGAAGACGTCTCTCAACTGCAGCAAAGGTTGGGTGGCTTGGTACGCGACGATTTGGAAACCTTGCCGAATACACCCTCACACTCTCTCGACCATTTCCTTGACAATATCCGAATACCAATAACATATCGGTGTATTCTTCATTGGTGTATTGTACGGCCATGATAAATCAGAAAAGTTCGATATCAACAATCAACGTCAATAAAACTCGACAAATCAACACAGATGAAACTATGGAAACCAAGAATGTGAATATCACTGTTTTCGAGCAGATAATAATATTCTTCAGAAAAAAAAACCAGTGCTACTTATTTTCAATAGAAATAACCTATGCAAAAAGTACATCTCAACTTTTTGCGTCGTATAAATCTTTGTATACGTGAAAATGGTGAACATTTTGAACAATTTTTATGAAATATCTGTTAATCGTTTTATTATTAATTATGCTCTAAATCACTGAAATTAAAATTTTGTCGAAACCATGAGAGGAATCGACTTTTGTCAAGAGTACCTTTTTTGTAGTGAATGAGTTGAATAATTTAGATTTCATATTGAAACTAATTTTTTTCCATTGGCGTAGGAGTTTTAGATGTTTATTTACTGAAAAAATCAAGTTCTACGCCCATGGAATGATATTCATTATGATTATGATATGAGTTTCATTGCCCGATGAGTCTATGCCAACGTACCAAATTTGAAAAAAATCTTATGAGCCGTTCAAAAGTTATGAAGCAAAATCGATTTGAAAATTTCAACTTCAGAGCCGTCTAGCGCCCAAACTAAGCAACTTTTTACTGAGGTAAGTTTGCTTGTATCGAATTGTTTTGGTCTGAAGAATATGTGGTAGCTTTTTGTAAAGACCTTTTAAGGACACCCTGTATATATATATATATATATATATATATATATATATATGTGTGTGTGTGTGTGTAATAGGTAAATCGTTTTCAATTTTACCTTGACTCAAAATTGCACCAATGGCTACATTTGAGGCATCTGTTGTTAGGACGAATGGTTTTTCAAAATCAGGAACTTGAAGTATGGGTATCGTCTGTAAGATTTTCGAGGAGGTGGTACATTCATTTTCCAGCTTGTTGTGGGATTTTCTCTCCTCGTTTCTCAAAAATAGAGTAGAAGTCATTAAAAATCATTTCAATATGTCACTGCGCTTAAAATTAAACCTTTAGATACGATAGATAAGATATACTGACAAATCGAAATTAGTTGAACATATCCTTACTGAAAATGGACAACATATGGTCGATTGGAATAATATTAAGATCATAGAAAAAGAAGACAACAACCAAAAACGGAAAATCAAAGAGTCTGCTTGCATTCTCCTGAACGGAGACAATAATATTGCTTCTTGTTCAGTTGATATAGATAGAACTTGGCACCCACTTCTGAAAATTGAATATGAAAATGGAAAATTCAATATCAATTAATGAAAACACCTACCGCCTACCAAATTATCACGTTTCAGTGTCAAAACCGACAACATATTGAGAAAAAATTTTGCGAAGAGAAAAATAATAATTTAAAAATTTTAATTGTGTTGAGAACGGGAGCAGATTCGTTCCCGAAGCGTCCATCAAGATAAGTAGAGGATTTATTCTTATTAAATATATTTGTATTTCCAAATTTTTCAAAAACATGGTGTCACTGACCAATAGAGAATTTCTCTTTTAGGTATCTAAAGGTTTAATTTCAAGCGCATTGACATTTTGGGGCAGATTACAAAATCTGTCCTTACTACAAATATATTGGAATAATTTTTAATAACTTCTACATTATTTTTCAGAAACGAGGAGAGAAAATCCCGCAAAAAGCTGGAAAATTGAAGTATGGGGTCCTTACAAAGAATCTCAATATTTAGACATACTTTTCCTTGTAAATCACGTAGAACATTATCCATTACACGTTGGAAAGTTGCGGGTGCATTTTTAAGACCAAAAGGCATGCGTGTATATTCGAAATGTCCATTTTCGACTCTGAATGCAGTTTTTTCAATTGAGTTATCTTCTATCTCAATTTGATGAAAACCTAACGCAAGGTCAAGTGTCGAAAAATACTGGCATCTACCTAATTTGTCGAGAATATCCGTTTTGTATTGTTTTTCCGGTCACCTTACGTTAAGCCATTTCTGTTCTTCACTGGCATCAAGTTTTTTAGGAACAATCCGAATGGGACTACTCCAAGGACTTTGACTAGGTTTAATAATACCGTCTTATAACATTTTGTTCATTTGTTTTTGGACTTCTTGTTTATGTACGAAAGGGTACCTGTACGATCTTGTGTGTATTGGTATCTCGTCCGTGGTTTTGATTTCTTGTTTGATTTTGTTAGTAAATGATAATTTATCATTTTCTCGATGAAAAATATCTGAAAATTCAATACAAAGTTTCACAAGCGCATCTTTCGGAAGGGAACTTTCGAAATGAAAGAAATTGAAATGTTCCTTATGAAAATCTGGAAATTTTTTAACATATACTGGTTCTTCAGAAGATATTGTTATTGGTTCACCTGAATGATTATAAATTTCGGTTTTCGCGAATCCTTTAGATGTTGTTAATGTTTCTGGAAAATACATATTTCCTAATTGACATTCCGGGATTATAACATCTCCTTCGTTTTCAGACACTGGAAGTGAGGCTACTTTGTAAGCATTTACAATAATATTATAAGTTTGTTTTGTTGGTCTTAGATATAAAATTGGAATTTCAATTTCGTTATTCTCCAAATAGTTATTAGTTAAATCAATCGTGAGATTCATTATTTGTAGTTCTTTGAGGCCTATTATTCCATCGAAGAATGAATGGAAATCAAATAATAGGAATTTTATTATATGATCTGTTTTGAATTATTGAAATGCAGGTATATCAGCTTTAAATCAAACTTCTTTTTGTCCTACACATGTCCTTCTAAAGTCGAGGTGCTATGATAAATTGATTGATGAAATACTTTTCGGCAATTCTTGGTCGTATCATAGAATTGAAACATCCAGTATCGATTAGTAATTTCATTGGTGGATTGCTGATTTTGATGTATGGCATTGCGTTATTCGTTTCGGTGTACATTTCAGATGTTATGTCGTTTGATTGGTTTGACCATCCTGATGAAAATTTTCAGGATAACTTTCAGATTGATCTTGATTTTGCTCTTCATCAGAAATGAATTCAGATTCATTACTGTGATTCGTATTCACTGTATTTTCTGCCAAATCGATAATATTAGTTATTTCGGGAGATTGATTAGTTTGAGTGTTTTCTTCAATTTGATACACTTGTTGTGAGATGAAATCACGAGGACCGGTAGCCTTAAAATAATTCTGATTATTTTGTTGGTACATTATTGGTCTGGGAAATGTATTTCTAATACTTGTAGACATAGGTACTGGTGAATTGTTTGTGACTTGCCCTGTAGGTTTGAACACATTTTTCGGTGGACCGAAAACGTGATTGTATATTTATTGGTTGTCTAAGAAAAGATGGATTTCCTGAAAATGATTGTTGTGAGTTTGATGGCCCACTTTGAATTTGAGGGTATGACTGGTATTCGAACTGAGAATTATTCCGATTATTACCTTGTTGGATTTGATAGTTATTATGAATTGGTCTTATGTTTTGAAAATTCTGCATTGGTTTTGATGTCATAGGTTTTTGTTGGTAGTTCACAGATAATCGAAATAGATTTTGAGAATACTGAAAGTTCTCCTCTCCTACGATGAATGTCATAGCTTCTTCAAGTGATTTTGGATTTTTCAATCCGATTATATTCTGTTAATGTCCTGGCATATATGTCACATAAAAGTTCGTGAACAAATTTCATCATATTGTATTAGATATATGACTTTCGTAGCAGCGTTCATAGTTGTTTCTAATTGAGCATTGATTTTGTGCCAATACGCTACGAAGGACTTGAAGTCGTCTAGCGAATTCGAGTGAATTCTCATTTTTCAATGGTCTTGCTGTGAATAGATCTTGTTCAAGATAAACAAGATTTCTTTTATCACCAAAACATTGTTGAAGAGCTGATTTGATTTGGTCCCATTCCGTTAATTCGGTACGGCAACCTACCAATAATCGGACTCTATTAATTAGTTTCGTCTGTACCACTCTGATTGAATAGCTTTTCAGAATTGGATCGTTATTAGCAGATATGAAATTAGTTGAAATATTTGAATCGCCGCCATAATTTGGAATTATGTCAACGTACATTTTCAACATAGTCAAATTCGTGCTTTCTTGGGTTGGAGGCATGGTTACTAATTCAGTGCAAGTCTTCAGTTTCAGAAATATTCAGTGACCGGAATAAACTAATAATCAAATCTTCTACTTCAGATTGATTCTCGCTCATATATTTTCTCTTTGATCTGTTTTGTTTCTTTGCGTTTGTTTCCTTTTCCTAATTCTAATTTTCCTATTAAGGGAACGGTTTTGAGGATAAATTAACAGGAATACTTGGCTTTCCCCTATATTCTTTTCTTCCTCCTGGTGGTGATTCTGCTCGCTATGATACTCGTTGTCTGCCCCTTACTGATCGTCTTCTCAGCTGAATTCAATCACTTTTCGAAGTACGAACAGAAAGTTTTTTCAAAGCACCAAAAGATTGATATCTACGTTTTCGCGTTGGACCGGACACGATGCCGTGGTTCCTTCGAAAAACTGTGCTTATCCTACCGACTGCGCCAATTATGTTTCGCAAACACGGGTTTGTGTTATTAAAAACATTTATTTTTTGCAAAGCATTCGAGAAGCTAGATACAATACTTAACTTTCGTACAGATTGTTGAATACAGAATAGATATCAAATTGGATTGAGATATATCTATAACTTCACTATGCTGACTTCGGCGATTCCAATAGACAGTTGCTCATTGCTGTCTACAGCTTGGTTGGCGGTTATCTATACATAACTTGCGTCTGGCCTCGGTTGAATTTCCGTCAGCCAAGCCGTATACAAAAACCATATCGGCCATTTCAGCATTCGTAAAGTCGGCCGTGGTACCAAAAATTCACTTTATAAACTCCGAACTGCGAATTTGTCAATCCAAGCAAACTTTTATTTTTCAAACAAACATTCATAGCCTACTCGATTTGATTAACATAATTTGCAAGCGGCGGAGAGTGACCAAAATTATTGAAATCAAATTTGGCTATACTGATTGAGCAGTTTGATTATGCTCAGTTCAGAAGAAGTCTGTCCGGGTATACTGACGATAAAGTTTGATGGAAATAAAAGCAGTTGCAAATAACTCATGACGAAAACCAACCATGTTTTGGAAAATTTCAACCAACTGTATCTCGAAAAAGAATTATTTTTTGAATAACATTCCATAGGATGGTGGTTCATTTTGACGAGACCTACCACATACTTAGTTTTTGTAATGTTCACAGCAACTTCACTTAGCGCCCAATGAGCTAAGTAACACGCATTGATATAGAAAATTGTGAATATCTCGAAAACGATCAGCTCTAGTTTTGTTGAGGAAGGTCACCTTTTTTACTTGGAAAAGGTGTGGAAATAAGGTTCATTCATAAAAAGAACCAAAAGTCTACTGTCAAAAATGTTAGGGCAATTTGAAATAGATAATGACAGCGTACGCAGCGCCTTGTGATGTTACATGAAAATTGAAACAAAATTATGATTTCACACGTCAAAAAGACCCCGGGTACCAAATTTCGTGTGTGTGGCATGAGGATTTCCTCATGCCACACACTTCCAAAAGCCTCATTAATGTCTAGATATATTGTTGCTGTATGTTGGTTGTTGAGTCTTGCTATTTGGATGTTTGGAATGGTCTGTATTTGGTTTTGCAATTGTTATAATAATTCCAAATTTCCGTTCGTCTGGGAAATATTGGTTTTTGGGGCAGTAGTCATATATGGCTATAATGTGAGCGTGTATTTCCATATCTAGAGTTCTCAATAGCTTTTTAGAAACTTGATCAGCTCCTGGTGCTTTTTTCCCTGGCTTATTATGTCATAGTAAATATTTTCATCTCTTTTATGTTCTTGTATTTCTGGGTTGATGGTGAAGTATTCATTGAACCATGAGTGCACTAAGTCCTTGTGTTGTTGATTAAAATTGGGATAGTCGTGTTGGGATACAGTAGTAGTCTCCTGGAATACAAGAGTAGTCTCCTTTTGTCTGCGTCCTCAGAGTATGTTATTCCATTCTCCTCTAGATCTTGAATGTTACTTTGTGGTTTGAATTCTGAAATTTTTTTGATTTGGTGCCAGTATTTCTTGGCAGTTTTCTAGCCATGTATTCTCTTTGTATTGAAGTATCATTTTTTGTATGTTTCAATTATATTCATTTATATGCCTCTTCAATAGGGGGTCTTGGTTCACTTTGTATACTCTGTATATTTTCCTTTCATTTTTGAATGATCTTAAGATGAATGGTGGTAGTTCGTGTAAGTAGTACTTCTTTTTGGTGTTGGGTGAGTGTTTTTGGATTGATTCTGTGATTTTGTTGTTGAATTCTCTTATATAGTTTTCATTTTTGGTTGTTCTGTTTTGGATGAAGTTTCCCAGCTCGTTGTTCATCTTTTTGATATCACATTTTTTGTAGTTAATTCTGTATTCATCTTCTATGGTAGTTGTTCGGTTCAATTCTAGGGTGAGTTGAATTTCTAGATGGCCTGAGCCCAAGTCCGCAGGTGTTTCTATTTTCTGAATATTGTTTTCCAGGTTACTTGAGTATATTATTACATCAGGTGTACTATCTGTGTTTTTTTCCATGAGGGAGGTTGATAGTATCTTGGCTTTCTTGAAAGGGGCATTTGTGATGAAGTCTCCTATTTGGTTATCACGAGTTCTTTTAAAAAGGTTGTGCAATTGATGGGGCAAGTGGATAAAGGTGCTTATTAACATTTGATGAGTGAAAGACACAGTTGGGGCTGCGAACCATATGACGAAAGTATCGCTAGGAGGCCTTGGTGCCAAATTCGGTCAAATGCTTTGGAGATATCCAAGGTACAGCCAGAGACTCCCCATGTTTCTCTTCTCGATTGACACCTGCCACTTATGTGTCACATAGGCGAGCAGGTCTCCAGTTGACCTCTGGTGACGAAAGCCATATTTCCGGTCGTTCACGATTCTTGAGCTCTCCAGATATCGGATGAGCTCGATGTTAATTGCTTTTTCCATTACTTCAGAGATCATAGATAGTAGTGCAATCAGTGTTTACTTGTTAGAGAGAGTTTGCTTGACCTCCCTTGGAATCGGTTGGACTATAGCTTTCTTCCAGTTGAAAGGAAATACGCCGAGTTTGTATGAAAGGGTGAACAACCTGCAAAGAACTGATGTTAGTTCTGGGGCACATTTCTTGAGAACATTAGGCTACATTTCGTCTGGCCCCATAGCCTTCATGACGTTGAGGCTAAGCAGAATATGTCTGATTGTGCATTGCCGGAAGACAATTTCTGGCATATAGTTATCGATGGTAGCGATTTTGGAAAGATCCTGGCCTCGTGGATCCAAAGTAGAATTGTCTGCAAATATTTTGGCGAAGGTGTTGGCTTTTTCTTGGGGTGTTGTAGCCAATGTATGTGTGAATGTGAGAAGAGGAAATGATGTAGAAGTGAAATTTCTCCCGATTGCCTCGGAAAAGGTCCGAAATGAACGGGAACCATTTGGGCACTCTATGAGCTTTGATCTTATCTTCGTGTAATATGCCTCTTTAGACTCATCAATCGTTCGATTGCATGTATTCCTAGCTTCAACATATTCAGCTCTAGTTTGCGGGCATGGGTTTCTGCGCCGACGACGGTATGCTGCTTGCTTCAGAGCGACGACCCTAGAACAGGTTCTATTGAACCATGGTTCACCAGTGGTTGGTGATTTGGTGCTATGTGGTATGTGAGTTCCCATTTCCAGCATGATGATTTCCGAAATCTCTCCAGCACATTGCGTAGGATCTCCCGAATCAAACATATTTCTCCAAGGCCATCCCAGTCTGCTGAAATGTAGTGCCAAACAGTGCGTGGAAGGGTGTTGGACTGGTTCGCGGAGTGATGTAAGCACATATCGTGGAGATGAGTGTGTGGTCTGAGTTTCCTAGTGGTGCACGGACTTTCACTTCATACGGTTCCGGATTGTTAGTGAGGAATAGGTCGAGCGTATTGGCATAATGATTGCTGATATCAGGGATCCGAATTATCGAATGCAAATGTTTTGACAATAAAAATGAATATCATTTATTTGGATGTACCTACTCGAATAAATTACCCACTAAAAATTCAAAGATTGAAACTTATTTTTCCTTCTGAAAATTTCAATTCAAGGTATGTCAAAGTTCTCCATCGACCTGATGACAAGTTTTGAGGTCGCAATTCGGCAGCAGCCCAAATCGAATTTCGTCAATTGCGAAGCGAAAATTCAAGAGATTACGGAAACCGAGAGCATGTCTAGCGATAAATGCGGCGAGAAACAAACAGATCAGTCTCTTCAATTGAAGGAACCTGTAAGGATTCAGGAGTCCTGTCCAAGTCCTGAACCAAGTATCAACATCAATATGAACGATTACGATAGTTCCGAGTGAGTATTACGCTTGGTATCGAAGGGAAAAGAACTATCCAAATATTGTACACCGTATTCAATGATAATAATAACATTTATTATCCTCAAGTAATATACATGTTTATGGAGGGACGCAATAGAAAAACTAAATTAATGAGTAAATTCTTCATTTCAATCTCTGATTTTGTATATCTGAAATTGATATTGAGATGTGTTGATTAAAATGTTATAAATATTCATTCCAGAAAAATTAAATGACTTTTTTTCCGAATTGGGATTATATCTGAAGAGTTTTCAAATGATCATATTGTCTGGTGTGATGCTCATGGCTCTCAAAATTGACATTGAGTGCATTTCTTTCATTTTTACTGAAATGGATGAAAATACACCTACTTTTATTTTGAAGGGAGTCTCGATATGTAGCAGATCTCTTGGTTAGGATAGATAAGATGTTCATTCCGAATAAGGTAGTTTGAAAATACATCTTATGGCTTCATTTTGAAGAGATTTCAGAGGTTTAACAAAGACTGATATCAAATACTTCAGTTTAGAGTACATCAAACTCTAATAAATCAGTTTCAAATATTTTTGTGGTATAAAACACCTTAATTCGTATAGTATAACAACAATAGAAGGTATTTTTTTCTTAGTTGAACCTAAGACTTTTCGGATTTCGAAGGGTGTATTTGGTTATCTGTTATAATCCTTTTCGACATGACCATGAAATAGGATTCATTGAAATCGAATGTTTATATATGATTCATGCAAGCCATGGTGTAATTAAAGTGAGTTTTTTTTTTAATTTGGTTTTTTTAGATCTTGAATATTTTTTCCGTAATAAATAACTATATCTTGAGTTTCAAGAATAAGCAGGATCGGAAAGTTAATACCGCAAAGCTCCATCTTCAATATCAACCAAGAAACCTGGCAGTCTCCACCATAATGGGATGTACTTCTCACCCAGAACCAATGTTCACCTCAAAAAATTTAATTCAGTTTCATTTTTTCTTCAGGGATGAAGTCTCAGCCACAGAAATCGGTGCTACTTTTTATAATAATTTAATGGTGAGTTCTATTTTCCGAAGATTCTTCACTCTTATTGGTTACGTCATAGCATCAGAAGATGCTGTGTTACCGACGTCCGAATATGGGCTTGTCTAATGCTCCGATGCTCTAATGCTCGGTCGGATATACATATTTATTTTAAAACAAGGATTTTTCAAAACTATAATGTAGGGGATTTCAGTAGTTCAATAATATCAATAATAATAATAACAATATTAATGAAAATACTTCATTGTCCAAAGATTAAAATCTTGTTGACAAAGCTCCAAATTATAAATATATTTTATTAATATATAATCAATATAAATACAAATAATAATACAAAAAATATGTCAAGAATATTGGACAAAATACATAGACAGGACGTTTATAGAATGAAATGAGTGAGTAAAGCAATCAAACTATTATTCTATTGTTCATTCAGAACATTAATTTTCAATACAGATAACAGAAAAAGATTATGTCATTCGAGAAGAAACATTTCGAAATGAAATAGAGTTTAAACCACATATATTTTGAAATCTGCAACATTGTTGAGTGATAATTGAATATTTGTTTCGTGGCATGAGATTAAAATGAAGGAAAACTGTTATATACATTAATTTCAATAATTCAATAAGTTTGATTATCGAGGAATTAATGAATAATATTGTATTTTCAATTAATTTGGAACAGGACTAGCGGAAAATGATAGGTTACACATAACCAGGCTTATCAAAGTAAGAGATCTACACTGTTAACAAATATATGAATAATACAATCACAAATTTTATTCGTGACTTGGAACTCCTGCAAATAACATGAATATATATTACATACAAATAACCATTCCCAATTCTGGTTCAGGAAGAGTTATATTGAATTCAAAGTATCATTGTATTTCATATATCAATATCAATTCAATTATATAATTCGTCATCCGATATCTAGAGAGCTCAAGAATCGTGAACGACCGGCAATATGGATTTTGTCACCAGAGGTCAACAGGAGACCTGCTTGCCTATCTGACACATAAGTGGCAGGTGTCAATCGAGAAACATGGGGAGTCTCTGGCTGTTAGCCTTGGATATCTCCAAAGCATTTGACCGAGTTTAGCATCAAGGCCTCCTAGCGAAACTTCCGTCATATGGTTTGCCGCCCCCACTGTGTCTTTTACTATCGAGTTTTCTTGCAGATAGATCACTCTACGTGGTGGTAGACGGGGTCTCGTCTGATACAATGACGATCAATGCTGGTGTTCCACAAGGATCTGTCTTGGCTCCAACTTTGTTCTTGCTCCACATCAATGATTTGTTGAATGTGACCTCCAGCCCAGTTCATAGCTTTGCGGATAATAGTACACTTCATTCCGCCTTTTCCTCTGGAGTCCCTATATCATCCAACGAGGCCAGAGGTGCAAGACGAAGACAGGTCGATGCTTTTATGAGGATCTGACAAGAATTCTGAAATGGGAATCTGAGAATCTAGTACAGTTCAATGCAACTGAAACTCAAGCTTGTATGTTCACCAAGAAGGCTGATCACACAATGCTCAATTTGATGATGTCGGGTACCACTGTCCTCTGAGGTCGTCAATATCCATGCTGGGTGTCACCACCAACAGTGCTCTCTCATGGGACCATGGGATCCATTGCGAAAACTGCTTCACAAAAACTTGGTTTTCTTCTCCATGCAAAGAGATACTTGACATCCCAACAACTGCGTATGATCTACAAAGAACAAATTTGACCTGTCCTGGAGTACTGTTCACATGTTTGGAGCTCAGCCCCCCAAACATACGCTGAAGCTCAGCTATTCGCCTAGTCGATGATACAACAGTCACCAAATCATTGACCTCTCCAGATCATCGTAGAAAGGTCGGCGATCTCATGGTCGGTGCTCAACGGAATCATTATCGATATCATCTATTATGCCACCACCTGCGTTTCCTAGCAGACAAACCAGACGAGCTCAGGCTGGTCACCCCTACACTGTCAGGCTCGAGACCTGTCGAACATCGCTATACCGAGCATCATTCATCAATAGAACGGCAAAGTTGTGGAATTCTTTGCCTAGTGAAGTCTTTCCTGATGCTTACAACCTCCAAACTTTCAAGAAAAATTCCAACACCTTCCTTCTCTCCCAAAATTCACCGCTGGATAACACGATGTACACACGATGTATAACACAGATAAAAAAAAAATACTATTCTCTAGAAATTCCATTTCAATTCCAAAAAATCAATCATTTCAATATCAGAACTGAGTAGTCTAAATACTACTTCATTCTGTATATGTATCAACTACAGGGTGATTTAATGTGATTCAATATCACTCATTACCATATTATAAATATACCCCACATCGCCAAAATTTTGATAATTATAAATGATGCTTGTCGGCGTCGCTAGATATTGATTATTATGTTAAGCTATATGCCTTTTGAATGAGATATTGGTATGACTTGCGACTTGCGAGGCCGAATCGTTTATCTTTTTGGTGTTATTGACAATGTCTGAGATTGGAATGAACACACTTGAATGTTATGAAGAATGTCAAGTTGAGTGGAACGGGACCAGGAAGGGTAATATGAAGAGACTAGACAGTCAGATATTATAGAGATCGCAGAATGAGAACACTGGTCCCGGATCGCTAGTTCTTTTCGTGATATGATATCTCAAATTGAATTGAAGAACGAGATAGTTTGTTTTATCATATTATTAACATCTTGTTCATCGATCGTTCAGTTAAGTTGTCACTGGAAAAACATTCAGATACTTCTAATATTGAATTGATAATCAGTGTTACTCATGTCATTCTAATACAATGTCTTCGGAAAACCCCCTCAATCTAGTAGAAACCGATATGCTTGATGGAATATATTTCACATATTTGGAAATGTAAGTACTGTCTGTAAGTTTTTCGAGGAGGTGGTTCATTTTTCAGCTCTTTGTGGGATTTCTTCCACGTTTCTGAAAAATGAAGTAGAAGAGAAAATCCAACAAAAAGGCGAAAAAAATTGAACTGTAAGGTTCTGTAGAGTTTTTAAGAGTGATTCAAAATACAAATGATACCTTTTGAAATTCAAATGACTATTTTGAAATACGAATAGCTATTTTGAAATTTCACGATTTTTGAAATATAAATGATATACTTTTCAATTCAACGAACAATTTCAAATTGAAATGATGCTTTTTGAAATCCAAATGACTAGTCTGAAATACAACTGTTTTTTTTTTCATATAACAATAGGAGAATATGTAGTGTAGATTTGTTTCTGAAATGAAAATGGTTAGTTCTGATATTGAAATGATGAATTATGGTATCAAAATGATTTGACAAATTCGAAATACAATTGACATATTTGTGAATGATAATAACTATTTCGGAAATTGAAATGTTGCTTTTTGAAATTCATTTCAATTCAAAATCAAATTGATACTTTTTGAAATCGAAATGAGTATGTGGAAACACAATTGGCTCGTTTTGAACTACAATTAGAAAAGATGTAGTCATTGTCATACACATCACTCATTTAATCACCCTGTTGTTACCACATATAGAGATTGTAGTAATAATTGGAATAATGTTGATTACTTTCGAGATAAAAATGGTAACTTCTGATATTGAAATGATGAAATGAAATCAACTATTCGAAATACTTTTGATTCGTTTTGAAATAGAATTGGCACTTTTGCAAACATATTTTGAAATTTAATCGACTAATTTGAAATATAATTGATACTTTTTGATATTAAAATATCGCATTTCAAACAAGAATATGGGAACATGTCACTATCTCCCAGTCTGTATCATCAAGTATTTTGTGAATTTTTCGATATTTTTTGATTCTTGACTTCAACATCAATTTTGCACTGGAAAAACGCATTTACATTAATGCAATATACAACCTGTATGTTCGAAATTTGCAGGGTCAAGTGAACAGTATTTTGAGGAAAGCGCAGTTGCAGACGAAAGAAGATTTTATGCATAAAAAGGATCATAAACCAGCTGCTCATTTTGTCAAGAAGAAGAGAACTCTAAACAAAGTGAAAGAAGCAACATTGAAACATCTGAAAAGTATCGGAGTTTCTGTAGCAGATACAGATGAAAGTGATAGTTGTTTGAGGTTAGTAACGGACGGCAAAAATATTTATTTCTTTGCCTACTGAAGTCTATCCTGATGTTTACGACCTCCAAACCTTCAAGAAAAATCGAATACCTTCCCTTTCTTCCAATATTCTACCAGTGGCAAACACGATGTTTCCCAAACATTATAAGATTTAATTGCGTGTTGTCAGAAAAAAAAATTATAAAATCAAAGAAATCAAACTAATAATGAAAGAACTATACTATACATATATACATGGTATATCTTCATGAGCTGACGCGATCTAGCGATCTATATACAAGGTGTCCCAGGACAAACTGTCGTGATTGATTTTTCGAAAAATAGACTTTGGAAAATTTTTAAAATTTGGCAGTCCATAGGGGCAATTCGTCGGAAATATTTCTCGTTATGCTATGAACGTCGATGATGTATGATGATACCTAAGCCCAACCGTTTTTGAGATATTTTGAATTTCATGTCGAAAATGATGTCTGCAGACTTAAACAAAATTATAGATTTCTCACCTATATGAAATCAATTTATCGAATGGGGTTGGTTTCCCTGTAGACGGGAATCTACTTGGATGGTGTTGATTTTGATGATGAATAAATAAGCGGTGACAGACATTGAAAATTAAATTGGAATACAAAACTAAAAGTCATTTCATTCAAATGGAAACCACCTAATTTTTAAAGTTTGATCTTATTCAACATTAAAGATGAGGATAACTTTACATGAGATTGTATGTCCTAAAATTCTTCAGTTTTCGAAATATTGGCAATTCAAAATTTTTCTACTGTAAAAATGCTATACGTCTCTAGTTAGTTTTTTCTCTGTTGGCTCGACGGCATAAACAATCAAATGCTGTAGAAATGTTACAGAATTGTTGCCTTGCATGTTCATAATGAAACTGTGTTACATTTCCCATAGATAATGAACAAATTTGAATAATATACAGGGTGTTTCATGATTCATCACGAAATTAAGTGTATCACTCTTGTGGTTTCATCATTGAATTCAGAAAATTATACCCAATTTGAATATATATATCTGTGTGTCATCGGCTTCACTAAATTGCTGAATTTTCGATTTTTTTTTGGAAGTATATAAGTCAATCGTAGCATTCCGTCATGATACAACCTGTACTAAGAACTGTTGTTGAAATACCTGATTGGGCATTTTCAATGTTAATGAACTCGATAAATGTTTCAACTGTTATTTTATGAACACTCTGCTTCAGCATGCAACCATCTTACAGAAAAATCAGAAGATTATCCGAAAAGATCGTTACACAAAACCAAAAATGACATGGATACATTTCGTATCTGAAAGTAAATAATAGAGAGGGTGAAGAAAACATTGAGAATCCAAACTGAGATATTTTCGTGGTTGTGAAACTTCTGGTTTCTCCGGAAGTGACGTTATATTTGTTATTTTTAAATTTCTTTCTATCAAGGATGGTTGGTAGATGTTCGAAATGCAAAATGCACAATTTCTCTCTCCACGACCGCCGCCATATTGAAAAAAACGAAAAAAATCAGCACGTTCTTCAGATTTTTACTTATATCTTCGTTCCAATGCTGTGATGAATTCAATTTCCTATAATTTACGTTCACAATTTTTTGTCTATGATTACTAGTTACGGAGATATGCAGTTTTTAGAAAAATTAAAAATCGCTTTCTCTGGGTAAGCATGAAATTTGAAACAACGGCATATCACTTTTTCGTGGCTATTGTCACTCCACATTGTATCTAAAAAAATAAATCACTTATAATTCTCCAGTTTTGGCTTGAACTGAGTTCATCCCAATCCTAGTTGATCAAGGAGGTGGTATTTTATTCTTAACCACTTTTTTTGTGATATATACAGCATGATTAGAAAAACTCAGAGCTTGATCTATTATGACTCCTAAATATTTACATTCTTTCACTTGTTCAATTTTGTCATACCATATATAAATTTCATTATTGCAAAATGTGTCAGTGAAAGTATAAATACATACAGTATAAATACAGACAGTATATAAATATAAAACTTCTTCATATCAATTTTCTTAGATTCTTTGTATAAAAATCCCGTAAAATATAAATAATTGTATAGTTCTTTCCATAAATAATTTATCCATTCATAATATCCATTTCTTGACAACTTCTAATTTATAGGATCACTTGTAAGAATTTGCCTACAGTGATATGGGGCTGGTTCTCACTTGATAACGCCAGTCGATAGAGAAATTATAGAAAAATTAACAAATAATATTTTATTGATTGTATAACAACGTTTCACATCAATTATCATGACAACATTAGGAGTATGGCCATAAGTTGAAGGGTGCATAATATTTATGGATCATGCTGGCAGAAATAATCATACAAAAAGCGTTAGTAATTGAACTGAGAACTGAAAGGAAAATAAATTATTACAAAAAATGCATTATCACAGATTTTTTGGGTTTTTCTTTCCTCGATTCAAAAAATAAAAATAGAAATTATAATCATTATCTCAATTTGTAGTGAGGACAGCCCAAAAATGTCACTGCGCTTGAAATTCAGCCTTTAGATTCCTAAAATAAAAATTCTCTATTTGTCAGTGACACCTTATTCTTCAAAAAAATTAGAAGGCAAAGACAATTATCAAAATTTATGCTCATTGTAGTTGTGGACGTTTCGGGCACGAATCTACTCATGTTTTCAACACAGTTGGAAAAACATTTCTTCTGAATCGTTTTGCTGCTTAGTCCTTTGACACTAGAGAGTGACAATTTGTCAGAGAGAAATAATTTTAGTAGTAGTAGTTGTAGTAGTAGTTTTATTGATCCATTACAACGAGCTTACAAAAGCCATTGGACAAGTCAGAATACATGAAATATACAAATTTAAATAATTGACAATAAGGTAAAATGACTAAAATAAAATAAAAATAAAAATATTACATACAAGAATCAGTTCCGTAAAAATGTAAAAAACTCATCAACTGTATATGGGCTAATTTCAAAGAGGAGATTTTTCAATTTATATTTAAACACTTTCTCATTACTTGAACATTTTATATTTTCTGGAATAGCATTATATGCCCTGAGTCCCAGAGATTCGAAAGAATTGAGACACAGAGACAATCGTGTCGTAGGCAAATGGAATTTGTTTTGGTTCCTGGTATTGTAATTGTGGATATGATTATTTTTCATGAAATTATCTCTATTATTGTGTACAAAAACTAGAATTTCCATGATATAAAGACCTGATAAAGGTAATATTTTGAACTTCTTGAACAGATTTCGGCATGACTCTAGAGGTGATACTTTCGCAATTATCCTGATAATTCGTTTTTGTGTTGAAAAAACACATCGTGCCGATGAAGAATTTCCCCAGATGATAAGTCCATAGCTGAGTCTGGATTGAATTTCTCCAAAATAATATAGTAAACCTGAATTATCGATAATTCTTCTAAGGTTTCTTAACAGTTGCCAGGTATTTCTTCATTGATTGATCTTGAATATACCATTTCCTAATTCATTTTCAAGAAGTGATGACCAGTTCTTATCTATATCAACGAGAAGAAATATTATTTTCCCTGTTCAGAAGAATTCTAGCAGATTTTTTAATGTTTCTTTTTTGGTATAAAAATGGTAACTGATTATCAGATTCCATTTCTGAAGTGAATTTGACTGTAGGTTCGATATTGTTGAATGAATGAATGCTTTATTAATCATCGGATAATCAGATTACGATGTAAAAAACTGAGTGGTACAAATCATTACAGAATTTTACATAGATTCATAGAAATGAAATGAAAATATATAAAATAACATAATATCAGAAATACCCACACCAATAACCAACTAGTATTTAATATTCAATTTTCAAATATTGTGTCAATTCTATTTTAAACCCTCTAATGGAAGATGATTCTTCAATTTCACGAGGAAGTAAATTGAATTCGGCAATACCTTTAGAAAATACAGATTTAATTGAACGAGATTTAATGGTTGGTTTTACATAGAAATTCATGATGCTAGCCGTTCGTGTTGATCAATCATGAATATTACTCACAGGAATCAACGGACACTCTCAATAATTGGGCAGTAAGTTATTCACCATTTTGAAAATGAAAATCATTGTTTGAATAAAATGGTTTTGTTTCACATTGAACCATTTGAGAATATCTAACATTACATTCATATTCTTGTACCTATTGCAACCAAGGATAACACGCATTGCCTCATTTTGTAGGATTTGTAGTCTGTCGTAATTGGATATGTCTGTGGAAATTATCGAACTGCAATAATTGAAATAAGGCAATATTAGTGTATCATATATCCTACTATGATGAGATAATGATGAAGATATACGTCTCATAAATCCGATTATTTTCAAATTTAATCGATATGTTCATCGAACTTTAATTGGTTATCAATTACGAATCCGAAATATCTCATTTCCTGAACCATCTCTACTCGCTTATCGTTTATTTTTATATCCAAGTCAATGCTCAGAAACTTTTGATACAGACAATTATTGCCAATGAACATATATTTACTTTTAGCTTCATTAACTTTCAGTATATTGATTTTGAATTTGGTATTAAGTTGATCTATTTCATTGTTTAATGTGTTGATAAGATGGAAGAAATCACTACTATTGGAATATATCAAGGTAGCATCAGCGAAAAGATGGATTGTACATTTCGTCAGATCAGAACCTAAATCGTTCACATACAACAGAAACAAAAGGGGACCTAAGACACGTCCTTGTGGCACACCATAGTTGTTAGGCTGACAATATGACTCTATGTTTTTTATTCTAGTTTATTGGTACCGACTGCCAAGGTAACTCGTTATGCAAACTGTTACTGCACCCGAAGAACCATACTACTTTAGTTTTAGAATTGATATCTCGCAATTTATTTTTTCGAATGACCTTGTCATATCAATGAAGACTGCACACATTCCAACTCCAGGTATATCCAAGAATTTCTTCATGTCTGATATAACAAGTTGTAGTATTAACTCGCACAAATGAGATTTACGAAATCCTGATTGGTACGAACAGATAATATCATTCATATCAATGTATTCGATCATTTGATCTAGTACCAATATTTCCAATATTTTGTCACAAAACGGTAAAATGTTCAATGGTCTCAATTGTTCAGCTGAGTTAGTGTTTAAAATTTTTGTATTGAAACTATTGTTGAAGTTTTGAAACATTAGGGCACTCTTTCCTCCGACAGACTCAGAATAACAATATGGAATAATTTCTTACACAACTTCGAAATCAACTCCATCAGTACTATTTTTTTGGGATTTTATTATGTCATTTAAGTTTTGTAGAGATGAAGAAGCAAATTGAGATAGATATAGTTGATAGATAGTTCTGCACTGTATGCGATATGTGATAATTGTTGTTGTACACATAAATAATAATCATTATTCAATTGAAAATAGGTTGTTTTGAGACACAGTTATAGAAATTCTAAGAACCCTTCTATACTCAGTTCAGTTCTTTCATTCATTGAGAACGAGGAGAAAAAAACCAAAAAATCTGTAAAAAAAATTGAAATACCACCTCCACGATCAACCTACAGACAGATACTCACATGCAGTTCGCTCATTTCGAATGAAAGTTTGCAAAGAATCGAATACTCCCTGTGTGAGTTCCATCTTTGAAGAATTCCATCCATCGAGCTGGATAAAAATCCCAAAGTTTTGCGATAAAACCACCACTCCTCCTAGAATGATCCTAACGTCATCGTTTTTACGAAACCTTCATGTGAGGGCAAAGCTTTTCACTCTCTACGATCGCGCTTTCTGCTTTTGATGCGCTCAGCTTGAAGGGTTTCAGAGCGTTCTATCTTTGTGTGGTGTGAAAAGTTATTGATTGGAACAAGCAACAACTGTGAACAAATGTTTTCTGTTTGTGTGGTCGCACTATGGCTTTTCGTGGAACGGATCTGGTTTCCTTGATGTTCCATTAGTAGGCTATAGTACTGACGTGTCATCAACCGAATGGGGACGGATCAAGAATTTCCTCATGGTAAATCCTGCCTGTCATAAGAGGCGACTAAATGGATACCCATAGGTGGAAGATGATCGTTCCCATCATCGCCAGGTGCGAAACCACCACATCGACAGAGGTGCTGTGAAATGGGTAACTCCCATGTTTCAGTATTTGGTCGATGCTTCCGGTCATATCCCCATACCCTATCTCCTTCTTCCCAACCCAAACCGCCCATTTCAGCTCAAGAAAAATCTGGATGATGACTTCTCCTATAGTAAAACACTCCGGAAGTTAAATACCTCTCCTTCAGGATTTCCGGGCGAGAGGTGCTCGAGAGGGTTCACCATCGAAACATCTGAATTTGAAAATAGACTTTTGTAACATCCGAGGTCTGAACAAAAACATGAACGATGTTCATTACCATCTACAGGCTGAGAAACCAGATATTCTGGCTTTAACTGAAACGCAGGTCAACTCATCGACTGACACGACCTATATGCTCTGCCCTGGATATGAGCTCCATACCCGTTACAGATCCAGAGGAGGTTCATTTCTCTTTTCCAGAAATGATCTCTCATGCCATCTTGAGGAGGAACTGGAACTAAAAGAATTCGATGTAATGTGGCTCAAGATCGATAACCACAAACAGACAAAGTTCATCTGCTGCCTTTATCTATCACCAAACGAAGCAACTCCTGGTGACACCTCTTCGAATTCCTTTTTCTGAAACTCGATTTCATCCAACAGAATCACCCAGCAGCTGAAATCATCATCATGGGGGATTTCAATGTCCACAACTCCACCTGGCTCAAATTCGCGAACAAAACAGATGACGCAGGACGTCTGGCTGCGGCTTACGCTATCACCTATGGTCTTGAACAACTGATGAATGAACCCACTCGGATCCTTGATATCAGCAATCATTATGCCAATACGCTCGACCTGTTCCTCACTAACAATCCGGAACCGTATGAAGTGAAAGTCCGTGCACCACTAGGAAACTCAGACCACACACTCATCTCCACAATATGTCCTTACATCACTCCGCGAACCAGTCAAACACCCCCACGCACTGTTTGGCATTACAATTCAGCCGACTGGGATCGCCTTTGCATGTTTTTTCTGAGTTTCCTGGGAATGGAAACTTACCACATAACACCAAATCACGAACCACTGGTGAACCATGGTTCAATAGAACCTGTTCTAGGGTCGTCGCTCTGAAGCAAGCATCATACTGTCGTTGGCGCAGAAACCGATGCCCGCAAACTAAAGCTGAATATGTTGAAGCTAATAAGTCGAACTATAGATGAGTCGAAAGAGGCATACAACACGAAGATAAGATCAGAGCTCATAGAGTGTCCAAATGGTTCCCGTTCATTTTCGACCTTTGCCAAGGCAATTGGGAGAAATTTCACTTCCAGCTCATTTCCTCCCCTCGCAAATGTTTGGAGACAATTCTACCTTGGATCCACGAGGCCAGGAACTTCCCTAAATCGCTACCATCGATAACCGTATGTCAGAAATTGTCTTCCGGCAACGAACAATCAGACACATTCTGCTTAGCCTCAACGTCAAGAAGGCTATGGGGCCTGACGGAACACTGCCTATTGTTCTCAAGAAATGTGCTCCAGAACTAACACCAGTTCTTTGCAGGTTGTTCGTACAAACAAGGCGTATTTCTTTCTAACTGGAAGAAAGCTAGGGTCCAACCGAACGAAAAACAACAATATCCCAACAATATCCTCCCTAACAACTATATACCGATTGCACTACTATCTGTGATCTCTAAAGTAATGGAAAAAGCAATAAACATCGAGCTCATCCGATATCTAGAGAGCTCAAGAATCGTGAACGACCGGCAATATGGCTTTTGTCACCAGAGGTCAACAGGAGACCTGCTTGCCTATGTGACACATAATTGGCAGGTGTCAATCGAGAAACATGGGGAGTCTCTGGCTCTGTGTGGTAGACGGGGTTTCGTCTGATACAATGACGATTAATGCTGGTGTTCCACAAGACTCTGTCTTGGCACCAACTTTGTTCTTGCTCCACATCAATGATTTGTTGAATGTGACCTCCAGCCCAGTTCATAGCTTTGCGGATGACAGTACACTTCATTCCGCCTTTTCCTCTAGAGTCCCTATATCATCCAACGAGGCTAGAGGTGTAAGACGAAGACAGGTCGATGCGTTTAATGACGATCTGACAAGAATTCTGAAATGGGGATCTGAAAATCTAGTACAGTTCAATGCAACTGAAACTTAAGCTTGTATGTTCACCAAGAAGGCTGATCACACAATGCCCAATTTGATGATGTCGGGTGCCACTGTTCCTATGAGGTCGTCAATATCCATGCTGGGTGTCACCACCAACAGTGCTCTCTCATGGGACGATCATATGAGGTCCATTGCGAAAACTGCTCCACAAAAACTTGGTTTCCTTTTCCGTGCGAAAAGATACTTCACATCTCAGCAACTGCTTATGATCTACAAAGCACAAATTCGACCTGTCCTGGAGTACCGTTCACATGTTTGGAGCTCAGCTCCCAAACATACGCTAAACCTCTTAGATTCAATTCAGAAGGTCGGCGATCTCTGCTTTTTTTTTATAGATACTTTCACGGTCAGTGCTCAACGGAAATATCATCCTATTATGCCACCACGTGCGATTCATAGTAGACAAACCAGACGAGCTCAGGCTGGTCACCCCTACACTGTCAGGATCGAGACCTATCGAATCATCATTCATCAATAGAACGGCAAAGTTGTGGAATTCTTTGCCTAGTGGAGTCTTTCCTAATGCTTACAACCTCCAAACTTTCAGGAAAAATTCCAAGACTTTCCTTCTCTCCCAAAATTCCACGGCTGGCTAACACGATGTTCCTCGAACATTATAGGTTTCCCTTTCGTGTTGTCCACAGATAAAAAAAATCCTGATGGTCTCCAGCTCTTCCACGCCAGCCCCACTCTATAGGATCTTGGAAATTTTTAACAAAGTTGAATATCTGTGTGTTTTCCGACAGACGATTGCTCGCATATCTGAATCACTTCCACACATAAGATCGATCATTTTGGGATTTTGGGATTTCCTCTCCCAGTTTCTTACTTTTTTCCCTTCCTTTTACCCTCCTGGGTCGGATCTTTTGTTTCTAAAACCAAAAACAGAAATAATAATCATTTCAAAATATTTGTAGTTTTGGAACACCCTGCATTTGTTATAAGGACAGATTTATGATCTGCTCCAAAATGTCACTTTTCTAGAAATTCAACCGTCATATCTGATAGACAAATTCTATATTGTGATACATTGTTTTCCAACAAATTTGACAAAACAAATATATCGAACAAATATCAAAAGTTCTATTTATCATAGTAGTGGATGTTTCGGCAACGAATCTGCTTTTTCTTTTGACACTAAAGAGTCACAATTTGTCAATAATTTTGGGTCAATAATTTTGGGTACCAGGTGCTTCTTCATTGATTGATCTTGAATTTACCATTTTCATATCTAGTTTCAAGAAGTTAATGCCAAGTTCTATATATAAGAAATTATAAGAACCAATATTATTGTCTACGTTCGGAACAATGCGAACACATTCTTTGATTTTTCTTGTTTGGTTATTATCTTCACTTTTTATGATCTTAATATCATTCCAATCGGCCATATGTTGTCTATCTTTAGTGAGAATATGTTCAGCTAATTTTGACTTGAAGATCTCTTTTCTTTATATTGTTCTTATGCTCTTTCATACTGGCTGACCGAAGCCTTCTAGTTTCACCTGTATAGTATTTTCCACAAACACCATGGTCTACTGTAAATACAATGTTTTGACGATTGTTCTCCATTTCTTGGTTTCGTATTAGTCAAAATCGATCTCACTGTATTTTCAGTCTTGAACTTCCCATCGACACGTTCAATTTTTCCAGATATTCCGAGAATAGATAGATATATATGCTTTATTGTCTAAAATGGTAACGTTTTGTCGACAAAGTCAGAGTTACTACATTACGCCACATACTCTACTCATTGTATGTATGTGTTGTGAAAAGTAAAATCAATTGATACTATAAATACGAAACACTTGTATGACGTGATGACCAATAACATGTAATGAAAATTTTAATAAAATATCACAGTTTACCTCTCAGACAATGGAGGGACTAGAATTTATTTGCAAAGTATTCCTCTATGGTGTAAAAACACTTCCCTTTGAGAAGTTTCTCAACATGTTTCTTGAATTGATTCGAATCATTGATACTTGTAAACTCGAATATATCACCTATCACAAGGAAACCAACAACAAAAAGACACAATCTCGTCAACATCGACATATTGAATAAATGTTTCACTGGAACCTATATTGTCAGCTGAGAATCATAACACTAACTACATTATCGCCTCGTACTATTGCTGTACTTCTCATATTTTTAGAGGAACCATAATCTACATTGAAGAAAACCTGAAGTTCACCCAATAAAAATTTCACATTTGAGTGAGGAGATGCATTGTGAGCGCTGTGCAGTATCAATAGACTTCACTAGGCAAAGAATATCCACAACTTTGCCGTTATATTGATGAATGATGCCTGGTATAGCGATGTTCGACAGGTCTCGAGCCTGACATATCAGTGGACGTTTCGGGAACGAATTTGCTTCCGTTCTCAACACAAATTGGAACACTTTTCTTCGCGAAATTTTTCAATGTTCAGTTGGTTTCGACACTAGTGTTATAGGTGTTAATGATCCGCCATGAATTTGCAATTGAATGATTTTTTTAAAAAATATCTGACGTTTGTCGGATTTGGCCCGTTGTCGCCACTGTGATTCATTGAGTCACTGTAGTCTGGGCTAACCGGCCACAGTTACTGTCGAAAATTCCCTAAAATCGTGGATCACCCAAAAATCTGACCCCACATCCCTACACACCCAAAATTACGTTCTTGTACGTGGGGGTGTGGTAACTATCAACTCTCCATTAAGTTAAATGCACCCAAACGAAAACAAAAGCACAAATCTGAAGAAAGTGCAGATTTTTTAAGGTTTTTTCAATATAGCGGGTCGCGGAGGGAGGGAATTTTTCATTTTGAACACTTGCTTACCATCCTAGACAACATAATCTCGAAAATTCAAAGCTACCAGACCGTTTGTAAGGTGACCCCTTCTATTAACTGGATAATTATTCGAGTTTTAACGACATAGAACTCGAGAACAGAGTTCATCAATTTAAGGTGGTACGAAATTCACCGGGTCATCTAGTATCTAATGTTTCTTCTTCTAGCTCTGAAGATGACAGTAAAACTTATAGTCCGACGGAGATAAGTTTCGCAGTGAAACAGTTATTGATGAAATATTTACCTAGCGAAGAATTAGCGAAGATACAACAGAATCACGAGATATGCCCACCGGTTGATAAAAAAGATGGTTTTATATCTCCCAGGCCAGAATTTTCATTTGCCAGCGTTCAGTATATGAAAAAATATAATTTGATTCCGTCCAATGGTAAGTTGTTTTGATATGTCTATTTTGCCAAAAATTTAAAAAAATTATTATTGAATAATATCTCGAAAATTTGAGTTGAACTACAGGAATCACTCGGATAAACTGAAAAAAATCTTACGAAGTGATGCAACGCCTCCATATCATACAGGGCGTGCTGAAATCATTATCATATTCGTTATTCATACAAGTGGTCGAATGTTAATTTTTTTCAAATGGAACCACCTTTTTTACTCAATTAATTGAAATATGAAGAAAAATGCTACAAGATGACATAACATGTCCCTATACCTAAATTATTTTAGAAGTTTTCTTATATATAGATAACCATGTAATAGAGAATACCAAAAACGACGAGCAACTAAAAACACAGGGAGAAGTGAAACGATATCAAATTTGCAGAGTTTCACCAACATAATCATTGAATAATTATATCTCCTGATGGAAACAGAAAGATAAATTCGAAAATTATGAAATTTTCATTGTCAGTTAGTTTTTGTTCTAATGGAAACATATACCATCCTTTTTCAAATTATGAGATGAATAATTCTATCTATTTATGAGTAATATATTTGAGCTTCATTATCAAACACATTATTATTTTGTACTGAAGAGATCTTTCAGTAACTGTAGTTTTTGTGTATGGCGTCTCTCTTTATTTTCTTCTTTTTCTTAATGTAACTGTTCCTGTTGTTTTAGTTTTTTTCTTGGATTATTTTATAAACCTCTGACAACGAAGAGTGCTTTCTCTTTTCATATTTATTTCATATTGCTTTTTATAGTAACTGTGGTATAATTTTGGTCTTTCATTACTTCTGGTTCAATACTGTCATCAACATTAGCAATTTTATTGAGTTCAGCTTCAAATTCTATTGTCTTTCTCTTGCTTCCACTACTACTATTATTTGCAACAGCTTTCTTTTTGCGTTTCAATACTGTCTTCAATCTATTTTCAACTTTCTGTGCAGTTCGCTTAATTTTGAATTCAATGTTAACCACATTTGTAATGTACTCCCACATTTTCTTTTTGGTGCGAAACTTTTTCATGGGCCCTACTTCACCAATGTACTCGGAGTACTTATCCAAAATCATTCTCGCCATGTCTTCCGACCACTCAATCGACTCTTTTTCGTCGACATCTTGTCCGCCACATGAATTTGGCACTTCATCTGTGGGTAAAATGTTGGAATCAATTAATGTCTGTTCATCTAGATAGGCAATATCTTCGTCCCCTGAAATTGTATGAAAATTGTTGAAATTGGCTGTGTTGTTCACACATTAGAATGCTCACCTTCGAAATCTCTAATTATACACAAAATGTCCCCGTTTTCATTTTTTCGCAAACGGTTATTTTCATCATAAACAAAGTCTTTGAATATTGACATATCCATAATCGAAAAGTACCTACAATTTTTTTTTATTTTGAGGTTAATATTATTGGTTAATACCTTCGATCATTGAACAGACTAGATAAGTAATCCACACCCCTGGCAATACAGTTTGTTTGAAAGCAACATCTATAGTATCTATCTTTGTCTAAACAAGGATAGCAGGAGCTGATTCTCCCAGCACCAGGGCCGTGTTGTCAGAGGGGGTCGAATTTATTATTAATTCATGATGAAACCAAATTGAAAATCCATAACAATTTCAGTGGTACTTTTCAGCATTTCTTGGTGGGAAAATGAACATCCTTATACTTCCTTCACATTGTTATGAAAAATTCGAATACATACAATCCTATGGTGATTTTTGTAACTTGCTTGTAACCAATAAACTTATTATGACCACGTCACAAGAAAAGTTCAATTCTCAACGCCATGTGAAACAATATACTTACTATTCAGTCAACAGTGTGTCTACTTAGTCTTAATCATAAATAACGTTCAATTTCGATAATGAACATTTATATCTTTGGCGATCAGAGACGATTTACGATTTCAAAGTTCAGTACCTACTAGTGGAAATAATTTTCAAAACAGTGAAAAACTCGTTTTAAAGGCAAATAGATATGATTGCATATTTGAATGTAATTTTCAAATCTGAAGATGAAACTTTTTTATATCATTTCACGATATCGTCAAAAATGAAGGACGTTTCATCTTGAGCAGAATTCATATATTTTGACGCAAAAATTGATGTCTGATTATTTCATTTCATGTAGATAGATGAAAATCGATAATGAATATGTGTTGACAAGTATTATGACGAAATGTTACATCAACAATAAAATCATGTGAAGATGTAGCAAATAGCAGTGTTTCTTATTTAAAACAGGACTGAAATGAAAAACAACCATGGATAATCACACAAATAATTTATTGATTTTTGAATAGGATTGTTTTTGTTGACATACTTCTTACTCTAACTTCCGTTGAATCTTTCAATTTATTTGCCTCATGATGAAGTCTTACAGTGAAATATTTCTCCAAATTAGTTCGACTAGTTCCAAAAACAGTCAACGATAAATTTCTCATTGTTGTGTGTAGGAGAAGTATAGAAATATCCTTATATTTCTTATCAAAAATATTAATTGAGTTCATCATTATTCTCAGTGATTTTTCAGCAGCTTCGCATATTTTGACTACAAATAAGGAAGCATTTATCAGTGCTACATATTTTACCACAAGACACTGTCGCAGCTGGGTATGGGTATAATCAATATAATCTAATCAATTCAATTTAAATTCATTTTTATCCATTCCATTTGGGAAAATGCTTCAAAATCTCGAATTATACGACAATGGTAACTCACCTATGAAATGACGTGTTTTGATCGCCGGTTCAAATTGTCTTTAACACACCTCACAACGTCTCACCATTATATCAAATCACCAAAACAGGAAATAAACTGAGTTTCTGATGAATTCTGAGTACACAAAACTGAACACAAGTTGAATAATATCGATAAATCAAAACGTAAATAATGACAGATACCAAACAAAGCAATAATCGCACCATGATTTCATTCAGCACAATTAAAGTCGCCCCAGTGTGCATTGGTCACTTCAGACATATTCTGAATTATTTTTTTTCTGTTTATTTTTCTGTGTCGTCTCCATATCTTGTGAATTTTTTTAATGCAATCTTTTGGCAAATTTGACCTGTACGACACACAATTATTATAGTCCCCTTTGATAACATGCTGCTATTGGTATTCAATAAATTCTCCCTTTCTCTCTTTCTTGGTCACACCAAACCCAAATTCCTTTTGCTAATTTATTCAAGTTTTCAAAGTGTATTTCCCATTCTGTTAGTATACGATATAGCTGTAGTATTATCGATTTTCAAGAGTATGTGATCAGATTTTTCACTGGCAAAACATTTGAGTCCAAAGAATGCTGCTTCCAAGTTCTTTTATTATCAATATAAGAACCCATTCAGTGAGCGCCGCATCTGGACAAAAACAATTTTTTGAAACTACCTCTTTCAAGAGATATTTTTGCTTTCCTAATTTTTTTAACCCACCATTGTAAATATTGCTTCATATAACTAGGTATGGGCATTAATGCATTATAATTTACGATGGCGTTTTTGACCTCTTTCTAGTTTTTCAGTATATGCCCACCCAAATTTGGATTTGAAAGCTGGCAAGAGGAAACAATAACGCCCACAAACCTAGCAAAATTTCTTATAGCTCACTGTTGCAACATGGAAATTTCCACAGAAGCCCCAAGTATGTACAGCTCTGGATGGGACTAATGACTTTTCTCTTTATTAATTATAAAACCTAATGATTGTAATAGTTTCTTCTTCTTGACATTGTGTCTGCAACTTTCATTTGTAGCAAGAAGTCGTCAAGATATATTGAATAAATAATATATAATAATAATATTAAATATTGAACCTGATTTCTCAATTTCTTTTGCCATCTTCACACTCACATTTAGGTGATCGCCAAAAAGCCATCCGTCTATGCCTGCACCTGCCAGTGTATCCTATACATCTTCATTGAGGCTTGATGCTTTAATTGCCCTCCTAGTTTCTGAGCTTTGGTGCTTTTCTGATAGATAGATAGATAGATAGATCTTTATTTAAATAGAAATCCTAATATACATATGAGAATTATAGTATAATATAAATAATATACAAAATATATATATATAAAAAGACGTAGTGTATATCAAAGCAAAGAAATAGTACTTTTTCATAGTACTTACACTAGTATACGTTACATCACCAAAATATAAATCAAGTTTAAAATATCACAATACAAGAGGAATCATTTTAAAATGTGACTACATATTTAGTATTAATCATATTTAATAAACAAAAAAAAAATAATAATAATATCCCGAGCAAACAGTTTCAAATATTTATATTGCACAATACAAAGAAAGAACCCCACTGACAAATAAACAAACATATTTACCCCCATTATACTTGTATGTATTTCTTCAATCTGTCTTTAAAATTTATCAGTGAAGAGGATGATTTAATAGCATCTGGTAATTTATTAAATTCTAGAAATCCCTTGAAAAATAATGAGTTCATAGTATTGCGGTAAGACGTTTTTGGTACATAGATTTCATTTTTTCCACGAGTATTATGGTTATGGATATTTTTATTGAAAGTTACGTATTTCTGAAAATAATCGGGTGCCATGTTGTTGAGTATTTTAAATATTAAAATCATGGTAAAATAGAAAAGTCTTCTTTCTACTGGAAACCAATTTAGGCTCATTAACATCGATTTAATGCCAGAAGTCGGCCGGAGCAGTTCCCTTATCCTCAACATATTGTTATTACCCACTGGAAAATTTTCTCCCACTACTACTGTGAGTGCTATGTCTATAGCTGGGAGACTTGCACCTATCTGGTTTTACAATTTTGTCAATCAATCATCCCTACTTATACCAGATTCGTTCAGTGCTGCTCTGAATGGACAGTTTTTGGCCGGTGGATATTTAATAATCAGAGATGTCCGCAATATCTTTTCTAAACCCTCTTAATGTAGTTAAGGAGTATTGTCCCATCTAACTGCAAAGTCTTAGTGAATCACATCTTCTTCAGACCTCTGCGTCCGGTTTTCTCCCGAAATCTGGACAACCTCGTTATATGGGAAGGTACGTCTACCTCTCCTATTGCGTGAGGATCTTCGTTTTTCATTTCATTGTCAACTGCATCTTGATCTTGTCCAATGTTTCATCTAAAATAACAAAATATAACTGAGATTTATTCTTCATTTTTCTTTGTTCGATTTGTGTCCTCTGGTCTTGTCCATGAACATGAAACGAGATTATTCTGGTACGGAATATACTTACACGATCGAGGGAGTGAAGGCACCACCTTTCGGTGGAGAGTGAAAACAAGATCTATTCCGCTGATCGCGACTGCGCGGTAGCATGGCTCACTCGGCCATCTTCTCACTCGGCCATCTTCTCACTCTTATATTCCAAGGTTCACTTTATCGGAGAACCATGGATTAACCACTGAATTTCAGTGACAATGGCAGCACAGACTTTTGCCTGCTTTCCGCGCAAGAACTGCCCGGTAGCGTTGTTGGCCATGCCAATTTCTTCCCTTACTTACATTTTAATTCATCTGCATCATACGGTAGATTTCTTTCTCCGTCCCTTGCTGCTGAGAACTGGTTCGCTCAGATCTTGCTCGCCTGTCTCTGGAATGACTGCGATAATTCTCGTTTTCCGGTTGTTCGTTCTGCCTCTCCATTTGCTTGAATATCTTTTCGAACTTGCTGATCTGACGCCTTAGAGATTTATTTTCCTCGCTACCAGAACTTGATGAAAACGAAATTCTCGTTCGTTTACGATGTCTGCCATTTCACTACGTAATGGTAACACGTTAAAACACTATATAATTATTTTTCTACGATAATTTCTACTTCTTCCAGCTGCTTAGCTAGACGCGTGGTAACACCTTTGTACAAAGCAGATTAATGAAGAAATAAATATGGCTACCTTCAAAATAATTGCGGTAACATATGGGGAAGTCGGGGTACTACATATGTGATCTTGACAACGATACGTGATATAGTTGTCTCCGTTCATAAATGCGAGCAGATTCTTTTATTTTTCCTTTTTGGTTGTTATCTTTTTTTCATATCATCTTAATATCACTCCAATCGGCCATATGTCCATCTTCAGTAAGGGTATGTTCAGCTTGTGATAGATCAATATTTCAGGCAAGATTGATCATTGGGGATCGGACCTGGGTATTTGTAAATTGAATACCCCTGTTATATCACTCTTGATACTACGCCATGAGTTACTGGTGGCCTACCAATTATTAGTTGATATACGAACTAATTGACATTATGGGGAAGCCGAAGAATTATCCTCTTTCGTTTGTACATGATATTTGGGAACACCCTGAATAGCGAAAAAACATTATCAGCAATTTTGTGGGCGGCTATCAAGGTTACGTGTATGATATCTCACGTTTGTCACTTTTTTATCGATATGTTAATAAATAAGCGGCGTTTCTTTGTGGTTTCTATTCGCAGATTATCGTGACGACAACTTCACCTAACTTTTGATTTTTTTATTATTTGTAGGGATGAAAGGGACCACGAATAGATTCGAACAAAAACCAGCTCAACGATTTCAGACTCAAGCGGATAGTCCGAAAATCCTCGATCTGACAGCTTTGAAAATGCAGCCGAAACTATTATGAAATGAATTATTTTGGAAATGACGAGAAATTGTGGCTGGGACCAAGATTTCGAACATTTATTTTTACGGTACACCTGAAATTTGACAAGATTTTTCTCCCTGAATTTTAGAGTCACTATTTCCGACACAGAAACCGTGCTACTTCTGTTGAAAATTCACTCTCACGTCAATACCGGCTGTGGGAATAATCAAGTGTTTTTTTTTTAATTTCAATTTCAATTGTGCATGTGAAGTGCATCATTTGAATCAGTAAACTACAATTATATTTCTTCTGGGGAATAATCAAGTGTTTTTTTTTAATTTCAATTTCAATTGTGCATGTGAAGTGCATCATTTGAAACAGTAAACTACAATTATATTGTGACTATAGCCTATATTCAGGGTGGACCATTAGTGTGACGAAGGGAAATAGTTACTCTGCTATTCGACATAGAAAAACGAAATTTTTATAATTTCGTCAAGCAGTGGCGTAGTTACGTTAATATGTCGTCAGAGTTTTCCTCGTATTTCTTCTAAGATAGATGAAATTGGTGTGTGGCATCAGTCAGGCTTATTGATACTCAACCTAGAGGTACCTAATAACATTCCACATGCCTGAATGTGAAGGTTCCTCAGATATTTGCGAAAACCAAAGGATATGTCTTGAAGTAATATTGAGTATTGCAGCATACCATAATTGCATAATGCATGACATACTTATTAAAAACGTTACCATTGTTTTCCTCAATTGAATACATCTGTACACGTGGATAAATTTGTTATTCATAAAACGTGTTTTGTATAGACTTGGCTGTTACTTGGTGGAAATCTATTCTAAATGTAGAACTTCACGACCTATTAGATTTTCACAAATTCAATCACGACATATGTTTCGCTATCATTGCATGTTCACTTCCATGTTCATGACATATACCTCAGAAACCTCTACATTTAGTCATGTGGAATGATGTTACTTCTGTATTGAGTATCAATAAGCCTAACTGATGTCACACATTTTGACATTTCATCTGTCTGAGAAAAAATATGAAGGAAAATGTGGCGACATACGACCGTAACTACGTCACTGGTTGATGAAATTCAAAAATGAAACTCCCAAGAACTGACCTTGGTTATTCTGTAATAGTAAACCAAGTTTCAATTCTCTTTGCACATGGGTTCCGAAGAATTAACATAAATCAAAACGTTTCCGTACATTCGAAATAATCGATATAACCTATGATCTATATCGATATGATCTATTAATATTGATAATTATGATTATACTTTTTTCCAATTTTTCCAAATCTCAATATATTTGAATTAACGTAAAAAAAAGTTGTATAATCCTAATGAAATAGAAAATGAAGGACCTTCTCCATTCGGAAAAATCAATTGGATTTGGAGCCCACAATCTACTCGTTGTATTCTGCATATGAGCTCTTCAGATATCTCGCCGACAATACCTCACCGTGGGTATTTCAGTCCCACTCCTCGCTTACTGTATTTTCTGTAATGACTTTATAAAACTGTTATGCCAATTCGGTATTTTCGAAACGTACTCAAGTCTAAATTACTCGTACTTCATTCAACTCTGTTTAATTTTATACAAATTACTATCCCCTCGTGGGAATCCGGCTTCGCTTCTATGCCACCAAAACTGGAGGTTCCGAATTCTCGGAGAAAATATCATGTATCTTATCGTGAATATCACGTGCACCAGAAACCGTAAATATCACGTCTACCGAATACCGTGACTATCACGTCTACTGATTACCGTAAATATCACGTGCACCGGATACCATAAATATCACTTCCACCGAATACAATAAATATCACTTCCACCGAATACTCTGAATATCACGTCCACCGGATACCGTGAATACCACGTCTCTCGAATACTGTGAATCAACAGTATCAACAGATTTCGTGGAGCCGAATATAAAATTTGTACTAGTAGTAGTAGTTTCGAGATCGAATATACTTTTGGTTTCACCTAAAATTTGTAGTAACTTGGTGGTAATAGGTCGACCAGATGAGAAAGCTGTAGTAGGAGTGAAACAACTATTTAGCTACTTTTATCAGTACTAAAAATGTTTTTAGTTCGAAAGGAAGGGCTACTAAACGAACTACTGGCGTTGCTGGACAACCCAATAGTATTTGTACTGAATATACTACCGGTGGATATGAGGAGATTCGTGAGAAACTTCAAGTTTAGACAAGATATATGGGTATTTTTTGTGAAGAAATTACAGAATCGGATCTGCCAATTGCTAGATGTGGCTTGAGAGTGAACAAATTGCTTCTGAGCATACCATTATAAGGAATCTCCCGTGACCAGAATCAACAAGCTGCTTTTTGTCTCCAACTTTTTCTCTGTCTCTAACTTTTTTGCACTGTCAAGAAAGATGTTCGTAAAAGTAAAAGAAGACCGAGTCTGAGAGCGTCTCGTTTTTGTTGAGGGGTGACTGGGTATCGGCACTAGTTCAACTTCATCGTCGCTTTCTCGTTTAGCAGAAGTGCTTCCGTTAAGACCGCCGCTGACCTCGGTTTATAGAAACAACGTTTGTCAAATTGATTCATATTAAATTTCATAAGGTCCCTTATCTCCTACCCTCCTGGTCCATGAGTGTCGTTACATGAGGAAATACGCCCATTTCTCTGTGCGACGCGGCAATCGTCCTTTTTATGAACAGTGGCTATGACTGTCTTGAATTCCTGTGCGATTCAGAGTGTCTTAAATCTGACGCAGAACCGCTTTTGATATACTCTGAATAAATTCGCTATACAAGGTGTCTCAAATAAGGTGGCCCGTTGTTAATATATGTAAAACACTGCAAAATAAGTTGGATTTGAGGTGAGTTCAAGTAGTTCGGGTCAATACAAGGTGTTGAAAATATAAAGTATATTACCATTCTTTATGATGATGTAGAAACTGATGACAATCGTAATGAAGTCTTGCATGAATATGTTTTGGAAGCTGACACATCGCATAAATTCGTTTTCATGTCTGACTTTCATAGAGGACGTTAGTTACACGTTTCATACTGAGTGGTTTCAAACATAACTTTTTTGAGTTCAAATTTTCTGGTTCATATTTCATGTGAACATCATTCAATTTTACACCATTAAGGTACTCTTGGCAATACTTGATACAGTGTACCGTTTTATGAATATTTATGTTTGAAAATGAAAGTGATGTTAAAAAATAAGTATTGTAAAAAACAATCTCCTATTCATTGACAGACAAACACAATAACGTTATTCTATTGCTGGAGTAATTAGTTAACAAAGTATCACAAGAAAAGAATTTTTTGTATTTCAGCTTGAAACAAATGAAGGCAACTAGTATTTTTTGAATACTGATATTGAAAAAATCACATATAATCTAAATCATCTGATCGGACCTGCGATGAATTTGTAAAATGTCAATAATTGTTCGTTATATATATACTATCAACAAACAATTTGATTTTCTGTCATTTTTTATTCTTATTCAATCACCATGTATCAACTATTCAGATTTCAATACTTCAATATTTGAATTAGATATTGCATAAATTTGTATGTGGGTATTTCAGATATCGAAAAGATTCTTTTTTGAAAAAAAAAAAAATGCGTGATAGTAGTTTCCGAAATGTTGTCTCCCTCAGCAAATAATAGTTGGCCTTGCAAATTGGAATATTCTAGATTTATTCACATTCTCAAAGAGAGCTCGATGAATGTTATATCACAGATTTTTTTTTTCAATGGAATCGTTGAAAAGTTTCGTATTAAGGTGGTGTTTCGGTTTGGAATCGCACACACTATATGTACCTATGTACACACTGTATAACCTCCACGTGTCCTGAAATTAAGAAAAAAATACTCTTAATGAATAATTCTCACAGTCGGTGAATATTTTCAATAAAAATGAGTAGCATTGTTGTTTTCCTAAAATTCATTGAAAAGATCATCTACAGAGAGTCCGTTTGACATGCTCCACCATGGGGCTCTCAATTATCATAAGGATACAAGGTCGGTCAAGTTAGGACAAGGTTGGGCATTCCATACATATAATTTTCCAGCTACTTTCTTTTTTAGAATGGAGGAGAGAAAATCCCACGAAAAGGTGAAAAGTGAAGGCTCAAAACGTGTTCTGATAACGTCCTAATTTATAATGATAAGTTTGATAAGTTTTTGGTTCAGGCTTATAAAAATAAAAACGAATGTCACAATTTTCAGATTTCATCCAGATAATTCGAAATGGAAAAATAACATATTAACATAAACATAAAACGGGCACCCTGTATATCAGTTTCAAAATTCTGGAAAAAAATCATTTTAGATTCATGTATAATTACAGGTGTGGCTTCATGTTTACTGGTCAATGTATTGAAATCAAAACAAGTTTTGTTCAATTGTCTATATCTTCAAATTATTATATTTTTCTATTTGTACAAATAAAGCTATTTTCGTTCAACAACAATTTCATTTCATACACTAAACGATTCCCCACACCCACAAGTTCCTTTTATATTGGGATTATTGAACACAAATTCCGAGCTGAGTTTGTTCTCTACATAATCCATTTCAGTACCTAATAAGGTCAGTTGTGCTTTTTTATCGATGAACAATCGAATTCCATCTTGAATGACTTCTTCGTCCATTTTGTCTGAAACACGGAAAACCAAGTTTTTAATCAATGGCAAATGTACAGGTTCGAAGACAAAACTCTTTTTTTTTTCTGAACCTTTAGAATTTTCCGTAAAAAAATCGAAATTATTTCAGAAAATATCATTTTGACATGTGGTCAACTTTTTTCAGTGGAAGACCCTATATATAATGCCATATCTAAAAATACCTATTTTATCCTATTCCAAAAATATACATGTACTTTATTCCATCTATCCGTTTTCCAAATACAGTGTGTCCAAGATAAGAATAAACAGCATGGGGATATCGGAAACGGTAAGTGATACGGTGTCGATTAAATCAGAGAAAAGTAGCGCATTTATGTGCCTAATAATATGCCATTTAGGAAGTTTTAATATTCCGAGTAGTTTCGGAGATATCCGAGAAAAACCTAAATTTGAGAACTTCGTTTTTATTTTCTCCTAGCTTTATTTTCAAAGGAAATGTGAAACAAATAGCACTTTGCCATGGCCACTTTTTGAGGACTACACGATAACATAAGCAGAATTTTTCATCATCAACATTATCAACTTTGTATTTTTATATGGGCCGAAACTGAAGTATACCCTGTATATGACTCAATTTTTCATTGTGAATACAGCAACGTATCACACAATATGATTTCGGAACCATTTCTCGTGCAAAATGTAATTTAGTGATTGATTAGTTTTTCTTCAATTAGATAGTATGCGCTGGAAAAATGTCATATTTTGATACATGAAGTAAATTGATTAATCCCATTTATACAAGTATCAATATAAACTTACCACTTGCCGGCATTTTTGCGCTGTTGAATACAAAGATGAGTCCCAATATCAAAAGTATAGTTTATAAATGTAATTGTAATGTAATCAATAACAAGGAGCTGATATGTATTACAGAAAATCAACAAAAACTTATAACAAGTGTTCAAATAACCCGCCATTATTTTCTAAGCACATACGTTCGTCTCACGGACGAATTTAAAACTTGAGTACACATATTCGGAAAAATATTGATGAAGGATGCAGTAGCCAATTTTACCAAACCTTCTTCATTTTGAAAATTATGATTAGAATACACTTGATTCTTGATATATCCCCACAGGAAAAAGTCTAGTGGATTTAGGTCGGGGGACCTTGCAGGCCAGGATGTATCAGTACCAATCCACTGTCCTGGGAAGCGACGGTTCAAATAATCACGAACAATTCCAGCGTAATTTGCTGGAGTACCATCTTGTTGAAACCAGCAGCTGTGAGTAACCGCCGAAGGCAAATTATCTAGAGTGTCTTCCAAATCATTTACTAACAAATTTATGTACCGCTCTTTTGTTGAATTGTTTTGATAGATAAAAAGCCCAATTACATTCGTACCCAGAATCCCAACACACATGTTGAAACAGAAACGATGTTGGGGCCTTAGCACAATGGTCAAGGCGTTTGACTTAATAACAAATTCATGTGCCGCTCTTTTGTTAAATTAATAAAAGGCCCAATTACATTCGTACCGAGAATCCCAACCCCCATGTTAAAACCGAATCGATTTGCCATTGTTGGTGATCATGCTTTCATCAGAGCAAATTATTTCGAAAGGGAAACTTTCATCGTCTTGGCATTTTCTAGTGTACCATTCACATTAGGTTCTTCGCCTTGCATCGTCACCTGGTCTGAGTCCATGACAAATCCTGAATTTATATGGATGATATTTATTTTTTCTCAAAATCAAGTGAGCGGTGGATTTGGCTATTCCGCTATTATCTTCAATAGTGCGAGTGGATATCTCAGAATTCTCAACAACGGCCTGTAACACATCACGCTGACTTTCTTCACAGGATTTTTGATGATTCTTTTAAATTGAAAACTAACCGTCTAAATATTGATTTACCAGGTTGTCGCCTCTCTGGACACTTATCAAAGTACGCACGTTCAGCATCAACACAATTTCTTTGGCACAAAATGTAACATGACAACATATCAAATTTTTCAGTATTCGAAAAGCTACCGTTTTCCTTATTCAACACAAATTAGCTACGTAACGAGAGTAGGAACGGTAATATGTCAAAAATTCTACTAAACTAAAGTATTATTATGACAACAGAACATTATGTTGTCATTTTTTCCAGCGGCTACTATCTAAAATTGAAGAAAAACATCGAACATCCTTCGAAAATAAAGCTAGGAGAAAATAAAAACGGAATTCTAAAATTTCGGTTTTTTTCGGATATCTCCGAAACTACTCGAAATATTAAAACTTTCTAAATGGCATATTATTGGGCACATAAATGCGCTACTTTTCTGATTTAATCGATACCGTATCACTTACCGTTTCCGATATCCCCATGCTGTTCATTCTCATCTTGGACACAGTGTATATGCGTTCAAATATTTTGAAAAATGTAAAATAATATTCACTATTTGCGAACCTAAAAAATATATGAATCCATCAAAACCTGTATTCAATAGTTGAATGACAACAATTGCGCCAGGTCATGTCATTTCGGATTGCACCTATGACTAAGTATGTTTCACTGGACGTTAATTTATATTCCTAATATATTTGAAAGCTTATATTTCAAGAATGGATAGATGGAGAAAAATACGCATCCATTCCATCGAAAAAAATTGACAACATGTCAAAATAAGTCCAGGAAAAATTGTGAAAATTCACCTCATCCTCACATTGACATTTTGATTAGAGATCATAGGAAATCGGAGTTAAATTTCTCACAAAGGATACTTATCATACCTAAGAAAAATCATCCTTGATGGAGGTGAAAGTACCTTTCATAATATGGAGGGCACTGACAAATGAGAATCTATGACATTTTGACTCACAGAACTACAAATTTTCAAAATGAAGTTCAAAAAGTGATATCAATTTTGGAAAGTATCATTTGTATTTCAAATCAGTCAATTGAATTTAATTAGAGGGTGATTTAATATTACCAAATTCCTCAGTTACATATTATAGTATCTTACAAACCTTCATCAGCCTTTTTTTTATGATGCTGTATGAAATATATTCGACATATTTGTAAATGAAAATTGCAACTTCAGAAATTGAAATGTTAGATTTGGAATCAATTTGATTAATTCAAAATACAATTGATACTTTTTGCAATGCAAATGGCAGGTGTCAATCGAGAAACATGGAGAGTCTCTGGCTGTAGCATTAAATATCTCCAAAGCATTTGACCGAGTTTGGCACCAAGGCCTCCTAGCGAAACTTCTATCATATGGTTGCCGCCCCAACTGTCTTTTACTATCGAGTTTTCTTGCAGATAGATCACTCTACGTGGTGGTAGACGGGGTCTCGTCTGATACAATGACAATCAATGCTGGTGTTCCACAAGGCACCAACTTGGTTGATTTCTTGGTTGTGACCTCCAGCCCAGTTCATAGCTCTGCAGATGATAGTACACTTCGTTCCGCCTTTTCCTCTAGAGCCACTATATCATCCAACGAGGCTAGAGGTGCAAGACGAAGACAGGTCAATGCTCTAAATGAGGATCTGACAAGAATTCTGAAATGGGGATCTGAAAATCTAGTACAGTTCAATGCAACTAAAACTCAAGCTTGTATGTTCACCAAGAACACACAGACATATCACACAATGCCCAATTTGATGATGTTGGGTACCACTGTTCCTATGAGGTCGTCAATATCCATGCTCAGTGTCACCACCAACAGCGCTCTCTCATGGGACGATCTCGTGAGGTCCATTGCGGAAACTGCTTCACAAAAACTTGGTTTTCTATTCCGTGCAAAGAGATACTTCACATCCCAACAACTGCTTATGATCTACAAAGCACAAATTCGACCTGTCCTGGAGTACTGTTCACATTTTTGGAGTTCAGCCCCCAAACATATGCAAAGGCTCTTAGATTCAATTCAGAAGAGAGCTATTTGCCTTTTTGATGATACAACACTCACCAAATCATTAACCTCTCTAGATCATCGTAGGTCTGCGATCTCTGCCTTTTTTATAGATCCTTCCACAGTCGGTGCTCAACGGAAATATCATCTATTATGCCACCACGTGCGATTCCTAGTAGACAAACCAGACGAGCTCAGGCTGGTCACCCCTACACTGTCAGGCTCGAGACCTGTCGAACATCGCTATACCAAGCATCATTCATTTGTGGAAGTCTTTCCTCATGCTTACAACCTCCAAACTTTCAAGAAAATTCCAACACCTTCCTTCTCTCCCAAAATTCCACCGCTGGCTAACACGATGTTCCTCGAACATTATAAGTTTCCCTTTCGTATTGTGCACAGGTAAAAAAAAATTTGAAATACAAATAGCAAGTTACCTATATTGACATGAAATTCACGATTTTTCAAATTACAATTGATCTACATTGGAATTCAACAAACAATTTTAGAATTAAAAAACTATTTGACTATTTGGAAATACAATCAGCTTTTTTCAATTGGAAAAGGTGTAGTTGTACTGACACAGATCCCAGCAAATTCTGCTAAACTTACCTTTTTGTTCAGCATAATCCAGGGTGTATGACAAACCATTACATCCCCTTTGGCGAACTCCAATTTTCAATCCTATCTGTGAATGATACAGTGAATGCTATAATGAGTTTCAACTCGAAATTAGTAATAATTCGGTGTTATAAACTAGAAATTATCCTAATTTTGAGTCATAAAATCAGCCTGAATTTCGACTCAAATTAGCTCTAATTCTGACAACGCGAAGTTAGCACTAATTTCAACTTGCAACAAGAATAAATTAGTTTAATTTCGAGTTGCATCTCAAAATTGAAAAAAAAAATATGGCATGTCCTATATATGTCCTATATATTCTCTACGAGACCAAGCTGGGAGAGAGAGAGGAGAATTGAAATGACCATAAGAAAGAAACAGAGATCAAAACATTGTATTGAGAAATACCACATTGTCAGTTATTTTCTTTTGAATTGAGTTGATAGTGTGAGATCATTCACTCAAATCTATTGTTTATTGGTCCATCAGTGTGTTGAAACAAAGAGACACAGTTTTACTTGTTGTCTCAATATTGGAAATTGGTGAATAATTTGGTTCTGAAATATCATAAATCCTCTCAAAACAGACTTTTTCAATGTCATAATAAACGATTTTCGACAGTGTAGAGCAGTGTAATAAGATCCAATTTGTACAATGAATTTCGAAATCAGTTGTTTCTTCTATATAAATCAATAAGCTTTATGCTAAAGCTGCACCACCACATCATTTCCGCGAAACTACCACTGTATTAAAATTCGAGTGAGTTGTAATAGATTGTAATTAATGTGTAGGAAATTGTGATTGAGTGTTTTTTTGGAATGGGCTGTAAAGGGTGGTGCAGCATGAGGTTCATCTCTTAAGTCGATGGAGCAAGGGTGCATCTAGTGACAAAACAGAATATCATATCTTTGTAGAAGACTAATCGAAAAAGTATCAAAACTTACAAATTCATTCTTGTCTTTCAGAATGTTCCGAATTCTACTGACGGCTGAAGGGGTCTGAAATGGATTTTTTTATTGTTGAGGTTATGCAACTGTTATTGTTCATTTTTCGACAAACTGAAATCTTACCAACACCAGTGCGGCTCGATGAGGTAATAACTTTCGTTTAACGGCCCTCACTGTAGCAGTAGCTATAGTTTTTGTTGCCATATTTTTTTTCCACATTCATCGATTCATCCTCAGAATTTCGATTTTCAAAACGATATAATATCAAGAAGTACTTACACAGAAGATTCGAACTGTCATAGTCATAGAACCTCATAGGACACTTCGCAACCCACAAGGCACAAACACTTCTAAAAACCAGAGTATATATTCGATAGGGTTACATTAACCATTTAAGTTATTATATATAGGGCTCAAGCAGAGCAGAGCCGCAGAGCTGTAGCATTACATATATCCAATAAATCACCTATCATGCTATTGAAGCGAAATCGTTGCAAAATGACAAATTGTTAGTTTTGCAGATGACACCGCAATTTCTCCTCCGAAAATACTTGGACAGGAACAGAAGTACTGCAGAAGAAGAATTTGCTCAAATAAAAAAATCGGTACATACATCACATTTTCTTGTAGAGAAATCAATTTTCAAATTCAAATCAATTGTTGTTGAATTCGTTAGAATCTCCATATACACGTGTTTTTGAGTGCTCCCTAAATATCGGCGATTTTGTATGAATAAAACCCAGTAAGAAATTTGAATTTTATACCCACATATAGAGACAGAAATTGGTTTATCATCTAGTTCTATGAGTGATTTTCTATCGACATGAAATGGAGTTGTTTCCATCAAAAGAAAATCAATTGATGAAATTCCCAGATCAAAGTCACAGTTTTTTTCACTGGTGTTTTCATTCAACAGCTGAAAAAGAAGGTAAAAAGAATTAAGTTTCTTTCTGCAACCTCCTGTGTTTATATTGTAAACACACTTCCAAGGAAAATGATACAGTCATGAAACGTGATACTAAAATATTGAGCTCATTATTCATATTATATAGCTCCAAGACGACTCCCAGAATGTTAAATTACATATGCTGCAGCAGCAAATACTGAAACATTGGCACATCCAGCCAAAATACAACCTGAATCTGAACCTCAATCAGGGAAAAATTCATCAACCCAAGCTCTGCAGTAAGGACAGTAGAAGAATATGGTTCCAAAGAAAACAAGAGACGAACAAGCGAGCACACTCATCAGAAGACAATTCTGGTTTCCAAGGAAAAAGCAAATAGAACAACACAGCAACTGAAAATAAAAAAGTGAGAATTTTCCATGAGACTCGTGATAATAACTGTTTCTTGGTAGGAGTGGACCCAAACTCAAAAGATATAGTGTATGACACGAATTTCAGGCCCCAAGGTGTGCAGTTTGACTGCTTCATTTTCCAAAAAGGAGAGCACTTTCAGGACAATCCTCGTACAAGATAACCACAGATATCGACTGTTGAAGTCTTTTTCAAGTGTAATAAAAATGTCTCACAAAACGCCATCTGTGAATGAAGGTAACCAACCTTATGCTGAACATATATATATATATATATATATATATATATATTATAAAAAATATATCCTCTGGCACAAAAAAGTGTGATTTTTCATTAGTAACCGAACTTTGGCAGAATCAAGATTATATCAATGTTATCAAACTAAAACAGTTATCTCTATGCTCCAGCTTTTGCAGAGCTACTGAACAACATGGCGGATTTGCCATATGAAAGTGATAGCTTCACTGATGATATTTGTATTTTCAATGTTGAAGGTTTCTGTGTAGAAGGGGTTTTTGAAAGCTGCTGCATCAAAGTACCCTCTAAAAAGTTAAGGATAGCTGTAGTTTATAGGCCTCCAACAGATGATCACAATTTATTTTTTCAAATTTTTAATACATTTAGTACCCTCTGAGAAGTTAAGGATAGCTGTAGTTTATAGGCCTCTCACAGATGATTACAATTCATTTTTTCACATTTCCAATGAGTTTTACTGAGTTCACTGTGCAACAATTCTGATAGGATTGTTATTGGTGGTGATTTTAACATAGACAGCTCAACAAATATTGTGAACCTAACCCTTTTTGAAGATTGTATTGCATGTTTCAATTTGAAAACAACAATTTCAATGCCAACTCGAATAACTCCGATTTCAAGAACATGTATATATAATTTTGAGAGTAACTACAATACTGAAGCAAGAGATTATGGTCTATCGGATCACCATGCAATCTACATGAAAATCAATGCTTTGTCTTCAAATGAGCCAATCAATAACACTGTTTATAGGAGGATTCATAGTGCTGACAATGTTGCAATTTTCAAAACTTCCCTGACTCAAGAAAGCTGGAATGATGTATATAGAATAACCTGCCCCGATAAGGCGATTGATTGCTTTCCTCTAATACTCTTGTACTATTACGAAATATCTTTTTCTATAAAAAAATGGAATACTCATCATAATAATATAATAATAATAAGAACAGAACTGACTGTCAGGAACTTGCTGGGCTCAGAAATCAGGTAACGCTTTTATGGAGACCTAGCTAAAAAATTAGCAGAATTCAAAAGCATCTACGAGCACTTTGGTCAAACATATAGGGAAAAACTAAGGAAAATTCAGATAGCACGTCATGATTCTGAGAAAGCAAAATCCAATAATAAAACAAAAACCACCTGGCAATTTATGATTAATAATGTTAAGATTCCAAATTGTAAAGTTACAGAATGCCCATTTTATAGATTCTTCTTCAAACTCGAATGACTCTGTGACACTAATTTTACAGATATGAATAAACCATTAAATGATAACTCTCTGTATTGGAATATTAAGTTAGGTAAGGAGAGGGCACGTTCGATCATTCACACCTAGAAATTTACAGAAATATCTGTCTTTCCGTTTTCCAGATACTTCTGATGTGTGAATTCTAACCGTGAAATAGCAGTGTTTATTTTTGTATATACACCTCTAACTTTGCATACCTGAACGCTCATCTGCTCAGGAGAAACTGAACAAAGGCGTTCTGCACTTTGACGAAATTTTACGCTTAATTATTCAATAGCGCTCTACAGAACATCGAGCGTCAAAATTGCGCTAAATGAATAGCATGTGACAAAATAGCGGCGCAACATAATAACGCTGCGATAAAATAGCGCAGACCAGAACAGCACGTCATAATGAACGAGTGTTGAAGCTGTCAGTGGCATAAAAGGCGTACTGATAATGATAGCGTACTCCACTGGAAAGTAAGAAAAGTGGTTGAGAATCCACTTTTTTAAATTATTTCTTGAAATAAAATCAGCTGTATGAAGTGAACATTGACCAGTAACTCAACTACAAGGATAACTTGTATGCAATACACCGCAAAAATTCCAGTACGCTACCAAATCTGTATTTGGCAACCAGTACCTGTTTTACAATTTTCTTTTTCAATTGAAAATATTCGTAATTAGATCTTTCGTTGGCTCTATATCCTGCGCGGTACGTCCTAAGGAATATTTCAAAATGAATGTTTGATTTTCTCGAATAGCTTGGCATGCGAAGGATGGTTGCATTAAAGAGTTTCGAATAAATAATGCCATGCTTTCACCGGTTTGTTCCTCGTAGGCATGTCAGTGTTGATTCTTTCATATAGGTCCACATCTCGGAAATCTCAGAATTCCGGAAATCACAATCGGAAATCTTGGGGGTATATCATGCAGTCTACGGCCAACGTAATTGTCTTCGCAGTAGTCGGCAATCGGCTTCAATTTCGTTTGAAAACTGGCAACGATAACTTCGCAAGCAGAGGGCACGAAGAGTTTAGCTGGTGGAGTTACTGTCTGGAGATCTGGGAAAACTGTTTTTACTGAATGTGTTCGAGGTGAAAAGTACAAGAAAAGTGTCCGCAAGTTTTAGTGTCGGTACTATACACCCTATTGGTGTGTACCATATATCACTACCTGATTTCAATCCAAAATGTTTATGAGAGCCATGAAGCCATAAGCCATCAGGGTTTCGAAGTAGTTGGCAATCGGCTTGAATTCCGTAACTTCGAATGCATACTGCACGTTCTATGCTGGAATATAACTGAATGCTTAATACATTTTGCATTGTATCCTCATTTGCTCATTATCCTTTGTATACCTTTGTTGAATGATTGGATCGGATATGCTTCCATAGATTTCGTGTTGAATGGAAATTGCAGCCAACTATTTTGGTATGAGGAGAATGATTTCTTATTGCGTTCAAAACCGCATTCTCAAAGTCACAGATTACAGTAGCTGGTTTCAACGTTGGATCTATCTCTTGTAGTTTCTCGAAAAGTCTCTCGTTACTTGATTGTTGTTTGTTGGTCAGCAAAAGCATGTACTGAAGGAAAAGCTTCTCCGACTATTGAGTAGTGAATATAGTAAATACCTGGGGAAAATATTTGGTGCTACACACTGAAAGTGCCATTCAAACACCAGTTTCGAAATTCACTCAAAAAACTATAATTCTGTTCCTAAATCCTACAACAAGATCTTATAGGAGTTCGAACTCTCTGTTCGTCAATATTTCTCTTCAATCGTTTCATCGCGAATATTTTTATATGCAATATTAACCAGAAGTTATACTTGTTTCTCATTCTTTGAATTGTTTCTCTTGCTGCATCACTTTGGTAATAGCACGACGCTTCCATCGATACCTGGCTAGTGCTGGCTTGTGAAAGGTTCCATCTTCCGTTGACCTTGGCCATGTTCTTAATTTTCTCCAATAATCCAAAAACTTCTTTTTCAGCGTCATTTAGACCATGCTATGGGAAGTTGTCGATTTTTTGGAGTCGCCACAAACTGCCAATCTATCTTTACAATATTTCTTCGTATACCTCCAGGAAGTGGAAGTGAGATGTTCTTTATCTTTACTATACCAGTATCTTTCATGGTTGCAGAATATCAATACGTTTTGGGCGCTATTACGTCGCATTGCCAAAAATCCGAGTGCTGTTTAATACCGCGCGATTTTGACCCCCTGTGAAATGTCTGAGCGAGGTGATCTTCAATAACTTCTTTCAATTTTCTATGGAGTACGCTATCATTATCAGTACTCCACTTTTCACACTGACAGCTTCAACACGCGGCTATGTGTGTGACACACTATTCTAGACGGTAGTCGGCGCTATTAAGTCGCAGCGCTATTTTGTCACATGCTATTTTGTATATGCTATTTTTTCGCTCGCGAATTTGTCAAGCCCAAATTTTATATGAATGAATTCAGCAAATTTTGAAGTTATACATTATATTGGCAACACCGCAGCGCTCTGGTTTATTCGGAGACGTTGGCCCGAACAGTTGGAACGAAATGTGGCTGCATCGATGTCACACGATGTGGTCTGAACGAGATGTGGCAGCATCGAGATAAACTCCTTTTCATGTGTTAATGCTAAACTCTTTTTATTTTGTTAACATATTCTGTGGTTTCAACTGGCACTGCTGCTGGAATGTGAATTAGTTCCGCCGCCGGCTACGTAGACACTTTGATATTTTATATTTATATATATATATATACATATATATCTGTATATTATTGAAGTTATCTATGTTTTGAAGTGTGAATGGCAAAAACATCTGTACTTCGGTGAGGTCATTGACAAACTCTCATTGTTATAATTATCGCAAGGAAATCACGAATTTTTTCATCATCTCTCACAAAAGAGCAAGATGAGCTTCCTATTGTAAGTTTTAGTCTGGCTAGCAGATAATAACGTTCTTCTGGTAACTATAATCATTACAGTGGAAGTCGTTCATCGAAAACATTCAAGCCTAAAAAGAATATACCCGAAGGAACCCATCAGTATGAGTTAATGAAGCATGCAGCAGCTACTCTCGGCTCTGGAAACTTGAGACTAGCTGTGATGCTGCCCGAAGGAGAAGACTTGAATGAATGGGTTGCAGTGAATAGTGCGTTATTTAACATTAGGTATTTAGTTCAATCAAATGGTGGTTTTTTCCGTAAAAAATGGTGAATTCATACACGACTAGTCCTAGCTCAACTCAACCAGAAACTTGAGTAGAAGAATTTTGTTCCTTATATTAGTCAATCAATCAAAAAATGCTCAATTAATGAACACAAAATACTGTTGTTGCCGAGATCTGACTCTCATGGTTCGATTCATAATTTTAGTGTGATATCAGTTGGTTAAAATAACAGATCTATCAAATTAAAGAGTAGTCTCTTCGAGAGTTCGGTGGGGATCTGATCTTGGTCCTTCCCTCTTCCTATTTATAACTGGTCAATTTACTCTCTCTGCAGACGATACCACTAAACTGTGGAAAGGCAAGAAGACAGTGGACTTGCATGATCTGATAACAGCAGATTTGAAAACCAATAATAATAATTATAATTAAAGAAGTGCTTTATTAATCATAACAAAAACAATATGCAAATACAATAATTATAATAATAATATCTTCAATTTTCAAATTAAAAAGTACAGTTGTTGCAATACTGTTACAATGTACAATAATTGGAGAAGTGTCGTCATAAGCATAGCATTAATACAAAATCGTAAAGTCGGACAAAACTAACAAGTAAATAAGTAGATATAAAATTAATTGAATAATTTCTTATCATAGCAATATAGAGGGTGAGTCAACTATATCATGAATATGAATAAGCTTTTCCTAGTCTATAATTTACAGTTTTTAGATAAATTCCTGAAAAGTGTAACAGTTCATTTGAAGCAGCCGTTTCTTTAGCCTATATTTGAACACATGAGAGCTGGGAGAATCCTTGATATCTTCGGGAAGAATATTGTAGAATTTACAGCCATTGAAATCTACACTTTTTTCATACTGTGCTGTTCTATGAGCATTTGAAAACAAAAGATTCTTAGAGCGAGTATTGTGGTCATGTTGATTTGGTTGATAGTCAGATTTATGTCTAAATACATATGCACGAGATTCTAATATATATGTGCTGGCCACTGTTAGAATTTTCAGTTCTTTGAATGCATTTCTGCAAGACTTCCTGCATCCTAGTTGAGCAGTTATTCTTTTCACATATTTCTGTATCAGGAATACCCTTTGCACAGCTGCAGCAGTGCCCCAGTTCAGAATACCATAACAAATGTGGGAATGAAAATTGGCGTGATTCAAAGTTTCCAATAAATTGATACTACAGTGATTGGACATGAACCTAATAGAGAAACAACATTTTTTCAATTTGGTACAAAGTGCTTCAATATGAGGATGCCATGACAGTTTTCGGTCCAGAACAATTCCCAGCATGTTTACTGTTTCAACTGGGCTTTTCATTCCTTTTTTCAAATAAATCTCTGAGTTGTTTGGGCTGCGATAAGAGAATAAGATGATATTAGTTTTGCCTTTGTTGAGTTTCAAATTATTACTTTCTGACTAGAGGTTCATTTTTCTGTAAATATCTGCTGTGGTTTCCCTCAATCTTTCCATGTTTGCTTCTATTATTAGTATATTAGTGTCATCTGCATAACTGGTAACAACTGTTATGAGATCGTAAGCAAACATTAGGAAGAATAGATAGATAGATAGATAGATAGATAGATAAATTTATTCAAAGAATTGTAAATTTACAGTTACATGTATATCAAAGGTGATTGGTATTTTCATAAAATTTTTCTCAATTTTAAATGCTAATGACTTCCTTATTTCAAAGGAAAAGACCATTAAATTCTCAAACTACTCGACACGGATTATTATTCTCTATTGATATGTTACAGCATACCCTATGGCTAAAATGAATATTAGAACCGCTCATTCGACTTGTGTGTATTATCACAAGTGTGTTTCAGGTGTTGTTAAATTTCGTATTTGATAAATAATATGAATAGTTATCAATTGATGAATTTGTTGTTGATATCAAACATCAACATCACAAAAATATGCAATACGAAAGTGAAAAAAATTAATCAGTTCTAAAAAAAATGCTCGAAATTTCGCCCGTTTTGTTCAGGACACATAATTATTTTCTTTTGAACACCTTCAGTCGTCGAACTTCAGATTATTCTTACGGCAATTGTGAAAAACATCCAAATAATCGCTGACTGTTGAATTTCAAGAAAAGAGTTATCACCATCGAAGTTATTCATTAACAGTGTGAAAGAAGGTTATCTTCTTTAAAATATGTAATTTAAAACCATCCAAAGCATACTTGTGACAATACACAAGAGTGGAATGAGCGTTTTCTCCACATTGTCAGTAATATCTCTATTAATATTCATTTCAGGGTATACAGCTATAGAGCAATGTTTATTTTCCGAATAAGTTTGTTGAAATGTAATTTCGGATGATTTTTTGTCAATCTTGTATGAACACGTTCAAGCACGAAACTTAGAAACTTGAGCGTGTTTCAAGAAAGTCTTGAGTTAACCAACTTTCAACTTGCAAATTAGATACTGCGCATGTTCAAGAATATAAATATTATTTTTTCAAAGTTTCGAGGTGAGAATATGAGAAAATTGTGGTTAAAACTCAAAACTGATACCACCAAAGCACTCTAAGGAATTTGTCATTATGAATATTTTATTTCACATTGTTCATATACCTTCGGTACCTGTACCTATACGTGTAAGGTATTCCATTATTATTGTAAAAAATCCAAGGGTAGATTCCTTCCTCAAAAATGAGAAATAGTTCTCAAAAATTTTTTTCCAAAGAACCAAAGTATTTGAAATGCAGGGTGTCAAAAATTTTCAAACAAAAGAAACGATCTTGAACAATATTTTAAAAAACTTTCCTTTCGATATCCTTGAAATTTGGTAAGTTTGTTTGAGTTGAAATGAGTTCAGTGGCAACAGAAGAAATAGCAGTTGAAATAGCGTTCAAGTGTATTGATAACTCTGAAGGTTGAATACAGTGACAATTTTTTTTATTGACAGTACTTCTGCAATGTCAACTAACGCAGCATACAGGACGATTGTATTCATGTTCTGATTCATTTTTCAACACTCCTGAACAAAATTTCCGGATCGAAGTCCTGACATTCTCTTCAGATATTCGAATCTTTGCTTTGGAAGCTATTGAGTTAAAATATCTGCGATCTGTACTTCACCAGAAATGTGGTCAATATTGGAAAGTCCTTCAAAATATTTATCTCTTATGAAATTATACCTGACATCAATATGCTTGGTACGCTCATGACATTCAGGGTTCCTCACAATTTTCACTGCACTTGCATTATCAATTTTCAATAAGGGAGCAGATACGTCCTTTGTGGAAATTTCATTAATAGATAGTAGATAGACCAACTGAACGTTGCTTTTGACTAATCCAAGTGATGGCCCCATCATTCACACACAAATGATGTTCTTTTTCGTGAATTAACATCACCGGCATAATTTAAATCACTGAAAATCTCGAGTTCGAAGATTCCAGGTTCATATTTGATTCCATATCCAGCTCTACCAAACAAAAATTCAAATATGCACTTCACCTAAGACCAGTGTTGAGATTTTGGATTAGAGAGAGCTTGTGACACAGAATCCACATCAAAAGCTATATCTGGCCTACTGACTACTGCCAAATATAGTAATCCACATACCACTCCCCCATCGAATTTACACTTTTTCTCCAAAATTCGCTGGGTATATCGTTCTTGATGCATGAATATCCCATCAACAGTTTGAGAGATTTGTATTCCAAGAAACATTTTGTCGGATTCCAAAGTGATTTTGAACCCTTTCTTGAAATCAGCCAATCAATGGCCCCTTGATGACTTCCAGCGATGAGACTGTCATCCACATATAACACCATTAGAAGTCTCTGTGTACGGCTTTGACTATACAGACAAGGTCATGCTGAACTTTGTATCATATTCAAGAGGAAATTAGCGAATCTGTGCTTGTGACCGTACAAACTCCTGAGCAACTTGCAGACACGCCCACTTCCATCATCGTATCCTCGAGGTTATTTCATGAAAATTTCTTTCTCCAAAGAACCATCCAAAACTGCTTCTTCCAGTTCGAATTGTTTCGTTAACAAATTTTCTTCACAGTTCGCAGTTCTAGTGTCAAATCGTGCTCCTGGTGAAAATGTTTCATGATAATCTACACCTCTAGCCAACTATTAGAGATTGCCCTTCTTTTGTTTGGCAGATCAACCAATTCTCAAGTTGCATTTTCCACGAAAGACTTGATTTCATCTTCCATCGCAACTTCCCAATGAAATGCATCTACTGATTGTAAGGCATTCTAAAGTGTATCGGGTACATTATGGCTTTCAGCTATCATTAAAAGAGCGTCGAAATGGACAGGTTTCTGCAATGTTAATCTATCTCTGAGATCCCTTGCATTTTCCACTGATTCCCTATCTTGATTATTCACAAAATGCATTGTTTCTCGCTTGTCTCCTGTTTCTACTTTAGCCAACAAAGTTGCCTCTGATACTTTTCTTCTCCCACTTTGTCGCTTCTGTTTCGGAACATGCACAAAACAGTCAATACCGAATATCTTGAAATGATCATCTACTGGTCATTGTTCGCCTACCCACAACTCTATAGGACATTTTCTATCCACACTGGTTTCAAAATATTGTCACGAACGGAAAGACCCAGTATACCGAGTTCGTGAAAAAAACAATTAATACCCAGTCGATAAAAGTTATTTACTCTTGGTATGTAATAATGATCTATCTGATTTAACGATTGTACGATTTCCTAACTCAGCAGCACTATTTTGCACCGGTTTATAAGGCATTGACATTCGACAACTAATCCTTTCTTTCCATTTTTTCGATCAGCTTCATTATTGAACTCCAAACCGCCATCAGTAAATAGCTCTTTGACAGATGCTTTAGCTTCAGCTAAAGCTTTGTCTTTAGCTTTCTTGTCTCAAGATTTGCTTCAACTTTGGATTTTATGTGCTAAAAATTAACCACCCTGTACTTCGTGAGAACATCTTTGAAGTTCAAAAACTGCTCCTACAGACTTTGTGTGCATGGGTCAAGAATTTCAGCACGTATTGATGCTCCAGGAATTCTAGATCTATCTGGACGATGACCGCAATACCCCTCTGATGTTTGCCATACATGCAGGAATCGCAGAATTCCTTATCTACTACAACGTGGATTACACGTCATGCCATTCATGCCAGAGTTGCAACGTATCTACAACTATATTTGCTTTAGCAATACCTGCAGGTATCAACACGCGCATATGTATTCTAGATAAAACTGAAAACAAACTTTTGCATCTTCTTCCCCTCATTTCTGCAGACATCTTTCAGAAATTTCCTGGCTCATTTTTCTACCACTAGTATTTCGACATTTTCATTTCCTTTGCCAATTGCTGACAATTTGCTGTCCATTTCCGATCATTACCGATTGCTGGGTAGCAATTCTTAAATATTGAAAACCAATCCCTACGCATACATTGATGTGTAGCACCTGAATCTGCTATCCATGCATCACGATCATTGATTTTCTGGTAATAATGTGTAAATCCCATAAAAGCTCTCCCATAAAAGTCTCTGTTGGTTTGACAATTTCTTTTGATATGTCCACTCTGACAGTCATAATAGGTGAAACTTTTCTTCTCTCTTGTTTTTAGATATCGACATCTGACTTGCCGCTATGTTTGCAGTTTTCTCCACAATATCAGAGTAGCTATGTTCTTGACGGATTTTGTGGATACAGAGTCGTTCTCTCCAGAGACTCATTTTGCGTTGCTTATTTGGAATATACTCCCAAGCATCCATGAACTTGAAATATTCTGCTGCCATAGTGTTGAGAATTCTATTCAAAAATATGGATTCAGGAAATTTAACTTTATCCTCTTTCCATGGTTCATCCTGTAGCTCCACCCAAATCTTCTTCAGCACCGCGGCATGCTTAGCAACACTTAGCAACCTTTTGTCGAACGGCAAAAACTAATTGAATAGCCTAACTTGACGTTGTTCAGTCCGTTGCTCAAAAACTCTCTGCAGCTTTTCCCACATTTCTTAAGTCGTGATAAACAAGTTAACCAACTATCTCATTGATGCAGTGGGAGTGGAGACTAAAATATTTTCGGCAGTATGCTCAGCTGCCATTTTCTTTTTGAACTCTACTTGTAATTTAGCTGTAGCCCTATTACTCATCTCCACCAAGTGTACCCTCAACAGCCTGCATACCGTCACACGCTTGTAACTGGATCATAACTTGGAACTTATAATCAACCCAATTTGATTGACCTTCCAATTTGTCTATCACTACCTTCGAGATCTCCATAATTTAGTTCTCTTCTGCTCAAGATTATTCTTACTACATCAAATATATCTCTGTTACAGCTCAACTGGGCCCATAACCAGTTGAAATGAGTTCAATGGCAACAGAAAAAACAGCAGTTGAAATAGCGTTCAAGTATATTAAAAACTCCGAAGGTTGAATACAATGACAATTTTTTTTTATTGACAGGACTTCTCTAATGTCAACTAACGCAGAATACAGGGCGATCCTATTTATGTTTTTATTCATTGATTATTCAACATGATGAAAATATTGAACAAGATGATTCATTGTTATTTTGTATTCACTTGGTTCAAGAGCATACAGAGAAATGATATTAATTTTTATTTCTGGAATGAAGCAAGATAAGCTAAAAATCAACGATACAAAAAAGTACGAGAAAATACGAAGAAGTTGTATCATGAATTGCTCAATCTTTCAAAATATTTCACTTTGGAAAATATAGTGGTCTCCTCGATGTCGTCACATTTGTCACTGGGATAATTCAAACAATTCCAATGATATCAGAAGTAAATATCTTGTTAGTACATATTTGAAGTATTTTTTCATGAGTTAGATAAAAACCTGTTTCATAGAAAACCTGTATTTGGGAAACTACGTGTCTTGGGAAAACAAAATATGATAACAATATTCTCATATTTTGCAAGGAATCTACCTCTGGATTCTCTTACAATATTAATGAAACACCCTTTATAATATATACATATATGTTAAGTTGTGCATGAACACCTATTACGAATTTTCAGGTCTTGATTGATGACTTGAGTTTAGACGTGCATGAATTCACCAAAAATTGCGAAACATTTTTTCTTAGCGAATTCATATGTTTTTGAGCTTGCTGAATCCGAATTTCAAGTTTGATGCCTTGTAGGAAGTTGGCAACAAAAATCGCCAGTTTACGTACTTCTTTCAGTTTTTCGCTTATCTCAAAAACTATGCATTTTTCTAGATAAGTAGATAAAATTCGCTAAAAACTATATGCTCAACTTTTGTTTCTAGAAATCATCAACAATACCTACTCACAACGCAATTATACAATTGAAAAAAAAATACAACAAAAACCTTGATACCAGGTGAAAGTACATACGTTGCGAGGAAGCAAAGGGAAAATTACAAAAAATCCTTCAAAGCCCTACTGCCACCTGTATATCTTCCATCGGCGCTACATTTTCGATGTGTTACGCTTCAAAGATGTTGTTTTGAATAAATTATTGGCAAAGCAGACTCATCAGTGAACTCAAGAAGAAAGTTTCCGTAAAACACACCTATCGAATGCTTCAACAATACAGCGCAAGTGCCAGAAAATTGATTGAATCTTTTTTTCAAACTTTCCATCTCTTTAATATTCTGTCACAACCAGCAGTTCCTTTTTTTTTTTCAAATGAAAAATAATACGATATCTTTCACATCACAATAATGATGTTATATATAATATTTAATCTCTATTTAATACAGGCTGAAGGACCACAGTCGATAGCCTATTGGGTAGCCAATAAAACACGTTTATTATTATCATTATTTATTCAATGATGAAATTATGAGACAATCAGAAAATAAATAAACTCACACTATACTTTCACATAATCTCTAAACGCATAGTCAATACTTAACTTATACCTAAATCATACAGTAAATAAAACAAATAATCTGATGCTAACTTTAGTAAAACTAAAATTATGATTTGAGGAACCTTTTTAACATTTATTTGAAGAATTCAAGTGTCATACTATGTTTCATTTCTTTGGCAATTCATTTAGACTTCTGGAAAAAACAATATTTTGGGTGGATTTCTTCAAATAATGTAGAATGTGAAAATGTTTTCTCTTTCTCGTTGTATTTTTCGTGTACATCTGCATTGTATAATATTATATCCTGTAAATATTCAGGGGTCATACCATTTTCAACTTTGAAAATGAGACCATAGTGGACAGTATGACATGATTGGTGTGAGTCTAGTACATCCTCAAAGTGTTCTTATACTTGTGCTTTTCAATTTCTGCAGCCTATTCATTTCATTGAGTTGCAACTCGAGTTGCAATGTTCTCTGAATTTCATTTTACTACTGTCATGATCACTCTTGAATATTTATATTTCGTGACTTTCTCTGTGGTTTCTTCTCCAATGCTATCTCTTAGTATTACTTATATTCGTATCAACTTCTTTTTTTCAACATTTACTCTCAACAGATTGGCACAGCAGTATCTACATACATTTTCGAAAGTATTATTTAAGCTAAAATTTTTATTACATCACCTCGAATTTTTTCGTCTATCGCACGCATGTCGCGTTGCAGCCCTATCGAGAACGGAATAGTTCGTATCAGGAGAGAGGATCGACTCTGATTCAACCAGACGAAAATATTTGAATTCCATTTCTAAGACGGAATTGGGAAATAAGTATTAAGAATGCAGAAACGTTTGAGGGTTCCCAATACTAATCTCCATTTTTGAGCATAAGTTCTATTTCGTAGAATAGTTTGTTCCTTCACTATTTAGTATTACAATATTTGACACTGAAAGATCAGAAAGTGTTCTGCTGACACGTTTTTTTTTCATCGAAGTGGAATTGATATTTTTGATTCACAATCATAATCAGGTTGGTATTTGAAAAAATGATTTTGATGATGGTTTCACGAATACGAATCGTAGAAGAAATATCAATATCACCACATTAAAAGTAAATACAAAGAAGTATTTTTAGTAATTTTCCCGCTTTTAATGGGATTTTCTCTCCTCGTTTCTAAAAAATAGAGTAGAAGTTATTAAAACTTATTGCAATATATTTGTAGTAAGGACAGATTCGTTCACGAAACGTCCACCAAGATAAGTAGAGGTTTTATTCTTATTAAATATATTTGTATTTCCAATTTTTTTCAAAAACAAGGTGTCACTGACCAATAGAGAATTTCTCTTTTAGGTATCTAAAGGTTTAATTTCAAGCGCAGTGACATTTTGGGACAGATCCTAAATCTTTCTAAATCTAAAAATCAATAATTTTTAATAACTTCTACTCTATTTTCTAGAAACGAGGAGAGAAAATCCCATTAAAAGCTGAAAAATTAATGTACCACCTCCTCGAAGAACTTATAGACAGTATTTAAGTATTTTTAGTGTTTTATACCTCTTATAAATGGTGAAAAATAAATAAATATAAAAATAAAATTGGTTATCAAAATATTCACTTTTTCAGATCTAACTGGAAAACTGAATAGTTTTGGAATTCTTCAAAGACTTCAAAGAACGGCTGTCTGAATGCTCAACTCTTTTCCCATTTGACCGAATTTGTGTCCACCGTTTCAGAGATTCCCGTTCTGTGCATCCTTATCTTGGACACACTATATATTGTGATTTGTCTGGATAAACTTTTAGCCTTCATTTATTGAACCAAATTACGGTCCTATCCACCATACGGTTTTCAAGAGTGTTGAAGTTGAAAATTCTTGAAAATTCCTCTCATTCAATATTTTCATGTATACAACAATACATAAATGAATGAAATGAATAAAATTGTCGAATGGCCTTAATTATTCGGACATAGAGGAAAAATACGCCGTCCCATTTCAAGTAGGGCGAATTTAATGTACGTTCACGTGACATAAGGGTTTTTGTTGATAACATGTATATTTTTCTAGTTATAAATGTAGATCAGACTTTTTCGCAGTAGGACCAAAAAAATTCAGCGGGCTCTATCGTGTGAAAATCGCTCATCAAAAAACAAAAATGATGGATGGATGGATGGGTGATGCGTTTTGTAGGAAATTTTATCTACTTCAATTTTCTATTGAATGGTTACCTCCAAAAGAATCATAATATCCGAGATATTAGCGAAAAACTGAAAATAGTGCGAAAATTTCGAGGATTTTGCATGTTTCACAATGTAAAAAGTCAAATGTGCTGGAAAGTTTGGACATGAGGGAATAATGTGCGTTCTCGTGGTATGAAGGTTTAGGGGCATGATTGGACGTTATAGAAGTTTCCGCAGAGAGGAGAAAACCTCTTTTTCTGCGCGCTTAAACGCTAAATGTGCACATCAAAAAATCAAAGTGGGTGCTTTTTGTAGGGAATTTGGCCTACTTTGATTTTGTATAAGCCCGTTCATCTTCGGAAAACGCACCAATTTCGAGATATAAGCAAAAACCTGAAAGAAGTGCAAAAATTTTAGGTTGATTGTGAAGTCAGCGAATTTGAAATTCGGAGTCATCACCTGAAAAACCATGTCCACATTAATTACTCACCACCCCTGTAACATCCCTATAAAATCGATCGATTTTGAACAACTATTTTTTGTTGGGTGGGTATTTGAAATGATTATCCAACAAGAGGATGATTTTGTATTTGAGGTGTAATTGTGGCCTACTACGACCATTTTTATGGACCTAATTTTCAGAATGTACTAGTAGAATTTTTTTCCACAAAAAATAATGAATGAATGAGATTGAAAATAATTACTCCACCACATTGAAGAATACCATAAACTAATTGGGACTGAACTAGATCGAAATATGATCCAAATTATGAATGCTCCATATGTGTTTCAAAGGTTTGAATTTAGGTATCAAGACAGTATTTTTTGTCAAGACATAATCAACACGATTATCCCACCTCAGATCATTGTCGAATCAGTTTCATGAATAATAATTCTCTCTCTCTCTCTCTCTCTCTCTCTCTCTTGATTTTGATAAATAAATATAGTTGGCCAAGAATACACGATCAACATAAAGTCACCCTCTTGATGGATAAGCATTTCAAATATCTATTCAACATACGAGAGTTTTTCAAAATCGTTCGAATAACATAGATGTTACAGGGTTGGTAGGTCCTTATCATGGACACACTGTAGAACGGTTGCGAAAAAAATCTTCCACAAATTCTTTACGAAAACGACATTTTTGATCACCGATTGATTGGACTAATTTCAGAACGGTGTAAATCTAATCATTTTGTTTGTAGCCGTGGATTTTTTCAACCAAATCAATATGCTTTACGGCACCATAACGGAGTTCTGTACGGAAGATAGTTGTCCGATTATGTCTGCAGGACCGAAATATGAGTATCATTGGGCAGACGGACACACCGTAAAAAAGCCCATCAAATGTTCTGCCCCGAAGTATATCGATTATTTAATGACTTGGGTGCAGGATCAGTTGGATGACGAAACTCTGTTTCCTTCAAAAATCGGTTAGTATTATGAGTTCGACAATGACTACCAGTCGTAGTTCAAATATATCTACTTGTATTTCCAAATGGTCATTTGAATTTCAAGAAGTATCAATTTCATCATTATATCAATAATCAAATCAATTTCAAAAAGCGTTGTTAATTTCAAAAAGTATCAATTGTCAATTGAATTAAGTTAGAAATGTGTCTTAAAAGTTAGCAAAATTATTAATTCTATTCATTAGTCAAGTTTGGTACATCTTCTCAATGCTATAATTGTGAAACTACTGAATGGTAAATTCCAAAAATACTATATGTATATATCTAATGTGTAGTGTATTCTCTTTGGGTTCTATTGAAGAAGACTAGCCATTTGAAGATAAAAGTATTAATCTCCTAATTATGGTTTCACACTAATAATAGACAAATAGTGTCAATTATGTCAGATGAATGTTCCGAAATTCGACTGGAAGGTCAATACTGTAGCAGTGATTTTCAATGTACTCAGGTGAATCATGACAAGACTATTGATGTTAGTCCAGGGATCAGCAAAAGAAAAATCACCTAGGGAACAAAATAGAATCAGCAATGAAAAAGTTATTGGAGAAAGTCAACTCGATTAAAGTATATATTTACCCCTGAAATGCCCTGAAGATAAATTCCACGAAGCGAAGAGGAATTTCAAGAATTTAAGTCAATATCTGAGAATGACTGGTTCTTCTGATTCTCAAGCAAGTCTTGAACCACAGGAATTCACGAAAGTTAATCATATTCATGATCATAAATCCAAAACTAGGAATGATTGTAATCCTCATAATGTTGAAAATGATGAAAACCATTTCAAACTCAACACCTTCTGAATATCTGTTGAAAGCAATCTCGTTATTGAGGTAAATCATCCAAGAAAAAGAAAAAAAAAAGGGAAAAAGACAATGTTATCCTAACATTGGAAGAATTTGACTCATTGTGGAAAAATAGTTACGATGAACTAAAAAATACTTCTTACGAGGCAAAAAGCATGGAAACAACCTTGGTTGAAGTCGAATAATGTTTCGAAACCATCAAAAAGTGCATCATAATTGCCTCAACTTCAAACCTATGAATCATATTCAGATATCATGAAAAAATAACAAAAATACCAAAATGTGTACCATAAGTTTAGTTCTTCAGCCACAAATATGCATTTTCCTGTGAAAAATAAAATGAAATTACAAAATAAAATAAATCCCAAAAATCTCAATATTGCTATCAATTCAATAAAAGAAGTAAAAAAGGAGAAATGAAGATCAAATGTAGGAGAGAAAAAGAAATAATTTGTATTACCACTATAAATAGTGGAATAAAAAAAGCAAAATCCTTAAATAGTTCTTCAAGGGATGGGATTGGATAAAAAAATGCTTAGTTTGAATTCCACCAACTGATGAGAGAAGAAAATATATTCATAAGTGAAGATAAATTCCTGATAAATCATATCAAGTTTGATGAAGGTACGGTATTTATTTAAATAACTTATGTCATGTGTGTACTGAAAATATGGAAGTAGCTCTGAAGCCCTTTTTTCCTTCTGGCCACCTGTAATTAAATACTCTGTCAACTTTTTATAAATGAAGTCACTAGATGACTGGTGAATATTTTTTAAAAGAAAATAGTGGGTCTTTTTCACTATTAATTGAACATATGCTTCTATTTTAGAAGCTCATTCATTATTTTCAGATGAAATTTTCAGGGAATTATCAACAATGTGTCGGCCACTACAATTTTTTTTTCATGAAGTATATAGAATTGAATATTGATACCGCATAAGCCTAGTGCGAAATTTTTGTAGACGATCATCTACGTTTTTGGTTTGTAAAATTTGGGTAAATGGTTTATGATCTGTTTCGAGCACAAATTTCGAACCAATCATAAATTTTTTAAACTTTTACACATGCCCACATCAGCGCTAAAGCTTCCCGTCTGATTTTTGCATAACGGCTTTCAGTGGATGTGAGAGTGCGAGAGTCGTAGGCAACTAATTCTTGCTAATTTTTTTCATTTAATTGCATCAGAGCAGACCCCAATCCAAAAGACGACTGCACTGACTATGACCTATTTTCCTGGATCGAAGAAGGCAAGAGTTCATTAGATAATAGATATTTTAATGTATCTAATGATTTCTGCTGTGACTTTCCCCATGTGAACATAACATTGTTTTTCAACAACATAGTAAGAGGTTTAAAGGAGGATGACACGAATCGAGCTGAAAAATTACAGAACTTACAGACAGCATTCCCGAAAGTTGAAATACTTTTGTTTAATTAGCACGGCTAGGAAAATTCGAAATTGTTTCTATCCGTAATGGATCGATAGCAATACAATTTTTTGAAACAACATGCCCAAGGTGATCAAATTTCTGTACGCCATTAATGCATTTTGATTTGTTTATGGTAATGGTCTCGATTACAAAACGTGAAAGAATTTCACGTGGAGTATCATGCTGTTCTATGAATTGATATATCATCTACATGAATAATGACATTTTTAATCATAAAAAATTTTTATCATAAAAATTTTTTGAAAATTTCATACTGAAATATTCAGGAGCGCAAGACCTTCCAAGTGGTGATCTGCGCACGATAAATCGCCAAAATGAGGTTATGAACGTTGTGAGGGGTTGTGATTTCTTAGAAAGTTTTATTTGATTGAACACAGAATTTGCAATAAGTTTTGAATAAAAATTAGAGCCATGCAATTTTGCAAGTGAGGTTACAACTTTGATAATCGGAAAGTGTGGACGAAGATCATTTTTGTTGAATTGTGTATAATCACCACATATTCTTACAGAGTCACCCTTCGAAGCCATCACTATGGGTGCAACCCAAGTTGTTTGTTCTTCAACATCTTCGATAATCTTCTTCACCAAGTAATAGAATTGGAACAACTCTTGGACTCGACTGTACAAACGGCTTTGGGTTTTGAGTTAATTGAATATCAATTTCATCCTTGAAATTACCTAGTTCATCATATACATTATGAATTTCTAGTGCCACATATACTTTTGAACTTTCCTCAGATTCATCAACTATGGTCATAAGGTTACCACTTTTTGATTTGCAAAATATTTTCTTCAATACCTGGCCTCCCTAATAAAGGCACTCATGAGAGCATCCCCTTTGGAAGAGATATTTTCTGATACACCTTCTCAAATATTTACCATCAGGTCCAGAAATACAGTCGTTACAATTTTTCAGCATAGATTCTTTTATAAATGAAAAGGGTATCAATTCATTTCATTACCACATCAAAATGTAAATGGGGTATAATTCATTCACATTTCACATTTGTACAGCTTGTCTCAGAAAAAAAAAACTATGGAAACATCATAGAAAATACTGTCTGTAGTTAATTTGAGGAGGTGGTATTTTCTGGGATCTTCTCTCTTTGTTTCTAAAAGTGAAAACCTATAGAAAGTGTAATAATAATAATTTGGTCTTGCTGCAGTCTGATGGAGTAGTTGTCTGCTGTGTAGTGCGAATAAAAATTCTGTTATAAATTGAATGCGTGCGTCTATAAAACAGAAAATTTGCATAGTCCTCCCATAAAAACCTTGGTTGTGAATGGCATAAGTTTTGCTTGTAGCGTGATCCAAGTAACGCAGTAAGTCATACTTATCTACTCATTTTTCTACAAGCATCATGAGTGTAACTCGAAACACTAGAAAGGGTGATGACGAACTGCTCTCATCAGTAAGAACTTTAGTCACTAAATTGTGCTCCTATGATGATTTCGTCAATAACCTGGCACAAATTACAAGTGAAACAATAAGTGCAACGTTCCAGATAGATGCCCTGAAAGAGAGTAATAAAATGCTGGAAGTGAAGCAAAACAAACAACAGGATATAATAGACTCGATGTTGCAAAAGCAGGAAAGATTCGATAAACTATCACAAAGTGAAAATATAATAGTTCATGGACTTCAAGAAAAACCTAATGAGAACTGTACCCATCTTGTCCTGTACAGGGTGGCCAGATAAGAATGCAAAGTGCTGTATCTCGAAAACTATTCGTCGTACAGACTTGAAGTAAAAAATTTGATGACTGAAATGGCCAAAAAAAATCCTGGAAATTATTTTCAGGTTCCTAAGATGGTCGCCAGAGGGCGTAACCGTCATCTTGAACTTTTGAAGTGATTTTTCGCTGAAATCTGCCTTGTGAATGTACCAAAAAATTATATGCTCTTTGTCCGAAACTTTTTGACGTATCTATTGAAATAAAGTGGAGGGGGGCGATTCAATGTTTTTTTAAATAAACAGCTGTAACTCCTGAACGATTGAACGGATTTTAAAAGACTTGGTCTTGTTGGAAAGAGCATTCAGTGTTTCATCAAATCCATCCTACCTATGATATGTCTTATTTTCAGTGATGCCGTTAGAGTGCGTTTTTTTATATGAAAACAGAAAATTACAAAATTCTCTAAAGAATTAAATGCAATAGTATGACGTTCTTTCCATAAAAGTGTAGTGAAATGATACTTAAATAGGATAGTAAGAACCGTATCTCGATACCTAGTTCCTGACCTGAAATATCGAAGAAAGAAAATGTAGTTATCATACAATTTCAAAATGACGCTATTACACATGTATTTATTCTTATTTATTTGTCTTTGAATCAATGATGAAATTCCATGATTTTATAATAATCTTTCAATGAATAATAAAAGTATTATTAATTTGAAAATTCAAAATATACGTGTAGGGCATAATAATCAATGCATATAAAATGCAAATGCAAGGTAGGCAGAACATGAAGAGTAGGCTCTGGAGGAAAAACAAATGCCTAGGAACTAGATATCGAGATACGGTTTTCACTAGCCTATTTAAGTATCATTTCACTACATTTTTATGGAAAGAAAGTCTTACTATTGCATTTAATTTCTTAGAGAATTTACTCAACTTTGAAGAGCATATACTTTCTTGGTACATTCTCAAGGTGGATTTCAGTGAAAAATCACTTCAAAAGTTTAAGATGAGGCTTACGCCCTCTCGCGGCCATCTTGGGAACCTGAAAATAATTTCCAGGATTTTCTATTGGCCACTTTAGTCAAGATATTTTTTACTGCAAGTACGACAAATAGTTTCTGAGATACAGCACTTTGCATTCTTATCTGGCCACCCTGTACACAATCATTTCTAAGATAAAAATTAATATCAAGAAGGATGACGTTGAAAATTCATAGCGCATTGGTAAATATGACAGGAATAAATCCCGGTCCAATATGGTAAAATTAACTTCATTACGTCACAAGAATAGTATCTTCAGCAATAAAAAGTCATTGAAAAACACCGGCATTATCCTGAGAGACGATATCACTCCATAACTAGAGACCAGCTAAAGACCAAGGTCTCTGTACAATTTCGATTCTCCTGGACTTCAGCCGCATTTTGGATACCATCAACATTGATCTGCTTTTAGCGATCTTACATTATATTGGCCTTTCAGATTCCGCTATTGCTTTGATGAATGCATATTTGACAACCGACAGCAAAAAGTTCATATCCAAGATGACGTGTCTCAATATCTTGATTTTAATTCAGGTGTGCCTCAAGGCTCCATTTTGGGACCCTTGCTCTTCACCATATATACCTCTGATCTGTTAAAATCGCTTGAGAATTGTTCTATTCATCTGTATGCCGATGATACCCAAATTGATTATACATTTCCCTTGGACGAAACCGAAACCGTGTGCGCTAACTAATCAAGAACTCAATGCTTTTGTCAAAATTGCCAAGGTCTCTGTACAATTTTGATTCTCCTGGACTTCAGCCGCGCTTTTGATACCATCAACATTGATCTGCTTTTAGTGATCTTATATTAAAGTCGCCTAAAATATTCTCCGGTGATATCAAGTTGCTTATTTTGAATATGACACCCTTTATATTATTTAATCTTCAGACCCTACGTTAAATTCTAGATAGATTCATATTATGTAAGAAATGACTTGCATGCCTAAACAAAATTATAAATTTGTCCGATATGAAAGCCTTTATCATTCGAATGAGGTTGTTAAGTAGACTGCTATGATATTTTGATGATAGATGGATACAGGGTGATCAAAACATCAAAAATTGAATTGAAATTGAAAAGTGACACATTTTTTTCAAGATACCCTCTTGTCATTTGACATTCCCCATAGATATTGATTGAGTTTGAATAATTTTCGTGTTTATAATTCAATGGCTTAGGAATAGATATTACAAAACTGTCTATTTTCCCAGAAATTAATCGCGACAGTTGGACACCCTTTATATGATGTAATTATCAGTGTTATTATTGATTTCAATGTTTTCTAGGTGTCCCGTTTCCCAAGAATTTTCAGTCTATCGCCAAAACCATATTGAAGAGGCTTTTTAGAGTTTATGCACATATCTATCATCAGCATTTCAGCGAAGTTGTTCAGTTAGGAGAAGAAGCGCACTTGAATACTTCATTCAAACACTTCATATTTTTTGTACAGGTGAGTTTTCTCATTTTCGACTGAATGAAATACTGTTGGGTTGAATTAAAGTGGGAAATGAATGTCCAAAATGTACGGAATGCCGTTTTACATTTTATAATGTACAGGCTGTCCCATTTTCGATTTCCTTACGGGATATCTCCCTCATTTTTGAAGATACAGATTTGCGGTTTTCGCGAACGTTGGCTACTTCTTTGTGAAACTCACGAAACCGTGAACAAAATTTCCATAGCCCGCTTCGTTCCTGAGATACAGGGCGAAATTGAAAATATTGCATTTTGGGACCCCCCCTGTATCTCAGCTATCTTTCAACTTAGAGGAAAAGTAAGAACTATTTCTTTCACAATTTTTCACGTAGAATCCAGTGGCGTAGTCAGATTTTTTTAATGAGGTGTCGTTATTTAGATATAACCCAAAGTTATGTTTTTTAAAATAGACTACCTTGTATATTTTTCAATATTTGAAACGAGAAAACTTTGCGCTTTTCAAAAATATATAACACTTAAATGATATTTTGAGTATTAGTCCTGTATTTGGGTAATTTTCAGTTTTTCAATATCTTGGAATCCCTTTTTTTTGGAATGCCAAATAATTCTTCAATTTCTCTGCAAGAAGTATAATTATTGCTTTCTTCTACCTTTGCAAGGACACTAATTTCATCGTTTTCGGCATTTTCTTTCCTATAACTTTTTGGTCTAGGCTTCTCAAAAGATCCAAAATTTTCCAAATTTTCTTTCAGTCTGCCAAATATTTTCCTACTTGGTTGTCTCCTCTCGGAATACCTAAATTTTTTATCATATTGTAACTAACTGATACCCAGCAATTGGGAGATAGTAAATAGCTTTCAAAATATAGGTCCTTCGCTTGATTTGCATTGAAGCCAACTTGGTAATATATCCCAACCATATCTAATTTCTCGTAGTTTTGATATCCTGGATTATTATTCGCCATTGTATGAAAAATTTGTAAACTTTGACAGGTAGGTGACAAGAATTGTAAACAATCTGCATTTGTGTTTTTTTTCATGGCTACCTACTAATTAGGTCCACAGCTTTCATAGTCAATCAATAGTACTGAATATTGGTAAATGTGGTAAGTGTGTGACGAAACACTGTGTCAGCAATAGGGGAAATATTGAAATTTGTGAAGTGGATAATGTTGCCACATTTTTACAAGGCCTATAATTAAGAAACCTACATAAAAAACTGAAAATTACCGAAATACAGGACTAATACTCAAAATATAAGTGTTATATATTTTTGAAAAGCGCAAAGCTTTCTTGTTTCAAATATTGAAAAATATACAGGGTGTTCTATTTAAAGAAACATAACTTTGGGTTATATCTAAATAACGACAGCTCATTGAAAAAATCTGACTACGCCACTGGATTCTACGTGAAAAATTGTGAAAGAAACAGTTCTTACTTTTCCTCGCCAACGTTCGTGAAAACCGCAAATCTGTATCTTCAAAAATAAGCGAGATATCCCGTAAGGACATCGAAAATGGGACAGCCCGTACATGCCAATTCAATGGTTTTGTATTTCAATTGTTGCATCTAAACAGTTTTGCGAATTTTAAAAGACATCAAATATGTATTTTTGGATAATAATCTCTATTTTCTATGATATTTGATATTGAATGTTTGATAAATTCGACTGTTTCATGAAAAACTTCAAACGATCCACCAATTTTATGTTTTTTTCTGATTTTTAATGCGCCAACTTTTGTGATGTAACATATTACACCTTTTTTTTATCTGTGGACAACACGAAAGGGAAACCTATAATATTCGAGGAACATCGTGTTAACCAGCGGTGGAATTTTGGGAGAGTAGGAAGGTGTTGGAATTTTTCTTGAAAGTTTGGAGGTTGTAAGCATCAGGAAAGATTTCACTAGGCAAAGAACTCCATAACTTTGCCGTTCTATTGATGAATGATGCTTGGTATAGCGATGTTCGACAGGTCTCGAGCCTGACAGTGTAGGGGTGACCAGCTTGAGCTCGTCTGGTTTGTCTACTAGGAATCGCGCGTGGTGGCATAATAGATGATATTTCCGTTGAGCACCGACCGTGAAAGTACCTATAAAAAAGGCATAGATCGCCGACCTTTCTACGATGATCTAGAGAGGTCAATGATTTGGCGAGTGTTGTATCATCGACTAGCTCTCTTCTGAATTGAATCTAAGAGCTTCAGCGTATGTTTGGGGGCTGAGCTCCAAACATGTGAACAGTATTCCAGGACAGGTCGAATTTGTGCTTTGTAGATCATAAGCAGTTGCTGGGATGTGAAGTATCTCTTTGCACGGAATAGAAAACCAAGTTTTTGTGAAGCAGTTTTCGCAATGGACCCCACATGATCGTCCCATGAGAGAGCACTGTTGGTGGTGACACCCAGCATGGATATTGACGACCTCAGAGGACAGTGGTACCCGACATCATCGAATTGGGCATTGAGTGATCAGCCTTCTTGGTGAACATACAAGCTTGAGTTTTAGTTGCATTGAACTGTACTAGGTTCTCAGATCCCCATTTCAGAATTCTTGTCAGATCCTCATTTAAATCATCAAGCTGTCTTCGCCTTGCACCTCTGGCCTCGTTGGATGATATAGGGGCTCTAGAGGAAAAGGCGGAATGAAGTGTACTATCACCCGCAAAGCTATGCACTGGGCTGGAGGTCACATTCAACAAATCATTGATGTGGAGCAAGAACAAAGTTGGTGCCAAGACAGAGCCTTGTGGAACACCAGCATTGATCGTCATTGTATCAGACGAGACCCCGTCTACCACCACGTAGAGTGATCTATCTGAAAGAAAACTCGATAGTTAAAGACACAGTTTGGGCAGCAAACCATATGACGGAAGTTTCGCTTGAAGGCCTTGGTGCCAAACTCGGTCAAATGCTTTGGAGATATCCAAGGCTACAGCCAGAGACTCCCCATGATTCTCTATTGACACCTGCCTCTTGAGCTCTCTAGATATCGGATGAGCTCGCAATCGGTCTATAGTTGTTAGGGAGGGTTTTCTTGCCCTTCTTTGGAATCGGTTGGACCCTAGCTTTCTTCCAGTTAGAAGGAAATACGCCGAGTTTGTGCGTCATCTGTTTTGTTCGCGAATTTGAGCCAGGTGGAGTTGTGGACATTGAAATCCCCCATGATGATGATTTCAGCTGCTGGGTGATTCTGTTGGATGAAATCGAGTTTCAGAGAAAGGAATTCGAAGAGGTCACCAGGAGTTGGTTAGTTTGGTGATAGATAAAGGCAGCAGATGAACTTTGTCTGTTTGTGGTTATCGATCTTGAACCACATTACATCAAATTTTTTGGTTCCAGTTCCTCCTCACGATGGCATGAGATATCATTTCTGGAAAAGAGACATAAACCTCCTCTGAATCTGAAACGGGTATGGAGCTCATATCCAGGGCAGAGCATATAGGTCGTATTAGTTGATGAGTTGACCTGCGTCTCAGTTAAAGCCAGTATATTTCGTTCCTCAGCCTGTAGATGGTGATGAACATATTTCATGTTTTTGTTCAGACCTCGGATGTTACAAAAGTCCATTTGCAAATTCACATGTTTCGATGGTGAACCCCCTCGGGCACCTATCGCCCGAAAATCCGAATGTAGAGGTATTTTACTTCCGGAGTGTTTTACTCTAGGAGAATTCATCATCTAGATTTTTCTTCAGCTGAAATGGGCGGTTTGGGTTGGGAAGAAGGAGATAGGGTATGGGGATATGACCGGAAGCATCGACCAAATACTGAAACATAGGAGTTACCCATTTCACAGCACCTCTGTCGATGTGGGGGTGTCGCACCGGCCGATGATAGAAACCATCATCTTTCACCTATGGGTATCCATTTAGTCGCCTCTTACGACAGGCATGATTTACCATGGGGAAATTTGGATAATAGAAATATAAACCACAATTCCACAATTCCAGTGATACATGAATTGAAATGTTCGTTGAAAATTTCATTTCTCAGGAATTAACATGATTGTGGATAATTTTAATTCGGCGCTAGCATCGAGCGGCCTTTTGATGTACCCATACTACAGAGGAAGAACACTGCGAGGTCGGTCGATAGTACGACAATAATTCGTTGAATTACAGCGACGAATTAAAATTATCAAAAATCATATTAATTTAAGTTGTTTGAAATCATCAATTAACATTCATTTCTCAGCTTTTTGTGAGATTTTCTTTCCTCGTTTCTAAGAAATAAAGTTAAAGTTATCAAAAATTATTCCAATCCTCTCTTTTTCTGGAGATATTTTAACTCAAAAAGAAAGTCAAATTCTATGCCTAACAAAATGCATTTAAACAACACTCATGCCAACTCCGGTCAAGATATTGCAAATTTGTTCGCTGACTACTTTGCGTCAGTTTACTCACCTACTCACCTACCAATCACCCACCTTTGAATCAGCCCACAATATTAACATACCAAATTTCCATGTTGATATATCCGAAATATTTGATAAACTCTGTCATCTTGATCCAAATAAAGGTGCCGGACCCGACGCAATACCACCCTCTATACTTAAATACTGCAGCTTCACACTTTCCCGTCCTCTCTATTTTATTTTTAATATGTCCCTTGCAACGGGTACCTTCCCCTATAACTGGAAACTCAGCTATGTGATACCCATTCATAAAAGCGGTGACTTTTCTGATGTAAAAAATTATCGCCCCATATCCATGTTATCTCTTCAGATTGAAAATTGATTTTTTAAAAAATATTTATTTTATTAAACCGACATAGGTTTGGTGTTCAGAATGAGCTTTATTTCAAGACTAACTCAAGATAAAATTCTTCGTTAATTTATAGAAAAATAATGGTTGATGTCAGCATCAGCAGATATTACAATCAGTTTCTGCGAATGCTGATTACAAGGTCAGGATCATATTCTGAGGAATTGTTATCGCAGTAATATAAAACTACTGATAAGATGTTTTGACGTTATTTCAGCATATAACAACTCCCCCATCATAATAAAAAGTTGGTGCTGATTGCGGCAACTTTTATCCAAGGTCCTTCGGGGTGGATGATGTCAGCTCGAGGTCCCTTGATGTGGATGTTAACTCATGTTCTTCATCGACTCTCTCTTGGATGTTGACACTTGGGCGTCTTCTAGGAATGAATCTGCTGAGGGCTGATCTCTGAGGTGTTCTCGATGTTCTCGGTGGAGCTGGAGGTGGACTATCGGAGCCCCTGATGCTCATCATGACTACTGGTCTTCTGCGTCTGCACTTACAGTAGATGTAAAGAACGACTGGAAGAATGATCAGAGCAATCGTTAAATACGTGAACCAAGAAATGTGTTTTGTCACGTAGGGTTGATTTATCAGCTTGTCTAATTCATCGGAATACTGACTCAATTTGTGCTGAGCAATACTCAAATCTTCAGTATCTAGTTTACTGAGTTTTAGTGGCTTCAGATCTGGAATTTTATGTTTCTCTGGTAGATGTTTGCAGCATTCGTATGGTATGATGACTGGTTGATTTCTATAGGTAACATTCTTGTATGAATTCACCAAGTATTTTGAATGTACTCTCGTACTTCCTATGAATGCGTTGCATTTTGGCTGCAAGGTGAGGATCGAATTGGTATTGGCTATTTTCGTGATAGTGTAACTGTTGGAGCACTTAATCGTTATTGGTAATGGGTCTGATAGAGCGATCAACCACATATTAAAGGCAATATCTTGAAAGTTGTAGTCTCTTGCGGATATGACGGAGGATTGGCATGTCTTCGGCATTTCGAATTGTTGTCGAAGGAGTTGAGCTTCGCAGATGGCATTGCTGTCGATCGGGTATGGCAGAACATCGGAACAGATCTGTATTCGACTATCTAAGTCTTTGCATCTGTTCAAATTTTTGAATGATGCGTACAACATTGAATCGTCATCTTTCGCGATGTATTTTTGATTTGTGAGTGAAATATGATGAAAACCTGTTCTATTATCCAATATTGGAATTGGGAATAAACGGAATAGGGTATAGGTTTCTGGTTCGACTAATGGAATTTTCAGTAAGAAAACAAGTTTAGTATCGGATTGATATGCTTTGAGTTCCATAATTTCCAAGTATTGAGCTATTGTTGATAGATAGATTGGTATTGGTAGATTATTCCTTGATAATGATTGGGAAATATCTTGAAGAGAGTTGACCAAATCATTTGGTGTAATTATCGAGGTGTGAATTATTCTTAATCGAGAAAACGTGATCGCATTTAAAATATCATCTAATGTTGCTTCAAGGAACATGTAGCTTTCCATTAGTGATTCGCAAAGTTCTAAAGTTTCTAATTGAGCTTCAATATACGATATGTCATTAGAAATATCGAAGATTGATTTTTCTATGTTTTTTATATTGTCATTGAACGTGGCTTCATCTATTTGTAATTTTTGGATTGTGTTATTGAAACTTTTTATAACAGAAGTAGTAACGGATATCTGATTTTTCATGAAATTCTCAATTTGATATTCATCTTTCACTATTTTATCGATACAGTCATTGAAATATTCTCCATCGGAAGCATCTAGGTTTCCGGTGATGGCCTTCCAAAAGGAGCCTGCGCCTGTAAAAATGCTTCTTTTTGTTATATAGAAGTTTTGTTTTGTATCTGCAAATATTTCACGATACTTCAGGCCTAGTGAACTAGAGATTTGAGAGAGAAGACTTGTATGGGTTTTGATTTGGGCTTTGAAGGATATCATACGAGGATTGGGAGTGTCGAATAAACTGAGCATTGATTCAAGAACTTACAGACAGTATTTAATTGATTCAAGGATTTTGTCATTTTTGTCTAAAGCACTCTTGATTGGTTCGAGATCTTTGTAAACAATTAACGTCCATTTGTCATTAGACAATTTCACTGTACATTCTTCGTGATAGTATATTCCAATTGTGTTGTTTATGGGCTTGAGTGAGTGTTGGGATTCAGCTGCTGAGAATAGCAGGAAGAACCTGTAAAGAAATCTATATGTCAAAATACGGTTTGAGTCTGTCGAAATTTACTTTAGTTTTTTGTCTAGTTTTCCAATTTACAAGTGTTGCTGAATTTTGGAATACTTCAAGTATTTCGAATGGGCCATTGAATTTATTTTGGAGTTTATCTTTTATCTGGTATTCTCTAACATATACCTTATTTCCTACTTTATAATCGGGTAAGTTTTCATTCACTCTTTTGTCATATCGAATTCTAGCTTTTTCCTTCGCTTGTTGAGTCTTTTCACGGGCGATATTGTAATAGTGAGAAATTCTGTTATTCAGGTCGCGAACGTATTTTGAAATCAATTGTTTTTCGTTGTAGAGTGTATCGGGCATTCTAGAAGCTGTGTGTCCAAATACTAATTCGTATGGAGTAAAACCGTGTATTTTATTTCTATTTGTATTATAGCACATGACAGCGTATGGAAGTACATTGAAGGGATTTTCAGCCAGATTGACTCTAATCATTTCGATAAGTGTCGCATGGAATCTTTCGAGTGAGCCATTGGATTGTGGGTGATTGACACTGGAAAATGTTAATTTGATATCGTATAAAAGACAGAGGTCTTTCAATAGCCTATTATCGAATTCTCGTCCGTAGTCACAATGAATTCTCAGTGGCGTACCATAATGAAGAAAATACAACAGAAGGGTATTGACTACTGATTTAGCCGATTTGTCCTCTAGAGCATATGCTTGCGTGAATTTAGTTAATTCGTCTCTTATGGTCAAAGCGTAGTTTTTGGTTGGTACTTCGAAAAGATCGATATTGACTCTTTCGAAAGGTGATTTTGGGGTTTCTGTAATAACGAATGGGGTACTTAAATTTTTGCGGCATATTTTTGTCTTTTGACAGATGTCACAATTTTTTATAAAATTTTCAACGTCTTTAGTTATTCCTTGCCAAGTATATTTTTCTTTGATTCGTCTAACGGCTTCGTTAATTCCGCGATGGAGATTGCTTTTGCCTGTATGGTATTGATCTAGAATTATTGGAATTTGATCGGGATCTGGGTGTCTTGTGATATTTTGAAAATTTTAATTTTGATGTCTTTATCGTGGAAAATGAAGCAAAACATTTCTAGAATAGGTAATTCTAGGTTATCTTCGACGAAATATGTTTTTGATAGGTCTAAATAGGTCTGTTCTTGTACAGTACATGGAATAATCTTTCTATTACCGTTTCCGGATCATAAGGAATGACGATGATATAGTATTTTCGGTTTTTAACTGATTTATTATTGAATATGTTTATAGTATTGCTATGGAAATCATCATCTTCGAGTAGATCTTCGATGATAGTAAGGTGAAAGTCTTGTAATTTGTTTTACCATAGGAAAGTTATTATATTGTTGTTTGATTTATCGAGGAGTTGAGAATTTATATATTCGATTTTCGAATAGTCTATGATTGATTTTGTCATATAGAGGTGAATAAATCTTTCGAATTCTTGAATTTGTTTGGGTTAGTTAGTCTGTTCGATTGATACGGGATTGTCTGTGATATCTGGTTTTTCTTCAGAGTCGGATATTGTGATACGGTCGTCGAGGTGATGTATTTTCGTCTGTAGTAGCTAGCCTACTACCAGGGTCTTTTATTGAAAAGAGCCAAGTTAGGGGTCGATGATCAGTAACCAATTTAAATTTGTGTCCGAAAAGATATGGGCGGAAGTGTTTCACTGCCCACACTATTGCCAAAAGTTCTCTGTCTATTGTAGAGTACTTAGTTTCGGCTACACACAATGTTCTCGATGCATAAGCAATCGGAAGATCTTTACCAATTGGTCCTTGAGATAGAACTGCGCCTATCGCAAATGCACTGGCGTCTGTGGTTAAAAGAAATGGTTCGTCGAAATTTGGGTATATCAGAATGGGAGATGTAGTTAGTGCTTGTTTAAGTGTTTCAAATGATTCTTTACAGTCTGCGTTGAAATTGAAAGGAATATCTTTTTGTAAAAGTCTTGTCAGAGGTTTCGATGTTTTTGCAAAATTTGGAATAAATCGCCGATAGTATCCAGAAAGACCAAGGAATGATTTTATGTCTTTCGGATTCTTGGGTTGAGGAAAATTTTGAATACATTCGACTTTAGATGGGTTTGGTTTCACGCCATCTTGAGTGATGAGGTGTCCTAAGTATGCGACTTCTTTGCGGAGGAATTCGCATTTGTCGGGTTGTATTTTTAGATTTGCTTTCCGTAGGCGTTTGAAAACTTCTGAAAGGCGAGCGATGTGCTCATGAATGGTCGGGGAATAAACAATAATATCATCCATATAAACGAGGCAACGTTCGTTCTGGATTCCCATCAGTATATTGTCCATAACGCGTTGAAAGGTCGACGGGGCGTTTTTTAAACCAAATGGCATACGAACAAATTCGTAGTGACAATTTTCTACAGAAAATGCAGTTTACTGAACGTCTTCAGGGTCGATTTCGATTTGGTGAAAACCAGAAGCCAAATCGAGGGTGGTAAAATATTGGCATTTACCTAACTGGTCTAGGAGATCGGAAATATTCGGGAGGGGGTATTTATCGTCAATAGTCACTTCGTTAAGTTTTCGGTAGTCGTTGACTACTCGCCACTTCTGTTTGCCAGAAGCATCTAGCTTCTTAGGTTAGGTAGGTATTTTGATCAAGCATTTTCGATATTTGTGTTTTAACTTCTTTATTCACCTGAGGGTATCGGTAAGATTTGGTGACTGTAGGTCTATTATCTTTTGTATCAATCGGATGTTTAATTTCGTTCGTGAAGGTGAGTTTGTCACCTTCCGGATAAAAAATATCTGAGAAGTCTAAACAGAGTTCTGTAACAAGATCATGTTCTTCCTCATTGAGGTGTTCAAGACGCAATTGATTTTTTATTTCGTATTCTCGATCGATGATTATGTCAGTGTTCAAATTTTGTATACCAAAGTTGTTCACTAGTAGGTTTTGGAATGGTTCTAGTGATAATTTAGAAAAATCTACTGTTTTTGGTACAGCGTTGATATTTAAAACAGAGGTTGAAAATTCGCCGTTTCTATCAATTCTCACAATTGAATTCGGAAGTCTTACTTTTTCGATTTCCTGGGCTATCAATATAGCGTCAATATTTGAAAGATTGCATTTTAATTTGAAGACTCTCTCGGTTCGTGGTTCGATGTTTACTATATTGCGATACTGCGTGAAATTGGATACATCATCGGTTGTAGGTGTAGTATCGTTTTCATCAGTTACCTTAAAAAGTGGGACGGTTTTGAAGTAGGTTATCAGCTGTTCATTTTTCAGATCCACCATGCAATTATAATGTTCTAAAAAATCTGAGCCAAGAAGGCCGTCAAATTCTATATCTATATTATGGATATGAACTTTGTGTGGGTCTTCTTGTTTGAAAGGAATCAGAGTGGATTCATTAATGATAATTTTCTGGTCGGTTATGCCTTGAATTGAAATATTCTCGGGAGAACGTCTTTGATATTTCTCGCACGTTTTTGGTTTGAATGTCGAAAGTCCTGCACCTGTGTCTATGAGAATTCTAAAAGTGTTAGTGATGTCTTTGATATAATAGAGGTTTTTCGAATTCACGGGTAAAAGTGATATTATATTAATTTCTGTTCTGGGAAGTTTACATTCGGATCGTAGCTGTCTAAGTTCAGAGTCTGGACTTGGGCTTGGAGATTGTCCATAAAATTCGGTTGTGATTTGTTCGGTGGGTCTCCAGGGTTGCGTCCGCATTGAAAATCCTGAACGTCTGAATTTGGTGCACTGTCATGAGTCGAAAATTAATTATTGAATTGTTGGTTTTGACTATCAACAGTATAACAGTCTTGATCATAATTTTGAGAATTGTCATATATATCTCATATATATGAGCTTGTTGGTTATTCGATCTGTTGAAATTTGGATTTGGAATTATTGTTGATGGTCTCTGATTATTAAAATTTGGATTTTGTCTTATGATTGATGGTCGATTTTGTTGGGACTGATTTTGTGATTGGTATTGATTTACGTGTTGCGGAGGTCTTTGTGTTGGATCAGTGAACTGAGGTGGTCTTTGTATTGGTCCAGCTGGATTGAAATTTGGGTGATTAGGTCGAGGCGGGTACTGAGGTCGATTTTGGGAGTTTTGTCTCGCACGACATTCTTGGAATGAATGTCCAATGCGTCCACAATAGGAACTTTGTTTTGTTTGTTGATGAGACATTGGTTTCCGTGTAGGGATTGGATTTCAATTACTTTGCGAGTTTGGAAACTTTTGATGTTCGAAATAACTCAGTTGCATTTCTCGTCTGATACGACATATTGCGGCATATCAGCGGGATTACCTGCTCGAATTATTTGACCTAATTTTGGATCTACTCCAGTCAACAGGGTATTCAAGCTCATAGTTTCTATGAGTCTTGATTGGAAGGCTTTTTGATCAGTTGGCATGATTTGTTTGTTCACAGCGGCGTGCATTTTTGCATTATGGGTTTGTAAGCGTTGAACAAATGTCATCGGGTTTTCACCGGGAAGTTGACGTATTCTTTGGAGGTCTTGAATTAATGAAGTCAAGTCTCTCGAATCGCCAAAATGTACATCTAGAAGAGGTTTGATTTCGTCCCAAGTGGTTTCTCGAATTCACTAGCTCTGCAGCTCGTCCACGTAGTTTATTTTTTATGTGAAGAACGACTAGGATTCGATGTTCGTTTACTGCCATTCTGCATGCGGTATTACAGGATTGCAAGAAAGTTGTTAAGAAAATTGGATTGCCATCATACTCTGGTATGATGGAAAATACTTCGCTGAGCCTGTATGGTTCCAATTCAACTGGTGGTTCTGGTGCAATAGGTGGATTTTGTTCTTCCATTGTGAAGGGTTGTTAGGGTTGTAATTGGGGTTGATTGGATAATTGAACGGTATGTGAAATTGAAATTGATGGTTTTTGATTCGAACGATTCAATAATGTACTTACAGGATCGTGATCATTGGTGAGCTCGTCGTGTTCTCGTCGATTCTGCCAGGGGCTTCACCAGGTGTTCCTTCCACAGCTCTTCGAGTGATGACTCCCTCGGGTTGTTGTTTGTTTCTTCTTGTTGTTTTCTTGTTTGTTTCTTGTTTCTTGATTGTTGGTTCTTGATTTCGGCAAAGGATTGGGATCCACCGTCACTAGTTGGGTTGCTTCCGTGTTCTAGCAACGTCACGAAATCCGTACGACTGCGCCAATTTGTTATCTCTTCAGATTGAAAATTGATTAAAAAATTGAAATTGAATTGAAAAAATATTTATTTTATTAAACCGACATAGGTTTGGTGTTCAGAATGAGCTTCATTTCAAGACTAACTCAAGATACAATTCTTCGTTAATTTATAGAAAAATAATGGTTGATGTCAGCATCAGCAGATATTACAATCAGTTTCTGCGAATGCTGATTACAAGGTCAGGATCATATTCTGAGGAATTGTTATCGCAGTAATATAAAACTACTGATAAGATGTGTTGACGTTATTTCAGCATATAACATCCATATTGAGTACCATTCAAAAACTATTCGAAAGCATTGTAACAGATTATCTATCTAAAATATTCTCAAGCGTTTTGATTCAGGAGCAATATGGATTCCATTCAGGGAAATCCACCGAACTAAACTTAGTAAACTACATTGACTACTTGTCGGATGCCCTGGAGACTGGGTATCAGGTTGACTCTATCTACACCGACTTCTCCAAGGCATTCGACAAGGTAAATCATAAGCTCCTAATACACAAACTATGTAGCTATGGCATATCAGGGTCATTTCTAAAATGGATTCAATATTACCTCCATGAACGAACTCAAGTCATAAAAGTTAATAATTTCATTTCCAGAGAATTTGTGGTAGCATCGGGTGTTTTTATAAATGACATAACGGTAGGCATCTCGAAAGGAACAACCCTTATTTGCTGATGATCTTAAGCTTTTTTCCAAGATTGCTTGTCCCAGCGATGCACTAAATCTTCAAACTGATATAAACCGCATTGCAAGCTGGTGTCACTCGAACGGTATGCTTATAAATGTCAACAAATGCAACTTGATTAGATTCTACCGTTGCAATAAACCAATCATTATCGATTATCAAATTAACAACGTAGTCTTAGATGCAGTTCCAAACATCAAAGACCTGGGTGTTATCCTCGATCCTACATTGAATTATAATTTATATATTCGCTCTACAGTAAATAAAGCATTGAAACTACTTGGGTTTATGAAAAGGATAACATCTGATTTCACAAACGTAACTCTTTAAGAACCTTATATTGTGCCTTAGTCAGACCCCACCTCGAATACTGTTCTCTTGTTTGGAACCCGTACTACAACATCCACTCACAAAACATTGAACGAGTTCAACACAGATTCCTAAATTACGTAAATTTTAAACTCCATTTATTCCTTGATCATCAACAGTCCGAGCAACTTACAAATCTCCATTATCTTTAAGGAGAAAACACAGAGATTTGCTATTCCTCTAAAAAATCATAAATGGTAATTTAAAATGTCCCCATCTTTTATCCAAGATTAATTTTCAAGTACCTCCACGCACCACTAGACTTCACCATTCATTTTATAACCCGTTCCATCGCTCAAACTATGGATACAATAGCTGTCTATCCCGTATTCAGAGACTCGCAAATGCTTATGAACAACTAGATTTCTTCACCCTCTCATTGCCTGAGTTCAAAACTAGTCTCATCCTGCATGTTATCTCGTAGATATTTTGGCTTTCTTTTTGATTCTTTCCCACAATGTGCAACCAGATTTATCATTTCATTTTCGTTTTATTCTAAATGAATTTATAACTTATTTAAGCTATTCATCTAATTTCTTATGGGCAAATCGTGCGATTATCTATCACTTATGGAATGTACAACCAGATATCTAATGTCTTATTATCTCTAAATTGTTGCTATATTTGTTATATCTTTGTGATTGTCACAATCTGTAATTAATCATCTTCTGTACTGGGCTCGTCCCGTTAAATAAATAAAAAAAAATATATTTTTGTAGTAAGGACAGATTTTGTGATCTGCCTCAAAATATCACTGCGCTTGAAATCAAACCTTAGATACCTAAAAGAGAAATTCTCTATTTGTCAGTGACACCTTGTTTTTTATGAAAAATTTGGAAATATAAATATATTTAATAAGAATGAAACTTCTACTTACCTCAGTGGACGTTTCGGGAAGGAATCTGTACCCGTTCTGAACACAATCAGAACACTTTTCTTCGCAAAATTTTTCAATGTGCAGTGGGTTTTGACACTGGAAAGTGACAATTTGGTAGACGGAGGAATTCTAGTTGCAAGCTGTTTTTTAGAAAATCCCACAAGAAGCTGAAAAATAAAAGTACCACCTCCTCGAAAAACAGACAGTATTAATCATTAAACAATTTATTTCATCTTCATTCCAAAAACAACGAACATCTATCGTAATTTCGACCACAATTATAACGATACATGAATCAAAATGTTTGTATATAATTTCAATTCGCATGAATTGATATGATTCTTGATAATTTTAATTCGGCGCTGGCGTCGGGCGGTATGTTCACGAACGTTTGCATGACTGGTTCTGGCAACAGCATATGCACGGTGTGGGGCGGGAACGATGTAGAAAGTGTGCCTCGGAGCAATAGTAAAGTAAAGTTTATTGAACTGCGTTGCATATTTGAATGTTTGTAGCAAGTCAAGATTGTACAATAAACAGACAAGACGCTGGTTTATCACACAAACTGTCTGCAATGATGAAATAAAAACTAACACTAGCAAGTCACAGAGAAAGTAACAGAATTGAATAATAGAACTACATGAAGAGTTGATATACGACACGTTACATGAATAGAAAAATGTTCTTCACAAATCATCCTCCGCGAAACTGTAAACTCATCTGCTGAATAAAAGCACTTCTTCAGAAGGAATGATTTGATTTTCATTTCCAACTGGAAGTCATTGACTTGCCATATTTTAATCGGAAGTTTTTTGTAGAAATCAATTTTACAAGAATTTTCTTGAGAGACTGCCAGCCTGTATCTAATAGTTCTCAGTAAGTTTCCTGTTGGGTACGGATGAAGTGTGTGAAGAATGTATGCAGTTGGAAGTGGCATGATCTGAAGCCTGATGAAAAGGGGACGACAGTGATCACTGTAACCGGCACCTGACTTCCCCCTCACAACTCTTTTCTGGAGAATGAATATTTTGTTTGCATGACAAGAACTGCCCCACAAAATAAGACCATATTATGTCATATGGCTATGAAAGAGACCAAAATAGCCAGACCTGAGGGTACCAATGCCCAACGATTGTTTCAGTCTACGAATTGAAAATAAAGCACTTGATAATCTACTAGCAAGTTTTTTAGTGTGGTACAACCAATTGAGTTTATCATCAATATGGATTCCAAGTAATTTCACATATTTTCCATCGGTAACTGTAGCATTTGGCAATATAAGGCGTTGAGCATGAGTTTGTTCGAGGAAAACCACCTCACAGTCAATTCCACCAGCCAATAACGTAGACGAGAGGTAAGCCACAGATTACCTATCTAGTTAGGATAATCTGTGGTACAGCAATAGTATGTATCTTTCATTGCTCTGAGTTGTGGGGTATGTATAAAGGAAAACCCTTGTATACATAATTTCAGAAATCTAGTCCCAGTAGTTTCCCATTTATGTATATATGAACTCAACTCGTCGTGAAATATAGTGAAATGTATAGTTACCAAGAAGAAATGGTGGACACTTAATCTGTACATCTCATTCAATTTGTTCTATCTGTATATAAAAATAGGATGAAAAAATTTTGGAATTATTTTTTGAATTTTATTGAGTTGTTTTGTTGAAGTCTTTCAATACATCAGAACACACTGAACTATAATATACATTTCATTACTATGTCAACATCTTCATTTGACCTGGTCACTTCATCTATCGTGCCTTCTCTTCAAATCTTTCACAAAGTACTTTTCTTATTTGATCCTACGCAAGATGTGAGTCAGAAACGAAATACCGTGGTTGAAGACATGATTATATAAGAATAGTACAGTTCCCAATTCACCTAAAAATTATATTTGGTGGTCTGTCATTGCATTTTTGGTGGAATTCTCAACACAAAAAAATGAAGGCACTATTCGTATTTATTCGAATCCTTCTTATCGAGCCTACTATGGATAGCATGCTGAAATGGAATACCATGGTTGAAGATATATTTTATCATACTTCTCAAAACGAACACTTTATTTCATCTATCATGATATCAGCATCAATTCTGATGATATATGAATTGAAATTTTCATTGGTGATTTTATTTCGCATGAATTGATATGATTGTTGATAATTTCAATTCGGCGCCTGCATCGTGTGGCGGTTTGAAGTACTTGTTCTAATGAGGTACTGTGAAGTAGGTAGTTCGAAAGTTATCCGGTCGACTTCAGACTTAATTAAATTTTTCAACAATCATAATCATTCCCCAACCAGAATTATCAACAAACAATCTAATTCATGTATCACTGAAATGCACCAAACTATTTGATTCGTCGGAAAATTCTGTTCTTCATTAGAGAATGCTGAAAGACTGACGAATTGAAATGTCACATGAATAAAAATGTTACATGAAATAAGTTCGGCAACGACGGACTTGCTTTTTTAAAAAATAACTTTTTATTATAAACTGAAAATATAAGTTACAGAGAGATGTTTATGCGTTTGAATATAAAGTCTGACTGCGGTTTGCAGTGAAAATGGGAATTAAGAAACCTCGGTGCTTGTTCGACATCTCGGAATCCAAGGGTGTTGAGTTTCGGTGGAGTCAGCAGAATCTTCTGTTTGGTGGTGATATAATTCCTCCCCTCAAAAATTCAACTACGGAGTGCAGCGGGGTAATTGAACGACTGGAAGGTTGATTTCTTCGAGTTGTCTCGAGGGCTGGACTGGCCTCGGTTTTTGATATCGGTAATGCAGGAAGTTCTTGTAGATGTTGTAGACTGCTATAACTGTGATGATCATGATGCAAGCAGCTAGGCTCCATATACCGGGTGCTCCAATTATTCTGCCTGCAGTGAAGGATATTTCAGGAGTGTTCTGAATAAGCTGGGTTTTCAGGTCGTGGAGGTCGTCGAGGTTAATATCGTCTATTTGGAAGCCCAAATTCGGTTGGGATGTGGAAACTGATCCTTCATCTAGCTCGGGAAAAACAATGGGTTGATTTGCATTGGTCACATGATGTTCGCTGTACACTTTAAATTGGCTGATGATAATGTGACATCCGGCCGGAATTTCGATTAAATAGGTTCCTATAATTTTGGAAATATCTTCTTGATCCTGGCATTTGAGATCTATTGCTGTTTTGTTCGGAAATATCGCAATTCATCGAGTAGATTCCTAAGACATTAAATCGTGGTGCGGCTTTGGCACAACGATCGCCTTCGGATGCGAAGTGTGTACCATTTTTCAATAAATATTTAGATTTAGAAATAACTGTCTTGAACTGACCTTTACTGTATACAGGAACAGAGTAGAGGTGGAAATAGTCGAAAATAGAAGGATTTGTTATAGGAATTCGGAATAAATAGGTAATCTTATTTTTCATAATGAAACATTCAATATTTATCAATTTCTCGAAATTTGGAGTATTCTCTAAAGTGATTTTGAATGGGAATTGATTGGAATTATAGATATTTTGTAATTTTGATAGTTCAATAAACAGTTCAGAAGTTTTAATGATACTAGGATGCATGACGTTCAATTTGGAGAATGATAATGAATTTTCTATGTCTTGTAAAACAGATGTGATAATTTCGTACATATTTATCAATTGATTGAAAATATCTTTGATGAACTGAGAATTTTCTCTGTAGGGTGCCTTTTCGACAATTGAAGCGACCTGCAGAATTTTTTCTTGTAGTAACTTCTGTAGAATATTTACATTAGTTATAGTAGTGGGATTATTGAATTTATTTGAGGTTTTCTGTCTGATATGTTTCTTTATGTAAGCTTTTGAACCGGGTTGGAATAGGTCAGGATTATCACGATTTGTGTTCAATTTAGAAATGAGTTTTTCTTTATTTTCGGCAAGTTTCTCGTTTATATGCGAGTATAAAAGTTTGGTTTTATCCCTATGCTCGTTAACGTAATCATTAATTAGAATTTGGTCTATATCGATATCAAAAGGATTATCGATTTTCAGGTGTCCGTTTATTACATCGATTGGTTTCAATTTGGTGACAGAATGAATCGAATGGTTGTAAGCTAGTATAGCGTATGTTATTTTCATTTGTATCGGCGATTTTAAGAATCCACGGGTATTCAGAAGTCTGATGTGCTCAATCACGGTGGAATGAAATCTTTCGATTTGGCCATTAGACTGGGGATGATTTGGCGAACAAAAATGTACTTTATCTTGTGAAGAGGTAATAGTTCAGAGATTACGGTATTTTTGAACTCGGTAAGATTGTCAACAACAATTTGTTTCGGTACTCCATGATGTGAGAAAAATGAAATTAGGCGATTTACAATTTGTGTAGAGTCCAGAGAATTAAGGTGGTACGCCTGGGCGTATTTGGAAAAACTATCAATTATTGTCAAGAATTTATTTTGTTCCAATGTAAAAGTGTCCATATGTAGTATTTCGAAAGGTTTCGTTGCTGTCGGCGTTATATTCATTTGAGTCTTGATGGGGCGTCTTTCGTACTTACTCTGTTGACATATTTCACAATCGTTTATATATGTCTGCACAGAGTTTTTCAAATTTGGCCAATAATACTTTTGCCTCAACCGGTTTTCTGTTTCTTCAATACCACGATGATTTGATTTACCTTCGTGATATGCTTGAATTAGTTCCGAAATTTGATTTTTGTCTGTAATGTCAATCAATTTAATTTTACACCTTTTGAATTTCAGAGAGGGCCATTTGAAATTTTTTCGTACTACTTCGCAGAAGGGTTCGTATATTTCGGGACTTTCAAAGTAAACATGATACTGAACGTTTGGGGCAATGTAATCTCTGATAACGTCGATAATGTCCTGGTCGAAATTATTTTTAGAAATTTGTATACTAATTCGTTGCTTCTTTTCGAAAAGTATGATTTTCGGTCTTGCCGGTGAATGTAAAACTGAAGGAATGATCAAAGTTAACAGGTTGTTCCGAAATGGGAATTTCTACTATGGGATTTTTTTCGGCGTTTGTATGAACAGTAACGGCATCGTTGTCATGTTGGAGGTCATTGTCTTCGTCATTATTATCAATTTTGTTTATCGAATCATTGTCGGTTTGTACTTGAGTGGAAATGTTGTCTTCTTGTTGAGTTTTTATTGAATTCTTCTATGAATGAGAGAATGTTATCAGTTTCTTTGGTATGCAACTCTATACGTGATAAAGAATCGGCATTCGTATTTGCTTTCCCTTTTTTATAGGTAATGGAATAATTATTGAATTCGTACTCTTCGAGTTTCATTCTCCAGCGTAATAATTTAGAACTTGGGTCTTTGAGAGAAAATACCCATTGAAGGGGTTTATGATCTGTCAATATATTAAATTTCCTACCAAACAGGTAAGGCCTGAAATATTTGGTAGCCCAAACAATCGCCAATAACTCCTTTTCAATGGTGGAGTAGTTTCTCTCGGAATCATTGAGGGTACGTGAGGCGTACGCCACTGGAAGATCTTTTCCTACGGGTCCTTGACTCAAGATAGTACCGAGAGCAACATTACTCGCATCTGTAGTGAGATTGAAAGGTTTGGAAAAATCGGGATACTGGAGAATAGGGTCATTGATTAGAAGATTTTTACAATTTTCGAAACAGGATTTGAATTCTTTGTCATGAATAATTTTTTCGCCTTTCTTGAGACATTTTGTAAGAGGCTTAGTGATTTTTGCAAAATTGTTTATGAAACGTCGATAATAGCCTAATAACCCTAAAAAGATTTTGTTTGGGTGTACTAGGAATTGGAAAATTTTTGATAGCATGTATTTTATCCGAGTTTGGTTTTACGCCGTCAGGAGTGACAATGTGACCTAGATAGGCCACTTCCTTGCGTAATAATTCGGACTTGTCCATTTGGATCTTAAAATTCGATTCTCGCAAACGTTGGAATACGACTCTGAGACGTTCTAAATGTTCCTGAAGGGAAGTGGAGAAAATAATAATGTCATCGAGGTAAACATTTTTCGTTCTGTATACCACGAAGGATATTATTGATAATTCTTTGGAACGTTGCGGGGGCGTTCTTCAAGCCGAATGGCATCCTGAGATATTCATAGTGTTCGTTCTCCGTATTGAAAGCGGTCTTGTGAATACCCTCCTCATTCATTTCTACTTGGTGGAAACCACTAGCGAGGTCTAAAGTTTAAAAATATTGACATCTGCCCAGTTCATCTAATAGATCCGTAATATTGGGTAGTGGGTATTTATCGTCGATTGTTTTCTCGTTCAATTTCCGATAATCAACCACTACTCGCCATCTTTGCTGACCTGAAGCATCTGCCTTTTTGGGCACTACCCAAATAGGGGACGACCATGGTGAACAACTGGGGCGGCTGATTTTTTGGTCCAGCATGCTGTTTATTTGTTTTTCGACCTCGCTCTTATGGATGAAGGGATATCTGTATATCTTTATGTAGACTGGGACTTCGTCAGTTGTTTTTATATAATGTTTAATTTTATTAGTGAATGTTAACGAAGTGTTTTCTCGATAGAAAATATCTGAATACTCCTTACATAAGTTTTCGATCATGCATTTTTCTTCGATATTTAAATGATTTGTTCTAATTCTAGATAAGTCAATTTTCGGTTTCTCTGTTTCGTCAAGATTATTGAAATTGAATTCTTTTATCCTAACTCTATCTAATTGCTCGACAACAATAGGTTCCGAGAAATCCAATGTAATATTACGTGTAGTGTTATTTAATATAGTTGTCAGCGCTTCTCCGTCTTTCGCGACGCTGAGGCACTCGGGAATCTCGCAGTTATGTATTTTATGATGAGGAATGATAATTTCGCCATTTTTTATGCTTGTTCTTATTTTTATCACTTGTTCTGAACGTGGTGAGACTGATATTAGATTAAGCTGGTTTTGAATTTTATGAAACTGTACCATGATCCTTGTGTGAGGTGTAATCAAGTAACCTTTATCAAAATCTAATCCGGCATGCAACAGTTTGAGATTATCGAGACCGATTAGGCCATCGAAAACATTATGAAATTTAAACAAGTAGAATTTTAGATTTCCGGTGATTTTGAATATATTTGAGATCGGAATCGATGCGCTAAATTTATGAGCTGATTTCTGAAATACTGTTGAAACTATGAACGGGTCATTTTGAATGGTATTTGGATATATTTTAAATGCTAAATTTGGATCGATAAACGATTTTGTTGAACCTGAGTCTATCAGAAACTTTAGGTTATGTTCTGGCAAAGTGATATATGGCAATGCGCTAGTATTTGAATTATTTATTGATATAACTGGAGGCACTATGTTTGATTTGTGGTTTGAGGCTGTTCTTGAAAATTCGCTCCATCGTCATCATACATATCGCAAGTGTTTTCGAATATCTGAGAATCCATTTGCTGATTACGATTACTCACTGAAGTATTTGGCATCGATTGATCAATTTCATCAGTTTGGACATTATAGAGTTCTTCAGAGATGAAATCTCTCTGAGGACGACTCTGATTACGAAAATGATTTTGTTGCGGAGGACGAACATATGTATTTCTGGTGGATATACTCATGGGAGTAGGATTTGGAAGGTTTTGGTTAGTATTCGGTTTGAATACATTTTGATTTTGACTAGGCTGCCTAAATATTTGAGGATTATGGAAAAATCTCTGAGGTGGGTTGGATGTTGATTTGTTGGGATGGAAATCTATTTTGGGAAGGCTGTGGTGATTTAAATTGATCATATCGAGTATTACTGTTGAAATTACTGAAATTATTTGAATTTCTTGACTGCATACTTCGAGTATCTCGCGAATGATGTGAACTTTGTCTACTGGGAATTCTATTCGCTTGATTTTGATAATAATGTACGTTTTCCTCTTGTATGATGAATTGAAGCGCTTTATGTAAATTATCTGGGCGCATACTTCTAATAGTTGTACCTAACGGTCACGTAGTCCAGACAAAAATGTTCTTAGGGTTAATTTATTATATAAATCTCTTTTGAGGGTACGTGATTCGAGAGTAGGTTCGTGCGCTTCAATAAATGAGCACAGTAAATTCAAAAGTTGTAAGCACCTATCAAAGAATTGTTGCGGTTTTTCGACTGGTGACTGTCTGAGCATTACGAGATCTCTGTTTAAACAAGCCTCTTCACGTTGGTCCGCAAAATTCTTATAAAGAGTGTCTTTCAAGTCGTTCCATGTTGTTACGCTCTGTATATTGGTGACGAGCTTGGCATTGCCACTTAACTTTCCTGTTAGTGAGTTCAATAAAAATAAATTTTGGAAATTATTTGGATTGGTTGCGTCATAGAATGCATTGATTAGAGACTCGCAAGTACTTAAGACTCTATTCAGTTCATTTGGATCACCATCAAAGTCAGGCAGGCAACTGAGATATTCTGGTTTGAAACGTGCTGTCTCAGCTGGGTTTGCCATATTATTAGTATCGGTTGAAATTGGTGGATTGTTTGAAATATTCAAATCTGAATTACTTTGGGTAACGATGGGTTGAATATTAGGAGGGGTTGAATCGGTATTGTCTGAGTCAGTTAAAGACAATTGGTTTAACCTCTCGAAAAGATTTTCAAGTGACATAAAATTGGTACACACTTACATAAAAAGCAAGCCTTTGGTCATCGCCTTCACCACTATAGGAAGTCTGTGCTAGAAAAGCGATTTCTGTCTTCTCCAACTACTTCTTTCCTGCAGAAGAGAACAATGCGGTTCCTCTTCTCGAAAAACAGGGCTGGAATGATCTTTGGCAGGTCAACGATTGACAGGGTGTCCTGAGGTCCAAGAAGCCGCTCTGCTTCTAACTTCTTCCAGCACTAATTTTCACGATGTTAAAAGTTCGATTACCAATTGATCGTTGAAACGAAGATCACTCCGATCGATTCGCGGTGATTTCGGAAATCCTACCGACTACGCCAAATAAGTTCGGCAACGACGGACTTGCTTTTTTAAAAAATAACTTTTGATTATAAACTGAAAATATAAGTTACAGAGAGATGTTTATGCGTTCGAATATAAAGTCTGACTGCGGTTTGCAGTGAAAATGGGAATTAAGAAACCTCGGTGCTTGTTCGACATCTCGGAATCCAAGGGTGTTGAGTTTCGGTGGAGTCAGCAGAATCTTCCGTTTGGTGGTGATATAATTCATGCTAAAATCCAACAAGTATACAAGTACGGAACATTGAAGTGATTGTTTGAAAAATTCCACAATTCATCGCGTACCCAACATAACAATCATAAAAAATTACCCGGTCAATTTCTTCAAAAATATTGACCAGAAATGAAATCAATTCTTATGACTGATGAACTAATATCTTCCATGAATATGAATGCTCTGAGACTTATTCTCGACAGCTAACGGAATTCATTTCGTCAAACTATCTCACAAAAATTATCATTTGAAAATCTGATTCAAGTGTGGAATTAACTGAACAGTCATAGAAATAGGTACCATATAACATTCAGTTCATTCACTTCTGAAAAATGACTGTTGAATTTGCATGTAACTTGAATTAAAATGTTTGTTGAATGAAAATGTTCATTGAAATAAACTGACGAATGAGTCTAATTTTGTGTAGTTCATTTTTATTCACCAGAATTATTATGAATTCGGGTTACCATTCCACCATACTGGTAGTTGCAGTACATAATGAATGCTTCCTGATATACAAAATACATTTAATATCTGAAGCACAAGCTGTGGAGTGATAAAAATGAGGTTTGCTAAAATAATGTAATAAAAAGTAAAACGGCGTTCCAAAAGAATGTGTGAACTATGTGTCTATAATATAAAATAGCAGTCATTGGATATTTTGGAATTGGCAGTTTAACAGCGTTGATATAAGCTATTGGTTCATCACAAAATTAGGAGGTGTCAAAAATGCCTAGGCAGGATGATTACGTCACCAGTTTAAACCGGGTTTTCTGGATAGTGCTGTAATTTGCATACGAATATAAAGCATGTAGTATCTTCCAGAAAGAATGATGCCGCTATGTGATGTTTTTATATGAGAACATCATTACAAAGGTGGTTTTAGATGGACATTCAAAAGGTGTCTACCACAAATAGATGCGAGATTGAACTTTGAATAAGAATTGCCCTTTTCTCCGTGTTTAGGTGTAACGGATTTTGAATTTGTGATTGATAGATCATAAATAACGCTGTGAATATGTGTGAGCTGAATGGCATCTAAGTTTTGGATTAAAAAATATTTTATGATTGTTGGGTAGTTTGAGAAAACTAATAATGATAACTGTGGCAGATTTACCAGCAGGTTTACGCAGGCTGAGAGTCTAAGTCGGCAGATTTTAGGGGGCATCAAATTTTGGGCCAAAATCATTCATTTCAATCCTTGCTGAAAAATAAGAAATTAGTTCTATGAACTTTTTTCCAAGTACACGTAGTGTTCGGAATACAGGATGTCATTTTTTTCTACAAAAACCTTTTCTTTTTAATTCTTGAAAAAATACTTCTTTCGATTCCCTTTATTCCAGTTCTATTCCAGTATTCCCTTTATTCAGTTATTCCAGTGGCCTCCTAAAAGGCGATTCAGCTGATAATATAAAGAAAAATAGTGACGCCACTTTTTTATCGAAGTGAAATATTTTTACAAGATTGAGCAATTCAAGATACGACTTTATCGTATCGTGTATTTTTGGCGTACCTTGCTTTGTCCCAGAGAAAAAAATGAAATTATTTCTCTGTACGCGTTTAGACCAAAAGTGAAGAAACTCACAATGCTGTCTGAGAATTATTTGATGAGGAAGTACATTTTTCTAGCTTTTGTGTGGGATTTTCTCACCTCGATTTTAAGAAATAGAATAGTAATGAAAATTTGTGATCTGCCCCATCTGTCCTAACTACAAATATATTGAAATAATTATAATAACTTCTATTTCATTTTTTAGAAACGAGGAGAGAAAATCTCACAATGAATTATCTCATTCATTATTTTTATTGCTTCAATATTTTCATCATCTCTTTTATAACTATTGCAAACAAACTTACCAAATTTACAAGAAAATCAAATAGTGTGATTTTCGAAATGGAAAAAACATTTTTTTTTTATTTTTCAGAAAGCATTTTCCACAATATTACGAAATTTTGTCCAAATTATAAGAAAAACGAAAATTTGACGAAAAAAAAAAATTGGCACGAAACGCGAAAAACAGGTTTCGTGCAATTCCAACTAAATTGTTGAAATGTCAGAAAAATCTAAAAACTTACAATTGTGAGGTATGGGCTGCAAAAATTCAACAGCCTATACCTGGGAAACGTGTAAATCCGCCACTGAACGATAGTATTTCGTGATTTATATCTTTTTTGCAGGAATTCAATCTCATCGAGAGAAGAGAACTAGCACCACTGCAAGAATTGATCGACAAATTGACTGCTAAAGAAACACGATGAATCTCGAACGTACTGTATGGCATTTAGCGTTCAAATTGCTTACTGTTTGAGTTAATTGTTTGCTTTTAGTTTTCTTTTCGGTCATATGATTACTGATGAAAACTTCAATGGAAAAATTAAAGTCAGTTTTCTCTATTGAAGTAAAAAGAAAAATGGAAGGACTATACAGAGTGTTTCTGATTCAAATTTAAGTATTCTACCTTGGTGGTTCCAACTTATGTCTAAGTGTCTAAGGTCATTTATCAATGAGATTCAGGATGTTATCTTTATTTTGGCAAAGGTTTTGAACTGGTTTGAATAATCTGTTCATACCACGTACATTACCAATCGGAATGAAATAGAATACGAAATAAAAATCTAGGTCCGTATTCGGTAAAAGTAAAGAGGCACAATTTATTATATCTGTTTGCTAGATCTGTTTCGATCTCGGAAATGACAATATTATCTCTCATTTTATCGGTAGACAAAATCAAGATATAATTGAAAAAAAGAGGAAATACGTACACGAAAATCAGAATGACTGATCTCAATGACCACCATTCTCATGAATACGAAATCTGGATCTGTTAATTATTCTCCTAATTTTATTTCTAATAATGTTCAGATTATTTCTAATTTCTTCGCAAGTCCCATTCTCATCGGAACATCGTGATCGTGATCCCATAGAGAAAATTCACCTAGATGAATCAATAATCAAATGGTAAATCCGGTGATCTTGCATGCCAGGGATGATCCACATATTTGAAATATTTTGAAATGTCTCATGAAATAAAAAGTGAGGAATGCAATAATGGGCGCTTGGGAATAGTTGAAATAATAAACGGATTATCTCTCATTTTCATCTATTGATATTTCACCTGATTTGACACTTATACAAGATGTTTCCCAACCTCCCTGTCTATATGAAAGATGAGGATTCTCACTTAATTCAGAAAAAAAAGGCAAATAATTTTGTTCAAAATTTTTTCGGTAAATTTTTCTTCAAATCGTTTTCATTCTCATTTCAAATATGCTTTTCCATTTTCGTTGAAATTTGATAAGATCATTTGCATTAATAGGAAAGGTTCATCAAGTCCAGTGGCGCCCGTAGGGATAACTTGAACAATATTAATGGTTGAAAATATACGCTACTGATTTTGTCTGTAATTTTAATATTTTTTTTGGATTGAGCTACTGAAAGAGATCTTTTTTTATCTATTGAGGTGTTTTCGTATCTTGCCGCTTTCAAGATGAAACATAAAAACAACTTTATTGCATGTCCATGGACTACAAAAAAACCATTGAAAAAACAACAAAGCACTCAGAAGATGGGAAAGTTTCAATTTGTGGCTTAATCCGAAAAAATATTGAAATTACGAAACAGAATGGCGTATATTTTGTGTTAATTATATTTATTATGGTTTCCCTTCGGACGCCACTGGACTATATATTCTTTCATACCCATGGCTGAATAAGCCTTTTATAACTACCAATTACTTGATCAGATCTTAACAAAATTGGGTGAAGCATATTTGAATTTAAAAATGAAAAACTGATTGAAAAATCAGAGCAGCATTTGTGAAAAAATATTCTACATTTTCGTTCAGTCCTTGCAATCAACTTCATTCCTTGCATTTTGTGAGAGAGTTTAGCAAACACTCTATATAATAGATAATTTTTCAAGAATCCTAAATTCCAGCCAGTCATTGACGACTGACTCGATGGGACAGATTGGGAAGGAAAGGAAGTATCCAGGAATAATCTGAGGTCAGGATTTCGAGGTAGCCATTATAATGAGTAAGAAATGTAGGCGAAATGTTCGATGTAGTAGTTTGAAACACCTCAGAAGTTATTATTATTCAGTCAACCTGACTACATTTATCATATTATTTTTGTATTCAAAGTAGATTTTGAATGAAATTAAATGAATGAACAAATGGAATGAAAATGACCAAAAAAATGAGACTATCTGTCACACTTCACCGATTAAATGCGCGATCATTAAAAGTAGGTAATCTTTATCAGTTTTTTCTGCTATTTTCAATTATCGAAAGATATTCACAAAATATTCGCAATACAGGGGGGAAGGGTTAATGAAGTATCAGAAATTGTGTGTTGAGTTTTTATATTAGTCCCGGTTGGTAATATACGTGGGTTATGCACATCAAGTATGAAAAGATTATACAAAGTGGCTCAAAAGTTATGGACACATGAATATTTCGTCAAAATAAAGATGAATATACCACCAAGATTTTCTCCATGCATAGTTTGTACACATTGAAAACTGAAACACCCTGTTTAGTCGTTAACAGTTTCACCCCATTTTTTCGATGACCAATTGAAATCGCAGGATTCAGAAATTTAGCTAGATACAATCGTGAGGTTAATTATTTCCAGTATTGATTAATGTTTCCAGAAGATGAAAGAAATCAATGTGCAGGGTGGATTCGACGAATTCTCGCCTCACCATTAGCATTTCGTAGACCGTAAGAAATGCAGAAAGTTGGTTGAATCATAGCGATGTTGCGCGATTTGTTCCCGAACGAAACGCTGTTCCGAAATTTGTTTAGCAAGAATCTCCTAAGTTGTTCAAATGATTTTTTGAATTTGCGATTTTAATATTAGCAGAAAACGAAAAGGAAAAGTGACGTCAAAATGCGTACCATTTGGCCGCAACCCTCATACAGAGATGAACTGCTAGAGTAACCAATGAAAATTCATAAGAAATTCACAACGTATGTATCCATTCATATAGACAGTACGAGCTATTCCAAACCTCAGCCCCACTGTCTATTTGAAACACTTGAACCGATTTTCAAAAACAAAAAAATACATATAATACATTACTTAACCAGATTCCTTCGATTCCAGATTCCATAATTTCCAAGATCTACTATTGTTCGCCAAAGGGGTAGAAATTTCAAAAACGACTATAAGTTAATTCTTGTTCGAGAAAAATGGACACCATATTCGATTCAGCAATTGCCTTGAAATTTGCTGGAAATTTTTTAAATATTCGCTTTTTTGATTCATCCTGTATTAAAATCTAAGCAATAACCGGTGAAATGGTTGTTTATGGAAGGAATACGTCGAATACTTATATCCAAAGTTTCATCTTGAATTTCTACTAGAAGAGTTCTCTAGGTCAACCGAAATTATTTTTCTAAATATATCAATGAAACTGATTGAGTCAAGAGAATATTCGAGATATAACACAAATAGAATGAAAGATGTAAAGTTTCCAAAGCCTGCTAGAAAATTTACAGTCTGACTGCTCGAAGTCATCATGTACTAATTTTGGCGAAATGGAATGAATTCGATAAGATTTGAGATGACTTTATGAAACTGCTCAAAGAAGGAGAGTTTTCCTTTGAATCAACCACTATTATTTATATTTGCAGGAAAAAAAATGTGAATCATAGTAAAATTTCCTTTATCTTCAGTTTTATTGATTTTCGGTTGACCTAGAGACTCTTCCTGTAGAAGTTTTCAAGATGAAACTTTGGATCTAAGTATTAGATGTAATCATTCATTAAATGACCACCCCACGAATAGGCTGCCTGAATCGAAAGGGTTGTCTATTTTTTTGAAGAAAAATTACCTACTAGTCGTTTTTGTAATTTCGACCCTTTCAGCAAACAATAGTAGGCCTTGAAAATATGAATATTTCAGATCTGTATATTGAAGAATCTTTGTTTTTGAAAGGTTTCAGGTTTGTTGCTGATTGAAATTACACACACTATACACACAGACACACACTACATACACTGTATTCTGACAGAGACCACGAGACTCTTGGACGAATGCAAATATAAACAATGGAGAGGAAAACCTAACCTTATAATTCCTGGTCTCGACAAAATCTCACGTTTATAGCACCCAGAAGATAAACTGTGATAATGTTTTCATGTCTCTTCAAGGATACGACTAAGCGGTATTTCATGCGACAAAATGTTGAACGGCAGAGAAGACTGAATAGTCCTCTCAACGAAATGGTATTTATTTTTGCGAGAACCATTTTGATAAATGAGTTACTGATTCATATTGACAATTTTATTTCTTTTTTGTCAGTCTATATCGTCAAAAATCGAACGTATGTTCATGTTTTATAAAATTATTGGCAAATAATTGGGCTGAAACCTAATATATTCTAGTTATGATGAAATAAGACTGGTGCACGCATCCCTCTTCAGCCCAGTGTTGAAAAATCAAACCAAATCGCTTTACCTGGATAATATAGGAGTCACTAGTTTTTCTGAAGAGGGCACTACTATTCGACTAAATTAAGGGTGGCAGAACTGAAAACGGTGAGAACTGATCAGTTACAATATAACAAAATTCAATCATGAATAGAATTTTGTGCATTTGGAGATATTAAATTGTTGTATATGCAACAAAATCATGATACAATGATTCAAATCAGTGAAACCGAAACATTTGTTCGACACCAAAGAACTTGAAAAGCAAAATAGATGTAGACTTATGCCGCCATCTTCAGGAGAAATTGCTACTCCTGCATCAGCCGTAGTAAAGCGTATTAGTTTTATTTCATCATGATTCTAATATATCTTCAACAGTATCCAACTTTGCTGTGTTGTTGTGTTCACAAACAAATTTGTATCATTGTGAAATTTTCAATTATGTTATTGGAATTGAATCTGCTACAGTTCTCTGTTCATCATTCATATTTATCCGTCTATTTGATTGTTTATTGTATCTATTTTTTATATCAATTTCGAACTAGTGCGAAGTTTTTTTCAGTTAACTTGTCAGCATTGATAGTAATTGATAAAAGTCATCCACATTGGTCTCCGGTCACCGGTTTGAATGGGTCTTTGGATATAATTGTAATTCGAGTTCTAAAATGAAGCATGTGAGTTAACTTTCAGTTGAAATTTCGATAGGTTATCACTCATTCCAAATACTTGAAAAAATCACTGAATTCCATGGAACATTTTTTTTGACCTCATTTGAAAGAATTTATATCGTGACCACTTCCTTAACTACGTGATAACGTTCTCATATAAGATATGAATCCGGTGTTTCTTCCAGTTACTCACTACGAAATTTGATTTTATATTGATTTTTTTGTTACTTTTGGGCATTCATCGAAAATTTCGATTTCATAGCAGTAATCAACAGTTCCTATTTATTTTAATTCATTTTCATAATAAAGGGTTCCATAAAAAATTGCTAGTATTTTCATGCTGATCATCCTTCATGATGTAAAGTATTGGAAAATATTGTTTCAAAAATAGTGTCCTTATGAATATTTAAAAAAATACAGTCAACTACAGATAACAGACGATTTTTGTCTTCGAAAAATTCAAATATGTGATACCTTTCAGGATGTCCAAAGGTAAATAGTTGAAAAGAAACGTTCTGTATCAAGAAATTCAGTTTTTTCGGATATCTCCGTGAGTTTTCTGAATATTCATAATTTCGAAAAGGCATTTTGTAGGGCAACAAATCACGCAACTTCGCCATAATCTAATAGATCATGTATCTCATGACATACGAGATGATGTTCACGGTGCGAATTTTTCAACCACCCTGTACAGGGTGTATCAGGTTGAACCAATGCACTGAAATTTTCGGTTTCGTATTTTCATCTCTGACGAGTTATAACTTTGAAATATCAAAATGACGTCCTAGTTACACTCCCTGTGTTGACGAAAAATAATTACCTGATATTTAAAGTTTTCCTTCCAATCGTCTAAGTTCGGCAAGGAAAACCTGATACACCTAAATTGTTTCTTTCAGTGACAACTAACTTTCAACCCTGATATTTATTTTTCTTATATTTATTTTCTGAGTTGAAAACTAACAGGTTTTTTTTTCAAGCAAAATATTACATTGTGATTTCGTGCAATTTTTTTTTGTAGTTTCATTTATCGAGAAGAACTATACCTATAGGGTGACAATTCACAAGCGACAAACTCCTCTGAAACTTTTCGTTAGAGTTTTTCAAAACTTTTTGGGGAAAAATAAAGGGTGGTATTATTCGACTGATACTGAAAAAATTGCGTTTTGCATGTGTTTTCGAGAAACAGGGTGTCGAAAAATGACTTTTTTTGGTCCTGTATACACTTCTTCAATATTTATACAAGGTATTCCAAAAAATTTTTCTAATTCCAAGAAAAATGTTTCTATTTACATGGGTCTTACTGTTTTCGAGATACAAAGTATCAGAAAATGATTTTCTGTTCTTGATGTTATCACAGGATCCTCATCTTGGATATTGGCTACTTTTTGAGCCTTCATTATTTTTTCTTCATGTGCCAGTGACAGAGGTTCCTGTGAAGATTTTTCGAGTCTTATTTCTATGTCAATGGGGAAATAGGGATTCAGTGAGCAATATTTGAACCGCCAATGATTCATACTCAGAAAAGACACCCCCAAATAGTTCAATGTGGCCCGTTTTTAGAGAAAAACGATATTTCATGATGTCTAAATGTCATTCATAGAAATCAGCCGCAAAACAACTTCACTTCGAATCTCCGTGACTAGCATTAAAAAAAGAAGGCTCAAAAAGTAGTTGATATCAATGTAAAATGTAGCTCAAACGTTTCCTGAGATATCGTCAAAAAAATAATTTTTCGACACCCTGTATCTCGAAAACGGTGCGTATACGGACTCATTGATAGGAACATTTGTTGAGCATTAACCAAGGAATCACACCCTTCAATTTACCGCAACATGTTTTGTCCTCGTATTGTCCGAGTCCCATTTCAGCGATTGTTTCTAATTGATAGAGCCTCAATAGTTTATTGCCAAAATTCAGAATGCAAAAATAAAAGGCCGATTAGAAATTTTCAATCTACGAAAATAAACTTATAAATTATTATGAATTCAACTGGTAACAGTCTGAACAATATATTTGCGAAATTATAATCCACGAGACGACATCTCTCATATTTTGGAGACAATATCAATTTTATGTTCTGATATTTCTCAAAATGAAAAAAAAAATCAATATTATTTGAATCATCTTGTCGAATTGTAGAAATTTCTTATCAATAGTTTCTCATGGTTTGTCCAACTTTTTTCAATCTGAATATAATAATGTAAGTAATATTTCATGAAAAACGTACAAATTGTTCATATTTGAATAACTGTGAGAAATTATAAATACATTCAATTGATAACAGTCTGAACATTATGAAAATTTTAATTCACAAGACATCTCGGATATTTTGGAAACACAATATTAGTTTCATGTTGCTATATTTAGGAACTTTTTGACCGTTTCTTGTAAGTATCACGAATCCAATGGCATATTCACACTGTATTCAACAAAAAACCGATTTTCAAAATGGAATTATTTCTAAGTAGGCCTTGAAATTCAAAATTTCATTTTGAATTTCTACACAACTAAATCTTTCAGATAGTTCACTATGTATATCGAATATGAAAGATCTCATTGTATGAGTTTTCATTTCATTGTAATGGATCGAAACGCTTTTGGAATTGATAGTTTATCTAATGTGTTCATGACGCTACATTGCACTTACCATGTTTCGATAGGTATAGAAAGTAGAATTAAAAGTGACCAGGAGATGGTGAAAGAACCATTCCCCACTCATTTTTTACAAATATAGTAACCCTTCATGGGTCGAATTACATAATTAATGAAAGCAAAATGATCGCAGGGCGAAGTATATATTACTTCTCGGATAAATCACACATAGAATCTTTCATTCTCCGGTAGTTTATGGAAAACAATCTGGCGGAAGAGAAATGCCTACTAATCGAAACAGGTATTTTTAATTTTTTTTTCCTACCAAGGAGCCTAGGTGCAGCCATACACGAGGTCGTTACCAATGTAGGTCTTGTTTACGATAAGAAAAACCACAGAAATGACAGATTGAAGAATTCAAAGAACCGGACTTAAACCAATGTAAGAAACACAATTTTCCATAATATTCGAGAACAAACTATATCAGCTCGAATTATGAGTATAAGAAACTAAAATTCGAGTCTAAAATAAATACTAAGATGACAAACTTGAGAATTCTGACAAGTGAGCAGTTCCGAAACTGGTTTATATGTGAAACTTTACCTGTTGAAATATGGGAAAACTTTTACAAAACTCACTGCATATCACTGCTTGATTTCCAAGACGCTTGTCATACCTATTAAGATTCACCGTTTTCTGGAGACGAATTGTATTCTTTACTCGTCAAGTGTGAAAATAATTAATCTCCAGGCTTAGATGGTATACTTTTTGAATTTAATAGAAATCTGCTACAAAATTCGGTGCTTCACTTAACAGCTTTTGGAAATAAATTTATTAATGCATCTGTCATTTCCAAAACCTGGCATAATATCATGATATCCATGTTGCACAAAGGTGGATGGACAAAAAGCCGAAAAACTAAAATTATGCAATTTCCTCGAGCCGGATTTCGCGAACACAATATCTCAATGGACACCCAATCGATGTGACAAACGAATACATATACTTGAGAGTTACTTGCACCTCCTCATGAAATGTCATCCAGCTGCTAAGATTAAAGGAAAACAGGTTGTTGGTTCAGTACTACCTATTTTGGCTAAAACTAAAATTGACAACTTGTACCACGAATGAAATTATTCGAGTCACTAGCTATGAGTGTAATATTCAATTCCGTTTCAGTATGGGGCATTATATATTTGGAAGTATTAGAAAGAGTACATCTCACTTTCCTAAATATAATTCTTATCTATCAATACACCTGATGCAATAATCCGTTCAGAAAGTGGACGTGTTAAAATAGCATACCAATTACATTTTCAAAATTACACTGAACTGGTTATATGAGATTCTCACAATAGAAGATAACCGTTATCCAAAACTGCGTTTTCAACATCAAGTAAGATCATTAAGCTCATCTGACTCAAAATATAATTGGGCACTTCAAATTAAGTAATTATTCACTGATAGCGGATATCATGAATTTTGGAATACTTTAAATTCAAATAGGCGAAATATAGTAAGGAAATATTATAGTTATCTATTCAAGAGCGATGCTTCCATAACATCTCGTTACCCTTCCATTTACATATACAGGGTGAGTCAAAAATGTGTACCGAGCTTTCTGGGGGTGATAGAACATTGAAAAATAAGTGTAGTTTGATGATTAAACTCATGGCCCAAAATGCATATTAAGGGAGATATATCCTTCCAAAGTTGATAAAATTAAAATAATTTCTCCGCATAACTTCTGAACGATGAAAGCCACCCGATTGAAATTTTGTGCATGAATGTATGTTGTCAAAATACATTTTTTCGTCACACTTCCACATTTCTGATATTGTTATAAAGGGTGTTTTCAGAGGGTGAGTCATGATTTTTTGTAGAAAACTTTTTTCCCTGTATTATTTTCGGTGAAAAAACAGGAGCATTTGATGGAGCGAAGAAAATTACATGAAAAAGGTACTTTTATTCAAATACAAAAAATAGAGCCGTTCGTGAGATATTTGAATTTTTGTAGTTACATGATATCAGCAGATTGATTTTATTCATCGCGAGATTCATCGGTAACAATATTTTAGCAGGCCATGATGAATAATTTTGTTCTCAATTTTGACGTTCATGTCATCAACATTCGAGTCAACATTGTTGTAGTCGATTTGTTCGTGTGGTTTTTCTGTGTCATTTATCACTGCGATTATCAACTGAGATTTTGAGAAATATGGCAGGTTATTCGTTCTCTGAACAAACTGATATGCTTCTAATGCTTGGCGAGTGCTTCGGAAATGCAAATGCTGCTGAAATATCGTTATACCGATGACTCTCGCGATGAGTAAAATCAATCTGCTGATATCATGTAACTACAAAAACTCAAATATCTCACGAACGGCTCAATTTTTTGTATTTGAATAAAAGTACCTTTTTCATGTAATTTTCTTCGCTCCATCGAATGCTCCTGTTTTTTCACCGAAAATAATACAGGGAAAAAAGTTTTCTACAAAAAATCATGACTCACCCTCTGAAAACACCCTTTAAAACAATATCAGAAATGTGGAAGTGTGACGAAAAAATGTATTTTGACAACATACATTCATGTACAAAATTTCAATCAGGTGGCTTTCATCGTTCAGAAGTTATGCGGAGAAATTATTTTAATTTTATCAACTTTGGAAGGATATATCTCCCTCAATATGCATTTTGGGCCATGAGTTTAATCATCAAACTACACTTATTTTTCAATGGTCTATCACCCCCAGAAAGCTCGGTACACATTCTTGACTCACCCTGTATAACGCTTCAAGTACTTCAAGGAACCAAGAATATATCTGCTGTTAAAGCTACCCATACTCATGCACAATTACGTATGTCCAACAATTTCAGAATTCAGAAAAAAAAAGAAACCTTATTCCATCTCAACGCGAGTCTTCTGTTCTATCGTCACAGTATGGCGTATTTTTTGTCGGTACGTCTTGTCCAATCGTTACCTATTACCGTTTTTCGAGTATGGTGCTTTGAAAAATTCAAATGCGATACTGTCAAAATTTCTCATATTATTTATTTCTTACATCTCAACGCGATTTTTCAGGCCTATCGTCACAGTATGGAGTATTATTTTTTTAGTTAGCATCATATCGAAATGAACTAAATTTAATGATGTCTATTACAGTTTTTCAAGTATGGCGCTACTGTTTCACTTCATCATAAGTATGGCTAATAGTCACATTATATCATTAGCTTTCAAAAAATCCAAATGCTGTGATAAATCGTTCAGCAACTTTCATAATAATCTGGCCATTTTCGAATACCAATAAATTGAAAAATACCTCTCTTGATTAGTATGGTGGGCTGTAAGCCCCCCCCCCCCCCGCATGAGTATGGCATTTTGTTTCCTCCGGATTGTTTTCCATAAACCACCGGAAAGTGCCAGATCCTATATATGTGTAAAAAATCTCTGAAAAAAGACGTCCGACGAGTAGGATTCCACTTATTATCTGAAACTCATCTGCATATTTTCATGAACATGAAACATATTTTTTTATTCATGTTCCATACTCCAGTAGTATTGTATTGAGGTTTATTCGATACAACAAAAATAATTGATGTTTTCGATACAGTATCAAGTCCGTAATATCAAATCAACCTATTTATTTAATCGGTTCGTTATATGAAATAACTATTTCATTATTGAGTTGTGAACTAGTGAGAAGTACTATTATTTGTAAATATACTTATTAAATGCATTTTTTATTTAAAACGTTTGGTTTGATTTTTACCTTCTCATTAATAATTACAGGATGTCTGATATTTAATTCCGGGAAGGGTGGGGATGTAAAAGGAAAAAGAAACATTTTCAAAGCAGAAAGTTATTGATTTTACAAAATTATATCATCAATTATTTATCATCATTAAAATAGGATCAGTTTTACCAATTTCATTTAACAGTTTCAATTTTCAATTAAAATTTGTTTTTTTGATCGCTCCTTCTACGTCGGAATCCAACGTCCCATGAGCCGAAGCTTGAGTGGGTTGAGAAGAGCGGGAGGAGTTTTCATAGTGGACTCCGCCAACCACTCCTGGGGGACCGTGTGTATCGACAGATCGATGTCAGGATTGAAATCGCTGAACCATTTAATTTCAATGAAAAATTAACAGCCAAGGCCGGGTTTGAACTATCTACCGTTCCGGCAGCTCAATCAAGGTCAAACGCCTTGTTATTTGCAATATTATATAACCATTGTGAATCCATCAAAACTTACATTTAGGTCCTGTCATTATTCATCGCACCTTGGCATATCTAACTATATTTTAGTGATCGTTAATTTCCTAACATTTTTGATATCAGAAATAATAGCCATTTTCAGATATCATATAATATACAGGGTGTTCTATAGAAATAAATTAACATGTCAAATATGACATTTACCGATATAATTTCAAATTTTTGAAGGGACATCCTAAAATTCAGAAAAAAAAACATAAAACTATTCGAAATAACCTCTGAAGATGGGGTGCACCTATTCAACTGAAGGTTAAATTTCATGCGCAGTGACATCTTGGGGCAGATCACATATGAAACATCAAGAAATAATTTTTAGCTTTTTGTGGGATTTTCTCTCCCCGTTTCTAAGAAATAAAGTAGAAGTTATTAAAAATTATTATATATTTGTAGTAAGGACAGATTCTGTGATTTGCTCCAAAATGTCACTGCGCTTAAAATTTAACATTTAGATACCCAAAAGAGAAATTCTCTACTTGTCAGGAACGCCTTGTTTTTTGAAAAATTTGGAAATATAAATATATTCAATAAGTATAAAACTTCTAATTATCTCGGTGGACGTTTCGGGAAAGAATCTGCTCCCGTTCTCAACTCAATTAGAACACTTTCCTTCGCAAAATTTTTCAATGTTGGTATTTTATTATTTTCAAATTTTCGAGATCATTCTACTCCTAAATATACCGTCGCCGTCAACTTCATTATTTCCAATTGAACACCAGTATATTGTTACATTTTTGGAGTCCATCAGGCTTCCCTATACCTATTTTCAATTGATTCTGGAAATATCTTGATTTTTTTGGAAAATTTGGAAAAATGTAAGCTTATTTTCATTACTTTCATCATTCTCATTACATCGCGCCTTCTAGTCATTTTCAACTGTTGGCAGCGCTTCTGGTGACACCCTGTATTCATTGGACAGTCGAGAGTGGAATTTGATTCTGCATCGATTCGCTATATTGATTCCCACACATCTATTTCTAACGGTTAATACATAATTTCTGATTTGACGCGGTTTTTAGCAGAAATCGAAAATCCTTTTGTCTTTCGAAACAAAATGAACATGTCTGAAACAGTAGAAATTCACTTTAATGAGAAAATGAGCACAAAGCAGTAACAACAAAATTCTGAACAAATGAAAAAATTGATCATAATGACAAGAAATATTGAATGGAAGTAAAATCACAATAATTGTCTGGTTAAAACACTCTGTCGTTTATATAGAACAATTTTTTGTAATTTAACATTCATGTATTTGTTATATTACCCTGTATATTGATGAAATATTATTTTCCGGATGAATCATGTAAGCAACCGTTTAGATGAATCATCAGTAGCTGTTTCGCGAATTCTTGCCAGTTATTACGAGTGAAATGGGGTAGAGTCTGAAGGAAGACAATCAAGTGGCTATACCAAAGTTTATTGGATAAGCATATCGAACGGAAATTGAACGACTATCTGAAGAGAAGATTTGACGGGAGGCTGCAACCAGATGGCAGTTGAAATGAAATCGTTACTGAAGTCTCAGGGATGTTACTGGTGATATTAATCCAAGTTTTGACCCTGACGATACAGGGTGTACTGGCGGTTCATGGCTATCTAAAATCAATCAGTTAGGACAGACACTCAACTGGAACGATTATCAAAATCACTGTACCATGCAAACCAGAGGCTCGGCACCCCCATGGTTCAATAAACTCGAGGATTGTGACAAAACTTGGATAGAATGGAAAGATGACTCAAGTCGTGCATTTCCTAGGTTTATAGACTAAGAAGAATTACTACTACCGAAAGCATGACGCATTATTATCATGCAATATTAGCCCTCATTCAACAATGCAGATTAGACAATGAAGCTGCAATATCTTGTGTGATGAAGGAATTGCCTCTCGAGCTACAATGCTCGAGATTTCCACTGTAAGGTACCTGATAAATCATATGGTGGTTTCATTGCACCGATCAGACAAAATATTCAGCTATACCCGCTAAACTAGCACAAATGGAAGAATCTCAGGTGCCAACCAGTAAACCAGTTGAATATTTTGTTCCTCGCTGCTACAATTTTGTAAGCGCGGAAAATTCCGAGTAGGCGACAACACTGGCGGCCACGTAGCTGAGTTGGAGTGGACAGCGTAGAAGGGCGGTTGGCGTGGAAGGAATCGAAAGACACGGCGTTGGATATCAACATTGGACTGGACAATCGGCAACCAATTGCAGACTCTTCATACCAGTTAGACGATGACCAGAGGATTGTTCCTACGGTAAGTCAATGTATTCATGTCACTTGAAAACCTTTTCAATAATTTGTCTATATCTGACTCAGACATTGAATCAATTCCCAGAAATATTCCCTCTCAAACCCAACCCATCAAAACTCAAGAAAGTAACACTTCACAATCAATTATTGATTTTCAAATAATTATGGCTAACCACTCCAAACCAGAGTTGAATTGTGATTTGAATTGTGTTCCGAATTTTGACGGAAACCCCAACGAGTTGAATAATGGGGATCTTGCAACTTGTGAAAAATTAATTACCACTTTTTATAACGTCGAAGATATTGAATGTTCTTAGAACATTTACTTCATCAATTCATTGATAGGAACATTGTCGGGCAACGCGAAAATAGTTGTTAACATTCAAAGTGTCACAACTTGGCAAGAATTGAAAGATACTTCAACAAGGCATTTTGCAGATCAACGCGATGAAGCGTGTTTGAATAGATATCTAGCTGACTGACTGAGAGAACCACTCGGTACAACGATCCGTGTATGCGTGACATTCAATCGACCTCAGACATCTTTTAATCAATATAGAGCTCCACCGAGACGAAATAAAGAACTTCATACTACTGAAGTCGATCAAATTGATGAATCAAATTTGAATCCCAATTATGTAGATGAGAACCAAGAATTCTCTGAAGAAACCTATTATGATAAAAACTTCAAACGGACAAACGTGAGTCCACTAATTATATCATTCAACACGGCGAGATAATGATTCATCAGAAATTGCACAATTACGAAATCCCTCAGTGCCTCACAGTCGCGAGAGACGGAGAAGCTTAGACGACAATATTAAATTACACAACGAAAGAGATATCACTGTCTGTTCAAATTCTGACCCTTGTTACTGTATGTAGTATTTACCATCCTAACGCTGACTAGCGAAAAGAAGACCTGGAAAACCTCATATCGCAAGTGTAATATACCCACACGTCACCAATGAAACATATGGAGAGGTTCCTTTGTACCACGAGGGTGAGGAACCAGTCTGCTACCCTCCAGCTCCTGGATAAAGCCACGGCTTCGGCTTCCTGCGTCCTGAGGGCTCTAGTGGGTTCGTGCCCCCTATGAATGGTTAAAGGGGTCTTTTTAGGGTCACTATGGGTGGGATAGTTTGAGGGTGGCCACTAATCATTCGACACTTCCCTTAACAGTTACGGCGCTGTTGACCTGCCGCTAATAGCTGATATTTCCCCTGCTGGATAGAAATGATTTAGCTCTGTTGAATTCTGGTGCGATGACATATTTCAACGCAAGATCCAGAGACTTTCCCCTCGTTTGTCCTGGAATGTTCTCGACGATATTCATAATAGCGATAACTTTCCTATTGTCATTTCCACGGATATTCCAAGGAGCCGAATGTCTTGTTTATCTCGAACATATCATACAGGAATCATTCAGGAAACGGGAACATTGTGCTGCTGTCATCTTCGATCTCGAAGAAGCTTACGACATGACCTGGCAATATTGTGCTGAACCAGCACAGAAATGTATACTATCATAGTTCAGTTGATTAATCAAATGTATCAAATAATATAATCAACTATAAATAATCAACTATAACGAAACATCTCATCTCTAATAGATTCAAATAATATCCCATCTCTAGTAGCTTATCAAATGGACACCTGCATCGCACACGTGTTGTACAAAAACAGACCTATTAATTACACCCTTCGATCATTGAGGTTTGTTGTTCGGAGATTACACCAGTGGAATGTGTCAGAGATAAGATGATGAAGAGCGTATGAAACAGTAGCCGCCGTCGGCTTAAATCAAATGTAGACAGATTTATGACTTTTCGTATGCACGTGCAACCTCATGAAGATGAAGAAATTGTTATTGTCGTCACCAGATATCACCTATAAAAAGTATTAATAGAGAGAGAGTTCGGGAGAGTCGGCTTAGATCAGTGGACGAGGTAAGCCTAGATCTGCCGGTAACAGTAATTGTGTTAGAATGTCCACGATAGGCGCAATGCGCAATCAAATGTCAGTGATCAGTATATAATAGCACCGAACATATAAGATATAGAAGATCCACTCTAAGCCCCGCCCGGAAATTTTCCTTCTTGCCCCGTCTACCGAGTTGGATCGAGTTGGCTACCGCTCGTATACCGTCTGTCGTTGTGATACGGGTGATAGGTTCTATACTGGTTGGATCTACAATAGGTACTGCGCGGAGTGCTTCAAAACTACAACTTCCTCAATTGTTGTGTTATCTGAACTAATTGAAATGATTTTGGGTTCTGCTGAGGGATGTATCAGTAAAGCAGGAGGTGGTATTTCAGTTTTTAGGTGCTCAAAAGATGATTTTAGGTAAGATATTTGAAATCTAATAATTTTTGTAGATTTAAGATTAATTTTCCAGATGTCAAAGCTGGAAAACTGCCTTGGGATTTATCGGTAACAATCGATATGCGAATCTTTCACCTGAGCAATGTAACAACAGAATAAAAATTTGCAGTTTGCACTTTGCTGAGGGCTGTATCATTCGAAATGATTCGAGAACGCAACTGACATCTGATGCAGTTCCTTCACTGAATTTGTCAACAACCAAAAGTAACTATATTTGTCGTGAATTTCCTTGACTATGTGCCGTCTACAGCAGATCTTGAAAAAACGTGAAAAATCTGAGAACACAAATGGATATGTTGCTTTTTATTTCAAATAATAAAGCTGATGTTTGATGAAGATATTTTCAAGATAGCTGGAAGTGATTTTTCAAGATGTGAAATTTAGACGGACCACCCTTTATGTATTCATTCGAATCCGTTGAGAAAATACTTGATGTGTCAAATATTTCAGAAGATTCTTCATGTGCTACATGTGCAGAAACACAAATGAGATGCTGAAAAGACGTTTCTGCTTCAACAGATATGGAAGAAAAAGTGACTGAAGGTGAAAAGATTTGCATGAAAATTTTCGTAGGTTTGGATAAAAAAAATTCAGATGAAGCTTTTGTTATTTGATGCTGATAGAATATGGAAAAAACTGATACGAATTCAATTATGAAGAAAAAATATATGTTTATTTATTTGCGATTGCGATAAATCGATTTTCCCGGTACCAACACCAATGAATAACTCACTGAAAGTTTTTACAAATGATTACAGAAATCTCAGTAGTACAGATGGCAATGCACTAATTTATGTTGCTGGCTATTTACTAAAGAAATGTTTGGTGCAGCACTCATGTCAGGTTTGTCTAGAATTCAATGAAGGAAATAGTTTAGAGAGACAAGCAACACTATTTTGTAATGCTAAGGCCTATGTAAATACTGAAAAATTACCATTTGGTGGTTTGACCGTGCCTTCTCTGAATATAGTAGAGCACATGATGAAACTAGAAAATATATTCATTGTAAATTTTGATTAATTTGCTTGTCACAATTCTCTTGGGACAAAACTGAAAGATTTATTCAAAAATGTAGCTTTTACACATCCATGTGAAAATTTTCCATTGAATTATTTTGTATCTCTCTCTACTAGAGAACGTATATATTATACATTGAAATATGCAAATCGCGATATAAAAACCAAAAAATCAAAGAAGACAAACGTGAAATTGACAATTTTACGAAACCTGTGAGATTAGGTATTGTTGGATTTTTCAGAGTAAGATCCACACCTCACTGAATCGATCTCCATCCATCTTTCGATGTGTCTGTTGGGATAGTTTCTTTCATCAATTTAGTTTTTTATCTACAATATTTTTTTTTCTCCTCACAAATGATGGTGAATCTTCCTATCGTGAATACGTATTGTTTTATTTATTTCAGAAATTCGAGTCGAATTAAAAATGTGTTATCCACCTGTGTACTTTTCCATTCGCCCCGAAACGCTCACACTGCAACATGAAAATATCACACAAGCGACCCTCGTAAATGCAGGAATTCGGGGTCACTTGCCGCTGCGTTTGTGTGATCGACTACAAAGTTCCGCTTGAGAGTGGACCTTCTAGTCCATATATGTTCGGTGATAATAGCACCGAACATATAAGGACTAGAAGATCCACTTTAAGCCCAGCCCGGAAATTTCCCTCCTCGCCCCGTCTACCAAGTTGGACCGAGTTGGCTACCGCTCGTATACCGTCTGTCGTTGTGATACGGGTGATAGGTTCTATACTGGTTGGATCGCGATAGATTTTATATAATAGGTACTGCGGCGGAGTGCTTCAAAACTACAACTTCCTCAATTGTTGTGTTATTTGAACTAATTGAAATGATTTTGTGTTCTGCTGAGGGATGTATCAGTAAAGCAGGAGGTGGTATTTCAGTTTTTAGGTGCCCAAAAGATCATTTTAGGTGATATATTTGAAATCTAATAATTTTTGTAGATTTAAGATTTATTTTCCAGATGTCGAAGCTGGAAAACTGCCTTGGGATTTATCTGTAACCATCAATATGCGAATCTTTCACCTGAGCAATGTAACAACAGAATAAAAATTTGCAGTTTGCACTTTGCTGAGAGCTGTATCATTCGAAATGATTCGAGAACACAACTGACATTTGATGCAGTTCCTTCACTGAATTTGCCAACAACCAAAAGTAACCATATTTGTCGTGAATTTCCTGAATTAAAAATGTGTTATCCACCTGTGTACTTTTCCATTCGCCCCCGTACGAAACGCTCACACTGCAACATGAAAATAGCACACAAGCGACCCTCGTAAATGCAGGGATTCGGAGTCACTTGCCGCTTCGTTTGTGTGACCGACTACAAAGTTCCGTTTGAGAGTGGACCTTCTAGTCCATATATGTTCGGTGATAATAGTAACTAGTAAAGCAGTAGCAGATAATATGTAGACATCAGAAAAGTACCATTGAAACAGTGGGCAGGAACCAGTTGAAGTACCACTTTTGTAGACTACGCAGACCTCACTATGATCCTATGTTATACATCAATATCACTTTGATGGAATGCAAAGAATCTATCAAATTCCTCGGACTGATGTGTGATTCAAAACTGACCTGACTCAAACACTCAGAGAATTTGGTAGTACGTTGTAAAGAGACAATGAATATAATAAAATGACACATTATTGAATGTTTACGGATCTCTAGTGCGACCTCAAATTCGACATTTGTCGCTTGTCCACGACTGTTAAGTAACAGGCGGGCATTTGCGGCTACACTTCAGTGGAGATGGGGGGGATTCGTAATGAATTCAAGAAAATGATATCCTAATGGGCGCCAAGTAGATTTACCCCTTCCACAAATACCTTAAGTTGTTTCCAAACTCAAAATTTACTGAATTAGAATGAAAACCAATTAGTCGAAAATAACATGTTCATTGAGCCCCTAAATTGAGAAGTAAAATTTGCAATCAATCCAGAAACCAAGGGGATTATTTACAATCCTGGAAAGCAATTGGCATAGAGCAAGTGCAACTAGTTCAACAAATAAAATACCAAAATTGGGAAGCAGCAAAAGAGCGCCGAAAAAAAAAATAAAAGAGCAGGTCTATCAAGCATGCACAAAAAATAATACCAGACCCCAAAAATAATCGTGGCGACGCATGAGCTCAAGCATAATCAATTAATTCAAACACTTGCCCAATTACCGCTGTACAAATAATTTATCGATAAATAAAAAAAAATATATCAATTCATAAGTACCTGAGCAGGTTCTCATCCTAAAGATCGACTACCATCAGTCAATCACCGTTGTTCAATTAATCAACAAGGCCAAATAAGCGATATTACATAAGCAGAACAATAACAAAAAAGTACTTCAATCAGCAATACATTTCACAATAAAAAAAATATATACCCGTGACCTGTTGAAGTTAGCACTGTCCAAATATAAAAGCAGAAGTGGGTACAAAAAAAAACACATTGAATATAGCAGTTACCAATGTATACAAATATATCGGTCCAATGAGCAATCGGTAAGGAAGTAGCTATAGCAATTAGCAACAATATAAAAAAAGATGAACAATAGCACCAAATGCAAGCGAAAAAAAAATTCAAAAGGAAAAAAACTCGAACTTGTGAATACAGGGACACTCTATTCCTCATAGGGTCTTCCACAGGTAAATGTTGGTCATCCTGGTATATAGGTGGTACGCACTCAGCAAGAGGTACAGGGTGTCCACACGACAGAACCCCAAATACAAATAAATAACACTAAGGGAGAATATAATTAGAAATCCTCCCATAATCAACGAAAAAGGACAAAAAAAATCGATGATATTGAACAGTACTCAAAGCTCAAGGGAAATTTTGAAAATACAACGAAAGTTTCCTTGTATATAGCCTCCTTGATATTAATAACCAAAAAATCTTCAACTACTGAATTTTGTACATTCTTGAATGTATACATGAATAAAACTAATTTACAAAAATCTTCAGCTCATGACACATGAACCATGACATGTAACACGTGACATATCATATATGACAAATCTGACTACTGTCACATATATGAAATGTCAATAAAACAAAAAAATATGTTCTTGATTAAAATATCTTTTCCTTACCGTGGCCAGGAGGTTATTTTCCAAATATAATATAGTGGCTATAGGCCTTATTCTTCCTGCAGAAAAGAAAAGAAAAATAGAAACACCAAAATCACCTTGGTCACAGGAATATTTGAAATGGGAGACGTTCCCTTAATTATGAAAATAGTAATGACATACCTGGTGGTTCAAAATTTACTCCAGAGAAAATCAGCAATCGATGTGGTGTCAAACAAATCCTCGAAAATGAGTTAAATCTTCGGGAATCATTCTAAATATCATGACCGCTAACTAACAATAATTCCCAATATTGAAAAGATGGACTCCAGAGTACAACCCTGGATGATTTAGAAAATCATAGAAGTTCTGGAGCCCGTCAATGATCACCAAACCAACATGTCCGAGTACTCGTTGAGAACTGCCTTTCGCTGGACCAGGGTGTTTGATACCAGGCAACAATCGACATAAATTGACAGCTCTGAAGCGTTTGATCGTACCGCATAGATGGCGGTAACCACGAACCGCTGAGGCTTAGCAAAAATCCTAATTCATTTGTGACCAAGAACGACTATGCATCCAGTGATCTACTGTCAAGCCTACTTTCAAAATATAACTCCCTCTGGTGATGACCTATATTTATATCTTCATGTAAATTCCACTACCACTACTGACAACCGTCTGTGCTAACAGCAAGGACAACGATACCCTCCAAAGTTGTCAACACTTTCCAAAGTACCAAATACTTGTCCCGTGGTACCAAAGGATCGGTGTGAGTGCAGTGATGTCACTCTGATCCAACCCTCCATCTGAACTGAAGTTACTAAGTGCTGTCAAGTCAGAATGTCTGTCATCTAGATTAGCATCTTACGAATGACAAATAGCTGTAAATAGACAGATACAAGTGTTGGTCAAAATTCCTTCACCTAACAATTGAAGGTATGTAATTGATATCAAAATAGTTCATGGTGTCCATCATTCCAGTAATCATACTTGAGTTTCAACCAAAAACTGTATACAAACAACGCTCCCGATACTCAATGAATGTTTATATTTTCAGCACGGCCAAGATGATGATAATGGGTAAGAAAACCCATGTGACTACCTACAACAATTAATGAAATAGATACGAACGAAAAAATATAAACAAAACTCGGCGTACAGAGACAGGAAGGGCATCAACGGTGAACACTCGTGCAGGCGTAGACCGCGCATGATAAAATAAACCAGATACAGGGCTCTCGATTTGTAGCTCTAGATGGTTGTGCGAAAATACTGTGTGGCGATACTATATCGAAGATATCATTCCTGTTATCCTTCTTATACATATAAAAATATTATAGTTCATGTTTTATGTTGCAGTATTTAACGTTCAAAATGAAGCGTTACACTAGTACTCACGAAGATAGACTATGGTTCCATAGCGTACTCATCGGCCCGAAAATCAACACTGAGATTGATTGACTACACCATGCTGGTATGAGGTACTCAATAGGTGCTTTCCATACAACGCCAGGTTGTATGGTTGTATGAGACTGCTTTTCCGCCCCTACGATCACACCGCCAGGAATTATTAGCAAAATACATCTCCAGCATGCGAGGACACTCTAACCATCGAAATATATACAGACGGATCTGAAATATCAACCGGCATCGGCAGTGCTTTTTCCATTGATAATGTCGCATTTACTTGGTCCCTCTCCCCTTACGCATCCATATGTTATATCACTTAAATCACTTTGGACTTTTTAAAAAAGATTTTATTTGATTGAATACAATATTAAAGAAAATGTGAATAATAATAGATTGTTACAAAAGTATGACTTGACTTGAGACTGGTTTGAGAAGAACTGCCGGTGGTCGTTCAGGTCTCTCGAAGGAAGGCTCTCGAGGTGCTGAATCGTCAAACACGTGTAGATGGTGTCAGCATTCTCGTGTGGCTCTGATACTCTGGTTGCTTGATAACCTTGAGATCAGCGGTAATGTGATATCCCTGAGATGATGACATATGCAGGAATGTTGATATAACAGCTCCCATCCTTTTGAAAAAGTTGTTGCTTTGTGTCGACAACTTTTCGAAATTGGATCCTCAGGCGTTGAGGTTGGTGGATCCCAATTCTTCTTCTTCATTTGTCTGGGTCCTCGGGTTCGGGCGTATTTTTGGGAAAACGGCCCTGATACTTCTCATGGTTCTGCTTCCTCTAGGTAGAGGTGATGGTGGATCAGATGGACTAACAATAGTTCTCGATCTCCAATACTTGAAAAATATGTACAAAATTATTAGTGTCACAATTAGGGTAATCGTGAAATAGGTGAGCCAGGATATGTTCTTCACAAATGGTTGGTGGATTAAATCGTCTAACGTCTTGGAGTAGGAATCAAGCTTATTTTTGGCGATGTCCAATTCATCGACATTCAAATCGCTTAATTCCAAAGGTTTCAGTTTCGGAAGATCTAGTCGTCTCGGGAGGTCGCTGCAACATTCGTACGGGATTTCGATTGGATGTGTTCCGTACGAAACAATAGATGTCTTCGTTGAAGTGGCTTGGATTTTGGTAATTCCGATGAAGGCACTACATTCGTTATGGAGGCTGATCACAGAGTTTCCATAGATGATTCGGGTTTCGATTTCCTTCGATGGGCAATTGATCGAGATTCGTACTGGTTCTGATAGAATCACTAACCATTAGTTTTCGGCTAGTTCTTGGACCTTATATCCTTTACTAAGGATGAGGGCATTTTGGCAGTTGTCTGGTACTGATTGGAACGTTTTCATCAATTGGCGTTATTGTCTATGGGGTATGCAAATACGTTGCTACACATCTTTATTTCTGGTAGTAGAGTTCTGCATTTCTTCAAGTCTTTGATTGGAATGAACATCAAAGAATCATCATCTTTCGCGATAAATTTTTGAGAGATTGAAAGAATATGATGTAAGCCAGTTCTGTTATCAAAAATTGGTATTGGGTAGAGTATATAAAGGTGATATGTTTTAGGTTCGATCAAAGGGATTTTTAGAACGAAAACAATTTTAGAATCAATTTGGAATGCTTGAAGTTGGATAATGTCGAGATATAGGGCAACTTTATCTAAATTTGCTGGTAAAGCACCGACTAGGTAATCGGGAGTGATAATTGAGGGATGAATAGTGTTTAATCTAGCAAATGTAATTGAATTTATGATTTCATCGAGACTATCCTCAAGATACACAAAACTCTCCATAAGTTTTTCACATAAGTCATAAAATTTGACTTTGGCTTTAATGATTTCAATATCGTAATTCATGTCATTTATAGTTTTTTCGATTTGTTTGATGTCTGTATTGAATATTTCTTCGTCAATTTGAAGTTTTCGAATGGTTGTATTTACACTTTTTATTACTGATGATGTGACTGATATTTGATTCTTGAGAAGGTTTTCTAGTTGATGTTCATCGTCATGTAATTTATTGATACAATTTGAGTAATATTCGCCGTCTGAAGCGTCGAGTTTGCCAGTGATTGATTTGAAAATACTACCTATTCCATTAATGAGTCCACGTTTGTATCTCTTTGTTTCTAAGGTTATTTCAGATAATTTCGTTTTAATTGACTTTGAAATTTGGGTAAGTAAGCTGATACGGTTCTTGACTTCTACTTGAAAAATATTCAGTTCGCGTAAAGGTTTCAATTGTGCTGTAGCTAAAATGGTATCTAATATTCTAGTGTTATGTTCTTGGGCTGTTTGAAGTAAAGAGATGTCTTTATGAACGAGTAGAGTCCAGTGGTCGTTTGTAAGTACGATGTCTTCGTCTTGATGGTAGTATACCCCTAGAGTGTTATTGATTGGTTTGATTTTGAATTGACAGACTGCTGATCCGAACAGCAGGGTGAACCTGAAAACAAATCAGTTTTCAGAATACGGTATCATGCGATCAAAATTTACTTTTGTTCGTTGATTCGTTTGTGGATTGAGTAATATTGCTGAATTTTGAAATATTTCTTCGATTTTGAATGGTCCATTGAATTTGTTCTGAAGTTTGTTTTTAATTTGGGATTCCTTGATGTAAACTTCCTATTTCGTATTCTGTTTGTCCTGATACTGTTTTGTCAAAACGTTCTTTCGCTTTTGCTTTCTTTTGATCTGTTTTCGCTCTTGCTACTTTATAGTAATAAGAAATTCGGTTGTTCAAGTCTCTTACGTATTTTGAAATCAGATCTTTTTGATTATAAAGTGTTTCTGGTGATCTACTTGCTGTATGTCCGAAAACTAACTCATGTGGACTGAAACCGTTGGTTTTATTTGTGGAATTGTTGTAACATATGATTGCGTAGGGGAGAATATTAAAAGGATGTTCATTAGGGTTTTCTGACATATTCACACGGATCATTTCTAGAAGTGTGGCGTGAAATCGTTCGACTGAACCGTTGGATTGTGGATGATTTACGCTAGAGAAAGAAATTTTGATATCATACAATGTGCATAAGTCTTTGAGCAATGTATTGTCGAATCGTAAAGGGGTTCCGAAATGTAGAAAATATAGTAGGAGGCTATTTACGACGGATCGAGCTGTTTTATCTGGAAGTGCGTAAGCTTGTGTAAATTTCGTAAGTTCGTCTCGTATAGTCAATGCATAATTTCTGTTTGGAACTTCGACGATGTCTATGTTGATTCGTTCGAAAGCAGTACGGGGAGTTTCCGTTATGACTAATGGGTTGCTGAGATTTTTCCTACAAATTTTGGTCTTATGACATATTTCGCAATTTTTAATTAATTTTTCAACATCTTTGGTTATACCGTCCCAGTTATATTTTTGCCGTATGCGTCTCAGTGTTTCGTTTATTCCGCGATGTAAATTATTTTTCCCTTTGTGATATTGGTCTAAAATTATAGGTATTTGATCTTGATCTGGAGTTCTTACTATGTTTTGACATACTTTAATTTTTATATCCTTTTCGGCGAATATGAAAAAAAGCATTTCAAGTAGTGGCAATTCGGGATTATCTTCGATGTAATAATAATTGAGTGGGTCCATCTCATTCTGATATTTATATAAAGTCAAAAAGAGGTGTTCAATTACTGTTTCTGGGTCATTGGTTAGAGGGATCAAATAATATTTACGATTTTTCAGTGATTTACTGGAAAGAAGATTGATTTCGAGATTTTTAAAATCAAAGTGTTCTTCGAAAAGGTCTTCAATTATGTCATAGTGAAATTGCGATAGTTTGTTTTGTTGCATTGGAATGAGAATGTGTCTGTTCGATTTGTCTAGAATTTGGCATTGATTGAATTGAACTTTAGAGTTTTCTATCAGAGATTTGGTTATATACAAGTCTGAGAATGTGTTAAATTCTTCTTGAATTTTCTCTATTGATATTTCGTCTGATTCGTTTTTTGGTTGGGTAGTTTCGGTATCGTTATGGGGTGATTTGGATGTTTGTGGAATGTCATGTTTGGGATTATTTTCGATCGGATTCTCAATGATTTCTATATCGGAATCATCTTGATTCGTTGGGAGAACTAGAGTTCTCGAATGAAAAGCAACACATTCTTGAATGTGATTCACTTTAATGCGAGATAGAGCATCTGCATTTTTATTGATCTTTCCGGGTTTGTATATGACTTCGTAGTCATATTCCTCAAGTTTGAGTCGCCATCGAGCTAAGCGACTACCAGGGTCTTTGATCGAGAATAGCCAAGTGAGGGGACGATGATCGGTTATCAATTTAAATTTTCGACCGAAGAGATATGGTCGGAAGTGTTTGACTGCCCATACTATTGCAAGCAATTCGCGTTTTACCGTAGAATACTTAGATTCTGCTGAACATAATGTGCGAGAAGAGTATGCGATGGGAAGGTCTTTGCCAATGGGACCTTGAGAAAGCACAGCGCCAATAGCGAATGCACTGGCATCCGTGGTGAGAAGAAAAGTGTCTTCGAAGTTTGGGTAAATGAGAATGGGTGTAGAAATGAGGGTTTGTTTCAAATTTTCGAATGCATTTTTGCAATCGGAATCAAAGTTGAAAGGAGTATCTTTCTGAAGCAGTTTAGTGAGGGGTTTGGAGATTTTGGCAAAGTTGGAGATGAATCGGCGGTAATATCCGGCGAGGCCTAAGAATGATTCGATTTCTTTTTGATTCTTAGGTTCTGGGAAATTGACGATACAATCGACTTTTGATGGGTTCGGTTTGACTCCGTCACTGGTGATTAGGTGACCAAGATACGCTACTTCCTTTCTAAGGAATTCGCATTTATCTGGTTGAATCTTTAAGTTTGCATTTCGGAGGCGTTTGAATATATCAGTTAGTCGGGAAATATGATCATGTATCGTAGGGGAGTGAACGATGATGTCGTCCATGTAGACGAGACATCTTTCGTTCTGAATGCCCAGGAGAATATTGTCCATCGCCCTCTGAAAGGTAGAAGGAGCATTCTTGAGTCCAAAAGGCATTCGGACAAACTCATAGTGTCCATTTTCGACTGTGAAGGCAGTTTTGGAAATATCTTTTGGTTCGATTTCGATTTGATGAAATCCGGACGCTAAATCAAGGGTCCTAAAGTATTGGCATTTGCCAAGTTGATCAAGGAGGTCTGAAATCATGGGAAGGGGATATTTGTCATCTACAGTAAGCTCATTCAGCTTTCTGTAGTCCACAACAACACGCCACTTCTGTTTCCCAGAAGCGTCGAGTTTTTTCGGTACCACCCAAATAGGGGATGACCAAGGTGAAATTGAAGGACGTATGATGCCTTGCTCAAGCATTTTTGACATTTGGTTCTTCACCTCATCTTTGTGGATTTGTGGATATCTATAGGATCGGGTAAATACGGGTTTTGAATCTTTAGTATCAATAGAGTGCTTAACTTCATTGGTAAATGTCAAGTTGTCGCCTTAAAAATAAAATATGTCAGAAAAATCTAAACAGAGGTTCGTGATAAGTTCAGATTCTTCGTCATTCAAGTGTTCTAATCTCAATTGATTTTGAATGTCGGTTGTCCTGTAAGTGTGTGTATTCGTGTATCAGAATTGTTAAAATTATTAAGACTGAAATTTTGAATCGGTTCTAACTGAAGATCATCGAAATTGATTGAAATTTCCATCGGGTTTGCATTTATTACTGACGTGAAGAATTCACCTTTTTCATTGATTTTGACTAGAGCATTAGGAAGTCTACCTTTTTTTTTCCTTGAGCTAGCAGTTGAGTTGATTATTTTTCAAATCGACTATACATTTGTAGTGTTCTAGAAAGTCAGATCCTAAGAGTCCGTCAAAGTCTATGTCTATATTATGAACATAAACTTTGTGCGGGCCATTGTCAGTGAAAGGAATTAATACAGATTCGTTAATCATTATTTTTTGGTCAGTTATACCTTGAACTACAACGTTTTCAGAAAATCGTCTAGAATAATTCTCACAAGTTTTAGGCTTGAAAATCGACAGTCCAGCGCTTGTATCGATTAGAATTTTAAATTTGTTGGTAGCATCCTTAATGTAATATAAGTTTTTAGAGTTTACTGTGAATGATGGATTTATAGAAATTTGAGATCCGGGAAATTGAGATTTGGGTTGAAATCGTTCAAATTCATTGTCTGTATTTGTGCTTGAATTTGGTCTATGGGATCTGAGGATTGTTTGATAGAAGGGGCACTCGATGTAGGGCTCAACTGAAAATCCTGATCATATTGATTTTGATCATCATATTGTGATGGAAAATATTCGTTCTGATCGGATTGATCTGAATATTGTTTTTGATACAAATCAGAGTTATAGTTATGGTAGTCTTGATGGTTAGCAGTATAACCGTCTGCTCGAAAATTCTCAGAATCTTGATAATTAGCGGTATAATTATCATATTCGTAACTATTGGGATCATAATTGACACAATGGGTTCTTTGTGGGTTGAATCTTTGAAAATTTGCATTAGACTGACTCGTTGATGGCCTTTGTTGATTGAAATTTGGATTTGGTCTGATAATTGATTGGATATTATTCTGATTTTGAAATTGCGGTGGTCTCTGAGGAATACTTGGTCTGAAATATTGTTGAAAATTGGATTGATAGTTCGGTCGGAAATTGGGTTGAGAAATAGGGTTGAAATTAGGTCTAGGTCCGAGATTTTGATTGGGATTTTGTTGCTGACGTTGTCTGCATTCGTTTACTGTATGGCCTTGGCGTTTACAGTAATTACACAATTTTTGTGGAGGTATCATTTTTCGATTTTAATTTGAGATTGAATTTTGACCAATTTTCGAATTTGGAAATTTTTGTGATTGGAAATAACTTAATTGCAGTTCACATTTAACTCTCAGAGTTGCTGTGAATAAATCTGGAGGATTTCCAGCACGAACAATGCGTCCTATGTCTGGATCGATTCCTGTTAATAAAGTATTTAATGACATTGATTCGATTAATTTTGACTGCGATTGTTTTTCTCCTGATGTAAGCAATTGCTTTTGAACAGATGCATGCATTTTTGCATTATGAGTCTGTAGTCTATTAATGAAGACTAAAGGTGATTCTCCAGGTAGCTGATGGATGAGATCTTGTATCAAAGAAGCTAAATCACGACTGTCACCAAAGTATTGAATTAAAAGTGATCTTATTTCTTCCCAAGTTTGAGGATTTCTTGAACTGATTAATTCAGCTGCTTTTCCTTTCAGTTTATTTTTCATACGGAGAATTGTGAGTATCTTTTGATCTCGTACTGACATGCGGTAAGCAGTATTACACGCATTTATGTAGGTTGTTAAGAATATTTGATCTCCGTCATATTCTGGTATTATACAGAATATTTCGTTTAGTCTGTATGTTTCGTATCCGTTAATCGTTGGAGTAGTTGGAGTTGGAGGAGGTGATTCTGTCATGATTGATTCGGGAATAATTTGACAATAGAACTGATAGAATTATTGAAAAAATATTCGAAATAATGAGATGATTCGTTTGAGTTCTTACCAGAAGATCGTTTTCATTCGGAGGATGAAATCCGGCTCCACAAGCGTTGCTCCAGCGAAGTTAGCGTGCGCGTGTTCTTCGGCTGTTGAAGAGACCGTCCTTCCGATCTTCTCGATGCTGTGTCCAAGTGTAGGTTTCTTCCTTTGAAGGATTAGGATCCAACACCCTCGGTTAGGCTGTCCGTGTTCCGTGGATGTGAAGGAATCCTACCGACTGCGCCAATTTGTTATATCACTTAAATCACTTTGGACTTTTTAAAAATGATTTTATTTGATTGAATACAATATTGAAGAAAATGTGAATAATAATAGATTGTTACAAAAGTATGACTTGACTTGAGACTGGTTTGAGAAGAACTGCCGGTGGTCGTTCTGGTCTCTCGAAGGAAGGCTTTCGAGGTGCTGAATCGTCAAACACATGTAGATGGTGTCAGAATTCTCGTGTGGCTCTGATACTCTGGTTGCTTGATAACCTTGAGATCAGCGGTAATGTGATATCCCTGAGGTGATGACATATGCAGGAATGTTGATATAACACATATATACAGCTGAACTTCATGCCATTTCGCAGGCTCTGCAGTCTGCAGTTTTGCCATACAGCAAGATATGATAACGAAACTATTATCGTCTGTGACTCTCTCAGCGTTCTCGAATCAAGTCAAGACCATATATTATCTTCTCTATATCATCCCCATAATAACAAGACTGGCCAGCCGTGTCGCTAGCAGCGTCACATCGTATACATGGTATTCGATTACTTCATATACTCGTTCGAGTACCAGGCGTCCTCAACACTGCATAACTGGCAATGCAATCCATTTCACCAGAATATGCAGTATTTGGAATGAGCTAGTGTGTCTGTGTTCATATAGGTAGTTCCGCTTGAAAATGAGTGGCCGTTTATTCTCTGACCAATTATTCGAAAATTGAATAGTGATATTCTGACACGTAATTTTGTTCCAGTACAACATCACAAGTAATTCTAATGAAAAAGAGGGTAGCTGGTTTTGCAATATGCCTCTATCACCGGGGCCAGCTATACAAAATACAAATGTATCTTCTTCGGATGATTCTCTTTCACGTTCGACGTTTCTGATCTTTCTAGAATTGACCTGGAAATCAGAGAGGCCAGCGCTGTGCCAGTTAATTATTCAGGAGATGTGTATTCTAATTCGAATTTAGGGGGAACCCCGACAGAAAAGAAAATCCCGACAGACGATGATGTGAGTATTCAGATTTAACTTCACTTGAATCACCTGTGTGAGTAGGTCATTTGTATATGTGGGTGTTTGTGGATGGATATGTACATATCAGTACAGTGTGAGTCAAATGAAATCGCATAAAATATAATATCCGACCCTAAAACCTATAAACTTTTAATAGAATTGAACCATAAGTCACAAAACTTCCATGTCATCTTGGCAGTAAGAGCGACCACCATGAAGGTTTGCTATAGTTAAGAGTCATATTTCAAATTTCTACACGGGGGTACATGAAGCGTCCGTATACGGGCGCTCTAGACACGTGGCCGCTCTTACACATGTAAATCGCTAATCCATTGACGTTCTTATGATATATATATATATATATACTATATATTTTTCTATTGTATGTGGAAGTTCTCGCGGTCGAAGAGTACGTTTTTTCTTTAAATTCAAGATTGCTATGTAGGGATTCATGGGGACGAAGATTGTAAATTTAGTCAAATCTCAAGATGGCGGCTGAAAGATGGTAGACGCGTTTTGTGATTATGCTTCGATTCTTTTTAGTGAGGTATGGGTTTTTGTGATCGGATATTACCAATTCAGACGAACATTGTGAAAATTTATAATTTTGACTCATTGTCAAAACCATAATATTGAGATGATGTTTCCATGACAGCGAGCGAGTTGAACTTCAGATGGAACCCTCAATGAAGAGCTAGATGGCTCGAAATTCATGGGTAAAAGGCACTGTGATATCTCACTGAAAAGCAGAAAATTAAATTGATAATTAGAAACATTTTTAATTGAATCGAATGCGCTCGTAAGAAAAAAACATGTATTGGATTTGTGAGCTTGCCGCTTCTATAGTCGGACTGAGAACTTTGCGCGGCAAGCTCTCGTTTTTGTTACTCACAGAATAACCTACCTCAAAAATCTTTTTTCGATAGATGTGTCTGTCTGAAATCCTGTTATCTCATAGAGGATTGAAATACGTTTCAAATGAGGTATCACTCGACCACCCAATCCACTTGAAAAAATATTCCATAATGGCCATTTTCAATAGATATCTTATACATATATCTTATGTATATATCTTCTATCGGTTTCAAAATATAGCACGTGAACTACCACTGGACCAAGAAAAATAAAAAAAAACATAGCCGTTCAAAAATTAACCAGAGGGGGTTACTTCATGGACACACTGTATAGGTACCGGGTATCAACGTATTTATAAGACAAGCATTTATATATTATAGCTCGGCATGGACGTTGGACAATCGACCCCAACTTCAGATTTTCAAATGAGACAACCTTTATTATATCACATAATCGATTAGAGATTATCATAACGGAATCAAAAATATCGGTTTTGATAGGAGACAGGATTATCTCCAACGATTACGAAGATATTTGCGATCAAAATTTCCATTTTGTGACTGAGAATGAAGTTTAAATATTGCCTTGTCACACCCAATACCCATTGAGCATATGGAAACTTCGAACGCAAATATCTTCGTAATCATTTGAAATAACCTCATCAAACCTGCTTTTGTTGAACTTGTTATAAGAATCCGTAACCGAATGGAGTGAAATACAGAGTGTTCACTTTGAAAATAGAAAGTTGGGGTCGTTTCCGGTAAAACCGGATGTGATTAGAGAGTATGAAATATGAATCCAATGCCAAGTTCGAAATTTATACCCTCAGAACTCAGGAAACTATGGCTCATCTAATGAATACGTCGACACCTGATATATAGGATGAATCAGCGAAAAATCAGAAAAAAATCATTCGTTGATTAGGAATAAATTCTGAAACTATTTCAAAACATACAAAACGTCCCAAATCTATTGTCAAAACGGCTGACATGTCCCTTTCTTGACTATTCATCTACTATCAATTGATATTTAATTGAAAAGGGGATCATAATTCTGAATCACCTTGACTAGATAGATTGAATAAATCAGCTAATAATGAATATAATAAATATAACGTTGATGTGTCAATTTTTTTTTTTTGGATATTCTGATCATTTCCGAATGAATTATTATGTAGAATTTATCAACATACAAACTACTAGAGTGACGCTATGAATCGCTATGAATCTCTGTCCCGTTGGTAGTGATTTACCTTGTATATCTATAACTATATCACAGGAAAGTTTCTGAACTTCATTTTTGTTATGAGTGCTATCCAAACTCTGCGAAAGAGAATATTTTTTCAGAATGAATCAAATATGACTTCGGAGGATGATTCGAACCAAACCCAGATTTTGATCCAGAAGTTTTCAGCTCGGACTGAGAAGGATCTCAAGATATTATCCTGGATGATGATTGTTCTTTCCAAGGAAAACCTAAGGTATGATACGTCACCGTTCATGAATTATGAATTATTGGTCTTCATATCAGCCTGAAAATGGAGTAGTTCTACCCTTTTGTTTTGAAATAAAGAATGCTCGATAGTAATTCATTTTTGCAAAAACTGAGATACGGACCGATGATAGGGATAGTAATCGAATCTAGATTGATTGAAAATTAAAAAAAAATATATGATAGACTGAACAAAAAAATGTCATCCACTTCACCATTGATTGTACTTCCATTCAGCTTTCATCGGCGTATCTTCACATTTCAATTGACATTGAAGTCGAAATACTTTTTTTTTAACTTACTCAACCATCGAGGTGATGGATATGAGAGTATATTTTCCAGTACCGTGTGATTCGCCATAAATGTCACCAATGTTACAATTTCTATATCTGAATCGATTTCAAAATCCTAAAAACCATTAGAAATGGATACAGACAGCATTAGAAAAGGCTTTTCAGTGAAATTTTTCTCGTAACATCAAAAGTTACAGGGTGTTCTATATCTATGGGGTATAAGTTGATTTCTTTACATAGACCTCCTTATATCTCACTCCACTATCGGGTAGGGATCATAATTGCGAATTCAGCGATATAGTGTTTGACGCACTGATGTCAAACGACTTTCTATCACTATGCTAAATGATTCTGACAAAGAGGGATATTTGACTGTAGGAAAGGTATATCTTCTATTCTTCTGCCATAGCTTCGCGCCTAAACTGGGATTGTTTTCCAGATTTCTCCGAACTTGTTTGATATAACCAAATCAAGCCCGGTATCTTTGTATTCATTATTATAAACACTAATCGATATTGATATCCATTTGAAAAAATCTACTATCACCCCATAGTTTCGAATACCCTAAAATTCAAAATTGGTTCAGGGGTACGGTTATAGAGAGGGACATTTATGTTGGATCACCCTGTACATAAATATTCATTTTGATCAAAGTTTTTGTGATAATATGTATTCGATCTTTGAATTATTCAATTTGTAACCGCTAATATTTGTTACTTCTTATTTCTTTGTAGGATGTACCATTGAAAGAGCGATGTCATGAGCAGACGACGGTGGAACAAGACCAAATAAATCTCTAAGAAAATTTTGGACAATGTAAAGCAAATGGAGAGAAACGGAAGATTAATAAAAAGACGGATTTCTGCTATTTTTGTGAAAGTTACTCTCTCAATTTTGCTCGATATATAATAAGAAACCACTCTCTAGAGACCGAGGTTCCAAAAATCAGTTGTTTATCTCCGAAAAATTAAAATAGAAAAAAGTTACTCAGTGATCTCAGAAGAAAAGGAAATGTTTTCAACAGTAATACCATTCGAAAACCAGTCGGACGTCCAGTAACAAATGTTGATATATTACTGTGCACTAATTGCAGGGATTTTTTCTCTGCAAAAAAACTCTGGCGACATAGAAAAGCATGCATGGGAAAAAGTGATAAATCACATCAAGCCGAAGCACAGAACTTTCTTGTCAAAGACTTACGAGTAGATAGAAAACTGAGATAGGAAGTATTTCCAAGGATGAGGCCGGATGAGATATCACTGGTTGCTAAAACAGACGATCTAATATGTGCATTTGGTACAAGATATTTCAAAAGTCATCGAGTGAAGCACTTTGTTGATGTCACACGATGAGAGAGCTTGCGCTACTGCTGATAGAAATGAAGAAATTGAAGCCTTCAGTCAAAAATCTTTTTGAAGCATTGAGACCGGAAAATTTTGGAATTCTTGTATCAGCAACGAAAAATGTTGCTCAATTCAACGACAAAACTGGATATTTTGAGTCAGCTTCCACCGCACTGAATAAAACTGAATAAAACAGCAATAAAACAGTGCTGTCAACTCAGTGCTCAGCCTTTTGCATCCTTTCATAAGGAAATAAAATCGTAAATTTTATATCAAAACGTGTATTAAAAACTCTACTATCATGTAACCTACTTTTGTGAAAGATACTTTACATTTGAACTAAATAAGTGCATGAAAGTGCAAGTGGGCCAAAAGTGAATAAATAAGTTGGTTTGAATAAAAAAAAACTATCTATAAGAACAAATATCAAATTAAGTGGAGGAAGAACAGAAAAAGCTGATAAGGATTCAACAAGAACTCTACTGGGATTTGTGAAATACAGCCAACCAGTGGCGTAGTCAACTATTTATTCCAATATAATTTTCCTAAAAACGCTCAAGTTAGTCTTAACATGAAAATATATCCAAAATGGAATGCATCCAATGTAAAAAAATAAAACAACCGACAGACAAGACAAAGATAGCGCTGATTACATGTGATTCCTGCAGAAGCCTCACATGTACTGAATGTAGCGAATTGAGTACAACAGAATTAAGATGTATTCCTCTACAAAAAAGAACACTAAAATATCAATGCAAGAAATGTAAAAACTCTGATACTCTAAATATCTTACAAAACACCACAGCAGACAAAGAGAAAATGATCAAAGATCAAGAAATAATAATTAAACTATTGCAAGAGAAAATCACACTACATGAGAAACATAACCCCCTACCTACTCTTCAATCTTGAAACAAGAACACGCACCATAAATCAGAACGGTCAAGAACAATTTCCCACACATAATTGTTAAACCAAAACAGCAACAACCACACAATCAAATTAAAAATGACATAAATACAAAAATCAATCCTGCTCAACTCAAAATTGGCATTACAAATATGAAGCAAACAAAAACTGGCACTATGATAATCGAATGCCAAACCAAAGAAGATACTTTAAAAAATACAGAACAACACAGAATTGACAAAACTAAGAGAACCCAAAATAAATTGTCAACATCACTCAAGACTTCACTGCTGAAGAAATCGAAGGCTTTATAAAAGAACAAAACAACATCACCGGAGAAGTAAAAGTTATCTTAATTTGCACAAACAGAAATGGAACAAAAACAGCTATATGCGAGTGCAGCCCAGAAGCATTTCATCATTTTATGACTCTTGAAAAGCTGTGCATTGGATGGGAAAGATACGCGGTAAATGAAGACTCAAGTGTACCAAAATGCCATAATTGCCAAGAATATATTACCACAAAAAAATTGCCAAAAAATAATTGCCAGAATAAAACAGTTTGCCCAATATGTTCAGAGGAGCATCAGAAAAACAAACTAAATTTTGTAAAAATTGTGATGCTTCAAATGGAAAATACAAGACCAAATATTCTACTGACCATCAATGCAACAATCCGGGATACCACACATTTAAGTATCACATTAACATTCTCAAAAGTAGAATTAATTATGCAATATAATCACAATATAATATCACAATTAGATTATTATTTCAAAATGGCAAATACGGAGCATAAGATTTATGTTAAATAAAATAACCTTTAACATTATACCCTGCTACAGGTCACCCTCAGTTGACAATAATGAATTCATTGACGACATGGAAGCATTTATTTCAAATAACTCAAGACAGAATATTGATATTCTCATTGGTGACTCGAATTATGATATCTTAGATAATGACCATATAACGACAAACAACTACATATCAATGGTAATGTCTCTTGGATTTGAATCCCATATAAATACGTACACAAGGGTTATTCCTACAACAAAATCATGTATAGACATCACATTTTTATTCGTGAAAATTTGAAGAAAAAAATATCTATTTTCAAATCTTTTATGATGAACTCTAACATTACTGATCACTTCCCAATTTTTTCAACAATAAACAATACAGAAAAGCAACAGAATATAAAAACAAAATCTACCATCAATAAAACTGATACCGATAACTGATACAATTGGGAGAACATCATAAACAACACTGACCCCATCATAGCTTACGATGAATTTATAAAAATGGTTTCTGATGCCATAACACAAGCCAACACAATAAAAATCATACAATTTAAAGAAAGAAAGAAAATCAAACCATGAATAACAAACGGTATTGTGCCTTCAATCAATCACAGAGACAAATTAAAAAAGCAAGTAAACAAAAATAAACATAATCTCGAACTCCTCCAAAATTACAAAAATTATAGGAATCGTCTAAATCAACTGATAAAAACTGCAAAATCACAATATTACACAATATCAAATTGTGGAAAAGACATGAAAAAAATATACAAATTTGTGAAAGAGGCAACAAATAAATGTGATGATAAATCAAATCGAAACATATTTGTAATAAAAGACAATGAAGAACAATTCGAGAATGACAAAGAAAGGCCAATCAATATTTCATAAACATCGGAACTACAAAAACGAATACTCACAAATCAAGAATTCCATGTATCTTAAGCCTTATTGATGAAGCTGAACTTACTCAACACATAAACACCTTAAATCAACCAGTGCACCTGGAATAGATGGAATAACATCATCGCTAATAAAAAATGTCATAAACACCTTCTAAAACCTCTGTCCATATAATAAATTTAATATTCCTGACTGGAAGAATTCCTGAACATTTCAAACTGTCAGTGGTTACACCAATATATAAGAATGGTAACAATCATCTCATTCACAACTATAGGCTTATAAGCCTTATAAATAATTTTGGAAAATTACTTGAAAAATGTTTGAAATCTCGATTTTATGATTTTCTAACAAAAAATGAAATTCTCAACTACAAACAATTTGGTTTTCGACCAGGAATAAGTACAGATGAAGCAATGTTTGAATTGATAGATCGCATTAAGAAAAATTAGACAGAGGAAACAAATGTATTGCAGTGTTCCTGGATTTAGCGAAAGCATTTGACTCGGTTCCTCACTCTCGAACAATATGGAGTAAGAGGTACTGGAGATTTTCAAAAATTATTTGCTAGATAGAAAACAAATTGTGAAAATAAGAGATACCTATAGCAATACTGATGATATGCAGATAGGAGTACCTCATGGTACGGTTCTTGGACCCCTGTTATTCATTACTTACTTGAACTCTTTACTAGACACATACACAGGCGGCACTATAATATCATACGCTGATGATACAGTTCTAGTTTTTGAAGACAACACATGGCAGACTGTCAAGGAAAAGGCTCAACACGGCATATTCATTGTAAAAACCTGGCTAGACTTCAACAAACTATCGTTAAATGTAGGAAAAACACCGTATATAGCCTTTTCTTTAACTGAAGCAAACAGACCTGATTTCACTAAATTCTGAGTATACGCTCGCTATATTATCACACATGCTGCATATTCATCTACAAACATCCCCACTTGACGACTCGGTCAAAAGTAAATGATATACTAATAAGCCCCTTATATCAGAAAGATGCAAACCAGAGGTTTATAACGTCAATAGCTCCTGAAATTCTCAATTCTTTACCACTAAACAATAAAAAAATTAACAATCTTAAAACCTTCCAAAAAAAAACTACCAGTATATAGGTAAAAACCAAACTAAATACTCAAATATCATATAATCACCGTTAATACATGTATTTATCAATCCCAAACAATGCACACCTGACAGTAAGCATTATAATTTGTTTTTGTTATTCTAATTACCCTTTAGTTAGAAAATTACTGATGTATAGCTACTCACCAAGTTTTATTTAATATTTTTTTTCTATTCTCATTTATACTTATACGAGACAGAATTGGATTTGCTCAATGTTATCATAGTTATGTTATCAATGTTATCATTGTCACAAATAGTATTTAATTCAATAATAAAATTTGAACTGTACACATACAGGTCCTTGCACCTAGGTGTACACACTAGTATGTACTTTTAGAAGAATATTAATCTGTATGAAGTGTAAATGTACTTTATAAGATATAAATGAAATGAAATGAAACTTGTTCTGCTAAATAGGGGACGACCAGGTGAGCTTCAAAAGTTGTTACTCCACACTAACGAACGATGCGGATAACATCCCGAAAGTTATGAAGAATTTCCGGAAATGGTCACCCCTTCAGAGAAAATTTTGCTACAAAGATGCAAGCGAATAGTAATACGTGGTAAGAGGGGAAGAGGTGTACCCGTTCTCTTCATTTGCGATATACTGGAACAAATCCAATTTCTGTTGAGATATAGAGCGAACTTGGTTAGTGAAAATAATTTACCTATTTGGAAATCCTAAAACGGTTCAACCTATCTGTGGCTATAAAGTCATCACAAAATTCGCAAAATTAGCCGGTATCAGAAATCCTGAAGCCATTACGGCCACTAAATTACGCAAGCATCTAGCGACCCTAACGCAAGTCTCAAATATGTCAGAGAATGAAATTGAACAATTGTCTACGTTCATCGGCCACACTATTATATAATGTCCACCGTGGTTTACCGTTTACCAGATGACTTGTATCAGACCGCAAAAATTACTAAATTATTGTTATTGATGGAGAAAGGAAAAAAAAGCAAGTCCTGAAAAAGTCAAGAAGAACCTTAGTTCTTCGAACTGAAGAGCAGAAATCAACTGTACGTCACTTTTTCGCAAAACACATTACAAAAAATATTCCTCCCAAGAAACATGAGTGCTTACCGCTGAAGGATAAAACTAAAACTCTTTAAGAAAATGAAGATTGGGTCAAAATTAAAGTATTCGTTCAAAATGAGTACGTTAAAAAACAGCAAATATAAAACTGTACTATTTTTCATAACCTTTGAAACAGTAATTTTCCAGCTTTTTGTGGGATTTTCTCTCCTCGTTTCTAAAAAAATGAGGTAGAAATTATTAAAAATTATTTCAAAGGGTTGCAACTCTTTTAGGTCTCAAAATATCTAACAGAAGAGAAAACTCAATCATTACCTCTGTGTGACCACCTCAATGATTACCAGTGATGGTAGTGATGCCACATATTTGCCAGGTACAAGAGTGGACTGATATCAACTACTTATACAAGAAACTAATTTTATGTTTGAGAAGTTCATCTTGTTATGTACCTAAATGTCTATTACTATCATGTTTTATGAGTGTTTATTTCAATAAGAACACTATTCAAATCAATATATTCTCAATATGAACTGAAATGATTTTTTTTATCATTTTGGGTGTTACTAGTATAGAGTTATGTCTAGTAAATTCTTGGAGATACACATTATTACTCATCATATCGTTAATCTAATGAAAATGAATTTTTCAGGTTATACATATTGAGAATTGATTGTTTACCTGTACCTGGGAGCTTTGATGTTATGAAAACTTACTGATAGAGGCCTGCTGGTTTCACCGATATAATATTTTCCACAAACACATGGTCTACTGTGAATACAATTTTTTGATGATTGTTCTTTATTTTTCGGTTTTGTATGAGTCAAAATCGATCTCATTATATTTTCTGTCTTGAACACTGTTTTCACTCGAAACTTGTCACCAACACGTTTAATTTTTTCTGATATTTATAGTTTAACTTTCCTTTGTAAATGTCGTGACAATGGAGTGATACCAAGAGGGTTACGTTTGAAAGCACCATTTTATAGTGAGAAATGTGACTGGATAGTTCTGAAAGCAAGTAAGGCATTGGTAAGAGAAAGAATAAATTTCCACAAATACAACAAGGTAAGAACAAGAAATATCATCCCACAGTTAGAACAAACTTTATACAACGTTTTACACGAAGATGATTCAACACATATATTCATTTCTGTGAACAACTCATACAAAAAAGAGAATGACAAGAATAAATTGATACACATAGGAAAATTCAATAAACTCATTGAAGAAAGGAATTTAAAAAAATTGAGATTAGAACATCGTCAACAAAATTTCATGAATAGAACTGTTATAAACCTATCCTCAAGAACATTAACAGATTCTGAAAAATTAATACTGTCAAAAGGTATGAATTTTTCAATCACTCCGAATCATATTCCAAAATTAGATTTGATAACAGCTATTGAACAAACTGCACAAAGACTTCCTGATGAATTTTCTAATGAATATAGAATCAGAAATGAAATAATTATTGAGAAAAAACATGAAATAACACCAAACATCACAAGAGAAGAGAAAAACACAGTTAATAATCTTAAACATGATGATACAATCAAAATACTTCCAGCTGATAAAGGCAACGCTACAGTCATTATGAACAAAAATGAATATAATGATAAAATAATACAAATTATAAATGAAGGCAATTATTCAAAATTGAATAGAGATCCAACAGCAAACATTGAGAGAAAGATACGAAACATAATGAAAAAACACGAAAATGAACTTACACTAACAGATAGGAAACATATATCCAGATACCATAGCAAACACCCACATTTTTATGGACTTCCAAAAATACATAAACCAAAAAATCCAATAAGACCAATCGTGAGTTCGATAGGATCTCCTTGTCAAAATTTATCGCGATTTCTTTTAGATATAATAAAACCTTTATCAGGAAATAGTGAAAGTTTCATTAGAAATACTCCTCATTTCTTGGAGAAACTAAATAACATCCATCTCGATACAGATGATATTTTAGTAAGTTTCGATGTAGTGAGTTTATTTACTAATGTTCCTATAGAAAAAACTTTACAAATAGTGAAAAAGAAACTGGAAGATGATGAAAAACTCATTGAAAGAACTAAGCTGAGTGTAGAAGGCATTTTAGAATTTTTGGAACTATGTCTCAAAACAACTTACTTTCAATTAGATCATGATTTTTATCAACAAAATCTTGGTATGGCCATGGGTTCACCATTATCTCCTATTCTAAGTAATATATTCATGGAAGATTTTGAAGAGAATATTGTGAAAAAATTCAGTAAACAACCAATGACTTGGTGGAGATATGTGGATGATGTTTTCATTATTTGGTCACATAACCGTATGGAACTAGATAATTTTCTAAATTATATAAACAATATCGAACCCACAATCAAATTCACTTCAGAAATCGAATGTAATAATCAATTAGAATTTTTAGATGTCCTCATTAAAAAATCAGATAACATTTTGATAACAAGTGTATATCGTAAAAATACACACACCGACAGATACCTCAATTTTCAATCAAATCATCATACAAGTATAAAGGAAGGAATAATCAAATCACTTCATGATAGAGCCAAATCCATATCATCGAACCACCAAATTTTCAATGCCGAAATGAACCATATAAAAGATGTTCTACAACTCAACACTTATCCGAAACATTTCATTGATAAAACAATACACCAAATTGAGAACAGACCGAATATACAACAAACACAAAGACAACCAACACTGATAACAAATGTAATCCCATACATTCCCGGAATATCAGAAAAAATTGAACGTGTTGGTGACAAGTTTCGAGTGAAAACAGTGTTCAAGACAGAAAATACAATGAGATCGATCATCAAAAAATTGTATTTACAGTATACCATGTGTTTATGGAAAATATTATACCGGTGAAACCAGCAGGCCTCTATCAGTAATGATGAAAGAGCATAAGAACAATATAAAGACAAATCAAAATTAGCTGAACATATCCTTACTGAAAATGGACAACATATGGCCGATTGGGATAATGTTAAGATCATAGGAAAAGAAGAAAACAACCAAAAACGGAAAATCAAAGAGTCTGCTTGCATTCTCCTGAACGGAGACAATAATATTGCTTCTTGTTCAGTTGATATAGATAGAACTTAGCATACACTTCTGAAACTTGAATATGAAAATGGAAAATTCGATATCAATTAATGAAAACACCTTGTAACCAGAATTCCTCCATCTGCCAAATTGTCACTTTTCAGTGTCAAAATCGAAAACATTGAAAAAATTTTACGAAGAGAAAAATATTTCAATTGTGTTGAGAACGGGAGCAGATTCGTTCCCGAAACGTCCACCAAGATAAGTAGAGGTTTTATTCTTATTAAATATATTTGTATTTCTAAATTTTTTCAAAAACAAGGTGTCACTGACCAATAGAGAATTTCTCTTTTAGGTATCTAAAGGTTTAATTTCAAGCGCAGTGACATTTTGGGACAGATCCTAAATCTGTCCTTACTACAAATATATTGCAATAACGAGGAGAGAAAATCCCACAAAAAGCTGGAAAATGAAGGATTATGGAAATTTGCAGGTAAGTGCAATGGAACAGAATGCATCTGATGTACATTTTCATTGTTATTAATATACTTCCAGTTCAACATGAAATGCCATCAACTTCTTTAATTTATATAATATATTTATATAATATATTTATATAATATATTATGTAATATATATATATATTACAGATTTTGAAAGAGCTTATTATTTTGAATTCATTCATACTGAGTTTGGTGTGAGAGAAATTGTGAAAACAAGGACTATAGCACTTAAATCAACCTCCTTCGAGTTTTTTGCATTAGAGCAAAAATTTTTTTGGATAAACTAATTCATGTTGTTTGTATGCATAGTAATAAATAAACAAGTACTCTTTTGTTCTCCAAGTGCCAAATTCTAATTGAGGGAAATAAATTTTACAATCACCATAACCAATCATCATTAAAATTTCAATAAGTTCTTTCTCATTTGATTGAGCCATTCTAAAATTAGTTCATCTGAATAGTTTTTTCCTCTAATGCTTTTGAGTTAGTTGAAGGTTTTACTTCTGTGGTGTTACTATGCTCGTTACGTCAAAATGTGCCCCCCTGACAAACAAACTTGACCTGTTTTCGGATTTTATCGAAAAGTTCTTTCCCAGCCTGTAATGCCTTGCGGTACTTTTTCTATGTGCCACACTGTATTCCAAATCATTGGGAAATTGAACTTGGCAGAACTATAGTGATCTCAATTGGAAAAATTCGTTTTTTCACATCTAATATAGGTACACCCATTATTTCAAGAAGAGTGATTTTATTGATATAAACATTCATGAAACATTCAGGAAAATGAGAAACAAATGAACTTCTCGAACAGTAATGGAGTTTCATTCTGAAACTTGAATATGAAAATGGAAAATTCGATATCAATTAATGAAAACACCTTGTAACCAGAATTCCTCCGTCTGCCAAATTGTCACTTTTCAGTGTCAAAATCGGAAACATCGAAAAAAGTTTACGAAGAAAAATATTTCAATTGTGTTGAGAACGGGAGCAGATTCGTTCCCGAAACGTCCACCAAGATAAGTAGAGGTTTTATTATTATTAAATATATTTGTATATCCAAATTTTTTCAAAAACAAGGTGTCACTGACCAATAGAGAATTTCTCTTTTAGGTATCTAAAGGTTTAATTTCAAGCGCAGTGACATTTTGGGACAGATCCTCAATCTGTCCTTACTACAAATATATTGCAATAATAATTTTTAATAACTTCTACTCTATTTTTTAGAAACGAGGAGAGAAAATCCCTTCAAAAGCTGAAAAATGAAAGTATCTTCTTCATTTCCAAACTCCAAACGTGGAACGATTATAAAACTACAGGTGGAAGGCATTAAATGATTTTGAATAGGCGAGAACACTAACAGAGAAATTAGTAGAAATATTCTAATATCTGAAAAACTGCAATAATATATGACAAATGCATAGTTTTTTTTTTCGGAAATCAAAGTGTAGTATTAGAATATGAGTCGTTCATAAACTATAAAATTTACTCAATCATTCAAAAACAGCTTCATGGCGGCTACCTCCCACTCCCTTCCACAGCAATTGATGACATCATAAGGACTGTAAGAGCACACATTACTGTGTTGCCAGCTCTCAAATTTCGAGGCTATTAGTCGAAATTTCCCATTTTTTCGGAAACGACTTCATTGTTTGATTTCTAATTATTACACTCTGGTCATGATCGGTTAGATATTGTAATTATGAATGGGGTTATTTCCAACGAGTACAGAGTATTTGCGTTTGAATTTTCCATATCCAAATTCTGCGCCCCACTCATTTGGGCGTATGGAAAATTCAAACGATAATATCTCAGCACTCCTTGAACTCATCAAACACGGTATCATCGAATCTATTCATAATGAGTATCCTTAATCGACCTTGGAACAATAAACAGTGTGTTTCATTTGAGAATCGAATGTTGAATCATTTTTGGAAGGACCGGAAGTTGGAAAAAATTCCACAATAATTGAAAATGTGCCTTCTAGCTCCTATTGTAGCTCGTTCTGAAGATCCGCTATGAATCAAATCAGTTGAGGCAATCGAAAGTGATGATTTGAATCTGATCGAGAAATTTCGATTCTAGTTTTTGACTGTATGTATTGTATGTATGAATGAGTGTTATGTATGTTTCTATGAGAAGTGAAACACACTGTGTAATATCTTGAAAAGGTTATGGACAACTCCAGTTATATTCACCAATGAATAGAAATGGACTATGAATAGAATTTTCAAATTCAGGCAAAAAAATCATGATCTCTGAATCCGAAAACTCGCACATACCAATGTTCAATAGAATTGGATCATAATTTCACAACTCGTCAGCCATCTTGAATTGTTACATTTTGACAAAACATTCATGATTTTCGACCTCGTAAACACACACATACAAATTTTGAATAGAATCGGACCATAATCGCAGCCATTTTGTTATATTGACAATAATTTCAAAAGGCATTGTGACAGGAATTAAGAACACCTATTCACACTAATCACAAAACTCTTCCGCCATCTTATAGCAGCCATCTTGAATTCATTAATTTTGACAAACAATTCATGATCTCTGGACCAAAAACCCCCCACATACCAATTTTGACATACACACATACCAATTTTTGAATTGAATCAGACCAGAATCACAAAACTTGTCCGCCATCATGGAGCTGCCATTAGGTTTTTCTATGAAAAATTTCATAATGCATTGTCATGGATATTATGAAGACCTACCAAATTTCAATCTCTAGCTCAACGGGAAGTTAGTTTGAAGTAAAGAGAGATAGTTATAATGAAAACGCATTTTAAATAAACTGCTGTTCAACTGAACTGCCACAAGAACATTTTTGCACTGAATTCTACATTGAATATTTTCTGAACCATTTCACTTTTTTGTTCAACTTCCTTCAATTTTAGAGAGAAATCTATCACTTATATGACTACTAGGATGATGAATGAAATAGCACGTTGATATTTGATTATATAGGATGATGAACAAACCTCTGCAAAATGTTAAAAAATTTCTCATGCTCCCAATTTGATAGAAAATTTTTGGGATATTTTCAATTGATATTTCTGTGATTCTTCACCTTCTACTTTTTTTTATATTTCCTCCACTTTTCGAGATTTTCTTCTCTCGAAAGGGATGAAGTTTCATTATCTAATCAGAAAATATCATTCTTTCAGTTTATTTCTGAGCGATTTTTCAGGAAATGAGTAGTTGAGGACTACACTAGTAATAAATGTTATGTTGCTCGTATACAGATTGTTTTGCGAAAGAAAAGAATAGTATGTAGAAAATTATATACTCTCCCTAATCATCAGTTTGCTATCAGTTCTTAAATACCTTAAAAACTTCCATTTACAGAAGAAAAACTGAAGGGTGATACACCAAGGTCGGTGGGACTGATAATGGAACTTGAATAGGTAGGAAAGTTTAGTATACGATCTATCAACAAAGATGCTATACTTTTCATAGTCGAAATTTTGTTCAATATGGAATAAGCTGGTCGACACAAGATGGGAATAATGGGACGAGCCCCCATTCCTCTTCGATTTCAGTTATTAGTTGTTTGAAATTCTCAATTATATCCGTATGGGGACGGATCAAGAATTTCCCCATGGTAAATCCTGTCTGTCGTAAGAGGCGACTAAATTGATACCCATAGGTGGAAGATGATGGTTCCCATCATCGCCCGGTGCGACACCACCACATCGACAGAGGTGCTGTGAAATGGGTAACTCCCATGTTTCAGTATTTGGTCGATGCTTCCGGTCATATCCCCATACCCTATCTCCTTCTTTCCAACCCAAACCGCCCATTTCAGCTGGAGAAAAATCTAGATGATGAATTCTCCTAGAGTAAAACACTCCGGAAGTAAAATACCTCTCCATTCGGTTTTCCGGGCGAGAGGTGCTCGAGGGGGTTCACCATCGAATCATGTGAATTTGAAAATAGACCTTTGTAATATCCGAGGTCTGAACAAGAATATAAACGATGTTCATTACCATCTACATGCTGAGAAACCAGATATACTGGCTTTAACTGAGACGCAGGTCAACTCATCAACTAATACGAGCTGGATATGAGCTCCATACCCGTTTCAGATTCAGAGGAGGTTTATGTCTCTTTTCCAGAAATAATCTCTCATGCCATCGTGAGGAGGAACTGGAACAAAAAGAATTCGATGTCATGTGGCTCAAGATCGATAACCACAAACAGACAAAGTTCATCTGCTGCCTTTATCTATCACCAAACGAACCAACTCCTGGTGACCTCTTCGAATTCCTTTCTCTGAAACTCGATTTCATCCAACAGAATCACCCAGCAGCTGAAATCATCATCATGGGGGATTTCAATGTCCACAACTCCACCTGGCTCAAATTCTCGAATGAAACAGATGACGCAGGACGTCTGGCCGAGGCTTTCGCTATCACCTATGGTCTTAAGCAACTGATAAATGAACCTACTCGGATCCCTGATATCAGCAATCATTATGCCAATACGCTCGACCTGTTCCTCACTAACAATCCGGAACCGTATGAAGTGAAAGTCCGTGCACCACTAGGAAACTCAGACCACACACTCATCTCCACGATATGTCCTTACATCACTCCGCGAACCAGTCCAACACCCCCACGCACTGTTTGGCATTACAATTCAGCCGACTGGGATGGCCTTCGCATGTTTTTTTCTGAGTTTCCTTGGAGGAGAATGTGTTTTGAATCGGGAGATCCCACGCAATGTGCTGAACAGATCTCGCAAATCATCATGCTGGGAATGGAAACTTACATACCACATAGCACCAAATCACGAACCACTGGTGAACCATGGTTCAATAGAACCTGTTCTAGGGTCGTCGCTCTGAAGCAAGCAGCATACCGTCGTTGGCGCAGAAACCCAAGCCCGCAAACTAGAGCTGAATATGTTGAAGTTAGGAATATATGTAATCGAACAATAGATGAGTCTAAAGAGGGATACAACGCGAAAATAAGATCAAAGCTCATAGAGTGTCCAAATGGTTCCCGTTCCTTTTGGACCTTTGCCATGGCAATCGGGAGAAATTTCACTTCTGGCTCATTTCCTCCCCTCACAAAGGATGATAATACATTGGCTATAACACCTCATGAAAAAGCCAACACCTTCGCAAAAATGTTTGCAGACAATTCCACCTTGGATCCACGAGGCCAGGAACTTCCCAAAATCGTTACCATCGATAACCGTATGCCAGAAATTGTCTTCCGGCAACGCACAATCAGACACATTCTGCTTAGCCTCAACGTCAAGAAGGCTATGGGGCCTGACGGAATACCGCCTATTGTTCTCAAGAAATGTGCCCCAGAACTAACACCAGTTCTTCGCAGGTTGTTCACCCTTTCGTACAAACAACTATAGACCGATTGCACTACTATCTGTGATCTCTCAATTAATGAAAAAAGCAATCAACAACGAGCTCATCCGATATCTAGAGAGCTCAAGAATCGTGAACGACCGGCAATATGGCTTTCGTCACCGGAGGTCAACTGGAGATCTGCTTGCCTATGTGACACATAAGTGGCAGATGTCAGTCAATAGAGAAACATGGGGAGTCTCTGGCTGTAGCCTTGGATATCTCCAAAGCATTTGACCGAGTTTGGCACCAAGGCCTCCTAGCGAAACTTCCGTCATATGGTTTGCCGCCCCAACTGTGTCTTTTACTATCGAGTTTTCTTGCAGATAGATCACTCTACGTGGTGGTAAACGGGGTATCGTCGGATACAATGACTATCAATGCTGGTGTTCCACAAGGCTCTGTCTCGGCACCAACTTTGTTCTTGCTCCACATCAATGATTTGTTGAATGTGACCTCCAGCCCAGTTCATAGCTTTGCGGATGATAGTACACTTCATTCCGCCTTTTTCTCTAGAGCCCCTATATCATCCAATGAGGCCAGAGGTGCAAGGCGAAGACAGGTTGATGCTTTAAATGAGGATCTGACAAGAATTCTGAAATGGGGATCTGAGAATCTAGTACAGTTCAATGCAACTAAAACTCAAGCTTGTATGTTCACCAAGAAGGCTGATCACACAATGCCCAATTTGATGATGTCGTGTACCACTGTTCCTATGAAGTCGTCAATATCCATGCTGGGTGTCACCACCAACAGTGGGACGATCATGTGAGGTCCATTGCGAAAACTGCCTCACAAAAACTTTTTTTCTATTCCGTGCGAAGAGAGACTTCACATCCCAGCAGCTGCTTATGATCTACAAAGCACAAATTCGACCTGTCCTGGAGTACTGTTCACATGTTTGGAGCTCAGCCCCCAAACATACGCTAAAGCTCTTGGATTCAATTCAGAAGAGAGCTATTCGCCTAGTCGATGATACAACAATCACCGAATCATTGACCTCTCTAGATCATCGTAGAAAGGTCGGCGATCTATGCCTTTTTTATAGGTACTTCCATGGTCGGTGCTCAACGGAGATATCATCTATTATGCCACCACGAGCGATTCCTAGTAGACAAACCAGACGAGCTCAAGCTGGTCACTCCTACACTGTCAGGCTCGAGACCTGCTGTCGACAAGCATCATTCCTCAATAGAACGGCAAAGTTATGGAATTATTTGTCTAGTGAAGTCTTTCCTGATGCTTACAACCTCCAAACATTCAAGAAAAATTCCAGCACCTACCTACTCTCCCAAAATTCCACCGCTGGCTAACACGATGTTCCTCGAACATCATAGGTTTGCCTTTCGTGTTGTCCACAGATGAAAAAAAAAAATTGGATTCGTTATTGATCATGCCTGTAGGTTCAAACGAGACCATACATGTTCAATCGGGTTGCAATCGGGTGATTTGGCCACATCATCCGATTTGAAGTGCTTATATCATTATATTATTATATCGCTTATATCAAATGAGGTGGAATTGAATCTTAATGCAGTAATTGTTAATAGAAACTTCAAGAATTTTAAGAAGCTAGAGTTTCAAAAATCGTTATTTGATCTAGAGTCGGATACAAATAGTACTTTCATTTTTCAGCTTTTATTTAAAATATATTTGAAAAACGGAAAATCAAAGAGTCTGCTTGCATTCTCCTGAACGGAGACAATACTATTGCTTCTTGTTCAGTTGATATAGATAGAACTTGGCATCCACTTCTGAAACTTGAATATGAAAATTTCGATATCAATTAATGAAAACACCTTGTAACCAGAATTCCTCCATTTGCCAAATTGTCACTTTTCAGTGTCAAAATCGAAAACATTGAAAAAATTTTACGAAGAGAAAAAAAATCCAATTGTGTTGAGAACGGGAGCAGATTCGTTCCCGAAACGTCCACCAAGATAAGTAGAGGTTTTATTCTTATCAAATATATTTGTATTTCCAAATTTTTTCAAAAACAAGGTGTCACTGACCAATAGAGAATTTCTCTTTTAGGTATCTAAAGGTTTAATTTCAAGCGCAGTGACATTTTGGGACAGATCCTAAATCTGTCCTTACTACAAATATATTGCAATAATTTTTAACAACTTCTACTCTATTTTTTAGAAACGAGGAGAGAAAATCCCATTAAAAGCTGAAAAATGAATGTACCACCTTCTCGAAGAACTTACAGACAGTATTTAACAAATAGTACTGATGTGAATAAACTGGAAGACTCCTTCGTTAATAATGTCGTAAAAATTCTGAATGAACATGCACCTTGGAGAGAATATAGAACATTCAATAACTTCAAACTGAAAGTATGGTTTACAGACGAGGTCATGGAACAAATAAAATATAGGGATATTTTGTATGAAGTGGCTAGGAATTGGGCATTAGAGGAGGACTGGATTAACTATAAAAAAGTTAGAAATGCTGTTACTTCACTGATTAGACAGGAAACAAAGAAATACCACGAAGAACAGATTGATCAGAACAGAGGAGATGCAAAGAGTTAATAAATGGAAAACCTCAAACAGGTCTTCTAAATAAAGTTCGGTGATCATTGGAAAGAAGTATATTGGAAATTGTAACTGAAATCAAACCTGTTCACAACTCCGATTATATCTTGAATATTCTGCCTCGAAATCAAATAGAGCTTACTACATTTGAAGCACTCACGATGAATGAGCTCAAAATAATAATGAATAGAATGAAGAAAAACGGTTGCGATAAATGCGGCATCAACTTGGAAATGATGAAATTGACATTCGAAGTTGCTGGTAATCATATATTATATTTGATCAACACTTCATTGATGACAGGACAATTCCCTGATAAATGGAAAGTATCCACAATAGTGCCTATTGAAAAAGTGACCAATACAACCTCTTGTTCGGAATTCCGCCCAATTAACACACTTCCTATCTATGAGAAAATATTAGAATTGGCAGTAAAGGATTAGCTACTACAATTTGTAGCAGATAATAATATACTCATAAAGGAACAATCAGGATTCAGACAGGCACATTCGTGTGAAACTGCATTGCATTATTTATTATCTAAATAGAAAACTGAGATAATCAATAATAAAAAGATCATTATCGTTATATTTTTAGACTTGTAAAGAGCCTTTGAAACTGTGAATATCTATCTGCTTCTGAGAAAACTCGAAAAATTGGGCATTAGGGAACATGCGCTGAAATGGTTTGAAAGCTATCTTTCTGGTAGGTCTCAAATAGTTAAATACAATACTACATCTTCTGGCACCTACGACATACATTATGGAGTTCCTCAAGAAAGTGCTCTAGGACCTATATTATTCATTTTGTTCATCAATGACATAGTACACGATGTAAAAAATTGCAAAATAAAATTGTTTGCTGATGATACTATGATATACTGCGAAGGAGATGTAAATGATGTTCAGAGTACAATATCATCAATCAATCAAGATTTGAGGAATTTGTCCATATGGCTGAACGACAATGGATTAAAATTAAACATAAATAAAACCAAGTACATGGTTATATCTAATAAACATAATTAGAACAAATTGAAAAATCTCTCATCCAGTCACTTATTCATAGATAATAATGTTATCGAAGAAGCTAAACATTTCAAGTACTTGGGCTTCATGATAGATAATGAACTAAATTTTAAATCACATTGTGAGTATATTGAGAAGAAAATGACAAAAAAAAATTAATTTCCTATATAGATTGAATAATAAGGTGTCATCTTTTACTAAGTTAACTATATACAAAACCATTATATCTCCTCATCTTGATTTCTGTGGAACATTCATATACTTGATGAATAATGAACAAATTGATACATTACAAAAAATACAAAATCGTGCTATGAGAGCCATTCTATTATGTAGGAAACGAACACCAATAGCTCACATGTTGGAATCCTTGAATTTATTGAATGTTCGACAAAGAGCTGCTTATAATATGCTCAAGTTTGTATATGAACTGAAGTCAGGATGCTTACCAACCTACCTAACGGAAGAATTAATATATCTCCAAGAAATACATAATCACAATACCAGATCACATGCTTCAAATGATTTCTATATCAATATTGTTAATGCTGCTAAAAACACAGTGTTCATCAAAGGCCTACAGCTTTACAACTCCTTACCAAGAGGATTGAAAGAATGCTCATCATTTAGAGAATTCAAAAGCCAGTGTATAGAATATATAAAAGATCTATAACCCATCATTGTAATATATTTCCTTAGCTTTCAGATTTATACTGCTAATTTAACTTGTAGATGTATTGTATTTATGTGTATTCTGTATTTAATTTATACTATTTTATTTATACTTGAGAGCTGATGCTAATAAAGAGATTATTATTATTATTATATATTCAATTAAGAAGAGAGCTATTCGCATAGTCGGTGAAACTACACTCACTAAATTATTGACCTCTCGAGAACATCGCAGGAAGGAGGGCGATCTCTTTCTTCTGAAAAGAACCTGACAGCTTCAAATCTGAATCGGATCGGATCACCCGAATGCAATCCGATTAAACATGTATGGTCTAGTTCGAAGCAACAGGTACGATCGAGAACGACTCCAATTGATATTGTCAATCAACTGATAACTGCGATCTAAGAGGTATTCATTCCATTACTTTCATCACGAGGAGTCGGCGACTATGAAAAGTATAGCATCACATAATAAACTCTCCAACCTTTTCAAGTTCCACTGGCCATGGTGTACCACCCTGCATATAGATTTCCAGTTTTTTTCTTGTGAATGGGAGCTTGTCAGGTATTTGATAACTGATAGCAAACTGATGATGAAGAAGAGTATGATTTGTCCTATTGAATTAATTTATTTCGCAAAACACTCTGTATATTAGAAACACAACATTTCTCACGATTGTAGTTCTCTACTCATTTCCGGAAATATCATATACCAATTTTTCAGCTTTTGATGGGATTTTCTCTCCTCGTTTCTAAAAATCGGAAACATCGAAAAAAGTTTACGAAGAAAAATATTTCAATTGTGTTGAGAACGGGAGCAGATTCGTTCCCGAAACGTCCACCAAGATAAGTAGAGGTTTTATTATTATTAAATATATTTGTATTTCCAAAAATTTTTTCAAAAACAAGGTGTCACTGACCAATAGAGAATTTCTCTTTTAGGTATCTAAAGGTTTAATTTCAAGCGCAGTGACATTTTGGGACAGATCCTAAATCTGTCCTTACTACAAATATATTGCAATAATTTTTAATAACTTCTACTTTATTTTTTAGAAACGAGGAGAGAAAATCCCATCAAAAGCTGAAAAATGAATGTACCACCTCCTCGAAGAACTTACAGACAGTATTTATCATATACCAAGCCACCCTATTTTGAATTAGGTTTAGTTTAGTTAGAGGTATAGTGAAACATAGGAGTAAGCGCAACTGGTGGTGAGCTCTCTGAGCGCACTGATGAATGAGGGCAATTAGCGTTGTTTGTGTCAGTGTGCCCAGAAAATTCTGGAATATCGGAGACCTTGAGTAGACCAATAGGTAGGGAGCAGGTTGGCGTTAGCCGCGAAAGCGGGGGCAGATGCAGGAAGACGGCCGAAGGATAGAGAACGAAAAAAGTTCGTCTCCGACGGTGGTGCTGGGTTTTCGCGGAGATAGTCGCGGAATTCTTACTACTGTGCTGAAATCTACCCACGTAAAAAAGTGTCGAGTCCACAGAGAAGAGAAAGTTTCGTTAGACTCAAATTTGTTTGTGTTTCATCCACGGTTTTATCGCAGTGCGCTCCAGAAAATAGACCAAAGGACTCTTCAATAACGAACGTTATTAGTAGATAAGTACCTAGTTTTTAAGTTGTATGTCACGTTTTCTTTGTTTTTGGTAAGTGTGGAAATTATTAGAGTTCTAAAAAGTTATTTCGTTTATGAATTCCAAGAATATTCCTCGCCGAGTCTCAACTTTTCAAATTAAAAATTATGCACGTACCCTGAGAGAAAGAAACAAGGAGTCTCATAGTTATCGTATCAATGAAGTAGTACCGATCGAGTTAAATCAATTAGAAACTAACTGGAAGAAAAATATTTTCTCTTCAACTTCATCCGTTACGAAAAAAAAAAAAACGAAAAGTGGAGGAAATATATAAAAATTCAGAAAACATTTCGAGGCGAAAGGTCAAGCATTACAAATATATTACTTGGAAAAATCCCAAAGATTTTCTATCAAATTAGGCATCTATCTAAGCATAAGGAATTTGTTAATATTCATTCATCAATCTGGTAGTCATATAGCTGATAGGTTTTTTCTCTGAAATAGAAAAAAATCAACCAAATACGAGAAATGGTACCGAAAAAATTCAATGTAGAAATTAGTGCAGATTTGTTCTTGTTGCAGTTCATTTATTTTCATCCAAAGGATGAAATGTAATATTTTATTTATTTGTAAGATTGAGCAGGTAACTTCCAATTCATGCATACGCAGGTATTTTGAATGTTTATTTACAAAGAATCATGAATGAGTACCATACGATAGTACAGTAAGCTTTATGAACGTAACTCTATTCGTTAACATTTTAATCTGGTATCTATCATTATTTTGAGGAAGTGAATTCGGCAAATAACAATTTTTAACATTGGTAGAACCATGAAAATCTCTGAAATTATTTGGTTGGGGCTAAAAGCGAATTTACATGTCGATCAAATCCCTTCATGAATCAAGAAATCATTGGATGAATACAATCCAAATGCCTAAAGCTCATGATTAATGGTAAAAAATTACACTCACCGTATGAAAACACTGTTTGATTAACCTTAAAACAATTATTCAAACTTAACACACCTTCAGCTTGGAAGAACTGTGATAACAATAATACTACGAAGGGAGAACAATTCCAGCTAGCAATATCTGTCGATATCGACGATGCCCTATCCACCGTAGGGTGGATTCGAATATACGCTTGCCGTATATTTCCTCGCGACACTAGCGTCATGATCATCTGTGTCGGATGATCAAACTAGTATATACAAAATATCCGAACTCCGCGTTTGGGACGTCAGGCGTGAAATTTGTTGAATGTTGCTATACTGCCTCCTTTGCAGATATTGAAGGTTGGCAATCGGGCGCCCGTATATCGGGCGCTCTACAGCAACAGATGCCGTATGCAATGTAATTTTCCTGATGCGGACGCCTTATATATATATATATATATATATAGGGTGTGTCAAAAATGTGTACCGAGCTTCCTGGAGGTGATAGTACATTGAAAAAAGAGTATAGTTTGATCAATGAACCCATGGCCCAAAATGGATATTAAGGGAGATATATCCTTCCGCGTAACTTATATTCTAGCCGAATTGCGCCATCAACAGTATATCCTTCCGCATAAATTCTATTTTAGCCAAATTGCCGCATCAACAGTAGTATGCCACTAAATTTTCAATTTATAGTTTTCCATTTATTGATTGATTCAGTTCTCGGAGTGACACCCTGTATAGTTCCGAACTTGAAAACCATCTACTGAAAAGTTTGCTTTTCCCCCTGGCCCTTCATAAATTATTGAGAATAACACATTTTTCCTCATATATTGCTCAAAAAAAATCGTAATTGTGAAAAAAGGTGTACAAATAAATAAACCTTCCCCATTGAACATTATTTTTTATTGATTCTGATATGACAGATCATCATTACTTATGATATTACCTAACATTCAAATGTACTCTACTCACAATAACTAAACTAGGGATCGAAAGAAAACCCAGAAAAACACCCCTGCCTCTCTAAATTTGAGAACTGCCAAAATGTGACATTTGTTGAGGAACTTCTGATGATTCAGAAAAAAACCGCCTTACGTCGCCTCTCTAAGAAGAAGGAGGCGGTGGCGGCGGTGGCGACGTCAAAAGGCTGCCTACGTCGATGCCAGGCGGCGGCGGGGGTGGGACACACCCTCCGCCCGGCCAAGCAAAGGGCGGCGCCCACGCAGGAGGCGGAATGGGGGCGCCGGGCGGCGGCGGCTGCGGAGCGGGCCAGGGCGCGAGGCGCGGCGGGCTCGACGCACCCGGCGGCGGCGGGGGCGGCATCAGGCCAGGAGGGCCGGGCGGCCACGCGCCCGGCGGACAGCCCGCCCAAGGCATCGCGCCCATCAGAGGCGCTGGCGCAGGCATCAGCGGGCGGGGCGGCATGTGGGCGTCGAACATGTTGAAGCCTAAGAGAGGGGGAGAAGAATAATGAAAATATGTTGACGATCATATAATATAATAATGAATGAAACGTGTATTGTATGGTGAGAATAACAATTTCATAGGGACAGTATTGCTATTAGCAGATATAGAAAGCTAATGAAGAATGGAAATTTGTGATAATCTCTACTTCTTTGTCTCGGTTGATTACATGATGATTGGGCCAAATTTTAAAATTTGTTGTTGCTACAAAACACGTGGATAATGAAATGACATCAAATTATTATTATTTCGTGAAGAACATGCACTTATTGCACCTATTGAAGTTCAAACACACAATATTCTGTATGAAAATTCATACAGAATATTTTTATTTGATTGTATTTGTCGAATTAGCACTTTTCGTCTAGTTAAATTCTTTTTGCATGACTTGTGTTAAAATAATAAACAATCTCTCTGTCAATGAAAAAATAAATGCATGTTCAGTATTCCATGACTCAAGTTTCATTGAATAAATACATGATTTTAATCATTTTCATTCAATGTCAAAAAAGAGGCATTGAGGTTCACCCCAATAACAGAAAATGCTACAAATAAATATCAGCTTCCGATTAATAATTGCATTTTTAACGAAATGATATGAATGACATGAGACAACAAAGAAGATCAAATTGATTATATATATGAAATACAGAATACCAACCATAACAAAGACAAGAACGTGAGGTTATTTCTGAGAACTATTACTAGTGAGTATAAACGTATCTCAGTGACATGATTCATATCGCATATAAGGAGAAATCTTCTTCAAGTTATCACACATAATGTATGTGCAGGGTGGGCCAAATTGCACACTTTTGGAAGGGAAAGTCCTATTTCTGAACTAGACAGACGAAAACTGATGGCGGTGACTGAGGGTCCATTTTTATGAGAAACACGATAGTGAAAACAAAAATATAGTACACTTGATGTTTTGCTGAAGTCATCTTTGAAATGCAGAGCTTTTTAGTTTTTACATGTAGACTTTGAAACACACACTTTGAACAAGTGGGCTTTGGACGACGCGGTGGTGAAGCAAAAAGCAAATGTTTACTGGTAGCTGTCAAATTATGATTTGAGCAGTAAAGAAGCTGGTTAAGACATTCCTCAATTCGTGATCTTTGTTGAATTTCCTCGCTTTGCAATGAAGTTTGAAAATTATGAAAAATAGGACATGGTAGTTTTTTTCATACAATCTGGGGAAAATGCAGAGGCAGCAAGCAATTTGTACTATGAAAAAGGAGACAACCTTTCAGGAACATTTTTGCAATATTGCAACACAACCTAATTGATGATAGTCGAGTTGGAAGAAATAGTCGTTTCAGGAGCTGTTGAAAATAATCTCAAAACGTGAACGTGAAATTTGAAAATATCAACAGGCCTGCCAAGAACTAATATAAGGCGGATTTTAAAAAAGCACAAATTCATGCCATACAGGACTAGAAGAGTTCATCATCTCAGACCAGGAGATTTTCCTGGATTTTTTTTTTGTGGACAACACGAAAGGCAAACCTATAATGTTCGAGGAACATCGTGTTAGCCAGCGGTGGAATTTTGGGGGAGAAGGAAGGTATTGGAATTTTTCTTGAATGTTTGGAGGTTGTAAGCATCAGGAAAGACTTCACTAGGCAAAGAATTCCACAACTTTGCCGTTCTATTGATGAATGATGCTTGGTATAGCGATGTTTGACAGGTCTCGAGCCTGACAGTGAAGGGGTGACCGGCCTGAGCTCGTCTGGTGTGTCTACTAGGAATCGCGCGTGGTGGCAAATTGTAACCAAGTGCATGATATTTCGTTAAATTGCATTTGGTTAGACAAAGCATATGTTAGCAGTTCATTTTCAACCGCTGCAATTCGTATACTTGGGCACAACAAAATCCTCATTCCATTGTTGACCAAAGAAATCAAGGAAGATTTAGATTTAGTATGTGGGCAGGTGTTTTTTAGGGGTAGAATTATCGGCCCGGTCATTTATAATGGCACTCTCACATCTCAGAGATATTTGGAAATTTTGAGTCAACAAACAGAACCCCTTGTTGATGTAGTGCCGCTAATGAAGCTCACGAGAATATATTTTCAGCAAGACGGTGCTCCTCCTCATAACGCTGCAATTGTCAAAGATTTTTTGTCAGTGAATTTTGTCAATGATTGGATAGCAAAGGTCCCAACAGTTGGCCGGACTTAGACTTTATACTTATACCTCTGGAAGAGGTTGAGAAATCTTATTTTCAAATTGCCGACCAACTCTAGGCACGAATTGGAAGCGGCAGTGATGCTTGGTTCTCTCACTCCTATCGAACTGATTAATTCAGCCAATGTTCAAAAAAGGTGCCCCCTGTGTATAGGAGACACCTCCTTTGAAGAAATATATTGTTTTTGTTTTTTTTGTTCGATTATTTTTATATTATCGTTGGAGTTTCATTTATTATTAGAAAATATGGTTTGATTGTTCTTACTTGTTGAAAGTGTGCATTTCAAAGTCTAGATGTAAAAAACCTGAAAGCTTTGCATTTCAAAGATGACTTCAGCAAAACATCAACTGTACAGCAACTTTTCGGGAATGCACAATTTCGAAAAAAACGCTGTAACTTATAAACGACAATTGATATCGATACGCGGTTTTCACCGCCATCAGTTTTCGTCTATCTAGTTTAGAAATAGGACTTTCCCTTTGAAAGTGTCCAATTCGGCCCACCCTATACATAGGGGATTTCATCATCACTCTAGTTCTAGTAGCAACATTGTAGAATATGTTATTGTCTACTGTTTGATTTCGGGTTCAAACAATTTGGATATTCATTTATCTATTCATTTATTGGTAGGAATGCAGCCCAGGCGCAGCCCAGATAATGCAATCACGATATGCGTAGTGTAGTGCTGTTTTGAGTTTATAGGTAACTAGGTTGTCAATATTGGCAACAAACGAAAGTACACTTGAAGAGCATGACATCTCCGACTCAGCAAAACCGATTATTATAACCATTTGAGAGATATGGATAATTTTATCAATTGTCTTTTTATAAACATACAGTTGAGCAAGCTCGAAAACCAACAGTACAGTAGTACAGATTTCAATTGAAATTGAATCCAACCTATAATATTGAAAAATAGTGATAATACAGAAACTCAAATTGAGTCAATTGCTAGTAAAAGATGAATATTTAGGCCTATTGGGCATCTATATCAAAATCTTATGCATGGTAGTTTCGAAGCTACAGATGGATTCACATCCCAAAATAAACTATTATGAACGCTGAACATTCTGTGTGAGGGTAAATCTTGACCTGAATTAGTTCTACAAAATAGTTCACTGAAAAGTTGATGATTTCTCAAATTTCGGGAGAAAGTTGATAAACAAACTTTAGATAGCAGTGCAGGAGAATCAACAAGGTTATCAATATTTTCAACAGAAAAATCATATCAATGATTTTAAAGCGCTATTAGATTTGAAATACTTGTAACATCTGATGACGATGCCATGTATGATGTAGAGGCGATTTCTTGACGTAAATTGAATACATCAAGCCTCTCCGAACTACCACTAGAATATCAACTCTTCATGAATTGATAGCCCTGAATTTCTCAAGTTTGATTAGAGCTATACTGTCTGTGAGTTTTTCGAGGAGGTGGTACATTAATTTTTCAGCTTTTTGTGGGATTTTCTTTCCTCGTTTCTGGAAAATTAAGTAGAAGTTATTAAAAATTATTTCAATATATTTGTGGTAAGGACAGATTTTGTGATCTGCCCCAAAATGTCACTGCACTTGAAATTAAACCTTTAGATTCCTTAAAGAGAAATTCTCTATTAGTCAGTGACTCCTTGTTTTCGAAAAATTTTGAGGTACAAATATATTTGATGAGAATAAAACTTCTACTTATCTTGATGTTTCGGGAACGAATCTGCTCCCGTTCTCAACACAATTGAAAGACTTCTCTTCGTAAAATTTTTCAACGTGCAGTTGGTTTTTTACACTGAAAAGTGACAATTTGGCAGACGGAGGGATTCTGGTTACAAGGTGTTTTTATCAATTGATATTGAATCTTCCATTTCATATTCAATTTTCAGAAGTAAGTGACAAGTTCTATCTATATCAACAGAACAAGAAGCAATATTATTGTCTCCGTTCAGGAGTATGCAAACAGACTCTTTAATTTTCCGTTTTTGGTTGTTGTCTTCTTTTCTTATGATCTTGATATTACTACAATCGGCCATATATTGTCCTCTTTCAGTAAGGATATGTTCAGCTGATTTTGATTTGTCAGTATATCTTCTCTTTATATTGTTCTTATGCCCTTTCATCCTTACTGCTAGTTTCACCGGTATAATATTTTCCACAAACATATGGTATACTGTAAATACAATTCTTTGATGATTGTTCTTCATTTTTCGGTTTTGTATGAGTCAAAATCGATCTCACTGTATTTTCTGTCTTGAACACTGTTTTCACTCGAAACTTGTCACCAACACGTTCAATTTTTTTAAAATATTCCGGGAATGTATGGAATTACATTTGTTATCAGTGTTGGTTGTCTTTGTGGTTGTTGTATATTTTGTCTGTTCTCAATTTGGTGTATTGTTTTATCAATGAAATGTTTCGGATAAGTGTTGAGTTGTAGAACATCTTTTATATGGTTCATTTCGATATTGAAAATTTGGTGTTCCCATGATATGGATTTGGCTCCATCATAAAGTGATTTGATTATTCATTTCTTTATACTTGTTTGATGATTTGATTGAAAATTGAGGTACCTGTATCTGTATCTGCCAAATTGTCACTTTTCAGTGTCAAAAACCAAATGCACGATGAAAAATTCTACGAAGAAAATTGTTTCAGTTGTGTTGAGAACGGGAGCAGATTTATCCTAATTAAATATATTTGTATTCCCAAATTTTTCAAAAACAAGGTGTCACTGACAAATAGAGAATTTCTCTTTTAGGTATCTAAAGGTTCAATTATAAGTGCTCTGACATTTTGGGACAGATCACAGAATCTGTCCTTACTACAAATATATTGAAATAATTTTCAATAACTTCTACTTTATTTTCTACCAACGAGAAGAGAAAATCCCACAAAGAGCTGAAAAATGAATTGATTAGGGCTATGTTTTGGAACATATTCAACACAAATTCTTTCTTATCTATAAAACCGTTGGAGGTAGGTATAGGAAAAATTATTTTTTGTTTCAAATTATTGAAATTCTCAGAAAAATGTCACATTCAAAATTATTCTTCAATCATGCCTACTGTACATTATTTCAACAGATCGATCCGCGAATAAATAAAAATAAGCCCTGGTCCTTTTTGATGCGAGCGAGCAGGTTGAGCGGTTCGAGCGTCACGGGCAAAACGCGAGGGTTTCAAAAGATTAAAATATTCAGGATTTCCGCTTCAACCGCTTCTGATCATACGTAGATTTCTCCCCAGGCGACATTACATTCAATATATTGAACGCGTTTCTCGCAACGTTCAATTCGCGCACCCCGTGTCACTCACATCGAACGCTTCGTGGTCGCTCAAGGAAATGCGTTATAGTAAAAAAAAGTCACAGTCGACACTCACCCGACGACTTCCTCTGCTGCTGCTGTTGCTGCTGACCGCCCCCGTTCTGGAACTGCTGGGAAGGCGGCGGCCCCTCGCCTAGCTCCGCCATCAACGACATGTACTCCTCGTCGATCTTGGTGCGGTCGCCCGAGGGCGAGAACGCGGAGGGCGGGCCGCCCAGGCCGGGGCGCTTCGAGCGGCAGTCGCGCGCGATGTGCCCTGCCGCGCCGCAGCTCGAGCACACGATGCTGTTCGTCACGTTCGGCTTGTCGGGGCACTATTAGACGCAAAAAGAAAATAGACGGTAATAGTTATCTCTATACCCCCGAACACTTTATGTTCGGGGGTACCGTACCGTGAGAGCTCATGTTAATCCGGATGAACTTTCATTTTGAACGAAAGCTTTGTTGCTTGGTGATTAACGATTGACAGCAAATAAGATGGTGAAATCGCAAAACCTAAGATCGAGTGTGTTGTCTTTTGTTCTTTGCTCGAGTAGTATTACCTATAAGCAACAGAGCTCGAGTTTAGACAAAATGAATGTGTTTTCCGGAAAAAACACAAGCTCGGATGGTATTGAATGATTCGATGAATCATTCAATTGAGATTGAAAAACAACTATATTTTCATTTGAACAACGCCAAAACACAACATTCCTATGAATAAATAGATAAACAGTAGCTTAATTGTTACTAAAACTTTAGTTGAAAAAAGTGGTTATTATAAATATTTAATTTGTGGCCTACTGAACTACCTAGGTTATCAAGGATATGGTTTCTTAGATTTGTGGAAACTTTTGAATGATGAGCTGGATACGACTGGAGATGAGATTATGATTTTGCGTTTGAATGACCTGTCATTTTGGTGAATTGCAGATCACTCATTCCAGCTTTCGCTAAATGGTTCGTATATTTATTTTCGGGATTGAAGCTAATTTTGATAGCTGAATCACTGGTCCATTCATTGAGTTTATTTGGACCATCCCTTGCTGCCCTCATTCTAATATTGATTCACTGATGAAGTTTTGACTGGCGTTTATTTTAGCGTTACTGTCAGAATTGACCTCTCGTTATCATGGAGAAACAACATGAAGTCGAACAGATGAATCAAATTATCGATCATGAATTTTACAACCTATCTTTTATATTAGTTTTTTTTCAGGTTTTCTGAGGGCGAGTGAATGGCAGCGAGTGAGGATGGAGCGATAAGGAAAAAAGAATATTAGAACCCAGAATTCAAAAAACTAGAAGAGATCAAGAGAAGAAACGCGAAAGAAGAAACTTAGGTTAAGTTTAGTAATATAGGAAATGGAACTAATGATAATTATAGTTGTTATAACAGTAGGAATAATATTAGAGTTACGAGAAGCGATTCAGCCAATACGAATAGTGATGGGAAAGTGGAAAAAAAAATAATATGGAAAACAGAAATGATGACCAAAACAGAAGAAGAGACAGTAGGAATAAAATTAGGATTACGAAAACCGAGGTGAAAGGTATAGGTTCAGGCAATACAAATGGTAGAGGAGAAATGAAGAATACGAATGATATGGAAAACAGAAATGAAGACGAAAATGGACACAGAGATGAGGAAAAGAAGGAAAATGAAAGCGATGGTGAGAATGAACAGAAAAATAATAATGACGGAAATGATAATACAAATATAGCAACATGAAATATAGCATCACTAATAGGCAAAGAATTGGAACTCATAGAGGAAATCGAGGAAATGAACATAAAACTAATAGGACTAAGCGAAAGCAAAAATAAAAAATAAGAAGTGGATACATTAGTATAAATGAAGAATATATTATGACCTACTCAGGTGTTCTGCGAGGACAAAGAGTGAAAGAAGGAATGGGAATGATAGTAGACAAACCAGACGAGCTCAGGCTGGTCACCCCTACACTGTCAGGCTCAAGACCTATCGAACATCACTATACCAAGCATCATTCATCAATAGAACGACAAAGTTGTGGATTTCTCTGCCTAGTGAAGTCTTTCCTGATGCTTACAAGCTCCAGACTTACAAGCAAAATTCCAACACCTTCCTTCTCTCCCGGAATTCCACCGCTGGCTCATCGAACATTATAGGTTTCCCTTTCGTGTTGTCCACAGATAAAAAAAAAGAATTATAACAATACACATAGAACTGACAGACAATATAGGAATAATATAAATTTATGGACTTACAGAGGGAACCGAAGAAGAAAAAGTAATAGAATTCTATAATTAACTTCAAAATACCATAGATGATAGAGAGAAATGCAAGAGAAGATAATAATAATGGGGGACAGGGAATGTCAGAGTTGGAAACGACATACATAGAGGGCTTGGCTGCATGGGACCTCATGGTGAAGCAATAACAAATAGAAAGGTATGAAAATTATAGAATTCTGTAGAACAAATGAACTGCTGATATGCAACACATTTTGAGAGCAAGATATGGAGGATAGATACAGGGTTGGGATAAGGTATGAAACCAGGTAAATATCTTTTAATCGAAAAGAACGATATTTATGAAATATTCCCAGGTGCAATGGAACAGAATGCATCTGATGTTCCTTTTTTTCATTGATAATATACTTCAGGTTTAACCGGAAATGCCATCAACTTCTTCAATTTAAATGGGGCACCCTTTATATTTTTACAGATTTTGAAAGGGCTCGTTATTTTGAAATCATACATACTGTATTGTAAAAACGAGGAATATAGCACTTTAATAAACCTCCTTTCGAGTTTTTTGCATAAGAGCAAAACACTATTTAGATAAACTGATTGATGTTGTTTGTATGCATAGTAAAAAATAAACGAGTACTCTTTTGTTCTTCAAGTGTCAAATTCTAATTGACGGAAATAAATTTCACAATCACCATAACCGATCATCATTAAAATGTCAACACGCTCTTTTTCACTTATATTCAATTACATCAATACAATATATAATCATACAATAACATCAATTAGTTTATCTAAATAGTTTTTTGCTTTACATTTTTTTTTCACACTGAACTCAGTGTGTATGAATTCAAAATAACAAGCTCTTTCAAAATCTCAAAAATATATAGGGTGTCCCATTTAAATTGAAGAAGTTGATGGCCTTTTCGGTTAAACCGGTTAATCAAAAAATTTACATCAGATGCATTTTACCTGCAAATTTCAAATTTTCATAAATATCCTTCTTTTCGTTCGAAAGATATTTACTTAGTTCCATACTTCCAACCCTGTACACATTCATGGCGGAGGAACGAAACGCGAAGAACATGATAGACTATATAGTATACACGAAAAACTTACAAGATATAGAAAATGTTAGAGCAGAAAGGGAACCATCAACTATCAACTATCAACCCAGCCCAGAATGGTCACAGCAAGCCTGAAGGGCATAATAAAGAAAGAAATAGAAAGGAAAGAGTACAAAAAGGTGAAACTGAATAAACTGAAAATAAAGAATATACGAGAAGAATACAAGAATGAAATAGATAGCAGACACAAAAAATTGGAGGATATGAAAGAAACATGTACGCTGGAAGAAAGATGGACCACTTTCAAAATACAATAAAAGAGAATGCGGAAAAAATATGTGGACTGAAACGTCATCATACCCAATATAAAAGAACAGGAAAGTAAAAGAAACAAGCATGGAAAAAATAAGTTCAAACCAAAACTGATGAAGATGGAGCAGAATATAACTAACAGAGAAGACTATCAAAAATCACAATCAGAAATGCAAAAAGGAAAACCAGGGAAGATTTCGGGATAGAATTAAAAGAAAATTTCAAAACGAGTAATAGAATTTTTTTGACTACAATAAGGAGAATGAAAGGGGAAGAAGAAAGAAATCATAGCGATGAAAGACAAAAATAACCAAATTCCAACCAACACAAAAGAAGTAGCGAAGACATGGAAAGATTTTCACGAAGAGAAATGCAATAATGAAACCACTGACGAAGAACATGAGAGGAATCAAGAAGAAGGAACCATACAGATTGAAGCTATATGTAGAGAAGAGGGGGCCGTAGCACAGTGGTCAAGGCGTTCGACCATATACCTGGGAGTTAAACTGGACAAGCGGCTGGATTTCCATGATAACATCAATTATCTCATTTCGAAAACACAGGCCGCGATAAAGCAAGTATATCCTTTGATATCCAGGAACTCTTGTCTCTTATTTGATAACAAGCTCCTGATATACAAGCAAATTATTCGGCCAGTCCTAACATATGCTTGCCCAGTGTTCTGCAGTGCTTCGCCTACGCTCCTGCATAGGTTACAGGTGCTGCAGAATAAAGTACTTCGTATCATTACCAATGGTAATAGATACTCTCGGGTGGCTGACATGCACGCACAGTGTCACGACTTACCAAAAATCAGCGAATTCATTAACAAAATATCGACCAAATTCTATAAACATCATATCAGTAATAGTGCACTGACCCGAGACATGACATTCGTCCGAGCGGTGCACAATATCCGCAAGAAACATGGGCTAATATACGAGTCCACCGATGTTTTCAGGGAACACCCTGATTAACCCATCCTTTCCCACTCTTTCCTGGCCAATACTCAGATAATGAGAATTGGTCAATTTTCCTATTTTCCTTCCATACCCACCCTACCCAATACCAAATCCGCTTGGAATTATCATAAGGGAGGTTTTTGTTTTTGATTTTCCTCTCACCCTCAATGTAAAATTAAAGAGAACTGGACAGCTATTTTGATGTTAAATATGGTCCGATTGGGCATTGCTACCTGATTGACCGTTAAAGAGGCTCGCCTCAGGAAACGGTCTCGTGACTCTCCTCTACGAGTGTTTCTGGATGTAAATGTCGACCTGGCTTCCGACAGCCACCCCTGAGGATTCTCAGGGGCTTTTAATTTGTATTGTACATATATACCAACCACTTTATGTCTATTTTATATCTACACACTTGGTATGTTCGATTTTTATCTGTCAATAAATATGTTCAAGACGTTTGACCATGATCGAGCTGCCGGAACGGTAGTGAGTTGGAACCCGGCTGCGGCTGTTAATTTTTCATTGAAATTAAATGGTTCATCGATTTCAATCTTGACATCGATCTGGTAGTGTCGATACACGGTCCCACAGGAGTGGTTGGCGGAGTCCACTATGAAAAATCCTCCCGCTCTTCTCAACCCGCTCAAGCTTCGGCTTATGGGACGTTGGATTCTGACGTAGAAGAAGCGATGAATAAAAAAAACATAATAAAAAAGAAAAAAAAAGATGAGAACTATGAAAACAGGGAAAGCAGGAAAAGACGATATAGAACCAGACATGATAAAATGCCTAGGAGATGGAAGGAATTTCCTGGCTTTAGAAAATTCCTAATACAGCATGGGAAAAAAAGGAAATACCAAAAGACTGGCAAAACGATCTGATTGTGCCCATCTACAAAAAAGGAGAACACATGAATTGTGAAAACTACAAACAATATGCCTGTTATCTATAAGTTTCAAGACATACACGAGAATAATAGAGAAGAGACTGAGGCAATTTGAAGAGAAAGACTAGAGAGGAACAAGCAGCCTTCAGACCGGAAAGACAGACGACCGACGAGACATACTGAGAAACTTAATAAAGAGGAGGATGGAAAATGGAGAGGAACTCTTGTTGGTGTTCATCGACCTCAGAGCAGACTTTGATTTAATACAAATCACAATAATTTGGGATTGCCTTGAGGAAATTACCGAGAGTACCGAATACACTAAAACAAATCGTTAGTATTTACAAAACGGTGAAAGGAAGAGTACAAATATCAGGAGAAAGTTCCGAAGATTTCGAAAAAAGGCATTAAACAAGGAGACAGTCTCAGCCTTCGACCATAAAACAAACCCGCTTATTTACATTCTTTTATGATCCAAGACCTAGGGCTACAAGACTGAACTGGTCGATTGTGATAGGGCCGACTGATGTACTGGTGCTGATGTGCCACTTGTTCCCTTTTGATGCCCAATTTTATTTGTTTTCAACAATAATTCGTGTTGAATTTTAGTTTTTATTGTTTTTTTCCACGAGTAACAACGACAACGCAGCATTTCATTGATGATTTTCCGTCTCTTGCCAGTCACGTCATCAGCGTACTATTGTAGCGAACGCGTTGTTGCCAAGAATTTTGATGTGTTTTCAAGTGTTTATATTTCGATTTTAAAGTGTTTTCATCAGTTAACAGACAATAAAGTGAAGTTTTAGTGTTTGGTGGGAAAATATGGGCCGGAAATGTCATGTTTGTGGGGTATTCTCACCCAAAATTATGCTTTCGCAGGTAAGTAAGTGAGGTTAGGTTTGATTTCCCTAATCATTTCCGTAGGTAGAATTTTCGAACAATGGTTCATGACTCGGTTCATGAGTATTCTCATTTGATTTGTTTCGATATGTTGAAACAAAACCTAACGATTTGAAATTTGATGAGGACTCCTCTATCGGCAATATGAACAGTCTTTATCAATAGAGGAGACTGGGTGTTATTTTTTTCATGTCCACTGATATGGAACCATACAGATTTTTTCAATTGGGACGCTAATGGTTGATTATAGCTGATGAAAAATGATCCTCATTCATTCACCTAGCTATATGCGCTTTATTTGTTTTGATATCTTTCTTAGTTTCTTTGTTATTAGAAATAGAAATAATATTATACTATGCATAACAGTTTTTCAACCTGAATGTTTATCTTTCATCAAATTATCATTAGAATTGAATAATTAATGGACCACGTACACAAACAATTCATTTCAGAATTCCATACCTAGTAACTACTCCAGTTATTATTAATCATTTTCGATAAAAGCTAAGGCTCCTCTATTGAAAAGGACTGTTCATACTACCGATAGAAAAGTGCTCACCGAATTTCAAATCGCTAGGTTTTGTTTCAACAGAGAAACCAAATAAAAACCAAAAATTTATGCGAACTATAACACCCGGTATAGTGGATACAAGTTTCTTCACGACAAAACAAAAAAATACGTGTATAATATCTTAATTTTTGCTATCGATTGTCAAAGTTAGATAAGTTGAACCTGAGGCACCCTGTATATATCTATATTTGGAGAGAGAGCGATGAAAATAAAGCAACTAATAATATTAATACTTGAATTTTCAATCATGAATTTATATATCATTTGAATATTATATTATTATGAATTTTTCACTGCATACATGTCATTGAGTTCAACCTGTTCATAAATAACATGATGTAATTGAAAAACTGATTTCTATAATGATTAGTTTATTCCTTGATGTGTTGCATTTGGTTCCTACGTAGGCGTATAAGGCACATGCACACACTAATTTCGACTCAAAACTCGAAATCAGTACTAATAAAAAAAAAAGACTCAACTTTCTGTGAGTGAAATTTCAAAGAAACAGCTACAAGTTCAAATACAAGTTTCAATGTACAACTTCAATTTCAATTTATTTCCTTCTCAGTATTCCATGTACAATATATTCATCATTGAATAATTAGTTAAATTATATTCATTTTTTCATTAATTTTTCGGTTACTGAGTGCCCAACAAAACATCGTCACGCTAGACTTGGAAGTCTGTTTTGTGACCTCTGTTATGTAAGGCACCCAAAATGCTTACAGTGGATTATTTTGATGTGGCAAATAATAAATGTTCACTAATATTTCGTGGTATTCATGTTAGTGAAGGAAGGAAGATTGGACGAAAGTTCCAGTATTGGTTTGATCATAATTTCTTAGTTAAATATATTATTGTGATTATTAGAAAAATTTGTCAGGATGGCTCAATATACATATTTCTTTGTTTCCTTCTTGAAAATTCATCATTTCTTTGAGATTTTTTGGGAGGGTATTATAGATTTTTGGCCCGTAGTGAAAGAATGAATTTTGTGTAACACTTTTTTTGAACAATTCGACTTTGATATTCGAGTTTGTTACTGATCGAGTTTCTCGTGAGCGTTGTTGTGTGAATTTGTGTTGATCTCGAGAGATTCTTTTTAAGCATTGATAGACACAGATTGATTGAATGTTTAATATCTTGAATTCTTGGTATAATTGATTTGTAGAAAAAAGTCTAGGTTATTTAAAAATAATTTTTGATGATACATTTTGTATAGTCTGCAATGGGCTGAGATGAGTTTTGAATGTTGGTCCCCAGGCCGGAATGCAATATTGTATTAGTGATTCTGCAAGTGAGGTATATAGAATAGCTATATTTTTTTCGATAATGTCACGTATTTCATGAAATTTATGCATAAGAACTCGTAGTCGTTTTGTGACATAATTGATATGTTCTGTCCATTTTAAATGCTGATCTAAGAAAACCCCGAGGTATTTTATGCAACTAGATTTTTCTATATAATGTCATGAACAATTATCTGTATTATTACAAGTGGTATGCAGTTTAACCCGGCGTCGGACAGGTGGGGTCTTATAGACCCCACTTCGATGTATGAAGCCGTTATTTCTATAATTTTGCACTTGCACGGCCACGCGTCTCAGTAGCCTCCGCTTAGATATCCCTCTAACTGATTCAAAGTGCAGTTCAGCTGTTATTGTGATTCCGGCCAGTGTACATCGCTTCAAACTTGTCTGGGGTCTAATATACCCCACCCGACCGCTGTCGCGACTGTTTTGTAGCATTTTGCTGGTAAGATATTTTTGTGAACTTTGTTCGTATTTGTGATATATTATTATTATTATAGGGGTTGATGTGACAGATGAATCATCAACTTCCTACAACGTAGCTCTTAACAGTAGAAGATATCCTCTCACAATTTTGTTTTGTTTACTGAATATCGCAGGCATCAACTCGCAAGTTGTTCATGAGTTCAATACTGGTGAATATAAAATGAAAAGACGAGAGTATTTGAAAAAAATTGGGACTAGCATTGATAAGGGAGCAATTACAGGTTAGAAAAGACAATCAAAGAAAAAATAAGCAACTATACTGATGAACAATCTGAAGAACCGCCCAAGAAGAAACAAGCTACTACTCGGGGTTGTTGCAGTTCTTGTCCACGAAAGGTTGGCAGGAAAACAAAGTACTCGTGCCGTTCATGCGATGTTTCAATATGCTCAGAACATGTTGTTATGCAGTGCGAACATTGTGCCAATGCACAGCCTGATTCTGCATGAAACATGATATACATCAATGCATAATCTACTTTTCAGTTCTCTCGTGTCCAAGTTCAACACAGTATGTAATAAATGTTACGATATTATATGTTTTGTTTTTCAATAAAAACCCTAATGAATCTCGTTTTGATCGACATGTTCCTCAAATAACAATTCTGAACAAAAAATACCTACAAATACATTCAGATACACATGGGGTCTATTGGACCCCACATGACCTATCTTGTAACTTTTGGTCACCTGTCCGTTGCCGGGTTAAGTTTGAGGTCTTCTGATTGGTCTCGAATCGTAGGAGAAAAGGTTATGAACAGCTATTTAGCCATGCGTGAATTTTTTGTAAATCTCTTTCTGCAGTTTTTTTTATTTCTTCCCACGTTGATCTAGTGTGGATTATAGCAGTATCGTCTGCATAACATATTTCATGGCCTTGCATAGTTTATTTTTGTTATACTATTATTGTACACCAGGAACAGTATCGGACCCAATACTTTTCCTTGTGGTACTCCTGTTTGCACTTCTTCGTCATGGCTTATTTTATCCCCAATCTCAACCCGATGTATTCTTCCTGTAAGGTAGTTCTTCAATAATTCTAATGCGATACCTCTAACACCATAATTGTATAGTATAGAAAGCCTTGGCCAGGTCTGAGAATAATGCTTTCACCGTTGTGTCAACAAAATCCATTATGTTTGCTAAAGAATTCAACAAGTCGTTGTTTGACACATTGTTCGAAAAGTTTTGCAAGATTATTTATAATAGATATAGGTCTGTAGTTATTCAAATGAGAGACTTTTTCCATTTTAAAAATGGGGGTAACATTGGAAATTTTCCATTGTTGTGGGAGTTGACCAGTAGAGAAGCAGAGATTAATGATATGTATTAATGGATCTAATATATTGTTATGGCTATTTTTAAGCGTTTTGGAAGAAAATTTATCGGCTCCAGGTAAGGTGTTATTTTTTAAATTCGATATAATTACTGTCAATTCATTTTTAGTTACACGTTCAAGAAAAATTGATCGATCTAATTTGGTTTCGGAGAGAAAGTTTTCCGGTAGGGTTATTCTATGAATATTTTTACACATGTGTTGACCTATATTCATTTTTGTTGACCTATTTTATTTTCTAGTGTTATATTATTATTCTCTACTATTTTTTTTACTTTCTCCACATATATCCCTTATTATATTCCAAATTTTTTTATAGTTTGTACCGGATTCAATAATTTGTTGTTGTTATCTACACTGATTTTCAAAAAGCATTCGATAAAGTGAATCACGACATACTACTGGATAAAATAAGTGGGTATGGAGCAGACCTGTCGAGTATAATTTTTTTCGTTTCCTATCTGAAAAATCGACCTTACAAAGTCAGATATCGTGGTCATTGCTCTAGCAGATATGATGCAAACTCGGGAGTACCTCAAGGGTCCAATTTAGGTCCACTATTGTTCCTGATATTTATTAACGATTTATCGCAACATCTGAGATACTCTGACTGTTTGTTGTTTGCCGATGACCTTAAATTCTATAGGAAAATAGAAACTATAGAGGATTGCCTGCATCTTCAGAGTGATATGAATTCCGCTCATTCATGGTCCCTCGTAAATGATCTGGCATTCAACAAATGAAAAAAAATATGGTATTGTCCTGTACAAGAAAGAAGGAAACTCTAAAACACCAATACACCATTGAAGACGACAGATTAGTGAGAGTAGAAAAAATAAAAGACTTAGGTATTGAGTATGATACCACATTGTCATTCAAATCACACATTGACTGGGTTTGCGCACAGGCACTAAAAAGTCTGGGGTTTGTACTTAGGAATAGCAAACATTTTCGAAACTGGGAAACAGTTCGGTTTTTATATAATTCACTGGTTAGACCTAAGCTAGAGTATTGCTCTGTAATTTGGCACCCAACAGCAATAGTACAAACTCACACATTAGAAAAAGTGCAAAATCGCTTATTACGATATCTTTATCTCAAAAAATATTATGAATACCCGGACTACGTAACTATACGATCACTCAGGCTTCGAAATGAGTTCGATATAATGAGCTTGGAAACTAGGAGACAATTATCACTTGTGACCATGTGCTATAAACTATATAAAAAAATGTATAACTGTCCTAAACTAAATTTACTTTTAACGGTAAGAATCCCCTCTCGTGCAACCAGACTCCAGCAATTTTTCGAAATACCTCTCCCTCCCACACGTAATTATAGTTCACCTGTTACTACCATGGTGAAACAAACAAACAATATTTTGCAACTATCAGACCTCAGTTTTGACCTCACTCCAAAGAAATTTTTCGTTGGACTCCATCAATACCTATCTTGACCTACCTCAATTTAATATATATTATGTTAATTTACTTTCTACCGGTTTTATTTAGTATTAATTAATATCTGTAAGTATGTTATTTGCTTCGATTATTAGCTTTAGATAAATACTATTTTTCTCATGTAATTAAGTTACTTGTTTGAGAAATAAATAAATAAATAAATAAATGAATCATAATCATTTTTAACGTTCCTTATTAGAGTGTTGAGTTTATTCCTGTATTTTTTTATAATTTGATTCTAATTCTGGGGAGTAATTTTTCAATAGTTGTTTTTTTTTAGGTTATCGCGTTCATTGATCGATTTTATAAGGGCAACGGTGATCCAAGGTTTGATTTTGAATAATTTTTTATTTCATTTTTCAGCTTTTGATGGGATTTTCTCTCCTCGTTTCTAAAGAATAGAGTAGAAGTTATTAAAAATTATTGCAATATATTTGTAGTAAGGACAGATTTAGGATCTGTCCCAAAATGTCACTGCGCTTGAAATTAAACCTTTAGATAACTAAAAGAGAAATTCTCTATTGGTCAGTGACACCTTGTTTTTGAAAAAATTTGGAAATACAAATATATTTAATAATAATAAAACCTCTACTTATCTTGGTGGACGATTGAAAAAATTTGGAAATACAAATAATTTTATTATTATTATTAAATATATTAGAACAAGGTGTCGACCAATAGAGAATTTCTCTTTTAGGTATCTAAAGGTTTAATTTCAAGCGCAGTGACATTTTGGGACAGATCCTAATTCTGTCCTTACTACAAATATATTGCAATAATTTTTAATAACTTCTACTCTATTTTTTAGAAACGAGGAGAGAAAATCCCATCAAAAGCTGAAGAATGAATGTACCACCTCCTCGAAGAACTTACAGACAATTTTTTACTTCTTACTATATTTTCCGTTGTTGCCGTTTCTATATAGCATGTCAGTTTATCAATAAATGTATTATAAGATTGCTGAATATCTGTTTCTGCTATAACATTTTCCAATTTTTCTGAGCTTAGCATTTGATTTAATTTAGTGAAATCTGTTTTTCTATAATTTTGTTGTATTGTTTCTACAGCCAATTTATTTTTCAGGAATATTTACAAAAGGTGTGAAGTGATCTGTTATGTCCGTTTGAAAGACTATTGGTGTAATTGATATTTTATTATTGAGGTGGGTGGGTTTTCTCATAAAAATATGGTCGATAGCTGTTTTTGTATCGTTGGTAACTCTAGTTGGAACGTTTATATACGATAATAATCCATGTGAGCCTGATATGCTCAAATAGCTGTTTGTCTCGTTACTCTCTGTGTTCAATAGGTTAATATTTATATCTCCTAGGTGAATTTCTATATCTTGTTTATGCATTATGAATCCAGGTATGTTTAAGCCCATATTTTGAAATTGCTTCGTTTAGGAGTTCAAGTCTGGTACTGGTTAGGTCTTCTTTTCACTACGTTGGAACCTCTCAGGAGCTTCTTTTTTGAATAGATGTCTTGTTTGGTCTCATATTTATTTAGTTTGAGCTTTATTGATATTTTTGTTTCCAATTCGGTAACAAATTTGTATGTCGGTCGGTAATATGTTTATATTTATATTGGTCGTAATCAATTTTATAACTTCTTCTCGTGTATCTTCTTTTGACTTTTCAGTTACATTAAAAATCTTTGAACAGTTCGAACGACTAGCCTGATCAATTGCATCTAGAGTATTTTTCATTTTGTTATTTTCAATTTCTTCATCTTTCAACGATTTCTCTAAGAATTTCATTTTATTTTTCCAATTGATCTTCTTTCATAGTATTTCTCAGATCCACCACTGTCTCTTCTACAATGATAACAATGATAACTTCTTGTCTATTGTTTATACTTTTACTTACAGCTTGAATAACTGCACTTTCTTCTCGTACTTCTAGAGTTATGACCATGTTTAATTAGGTATCCACAGATGAATGCACTTGTATGGGTCAGATTGTTGAGTCAAACGTTTTTTAACTGTTATACTTCCTGGCTTATTTGATAATTTTTGGAGAGCACACGAGCAAATTATTTACTACCTTCTTGCCATAGACGTACGCAGATGATATTGTATTAATAGCTGATACAAAAATACAAGAACCGATGAATGTATGGACAGATCAAATAGAGCAATTAATAACAACATAATAACAACATATGATTACCTCGGAAGTATTTTCACGGATGATGGAAAAATAGAACTACAATTAGCAAATAGAGGGAGGAAATCAAAACAAGATATACTATTCATTAAATAAGATATCAGGAAAGAGAGAATTGACACAGCAAAAAAAACTACAAATACAGGGTAACTCACGGTCGATGGTACGTTAGACGTTTATGGAGAACGCAACGCAGGATTTTTCTGAAAATTCCGCATCTTACATTTCATCACCTGTTCTATAGATCTAAAATATTTTCGAAATTGCGACGATGCCGTTTCTATGAAAAAGTCCTAGCAACTTCATTTTTTTAAATGGAACACCCCGTATATCAACAAATTTTTAGAATTGCCTTTTTATTACAATACTCTTTTGTTGATAAATCCCTATACCTATCTCTATCGGTTTTCAAGATAAAAAATAATTTTTGTTGAATAGATCCAAAACATATCCCTAATTGAACTCATGTAAATCAGGGCTCTCGAATCATAAAGAGTTGATATTTCAGTGGTGGTTTGGACAGGCTTTATGTATTCAATTTACACCGAAAAGTCGCCTCCATATCATACAGGGCGTGCTGAAATTATTATAATATCCGTTGTTCATACAGTGGTCAAAAGTTCATTTTTTCAAATGGTACCCACTGCTTTTTACTCAATAAATTGAAAGACGAATAAAAATGCTACAAGATGACGTAGCATGTCCCTATACCTAAATCATCAAGTTTTCTTAATAAAGCCGCTTTTTGTGATCAGGTGATCTCGGTGGACCTAAACGGCCAAACCAACGATCCTCAAACATTTCGTAAAGTTTCCTGGGTTGAATGAGCTGGCGCCCCGTCCAGTTGGAACCATGAATTCCTTTATTCCTCTACAGGCAAATTTTCGAGGAAATCTGTCACAGTCGTCCTCAATATTTGGATATATCTCTCAGCATTCAGTGTGCCATCGTAAATGAAAAAGCTGATTTTATTATTTTTTTAAAATACAGAAAACATTTGGGTCAAATTTTACTTGAAAACTCATTTCTTTTGTTATATGAGGATCATGATCATTCCAAAAATGCTTATTTCTTCTATTGAAAATCCCATCCCTCGTGAATTTTGATTCGTCGCTACAAATTCCGAATCCTCCTGGGTATGCATTAAAAGGGCTTCGCAAAGTCTTCTGCATTGAGAGCTTGAACTTTACTGAATTTATACAGATGCATTTTGCGATTTCCCAAAATTCTTTGTACTGAAGCATGTGATACACCCAAATCTTTTTCTGCACTAAGAATGGATGCTTCTGGATATGCATGAGAATATGCCAAAATGTCAACAATATTGTCTTCATTCGAAGTAACAGGTTTTGGTTATGTTGGAGGCGCTTTTAACTTTGAGCCATAGTTGATGAAATTATTTTGTAATCTCATAAACTTCCTCCTGTTCATTGGTGTCAATTCAGGATACATTTGGTTAAATTTTCTGCAAGTTCTGGCAATGATTTGATCACATTGTCCTTGTATAATAAATAACTTCATAAGAACTTCGTTTGAATAATCGATATTCGCGTTCATTCTGGGAGATTTTTTGAAACACTGTCAATAACAATCACTGAATCACTCATTAATGTCACCGAACTGTCATGAGTTTGATATTTACATGGCTATTTAAAATTAACTTTTTCATAAAATTATATTTTTCACAACAAGGGGCTTTATTAAGAAAACTTGATGATTTAGGTATAGGGACATGCTACGTCATCTTCTAGCATTTTTATTCGTCTTTCAATTTATTGAGTGAAAAACAGTGGGTACCATTTGAAAAAATGAACTTTTGACCACTGTATGAACAACGGATATTATAATAATTTCAGCACGCCCTGTATGATATGGAGGCGACTTCTCGGTGTGAATTGAAATGAATGTGAATAGTCTGTCCAAACCACCACTAAAATATCAACTCAATTAGGGATATGTTTTGGATCATATTTAACACAAATTATTTTTTATCTTGAAAACCGATAGAGATAGGTGTAGGGATTTATTAACAAAAGAGTATTGTAATGAAAAGGCAATTCTAAAAATTTGTAAATATACTGGGTGTTCCAATTAAAAAAATGAAGTTGCTAGAACTTTTTGATTGAAACGGCAACGTCGCAATTTCGGAAATATTTTAGATCGATAGAACAGGTGATAAAATGTAAGATGCGAAATTCTCAGAAAAATCCTGCGTTGCGTTCTCCATAAACCTCTAACGTACCATCGACCGTGAGTTATCATGTATATGATACAATTGTTATACAAATCCTGCTTTACGCTAGAACAGTACAAAAGCAACACGAGAGTGAAATAAATGTAATGGAGATGAGATATATAAGAGAAATAGATGGAAAAACGAACAGAATTAGGATCGAAACAATAACAGATATGGAGAAGCAGAAATCAATAACCAACAAAATAACGAAGAGACCATTGAAATGGTATGGACACATGATGATAATGGATTCAAGCAGAATAACAAAGAAGATACATGAAGCAAGAAACATAAAAAAGAAGAAGAAATAGATCCAACAAATAACAGAGGCATGGAGAAAAAGAGAGAAGTCGTTGAGAGAGATGAAGAAACTGAAAGAAAATAGGGAATCATGGAAACAATGGATAAACGACATACCAGATAATTAGCCCAAATCCGACGCACAAAAGGGTAAAAGGAAGGAGAGAGAGAAAGAAAGGAAGAAAGAAAGAAAAGATTTTCTGAGATTTTTTCTCCTCGTTTCTAAAAATAAAAATAGAAAGTATAATATAAATAGTTGTAAAACTTGGTATCCACTTCATCCACCAATGGTATTCAATATCAATAAATGAAGAAATTCCTGGTAACCAGAATTTCTGTCTGAGAACTTCTCACTTTTTAGTGTCAAAAACGACAAACAATGAAAATAAAAAGACAAAGCAAAGAAAAAAAATGAAATTTGTTGAAAACAGGAGCAGATTTGTTCCTGAAAAGTCAACTAAGATAAGTAGAAATCTTGATTTTCATCAGAACTCGATTATTTAGAGAAATATAGGTTTGTACACGTTTTTATTGTGAAATTCAAGTTCCTTAGGAATCTATATCTATATCAAAAATATCTATTAATTTTTTGATTCGGTTCACGGTTACCGACACATGGAGGTTAATGGTAAAATGTCAAAAAAATTCTGTAGTTCGGGAGGTCAAAAATATAGACAAATGCTGATTGCGCCATTGTTTATATCACGAAAATCGAGCCTAGAACACCCTGATCGGCATTCGTCCGAAAGTAGTTTCAGAAAAAACCCATCAAATTTGGCCCGCCAGTTAGATTTGTAGAACTCGAATATGTGAAAATATACAGGGGTACAGGAATCCGCCATATTGGATTGTACAGTGGTCAAATCCGAAACGGTTGCTTATACAGGATGTTTCAAAAAAAGGTGGCCCCGTTGATACCTAGATCACTGCAAAATGATTTGGGTTTGCTCGGTGAGAAAAACTCGTTACTCCAACGGTATTCAAGATTACAAGATATTGAGAAAAAAAATGTATACACATATCTAACGATCATATCGACAGTACCGGCAACATCGTGATGAAATTTTGTATGAATATGTTTTGAAAGCTTACACGTCGTATGATTTTTTTTTATATCTGATCATCATAGAGGGCGCTAGTTGAACGGTTCGTATCGAGTAGTTCATTTTTTTGGTGTTAGATTTTCTAGTACTAATTTTATATGAACCTGAACATCATACATTTTATACCAAAAAGGCATTTCTGATAAAACTCGATACTGTGTACAATTTTCGGAATATTTTGATTTGAAAATGATGAAATAATGTGGTAGTACTGGTATAAAGTAAATATTATAAAAACAATTACCTATTCATAAATGCTAGAGTCATTAATTAAACAGAGAATCACAAGAAGGAAATCAAAATAAATTTGACTAAAAACATGATACAATGTGACTCATTTTTAATGAAAACGCCCCCCTAAAATTTGAAGTTGTAAACAGATTTTAATAATGTTTTTTTCTTTTTTCGAAATGTCAAGTACTAAAAGGTCTACCTTGGGACAAAATTTGAAATGTTTATTCCAATTTTCAGGGCATACTACGATATTTTTTCTTACTTGAAAATCGAGATTTTTTATTAGCGATTCTTTCATTTGAAAAATCACTACGCCACTGGATTCAGAGTGCCTCTAAACAGGTGTGACCAAAATTTCATGAAAAAATATTCATCAATAACAAAGTTATGACAACTCACACAGCTAACAGTCACAAAAATCCCTATATCACCCTATATCAACAGATATAGCCATGAGAATATTTTTTTATGATTTCAACAATAAAGTGCCGCCAGATGAAAAAAAAAAACAAATAGCGTAAATTTTTTCAATGAAAATAACGGAATTACATTCACACAATTCAACTAATAATGAAGGGAAGAAAATTAATTAACGTAACTATGAAAACTAATCATTGAAGTGTTTCGATTCAGTGCAACAATTAATTCAAACTCATATTCTAGTAGCTTCTACTGATCCACCACGCATTTCGATACATTTGTCGTAGCGCTTACGGTTGTGTTGTGGGGGTAATATCTGTACATTCCTGTCGAATTCTTGCACAAAGTTCATTTCTATCTCTTGAGTGGTTTTTGTAAACCTTTTGTGTGAGAAGTCCCCAGGGAAAGAAGTCCACAACTGTGAGGTCTGGAGATCTGGGTGGCCACACAGACTACCACGGCCTATCCATCGGTTTGGAGAATGTTCGGTAAGCCAATGCCTCACAGCTCTGGCAAAATGAATTGAGCACCCATCTAATTGGACAATTAAATTTGATCGTTCATTGATTGGCAGCTCGTGAATAGCATCCCAAAACTCTGTGTTTAAAAATTCTAGAAACCTCTGCGCATTAATGTTTTCCTCAAAAAAGAAAGGACCAATAATTCGTTCGTTCGGTATCCCACACCAGACGTTGATTTTTTGGGAATACTAGCTTTTACAGTTCATTACCCATTTAGGATTATTCACTGCCCAATAGCGACAATTCTGTGATGACATTACTCTATTAGTAGTAAAAGTGGCTTCGTCGGTATATAAAATATTTTGTAGGAAATTTATATTGTTCAAATATTCCCGTTGAGCCCATAAACATTATTCCATTATTACATTATTGCTTCGTCGCCTTCTTGCAGTGTATGTGAAAGTTTTGGCTTGAAAGGTTTAATATTCTTTGCTTTGAGACATCTCCGAATAGTTTCTCGTGGAATATTCAAATCTAAGGTGGCATTCCTTATACTGGCATTAGGATTATTTCCGGAATAATCTCAAATGATTTGATCATTCCTGTCATTCCTGTTTCGTTTTTGTATAGGATTACTTTTTAACATCATTTTGATACTGCACCAGTTTCATTGAATATTTTATTTATTTTATCTACCGTACCGCAGCTAATACGAGGACGATCTGGATGTCTCTCATTAAATACTCTACAAACCTCTCAAGCACCTCCAACGTCATCTCCCGAAAGGCGTACAATTTCAATTTTCTCTCTCACACTCAATCTTGCAGCCATGACACAAAATAATTCGAAGAATTTTAAGGTGAAAATTGTCGACAATAGTACTAATGAATATTTTTTCATGAAATGTTGGTCACACCTATTTAGAGGCACTCTGAATCCAGTGTCGTAGTGATTTTTTCAATAAAAAAATCGCTGATAAAAAATCTCGATTTTCGACTGAAAAAAAATATCAATAACATTTCAAATTTTGTCCCAAGGTAGACCTTTCAGTACTTGACATTTCGAAAAAAAAAACATTATTAAAATCTGTTTACAACTTCAAATTTAAGGGGGTTTTTTTCATTGAAAATGGGTCACACTGTATATTCAATCAATACATAATACGATACACAATTTTATCTTTCATTTCTAAAGAATGCATTGATCTTCTGAACGGTTGAGGATCGGCTATGAGGTTATTGAAGTGGTGTTAAATTTTGTCTCGCAACTCTTGACGTGAATTTACGACACAACAAAACTGTGTAGATGTTCAAGGTCACACATAATTTGGACAAGAAAATCTGACAACAAAAAAGTTCTGTTTGAAACTACTCGGTACGAACCGTGTAACTAGCGCCCTCTAAGACAGTCAGATATAAAAAAAAACATGCGATGATTCAGTTTCCAAAACATATTCATACCAATTTTCATTACAATATTGCCAGTAGTTTCGACATAATCGTGAAAAATGACAAACTTTTCTTTTTTCAATACTCTGTATCTTGAACACTGATGCCGTAACGAATTTTTTCTATGGAGCAAATCCAACTCATTCTGCAGTGTCCTACATAACCTAGCAACGGGGCCACCTCTTTTTCACACACCTGTATAACTGTTATAACTTTCATAAAAATCCGTCCACGAATGCAGAAGATACAGGGGTTTGGCCCGATACCCTGTGTCACCGTTTGGAAGGAAAGCAAAGAAATAAGAAAATTGACAATAACTCACCAGCCAAGATTTATGATCGGTCGCTCCGCAATTGTTACACCTCAATCCGTCGTTCTCCCTCAAAGTACCGTTCAACTGGGCCAATTCTCTCAACTGCATCCTTCTGAGATCGTTTTGATTTTCCGGCACTTCTACGCCCTGTCGTATCACTTCTTTTATCTGAAAAATAAAATACTATAATATATAAAGTATATAAAAAAATACACGAGTTGCACTTCAGCAACCTTCGTTGTGGCATCAAAAATAAACTTGGCTAATTTTAAAATTCACAATTGCAGAATTTCGATGTTCAGATTATATTTATTATATTTACATTCGAAGCAGTACACGAAATCGAGCAACGATGCCTCAAATAATTGATCTGTATCTCTTATGGTTATTTTGAGTTTTCAATCTACCGAACCCCTATAAAAGTACGACTCTGAAGTTGCAATTTCATGTTATTCTGAGATTGCGATTTTATTCTTTTAGCCCTTCCATCGTCCATTCCCTACCAATTTGAGGGGAAGTACTCAATTTCTAAAACAATTTTTCAGCTCTTCCAACAACTGTGAAATAATTTCGACTACGTTTCTGTCCTCATGATCCCACTTTCTATCGACACACAGACATTTTTTTTTGAAATACTGAAATTTTCAAGATTTTTCAATTTTTCTGTAACCTAAAAAAAAAGTACGCCACTGGAGTTCCTATATTGGTTGGTGGAGTAATTCTAGCAACGGAACCCCTTCTTCCACCGTTACCAGATCCTTGATAATAATCACAATCGAGTCATAAAAAGTTCAAAAACCGATTTTCAACTTTTTCCGACAATAATATTTATTTTCAGTTTCTCCATCCTTCCAAACTCAACTTCGCCAAGAGATTACTAAACCGGATCACAACGTACCTCGATGATCGCAGCCAGAAGGTATTTATGAACAACTCGTGCTCCCAACAGGGAGGACTCGAGGGTCAGTTTCAGTTCCACTGTTGTTTTTTTTTCTCATCAATGATTCTGTATCGATAATATATGCAGATGACACGAATTCAATTATACCAGCTCTTTCTCATCGAGTTCTTTCTGGTTCTGAATTAATCTGAGCTCTAGATTCAATTTGGAAAGGGATGAGCTATTTGATGAGACAGATTATCAAAATCTGTTCTTGATTCAATAGCACAAACTGTTACTGGGGCAATTTGGGACTTCGCCTTTCTTGGGCGACTCCTTCAGAATTGACTTTTCCAGCAACCCTCGTATGATCTGCTACGGCAGATATACTCGAAGAATCTCTTTGGTGGGATACCCTTAAAAACTCGGCTGCTTCTTCGGGCCTATCGAGATCCTGATGCATTTCTTGAACCATTAGCTTGCTCCATATATAGTGCTCGAAGGATCAATAGATTTATTCGGTGTGTCTGCATGAAAAATGTATTGTAAGCTATAACTTCCTACATTACACTCCGATGGAAACAATGGTACACCAGAATCACTGAACAGTTTGGGGGCTACATTATCTCCATTAGTTTACAATATTGTTGTTCATGGAGACCCAGCGAACAGGGCTTATGTAATTGAAATTGATTTGTGAATTTTCGTTCGAAGAACATTTTATTTCAGTGATAATACCTATCAAAGTATGTAAATTATTCTGCCCACATACAAAAACCTTGGAAACATCGATAAAAAAAAATAAAAAATATAGAATGTATCAAGTTTTCATGTAATAGGTCCAAAAAAAATCGAAATGAAAAATGAAAATCATCAAATTGATACCAAACATAGATCGAAACATATAAATGTCTACTGACCCGTTCGACGGCCTTTTTGACGCACTCCGGATTGGTGGCGGTGATGTACGCATGCAGAGGTTCGTCCTCGCCTGGTAAAGGTTGTCCGTCCTTCCTGCCGACTTTGCCCTCTTTCACCGAGCCCTTGCCTCGGATGATGATCTTCGCACCCGTCTCTTTTTCCATAGCTAGAAACAGCCGAGAAATAGTATATTGTTGTTAGAGGAGGTACACGGAGAATAGACGGATCATCATTGGCGTGACAGCGTATATGTATAAACATCCTTCAATTTCAATTCAATAAATTTCAAATCATGAATAGATAGACAGAAATAACTGATACAAGATTATTCATGAATTAACAATTGATTGAAAAAGGAAAAAATAGTACATTTTACAAAAAATCAAACAATGAAATGTAATAAAATGGAAGAAACCATTAGAACAGAAACATTGAACAGGGCATATTGAAATATATGAAACTTTGATTAAATATGATGAATTGTAATGAATGAATTGTAATGAATTGTAATGAATGATGAAATGTAATTATTCCTTTGCATGTAAGAGTGTTTTACATCTTTGAAATTTTAGAATTCGTTGCATCGAGATGAAACAAATATTGTCTAGTATGATTATGAATTTGGGAATTTCTTGTGGATACGAAATTTGATTTGATAATAGATTTTTAGGACTTTCTCTTCTCGTTTCTGAAAGTAACAATAGAAATTATAATAATTATTTCAACATATATTTGTAGTGAGGAATGATGATATGTTGGTTTTTAAAAAATTGGAAGACAAATATTTTCAACAAATATAAAAATCTTCACATATCTTAGTGGTGCTACCGTTTTCAACACAGTGGATTAAAAAAACAGAGCACACAGTTGATGAGTGAACCGTTGCAAATCAGTGAACCGGAACATATCAATGATCGTCAAGTCGGAAAATCGAATAATCGAGAGTATGTAATGAGACCAAGGTCTTGGTTAACCATTTGGTTGTTATTATGATGAATTGAAATATTCTCCAAACTATTTAGTTCTCGATTTTTTGTTACATTTTTGAAAAGTTTCGAATCATCTGAGGTTATTGGATGACTTGTCTCAAGAATATGTTTGGCAAAGCTTGATCTGTCGAATCGATTACATGTGATATATGTGATTCTACTATCTATCTATCTATCTATCTATCTATCTATCTATCTATCTATCTATCTATCTATCTATCTATCTATCTATCTATCTATCTATCTATGTTGACTTTATGACTCATTCTCAGAAAAACAAACAGTATAAATTTATTCTACTTACTTTTCAGCGTATTTCCTCTAGGACCAATCAATAACCCTACGAAATTGATTTCCGGGTGTTCTTCTTGCGGAATCATCACCTTATCGCTAACTCTAGTCACCGGAGGTCTGGAATAAATATCAAAAAATCGATCATTTCAGTAAAAATACAAAAAATAATTCGAGGATCATAAAAACATGTTTAGGAACTACCATAAAATCGCAGTCGTTATTTCTGGAGAATAATTTTATCATTTCCACCCCTTCTTCTACGGAATACACAATTTTAATACTAATTCAAATTTACAATCCCTTTGACACAGTTTTAACGTTCTTAAAAATTCACGCTAGACTAGGGTACGAAAACATAGTTCCTCAACTTTTTTGGACAAAGAATTAACAAATAAATTAATGAATACTTTTCAAATGTGTCTGATGAGAGTAATATTTTGAGGTAAATTCCACATTCGCTACGCATACACAAGCGTTCTTTACTGCATGGAAGTGAATGGTGTCCATTTCCAGCATTCAATAAACTAATCACAAAACTAAGTAGTCTTCCACTATTTTTGTTATCATTTTGTTATCGATGAACATTCAGAAGCGAAATTTTAACTGGATAAGATCTTCAAAATAAAGTATCACAACACCCCTCATCCCTATTCAAAATCAGGGGTTTGTGCTAACCCCCGTTAGGGGGTTGAAGTTACTAGGATAAAAAAAGCGAAAAATTTGTTCCCCCTCGAATCAGAAATCGACGGGTCCAAGCGATTTTATACATTTTCATTTTGAAGCCGGAAAATCGAGGTGTTAAGTTTTCGTTGGACCACCCTGTATGTATGTATATTACACCTGTAGTTGATGACTACATTTGAGTGTCTGGATTTATTTATCAATTGATAATCAAATATGTTGTGATAAAAGATTTTTTTTTTTTCATTATCATCATGTTGAAATCATGAACAGACTCTGAGTGTGAAACTGGAAGTTATCCAAATGGTACAGGTTCTTGATTGATTTATTCTAACATTCACATATTCGTCGTTTTTGACTCACACAGTGACTTATTGTCAGACAGAAAAAAAATTGAATTTGCCATTTTCATATTCAGATTTAAAAAGCGAACACCAAGTTATTTATCAACTCATCAATACTGTCTAATGCAACAGATTTTTCGATTTTTCTTTTTTTTTTGGTTACCTTCTTTTCCTATAATATTCACTTCCTGGCCATATTTTGTCCATCTTCAGCTTATTTTGACTTGTCAATATATCTTTTCTTTATATTGTTCTTACATGTTCTTTCATCCTTACTGGTAAATACAATTTTCAAAGTGAAACTTTAATTCCATTACCTCAAATTATTTCGTCCATCTATCGCAAATCGCGTTACAGTATAATAATAATAATAATAAATATACTTTAATGTCATTAAGAGAAATTCTTGTGGACAAAGCTTGAATAAATGTATATATAGCAATATGGATGTAGGTTAAAAGATATATAAAAAACGATAAAATATCTAAAATAGGAGTTGAACATATAAATTATTATAAACGATACCGTTTAAGGTCACAAAACGCAGTTAAAGTAGACTGCTTCGTTAAAAATATATATACGCACACACACGCTCATCTAAACACAAACATTTGTATGTACACATATACACATACATATATACAAGTTACATCTTGAAGACAGCCCGATTCCATCGAGTCAGCGATATAGGACGCCGCCGTGAGAATGCCGATTCAACAGAGTTCACCACATTCCTCTTGGCCGTGAAGGCGACAGTCTGACTTTATAATTTGATGTTAAAAATAGCTACTTGTCTGTTCGAAATAAAATAATCTTTTTTAAAAAGGTATTTTTCGGAAATAAAAACTTAACTGGCGCAGTCGGTAGGATCGCGAAAGAGTCTGTGAAAAAGATACTCATCGCAGCTCACCACCAAGGACCAACCCCCAGAAGGAAGGAAGACCACAGGAGGAGGAATGCAACTAGCCATCATCTTCATTCTGTGAGTAATTCATGTCAGACTCCTCTGCCCCAAATCCCTCAAGTGACCCTAGTGCAGAGTTAGATTTAGTTATTTTGCTTTCAAATTTGACCATTTGTACCACCGAAACTATGGCGAGACCAACTTTCGATGTGAAAACTTTGTGTATTCTGCCACCTTTCGATGGAAACCCAAACGAACTGTATAGCTTCATCAAGGTAGCGACCACACTTCTCAATTACTATTACGACGTAACACCTGCGAATGCCGGTTGTATACAGAACGTCCTTTTGCTACAAGGAATAGTTAGCAAACTCACAGGGCGAGCCAAGGAAGTCGTTTCCATTTATGGATGTGAGCAATGGAACGACATCAAACAAATTTTGATTCAGAACTTTTCTGATCAACGTGACGAAAATAGTCTCACACGAGATCTTGTTAACATGAGGCAGCTACCAAATGAATCCCCATTCCAATTTCATGAAAAATGTATGGGAATTCTTAACACTATAAGCAACTACATCGAAGTCCACAATGACAACCCGGTAGTGAAAGCCAGCAAGAAAGATTTCTTCCGCCAACAAACATTAACGACGTTTTTGGCAGGATTGAAGGAACCTTTAGGCTCGACTATAAGAGCAATGAGGCCAAATAATTTGGCAATTGCTCTACAGTACATACAAGAAGAGAGCAACATTCGCTATCTCCAAAGATCTAATGTACAGACACAGAACACACCTAGCCGGACGCAGATGCCAATGCAAAGATTCCCAAGAACACAGGCGAATCTAGTAGCCCCTGTACAATATACAGGGCAGGCACAAACATGGCAAAATCAATCAACTTTTCAACGCCAATTTCCACAAGGACCGATAGCCATCACACCGAGACCGAATCCCCCGACGCAGCGGTTCTTCACCAACCAACAATTTTTCAACAGACACGAAGGAAGATCTCAAAATGTGTGGGCTAACCGAAATAATCAAGTACCCTCGCAGCCGAAACCGACGCCAATGAGCGTGAGCACACGAAATACGAACCAACCATCACAGGCCAGACGATCTCGAACTTTTAGAGCTCATCCTCAATCAAGACCAACATTCACGTCGGAGGAACTATTCAACATCGAGCAGCAAAATCAATACTTCGAAGAACCTTCGTACGATTACAATGAACCATCACAGGAAGAAGAACTTCAATCGGACGGACAATTTGAATACTCACCAGAGGAACAAGGACGACGATTCACCAACCGAAATATAGTCGAACTACATACTTTCGCAGACAAAAAAGAACTACCTTCCATTACCATCGCCAATCCACCATTAAAATTGCTCATCGATACTGGCTCGACGAAATCATTCCTCATCCAGATATTGGTTTCAAATATTATAGAGGAAATATCAAACATGAACCTTTTGTCGTCACATCAATCTTCCAAAATTACTCCCAAAATTATTCAGCCGAAATCCCAAGTTTTCAAGAATTCAACTCCGACAGCAAATTGAAATTCTATCTATTTAAATTTCACAAAACATTTGATGTTTTGATAGGATTAGACAACTTGAAATTAATGCAGGCTTACTTAAATTTTCCTGATTCAGAATAAATCACGCAATATTCGACAATTCCAATCGAATATTACGAGACTAGCAAAGTTCATTTTTATTCGATTCAACTTGAACCTCATATGATCACCAGAGTGAGACTACCGGTGAGAGAAAACGAAGGAACGATAGTCCTTCCACGACAAAATATCCAAGGTGCTATTCTGAGAGAAACTATGTCAACAGCATGCAATCAGTTAGCTTGGGCAGAGCTCATTAACAATACTGACGATGAACTCCTTTTAGCATTCTCGGAACCAATCCCCGATGAACTTAGAAGAATACCATCTATACTCAGCAGACTTCGCACCCCTAGAAACATAGGAAATAGATATCGAAAACTTGATTCGTACTGATCACATGAATTCGGAAGAAAAAGAACAGATAACCAGACTGTGTAGAAAATTCACAAATATTTTCCATAAACCAGACACACCTCTTTCTTTTACGAATCAAGTGAAACATCGCATTAGAACTAAAGACGAAATCCCTGTATATACGAAGTCATATAGATATCCACACGTACACAAATTAGAAGTTCAGAAGCAAATTTCATCCATGCTCGAGCAAGGCATTATAAGACCGAGCGAATCACCCTGGTGCTCTCCGATTTGGGTAGTACCAAAAAAACCGGATGCATCTGGGAAAATAAAATGGCGTATCGTAGTGGATTACAGGAAAGTGAATGAGAAGACCTCTGCCCAATATCTCAGATGTGCTGGACAAACTCGGGAGATGCCAATATTTCACAACATTGGATCTCGCAAGCGGCTTCCATCAAATAGAAATGGCAGAGGAAGATATTCCGAAAACCAGTTTCAACGTGGAGAACGGGCACTACGAATATGTCAGAATGCCATTTGGGCTCAAGAACGCCCCCGCAACCTTTCAGAGGGTCATGGATAATGTCCTGAAAGGACTGCAAGGCCACATATGTTTAGTATATATGGATGACATCATCATTTATTCAACGTCTCTTCAAGAACATATGGGGAATCTCACGAAAGTGTTCCAAAGACTACACGAAACTAATCTGAAAATACAACTCGATAAGTCAGAGTTCTTGAAGAAAGAAGTGGCATTCTTGGGTCATGTCATCACACCCGAAGGAATCCGACCAAACCCAGACAAAATCGACGCAATTTTGAAATACCCTATTCCACGAACAACAAAACAAATCAAAGGATTCATAGGACTTCTTGGGTATTACAGAAAATTCATAAAAGATTTTGCGAAGATCACCAAGCCACTTACGTTGTGTCTAAAAAAAGATGCCATTATTGAACATACGCCACAATTTGTGCAGTGTTTCGAGACATGCAAACATTTATTGACGAACGAACCGCTCTTGCAGGCCTTATCTTTTCGGACATAAAATCCTTTCAGACCACCGCCCTCTTCAATGGCTCTTCTCGTTGAAAGACGCGAACTCCAAATTAGTAAGATGGAGATTCAAACTTGAAGAGTTCGATTATGAAGTAGCCTATATTAAAGGAAAAACTAATGCCGCCGATCCTCTATCAAGAATCGAAGTACACACGAAAGAACAATTCAATTGGACAGACTTTTTGAATGATTTTCATAAAGATCTCTCAAAACCGAAAGACGACAACGCTTCAATGTATAATAACGTACCAGATAACGAAACTGACCTACACCAACCGGAAAATGATGACCCATCAAAACCATCGACCGCAACAATCGACCTTGCCCAGAGAAGGAACACCGACACATCCGATACACTGACGGCAGACGAACTGTGTAATGATAAGGACTCATCAGAGACCGAAACAGCTGATGATGCAGGCGACCAAGGCAGTAATATCACAGTTCATACGAATCACGAAGATCCGATTTTGAACATACCCATTTCCGAACGGCCTCTCAATTATTATAACAACCAGGTCAAATTGAATTTCGTGAATTACAGCGCAGTTGGACCAATCACAGAACAAATATTCCCCAATAAAAAACGTATCCACGCACAAATCGGACTGGACGACACCGAAAACAACCTGATCAAATTTTTCAAGGAATTCATACCACCAAAAATTAAATATGCACTATTCTTCAACACTGACAGCAATTATCAAACAACATGTGATATACTTAGAAAAACCTTCAAAAATTCAGCCTATGATTTGGTCAAATGCAACCAAATTCTAGAAGATATCAATAACACCGATAGACAGCGAGATTATCATCAACTACCACGAAGGAAAAAGCAAGCACCGAGGTATCAACGAAAAAGAAACAAGAATCAGAAAATTGTACTATTGGCCATCATTGAAAACCGACATAGAAGAATATATCAACCTATGCGAAAACTGTCAAATGAATAAATATGATAGGAATCCCGCCAAGCCAAAATTCATGGTTACACCAACTCCCACAAAGCCGCTCGAGATAATTCATCTTGACACTTTCCAAGCTAATGGACAGAAATTTTTGACAGTTATCGACGCCTTCTCGAAATATGGACAAGCCTACCCAATAGAAGGATCGAACTCTGTAAACGTTCTGAACGCATTCCTAATATTCATTACTCATCATGGATTACCACAAATGATAGTTTCAGACAACGGTACCGAGTTCAAGAATGGTCTTATGCAAGAATTGACACACACAAAATTCAAATACACTACACAACACCCGAAAATCCACAGTCCAATGGCATGATTGAACGGTTCCACTCTACACTGATTGAACACTTGAGAGCCCTGAAAGATAAGAAGACAAATTTTAACGTGAAAGACCAAATGCCCTATGCAATTTTGGGGTACAATTCTTCAATCCACAGAATGACGAGACAAAAACCAATAGATGTTCTCAATGGACATCTCGACACCCAAGATCCTTTTGATGTAGACATCAATAGAACCTTGATTAATAATTACACTCAACAACATCGAGAAAAAACTAAAGCTATATACCAAGAGCTGAACCAAAGAGCAATCCGAATCAAAGAAAAGGTAATTGAAAGGAGAAATATCAAAAGGAAACCGCCAACCACTTATAAGCCGAATAGCAAAATATATACAAAGACTACTGCAAAAAGGAATAAATTACTCTCTCGTTTTCATCCTCGAATAGTCGAATCAGATAATCAAGTTACAGTCAATCTACCCAAAACCACTTGGCATAAGAAAAATATAAAGAATATCAAATCCAAGTCTAAACAAGAAACCTTATTGCAGATGGACCCAAGCAATGGGACAGGAAATAAAATTTCAGGACTTGAAAGACAACCCAGGAATACTACCCCTGAAGCTGGGTGCAGCAAGAATTCAAAATAGCTTCCACGACTTCATTCATTATTACAACCTAACGCCAATAGCTATAGAAATCGATACCATTCGATACCAGTACGAAGCAGTTACGGAATCAATAAGAGAAGGTCTCAGTCATCCCTACTTTGAGAGTTTGCATAACTTCGATCAAGGACTCCAATATCAGCTTGAATCGGTCAACCGGAAATTTCAATCGATCTATCCGTCTCATCGAACCAGAAGAGGACTAATCAATGGACTTGGAAGTGTAGTGAAAATAATATCTGGTAATCTGGACCAAGAGGACGCCGAAAAGTATGATAGAGCCATCATCGCCCTGCAGAACAACCAAAAGAATATAATTCGCCGAATCAACGATCACGTTTCCTTAACCGCCAAATTGATTGAGAATTTTAATTCCACCATTACTCTGATAACACACAATCAACAAATAATTGCTGACGAAATCGATAACGTGAGATCAAAATTCAATAAGTTTATGTTCGATTTCAGTGACTATATGCGAACTAGAAATATCCTCGATCAATTGAATTTATCTCTACAGATATTATTACAACTCCTTACGGATCTTAAAAACGCTATCACATTTGCAAGAACAAATACCCTACATGGCAGTATAATCAGACCAGACGAATTGAAATACGTGGTTACCACTATGCTCGAAAATCACATGAGAGAACAACTGTTATACACCGAAGAAAGCGAACTACTCAGATATTATGACGTCATCTCCGTGGATGCCTATTTTTCAGATACCATGATTGTCTTTATTCTGCACTTTCCTCTGTTACACCCCGAAACATTCATTCACTATCACCTGTATTCCATTCCCACGATAAATCTCACCTCTATAATACCACCTGCACCCTATCTGACTATGAATACTACACTATATCAATACATCGATCAGCCCTGCAGAAGAATAAACCCGAACTGTCTGTGCCAAAGTACATCGGTAACGTTCGATTCGAGCGCTCAAGACTGTATCTCCCAAATCCTACAACTTTCGGACGAGGAGGCCTCTTGTCAACACGTGCCAGTATCAGTCAATATCACGTTGATTGAACGATTAACATCAGCCCATTACATCGGTATTTTCCCACAGCCGACCAAAGTATCGACCCAATGTTCCACCACTGGAATTTCGGTTCTTCATGGTACGTACCTAATTGAATTACCACCAGGATGCGGATTTCAGATGGCCCAAGATGGTTATATCAATGGAAAAGATGTGATTCAAGAACAGCCTTTGACATTGCCCAAAGTCAAAACCATCTCGGTACAACCGGTCAGACAAATCAACCCAATCCACCTCGAGAAAGTACCACTTGACGAACTCCACAAACTGAAGAATCTACATGAACAACAGTTCCAACCCCTAGCATACGAAGCAGAAGCGGACATCAGCCACCTCTGGACGACTCCGCTATTCATCGTTGCAGCCATCATCCTAGGAGCCCTATGGTACAGACTCCACCAGCACCCTCCATGTCGCAAGGCAAAACACCCCGAAGACTCCCAGGATCCATCAGTTCTGTTCGTCCCTTACAAAACTTCCCCTAGGGATGGAGAAGTTACATCTTGAAGACAGCCCGATTCCATCGAGTCAGCGATATAGGACGCCGCCGTGAGAATGCCGATTCAACAGAGTTTACCTCATTCCACTTGGCCGTGAAGGCGACAGTTTGACTTTATAATTTGATGTTAAAAATAGCTACTTGTCTGTTCGAAATAATCTTTTTTAAAAAGGTATTTTTCGTAAATAAAAACTTAACTTACATGTATACATATATACATATACACACATACACACCTATAAATTAGTTACGTCACACTTAAAAACCTACATAGATTCAAATATGCACCTTGTCATTCAAATTTATCATTATAATACTCCTGCAAATTATAATAGGGCTTATCTGTCAGAAACTTTTTAATAATTTTTCTAAAGTTTATAATGTTCATATTCGCCTCCCTTATGTCTGAGAGTAGGTGATTGTACATCTTAACCCCATTATAATAAATCGAATCTCTGATCATATTTGTTGAGGGAATTGGCACAACATGTAAGAACGGGTGTTGTAATGTCTGCGTGAAACCTCGAACAATGACACATTCTTGTATATGAGGCAAACTGATTCAAGAATGAATAACGCAATTACTGTTAAAATTTTTTCTTCAACAAATATGTTTCTGCATGAATCACGGGGCTTAAGTTTACGCATATACCTTATAGCCCGTTTCTGCAGTACCAAGACTGATTGAAGTGCCGATGAGTTGCTAACTCCCCAAAAAGGTATTCCATAACGTAAATGGGACCCTATTAGAGCGTAATAAACAGTTTTGGCGGTTTTAGATCCCAAATTCGATGAAGTTACCCTCACTGCATAACATCCAGCAGAAATCTTACTTTTAAGGTGCTTGATATGACCGTCAAATTTGAGCTTACTATCAATATGGATACCTAGAAATTTTGTTAGGGGCTTGTTCTCGATCAATATATTATTACTGAATGTAAGGTCGTCTAGAGAACATCTGAATGATATGATGTTTGTTTTTGTTGTATTGAAGGACAACAAATTTGCATCACACCATTCCTTGATTTTTTCCATATCAGTAGATATTAAATTGGGTAAGGTGTTAGAGTTCTTGCTGTTCCATAATATTGTGGTGTCGTCCGCAAATAGGGTGAATTTTCCAGATATTTTCAAGTTGGTCAGGTCGTTAATGTATAATAAAAACAGAATGGGACCAAGAACCGAACCTTGAGGCACCCCGGACATAATTGCCTTTTTTTCAGAAAGATCTGTTCTCACCATTTGATTCCTTCCTGATAGGTATGAATCAAACCATTCATACGTGGTTCCTCGGCAACCGTACTGGCGGAGTTTTCTAAGTAAGATTTTATGGTCAACACAGTCAATCGCCTTTGACAGATCACAAAAGAATGCAGCAGCTACCGGCATTCAACTTTGAGTAAGTGTCATATAGAAATGAAAAAATAGCATCGTGCGTTTTTTTATTGTTTTGAAACCCAAACTGATTTTCACTTAAGATAAGGTGGCGTTTTAGGAAAGCAGTTAAACGTTTTTTCACCAGTTTTTCAATGAGTTTGGCCATAGTTGGAATAAGGGCAATCGGGCGAAGATTCGAGGGATCATCTGAATCTCCACCTTTGTAAAGTGGGATGACAACTGAAGTTTTAAGGAAATCAGGAAAAAGTCCTTCGTGAAATGATATATTGATGATAGATACAAGTGTATTGAGTGCATTGATTGGAAGATTTTGAATAATTTTAATCGAGATTCCATCATAACCAATTGCGTTTTTATTTTTTATATACCTCAAAATTTCAACTAATTCATCAATGTTTGTATCATATAGAATAAGGTTCTCCTCAATATAGATACCTGCTAGATTCGACAAAGGATCATATGGAATAGTTATTTTCTCACTCAGTTTTTGTGCAATAGAGCAATAATAATCATTAATTTTATTAGGATTTAATGTTATCCCAACATTTTTCTTCTTATTTATCAATTTTTTTGGCATAGTGGCTTTCCTTTGCTCTCTTGATGGTAGATCTATATATACTGCGGTAAGTATTAAAGTAGACATGGAAGCTTTGATTATCGGTGAACTTCCGTATGGTATGCAATGAGCGTAAGTTTTTTGATGAAGTTTTCAAACCTAATGTAATCCAAGGTTTTTTTTGTTTTATTTTAATTTTTTGTATGGGAAAAGATTTATTGAATACATTCAATAGTGCATTGTGAAATGTGAGAAAGGAATCATTTTGCAACAAAACACCCTCCCACTCAAACTTGAGACAGTTGTGATAAAACCTGTTATAATTTGCTCTACTGTAAAGTCTACCGAGTTTACATTTCCGTTTTGTATACAATGAGTCAAGAAGCACAGAACAGGTTACTGCCTCATGATCAGATAATCCTGACGGTATCACTAAACATGATACGTTCTGTACATCATAATTGCTGCAAATATAATCAATACAAGTATTGGAGAATTGAGAAAAACGGGTATCTGAGTCAACGTGCATACTCAAGTCAAAAGTTAAAAGTAAGTTCTTAAGTGAGTCAGTGTCTGTTGATTCATCATTATTGTAATTTATGTTGAAATCACCAGTCAATATAATAGATGAGTTAACAGATAATTCCGATAACAAAGAATTGAGATTATTAAAAAAAATATTCACATCAGCAGAAGGTGAACGGTAGACACATAAAATATATAAATTAAGTTTTTTGCAGTGGCATACAGAAAACTCAAATGTTTTGTCTTCGGACAGGTCTTGGAACTTGTCAACTTGGATAAAAGTAAAATCAGTGAGTGCAGAGTTTCTAATCAATATTACAGTTCCACCATGATTGGAACAGTTTCTGGAGTATCTTGATATTTCAGAGTAGCCAGGCATGCTAATTGGTTCCATCTTATTACACCAATGTTCAGTAAGCAAGACTATTGTAGGGAAATTGATGTCAATCAGAAATATTTAAAGTTCATCAATTTTATTACGGAGAGACTGAATATTCAATAAAACTAAGGTAAGGAATTTACTGTCAGAGTATTGATTACCATTATTAAGGTTTTCGAATGAACTATTAGGACTAGATTTTTCATATAATTCAACAGCTCTAGAATTTTGTTCATCAATTAGACTTTTTCCAGTCTCTTTAAAGAAGGGTCTAAAAAAGAATCAGTGATCTCGTTCATGACTGAGGCAAATTTGAATTTTTTTTGTTGTTTCTTTCTTAGTACAATGTTCAATATTTTTTTAACTATTTCTTTTCTGCTCAGCATCGAGCCTTTCACATTATTCATGTCAAAAAAGGAGATATCACCTTCGGCATAATGATGTAATTTATATGAATAATCATTTAATTTGAGGTTGAATTTATAAATAAAATCGTTTAGTTCAACGTGCCTACCATAAGGAACAGATGAGAATTCGTATGTCTACAACTTTCTACCTTACTGTTGATTTCTCTGAATAAAGGAAATTTTTTCACATGGAAATCATTTAAACCGGCAAGAAAAATTATGTGGCCATTGAGGCCACGATAGTGTGACGATCAGTGTTTCTATGGTGAACTCATTACCAATGGACTTGGAAATAGATTTTCCTAAACCATAACCTATCTCGTCACATAAAATAAGAACTTTTGAGGTCGAGTTAAACTCACTGTTCTTCACTTCAATAGTAGTTTTTGATTTAATTCCAACAATCCTCGTCGCTTCCTTCTTCTTAGATTCAGCTGGATATTCAGTATTGTTGAAGATGTCAACTGTTTGCACTGTAGTTTCACGGGTGTTCATAGTTGACTGTGTCGAGGCATTTTTCGAATTTTTTACTGTTTGGGTGAACTTCGTTTCAGTGGTATTACGAGGTTTCTTTAGTAGTTTCTTCAGCGAATAAATCTCACTGTTGGCCCTAGTGATCAGTTCTTCTTGTTGCTCCTATTGAAATCATTTTGAGCGTGATCACAACACTTTAGTTGAAAGTCCTTCACAAAGGTAAAGCTGTTTTTGTCTTTTTGAACACAACTCTTGTGATAAACTTTGAAGCATATTATGCATATATAATAAGAGTTGGGGAAAGTTTTAGATTTACAACATTCGAAGTTCGTCATGATTTACAGATCGGATATATTTACTCCTTTGAAGTCGACCGCGTAGTAGGGGTAAAGTGAAAGGAGGTCGGCAACCATAGCTCGCATCCGCAAACCGCGTATTAAATAATACGCGGTTGAATATTTTCACTCATATGTGCAAGTGCTTTGCGGTATTGGCGTGTTTTGATCAGTGTATAAATGTAAATATTGTTAAAAACTGTCTGTGAGTTTTTCGAGGAAGTGGTAAATTCATTTTCCAGCTTTTTGTGGGATTTTCTCTCCTCGTTTGTAAAAAATAAAGTAGAAGTTGTTAAAAATTATTTCAATATATTTGTAGTAATTACAGATTTTGTGATCTGCCCCAAAATGTCACTGCGCTTGAAATTAAACCTTTAGATACCTAAAACAACACCTTGTTTTTGAAAAGGATAAAAACTTCTACTCATCTTGGTGGACGTTTCGGGAACGAATCTGCTCCCGTTCTCAACAGAATTAAAATATTTCTCTATGCAAGATTTTGCAGTCGGTTTTGACACTGAAAAGTGACAATTTGGTAGATGGAAAAATTCTGGTTACAAGGTGTTTTCATTAATTGATATTGAATTTTCCATTTTCATATTCAATTTTCAGAAGTGGGTGCCAAGTTCTATCTATATCAACTGAACAATAAGCAATATTATTGTCTCCGTTCGAATCAAAGAATCTGCTTGCATTCTCCTGAAAATGTATTCTTTACTCTAATACGCAGATTGAAATTGAAATTTATAGTATGGGAATATATTTGTCATCAGTGTTGGTTCTCTGTTTTCTATTTGGTGTATTGTTCTATCCATGAAATGTTTTGGATAAGAGTTGATTTGTAGAACATCTTTGATATCGTATATTTCAGTATTGAGAATTTGAAATCAGCTAAGATGAATTTGACTCTGTCTTGGAGTGATTTGATTATTCCTTCTTTTATACTTGTATGATGATTTGATTGAAAGTTCATGTATCTGTTGGTATGTGTATATTTACGATATACACTTGTAATCAATACCTTATTTGTTATTCTAAATAGTTAATTTAAAAATATTAACTGATTATCATACTCGATTGTGGAAAGTTTCCTGAACAGCCTAAGAGAGAAAAAAAATACAAACTTGTAATCCATTGGCGGTTTGAACTCGGGATTGATCTCCTGCATAAAAATATCAACTGATTATCATTCTATTCTATTGAAATGCACGCATTTCAAGCATTTCTATATTGGATAACAATCAAAATGTCACTATTATATGAACGATCTTAGGAATGTTTTCCGAATCCAAACGAAAAAAAAATACAAACTTGTAATCCATAGGCGGTTTGAACTCGGGATTGATCTCTTGCATACTCAGCACCAAAGAATGTCTGTCTTCTTCTAATTTTTTCCTAGTACGGAATTCTCTGGTGTTCAACCTTTTGCCGTCGCTGCTATAAATCGGTTCGGGCGATGGAGATCTGCGGAGAAAATATAAATCCGCGAATCAATTAACGTTATTAGATTACTGTTAGAACATCACAGGCGCATCTAGATCGATGATATTCATTCTTTTAATTTTTAATTTGATGTGCACCTGACGTCGAAGCGATCTCTTGGAATCCATGTTATAACCTATTTTGATATTTCGATTTCCAGCAAAAATCGATAACTCCAGGTTTTTATGTACAGGGGTTTCTCGTATATTTTTGTACCGCACCTACAGGGGATATTTGGAAAGTTATCAGGAAATAGTGAATTATGAATCATTTATTATCAATTATGTCATAATTCCACATGTATACACTCTGTATATTATTTCATTTGTGAGAAGAACTATTTTTTCTGATTTGAAATATATATACATGTACTTCATTTTATCCATTCGTTTTCGACATATATAGTAAAAAATATAAGAAAATATTTTACGAAATGTTAATTGATATGCACTGAGACATAGTTGAATATCCATCACATTACATGAGGTGATGGAAATGACCAAAATGGCGCCAGATCAGGTACCTCCCGATTGCCTTTTGATCATGGCTTACTATGTTTTAGTGTACATTAATTTACATTTCTCAAGATATTGGTATGCTTTTATTTCCAAAAAGGATGAACGAGATGAACAACATTTTATATATGTTTTTGTGATTAGAAAAAGTAGCTCTAATTATATATGAGATAATATACAGAGTTTTCGATTAAAAAAAAATACATGTTGAAAAATGACATATTCCGAAATGATTTTGAATTTTTGACAACAAATGCTAATGAAAAAGTATAAAACTTTTGTATTCATTATTTCTTGATAATGTTCGGAATGACCTCTGTAGGTGGGGTACAAAAATATTGGGAGAAACCCTGTATAGCACAGAAATCACCTGTATTTTTTTTTGATCTGTTGACGACACGAAAGGAAAAAGTTACAAATTCCAAGAATTAATTTTCACAAAAAAGTGTTTTGACAATCTGAAAAATATGAAATTAAACATTTTTACGTCCAATAGGAAATCACCTGTGATGAACAAACAGTTTCTTTTTTTTTGTAAAATTCAAAAGGTCTGCTTAGATTAACTTTTGTCATCCATTATAAAAAATATTTTGAAAATAGGAACGGAACTAGTAGTTGAAATTAATGTTATATTCATAATACTGCTGCAAATTCTGTATCTATTTGAAATCTATATTATATGGCATCTTCCAACAACAAAAAAAAAATAGTTAAATACTGTATGTAAGTTATTCGAGGAGGTGGTACATTCATTTTTCAAATCCCACAAAAGTGAAAAATCTCAAAATAAAAATAGATTGCGATTTCTATATTACCACATAAATGAATATAAATCATCCTTAATACAGGGTGTTACATATTCAAGTGCCATAAATCATACAGAAGATTTCTTGTTCCAGAGCAAAAATATTTTTTGTCGTCTCTCTATTTTATATTGACGTAAAATTGAAGATTTCCTGATCAAAATCTTATTCAGGCAACAGTCGCAAATTTCACTAATTCATCATTATTTTTGTGAGATACCAACATAACCAAATAAATATTCATTTGGTTATGTTGGTTTCGCCGTTTGAAAAAAAATATAATTTCGGGTCATCAACTACGGTTTTCGTTCCTACAATTGAACAGATAAGATAATATGAACTGAATGAAGTCTGTTCCTAAAGAAAATCATTATTAACTGCTGTAATGAAATGTGCATTAATTATTTAGGAGAAAATGAAGATTAGATTATAGGCTGAAAAGAAGTTTTCTGAAATTATTAGATTGGTCATTTTTCTATCATGTTCAGCTGAAATTGAACTTTTACTATTAGTTTTCATTCTTCATTGTTCAATATTTTAGATGACTATCTAAAACAGAAATATTAAGTGATGTAAGCCTAAATATTGTCAATATTTTCGAGTAATATTCAACAAAGTTCTTTGAGTGACTATTCATAAATACAGAGTGTGTATGTCGAGTTTGAGAATATTATGTATCAATCAGAAGAAATTCATTTGATCAGCAATGCCTCTGGAGAACAATACTCGAAAATTTCTAAAATATGGAAGGATTTTCATCATAATGGACATTTTTGTGACCTGAACATTTATTATAGGCAAGTTAAACTTTGAACAACAGATAATTTTTACATGTTATATTATCTATCTATATGTTATGTAGATATTTACGTTATTTCCATGTATAGTCAATCTGAACTGTTGTGTCCCAGTGCAATATTACCATGATTGAATTCACAACTTTTTGTTTACCATTACCATGGTGGGCAATTTATCCACTGTCACGTTAAATCAACTCTCAAAAAAAAATTGGAAAAAATGGCCAACAGTAATGATATCATTCAAAAATGTTTGTTCACCGTGACATAACAAATATTTCTATTATTTTAGTGTTTATAAAGAAAAGGTTATATTTCATTTCGATATTTTTTGTTTCGTCCTTTAATGATACGTTTTCCATGTTCTATTTTGATATTTTTTTAAATAGGAATGCAGAAACAATATGACTTGTCCATTTGTCATTGTTATCTAATAATTTCGAATGTATGAAGCAAAGTGGAGCTCACTTTGAAGAAATTGAATGAAAATGATGATAACAAGCACAAATAATGGAGTTTCCAAAATTTCGATTTATATCGCATAACTAGATGACCCGGTGAATATTGTACCACCAAAATTGAATTTGTGGCTATGTCCAAGCCTTTTCAATTCACCTTAATAGAATGATTGATGAATATGAATGTTCTTAGAATGTAATCAAATTCGCTTTCACCAAATCAGAAAATGTCGACTGTTTCTCTGGGTTATTCCTAATTTTATTCTTCCCTTAACTATCCTAGAATTGAGGGAAACAGAACAAGAGAAAAATTATTCAAATTGGTCAAGACATTTTCGAGTTTTTGTCGGACTAAGCACGGCAATTGACTCATACATTTAGATATTCCCAAAACTAGTATTTTTTCTGTACCCAGAACTTTTTCTCTAAATTCAGACCTTTTTCTTTGAGATCTATATTTTTCATGAATTCAGACATTTTCCTTTGAATCCTGACTTGTTTTATGAGTTCAGTCTCTTTCCAATTGAAACAAAAAAAAAGCATGAATTTGAAGATACGTTCCGAAAATTTCCCAAATTCAAAGAATATGTCTGAATTCAAAAACAAAAGTTTCAATCCAGAAAAAAATGCTTGAATACAAAAAAAAGTCTGAACTTAATGGAAAATTCATAATTCAATGGAAAATTTATGATTCAAAGAAAAAAAAACTATTTCAATTCATAGAATAAAGTGGCCTTACCTAGCTATTTGTGTAAATCAAGTGACGGTAAATCCTTCCATATTCAAAACACGTGAAAATAATATCGAGAGAATATTATATTAAAAAATGTTTTTTGTATATTTGGCAAACCACATTAGTTTCGACCATCATCGTATAGTCGGCTACACCCCACCTTTCTTCTGGATTAGCCGGGATTCCCAGATCGCCTGATCGCAGCTTCCTACTCACTTCTTCGATCTGCAGTTGAACTGTAATAAAACGGGTTAGAAAAGGGCAAAAGCCCAAGAGTTAGAAAAATAATACAAATACGGAAAATCGCTAGAATAAATTTGGTTTTTAAATAGTATCAATGACCACCTTGTACGGGATCAAGTTCATATTCCTGGTGAAATTCCAAGTTACCTATAAAAAATCAATGATTAACTGCGATAATCAACCCTTTCATGTATTGATAAATATATATTTTTTGTATTATCAATGGAAATGAGTAAACATCATTACCCCCATAAACGTAGACAACCACATTCGCGACTGTTATCATTCTTCATTTGATGGGAAAATCTAATGGCATTATATCATATTATATCAACTCAGCAGAACCACAGTACAGAAAATATTTTTTTCAAATTTGAATTATGCTCTGATTTATTACTCTTTTGTTACTAATATATTACCACAAATTCGAACATTTTACCTTGCATTTGAATGAAGAAATCCCGAATTTCCCTATCTTGGTGTCAACCTAGCAGAAACACAGTACAGAAAATGCTTTTTTTTCAAATTCGAATCACGCCACCTTAAATTATCTATTACATCAAATTGATTTTTGTCAATCGAAGAATATAAAACAGCATTGAGATCTGGTCCGTTGCTTCCTCAGAAAAAAATTTTATCATGACGTCTTTCTCATGCAAAATTATCCTTTGAGTGTACCTAAAAAAATTGTCAACGAGAATTTGAGAACATTCGAGAATATTGAAATATCAAAATAAATTTAATACAAAAAAAAAATATTTCAACGCCCTGTAGCGAATTAACAAAGTATTATGGTATAGAGGTAGGTTAAGTTCAATAACCTCATTTTGGTCTCAGTAATCTGTGGTAACATTTTGTACAGACATTTCAGGGACATCCTGTATACATGGTGACATTTCAAAAACTTTCCACCCTCAATATCTTCCTTGATGATTTTTTATTTTTGGGATATTTTCATTTCACAAAACAAAACTTTCAAACATCTATCCACGCACTTTTGACCTGTTCGAAATGTTGCCCATTCTGCCCTAGACAGTAATAGTCTATTTTCCACTCCTACATCTCGGAAAACTTCGGCAAGAATGGACCGCCATGCTGAAATTCGTGTTTTGATTTCATCGATATCAGCAGGTTGTGTTTTATAAACAATTGATTTGAGATGTCCTCAAAGAAAGAAATCTGAGGGAGTCAAATCTGGTAACTTTGGTGGCCACTAAATTGATCCCCTTCTGTCAATCCATCTATGCGGAAATCTCTCGTTCTTCCACTGTCGGGCGGGAAGCAAATAATGGGGTGGAGCACCAAAAAATTTTCATCGGAAAAAATGATGTGCCACAAAATGATGTGCCACTGGACCCACTTCCCATTTGAGATTCTGAGGGTGACATCTACCCCTCCTTCACCAAGAGGGCTAAGAATATTCATTTCAAGTGTCCCCCTTTAAAATAAAATTGACCTGTATTTTTGATTTTTCATATTATTTACTGGGAGATATTGAGGGCGGAAAGTTTGTAATCCATGACATTATCGGTTTTTATAAATAAAAAAAGAAACAGTTTTTTCTACCTAATATAAAAAATTTATAAAAACAACCGAGATATCTATCTTGGGCACACTGTACACAACTATCATACCAGGGAATAAAATAATTACTAATAAATTAATTATTACAAATTACGTCGACCAATGGCAGATACAGTATTTCTCCCTATACAGGGTGTTTATTCAACATACGGCATATATTCAAGGGGCCTTGGACTATTCTAAGAATATTTTGTCCTTCGATTCCGAAAATCTGTTTTGTTTAGGAGATACAGGGCGAAGTTGAGAAGAGATGAACGCGATAAAAATAAATAATGAATGATTTCATTTGAAAAATAAAAGTTGCCCACAGTATCATGAAAACAGTAAACATTGCAAATGTCAACATCGAATCAGGCAACATTGATTTTCTCTGAACTTGGAACTGAGATTTAAGACCGTTTCTATTAATAATAGCGACCCTGTATACAAAATGACACTGGAGATGTTTATCTGTTAAAAGTTATCTGTTGAAAGTTACGATACATACGTGTGAGGCTGGATTTTTGGGAAATTTTGAAAATGTCTGCAATTCAAATACTATTCAAAGTGGATTACAACTATCATATAAAATCTTGTTACTATGTATTTGTGTTATTATATAATTAACTTTCTTCCTATTCAGTGCCTCAATGAGAAATATTCTACATACTCTCCTGATTCATTATAAATTTCTATTGTTAAAATTTGATTCTATTTTTTGAAATGAAGAAAGTTTGAAAAAATGAGTGAAATCTAAATGGGTGCCTGAAAATGAGCAGTAAATCCTTAATCCAACTATGGTACCATACCATGAAATTGCCTAAATATATGTCGAAAAAATATATAATGTTGTTTTCTGCAACATACAATTATTATTTTATAGTCCATAGCCCCAATATAGTCCATCCTTCATACTTACAAAAATACAATCACTTCTCTGGTTCGAGAAATTTTATCACCTGGATAGCACCATTCCCAACAAAATCTAGATCATTTTACTCACCACAAAGAAATTTTATAGACATAAGGATGGTACATTAAAAGATTAAACAACCATAGAATCACTAAGAGCTAAATTAATATTGAATGGAAAAAAAAAATTGAACTCACGTAAATATGCTCTCTCCTGATCCTTGTTCAGATTTTGTGGTAGAATTGTGGGCATGCCTGGAATGAAAATCTTTTCATGTTCGCTGCCACCCCATCTAGACCTCTTTTTTCTTTTCCTCTCATCTTCAGCACTTCCTGCAACGATGTCAGGAGGTTAGTATTTTTTTGTGTTTGTGTGCAGACAAACTATTGGACAGAATGTTACAATATACTAAAAAACATACCAATTCTGCACAACACAATACAATTTCAACACAATAATTGTTTTGAAAACGGGAGGGAGCAGAATCGTTCCCGAAACGTCCACTATTTGTATTTCCAAATATTTTGAACTGCTTCACTGACAAATAGAGAATATCTCTTTAAGGTATCTGAAGGTTAAATTTCAAGCATAGTGACATTTTGTAGCAGATCACACATCTACTGAATTCCACACAAGAACAATCTATATTTCATACCAATTCTTCCTTGATACCATATTAGAGGAAAATTATTAATGAGTAATAATCAATATGAATACGCACACATACGGGTAACTTGGTTGGAGTTGTTTCGTTTCCTTTGAAATTCACCAAACGATTGTCGAATGACCAAAACATATTTGTCACCAGAGAGAATAATGGGGTGGCTCTGCTAAGTTAATATTAAGTTAGCAAAGCCACTACGTTGAATCGACAATTGAACATCGAATAGTATCGCTAATGTTATGTTCCACATACACCATGCCACTGGAAATGCATACAAGAGCATATCCAATGTGACGATGATGAAGCAAGAATGCAACGAAGATATTTCGTGCACCGAGATTCGATGATTATTATTCCAATCCACATGGAATATAAAACATCAATATAAAATTTGATTATTGAATCATACCAAATTCATCAACATTAATACTGAATAAAACCTAATCGTGCAAGTCTATTCACCCTTCTATTGAAACCTGGGAAGAACTCAACAAAATTGGCGCAGTCGAGGTAGGATTTGCTACCAGAGGAATTTGGTGATTCCCCGAAAATCATCATCCAGATCCTGAGCAGCGACAGAAACCATCCACTGGTGTCCAGACGCCAGTAGATATACTTTTTGATTGCAATTTTTCATTTTTGTTGATCTATAACTCAATTCACACACTATGCCGAATTCAAACTCTGAAACTCCTGATCCCAACTCAACTACAAACTCAACAACAAACTCACAAATTCTCCCACAAAACATGCCAATACATTCAATGTCAAATATCAGATTGTTGACAAGCTTGGGTATTATATCGTAGTCCTCAAAAAATGTTACTTGTATCATTCATAGAAATGAAATTGAAAATTTCAGTTCGTGCTCAAACAAGATTTGAAATTTTTAGAGGTTTTGGCGAAATAAGAACTTGTCTAATCCTATTGTTTGGCAATCGACGCTATCTTTCACAAATTCTGGAAGAACTAAATACGGTCAGGCAAGCTAGAAATGCAAAGTTTTTTAATAAAATTGAAAATTTACAGACACATGCATTCAATCAATCAATATGAATGATGAGTGTGCATTTGGTAAAGTGGCATTGATCAAAGAGCTCTCCAACGATTCATCTCACATTCAAACGATGAAATTTCTTCAGCTTCACGTCGATCGAAACCAGAAAATATTAATGACGCATTAACTGCAGCATTACTAGAGGAAAAATATTTACTTGCCAGAAAATCAAACTTCTTCTGCAACACCCACGTTGCTGATTCCTTGTTATAATTTGTTATTTATGTATTATCCATTTTGAAACATCCTTTATATATGATGTTTCTCAGTCAACGGAGAATAGTTGAGTTTTGTTGATATATGAAAAAAACTTGTCAGAATCGAAAAGTCAACGAAAAAAAAAAGAAATTCTTATTTGAAATACAAAAGGGCCTTCGAGCTTCAAGCTCAAGCTGGTCACCCCTACACTGTCAGGCTCGAGACCTGTCGAACATCGCTATACCAAGCATCATTCATCAATAGAACGGCAAAGTTGTGGAATTCTTTGCCTAGTGAAATCTTTCCTGATGCTTACAACCTCCAAACATTCAAGAAAAATTCCAACACCTTCCTTCTTTCCCAAAATTCCACCGCTGGCTAACACGATGTTCCTCGAACATCATAGGTTTCCCTTTCGTGTTGTCCACAGATAAAAAAAAAAAAAAAAAAAAAAAAAATAAACCGAAAGTGGTGGTGGTGAAGACAGTCCAAGAGAGAGACTGTTGTTAGAAACACTGGACTCAGGGCTGATTCATGGGAATTGGGGAGTCTGAGAAGTGAATTACCTGAAAGAATAGCCCAACATGCCACTAATCACCACGAAAATAAATCAATAGGATGCCGTTCCGTGGGAGATGGAGTTCCGGAAAGTAGGGATGAAGCAGTTATCACAAGGTGTGCAAGGCTCATCAAGAATACCGGTAGAATCATATTCTCAAAGGCGATCTAAAGCGTCTTCAAGAAGAGGCGTTCGACGTCAGAAACAGAAAAGGAATGAAGCAGATTTGCTGATGAAGAAACAAGGAATTGAGAACAAAATGAAGATTCTTTTATTAGCTGAAGAGGAAATTGAAGAAATGAGCAGTGACGGTGACTCATTGGATCATAGTGAAGGAAGAAGTTTAATAGGTATTCAAAGTATGATTGATCAAGAAAAGCACACTGAAATCCACAATTGGGTAGAAAAAAAACGAATTCTTCAAATCATGTTATTGCTGAAGTTCATGAAACTAATGGAGATAATAAACAGGGCGACAATAATATAAGTTGTGTGATGTCATTGCTGATGCCATAAAAACAGTGTCAAAATCAAAAAATGCACCACAGGATATACTGAGTCGACAAATAATGGACAGCGAGTTGTTAATCATATCCAGGAAAATAAGAATGAAAGCAATCCTGATGAAATAGTCTGTACTCTCAAATATTCTGTTCTCCTTCGGATCATATCAGTTCAGATTGGGATGTTCATGAAGTGAGTTTAGAAAGAGGAATGGAACAAGCAGCAGGGAAAATAGGATCAAGACAAGTTAAAACCGCTCTGATTGATGAAATCAGCGAAATTGCAAGTCAACACATTTTCAATAGTAAGGAAGAAGAGCGAAACAATATGAGCTTACAAGAAGAATTTGCCAGACTGGAAACTCCAACAGCAGAAACATCTTCTGAAGCCTGGACTGAGGACTGACATTGCATGTGATAAGTTTTTGCCAACAGAAGTTTGTCTATTGGAAGAACTAAACGTGGCTGATTCCACATTAGCAAACACAATTACAGACCTGGGGAGACACTTTAAGAAGAGGAAAATACTGATTATAGGGGATGAGTATGCAAAAGGTTTTTCTAGTGTTTTGAGGTTTTCCACTGATGATGAATCTTCAATAAATGAAATACTCAAACCCCACACTGAGCTTTCAGATCTCACTAGTAGTGCTTTTCTAGATACATTGAAATATGGTTTGGATGATTATGTGATAATTATGTTCAATACCTACAATATAAGCAATAACAAAAATTTTCACATCGCCTTAAAACAGTTTTTACAACTATCTAGATATACTAATTTGTTATTCATTTCTGAACGTCACAAGCCAGTAGACCAGTAGACCAAATTTTGATTAACAAACTGAAGAAACAATGTTTGTACTTCAGAAAGCACTACAGAGGCATTTCTCTAGAATACCTGTATGACCTCAGATATAAAGGGTCTAAATTCAATATTCTTGAGAGGGCTAAAAACTTCCTCTCCACTTCATCTATGTACATAGTTTTGAAAACTGTTGAAATATCTGATGAAATTAGTCACACTTCTCAACCACTTTCAGCTCAAGACAATTGTAATTCTGAATATAAAAAAATGTAGATGATTTAGGTGTTAACTGCTCTCATTTAGAGACAAGTTTTCCACTGAATTTGAGTATTTAGTCAAGAGGAACACCTTGAATATTCTATCCACTGATAAAGATACTCTGAAGAAAACTATCCATAACCTTGAAAACAGTTTCAATGTAGTACATCAGAATGTTCAAGGTATTAGAAACGAACTATCACAACTTATATTTTGTGTAAGTTAACATTGGGTTGAAGAAGACCAATTAATATCAAATCAAATCTCAGGTCATGAATTTGCAAATTCTTTCTGTAGAAAAGAATTTATTCACGGAGGCATAGGTATTTGTGTGAAACAAGGCATTACATATGATGAAGTTCACACAATTTCCCATGAGAAACATTTTAAATGTACAGCTTTGAGGTGCAGTACATAGGGACCTTGAGATTTTAGTAATTGCAGTATACAGGAGTCCTGATGGAAATTTCGAAATATTCTCAGAAAAGCTCATTGAAACTCTACAATACCTGACTCAAAAATATAGGAAATCGAAATTGGTTGTAGCTGGTGATTTCAATGTCAACTTTTTAGAAAACTCCAGAAATCTTGAGCCTTGAAGATTGCTTCAATTCCTTTTGTTCAGGCCCACAATTCATTCTCCAACTCGCGGTAAAAATTGCTTGGATAATATTTGTGTTAATTTGAATGAAGGCACTTACAACAGTCAAACTGGTATCAGTAACATAAGTGATCATCAAACATGCCAGATTTTGAGCATTCATATTGAACCCTTGCAAGAAAGTCCGAAAGTGACTTATGAATGTAGAGATGTTTATGATTTGAATAATATCGATCGGTTCCTGACATCTCTACAGAAAGAGAATTGGTGCAAAATGCTTCAGTGTAATGAAAACGCAAACAAAATTTTTTACACATGTTTAAATATTTTCAGGTACCATTTTGAAACTACATTTCCTTCAAAAACAGTACACAGCTCGAATAAAAACAAGAGAAAACCTTGGCTAACTAAAGGCTTATTGATATCTGGACAAAAACTAAAAGACATGCACTTTCTCACTCTGAATGGTGATATGGAAATTAGGAATAGGAACCACTATTCAAAGTACAGAAAGATATATAGAAAATTGCTGGATGAAGCAAAAAAACTGTATAACTCAAATCTACTGGCAAACTCTAAAATTAAGTCTAAGGCGGCTTGGACTATTTTGAAGTATTACAAAAAAGAGCAAAAACTGCAGAATAATATGAAAATTAACATAAATAATAGGATGGTGACTGAACCTGAAGATGTGTCAAATTGTTTCATAGATTATTTCAATAACATGCCAACAAAAAACTCAACCCTTAAATATAATAATGCTCATTCTTTCTTTCTCATTCCTGCTACTGAATATGATATAATAGATATTGTCAATAATCTGAGTAATTCAAAATCTGTAGGAGATGATGGTATGAGTACAAACATATCTGCTGTTATTTTCACATATAAATTGATGAATAATATGATTAATGATTGTGTCCTCCTTGAAAACTTCAGCATATTCATTCCTCGGCTGACTACCCGCAGAACAGATTTATTCTATCTGCCAACCCCCCGAACTAATGTGTTACTGAATTCACCAATATATAGAATGTCTAATACATGCAACAAATTCAGTGACCAGCTTGATTTATTCAATACGAATGTGAACACTATACGTAAAATCTGCCTTAACTGAATTGCGTCATGACTCTATAACATCATATTGTCAATTTCAGTAGTGTATACCCATCCTGTATATTCTCTTGTTTTTGTGATTACTCCCACTCTGTAAAAGGTTTCTGTTGAGTGGTGTATGATAAATAAATAAAAAAATAAATAAATAAATATCGAGAATGTGTATACATTTTATTGTTAAACCTCTCACCTATCTGATAAATTGATCGTTAGAAGGAGTTTTCCCAAAAAGCCTTAAGGTGTGTAAGATTGTTCCAATTCATAAGTGAATAAAACAGACATGGGAAATTTCAGACCAATTTCACTTTCCAGCGCATTTGAAAAGGTCTACAAAAAATATGTTTCAAAGTTAATAGTAACATTTTTCGATAAATGGAATTTATTCAACACCAACCAGTTTGGTTTTCGCAAGGGAATGTCTACAAGCCACGCTGTCACAAATTTCCTTAACGAGGTACAATAATTTGGATGATCGACACAATGCTTTGGGTATTTGCGTAGACCTGAGTTAAGCTTTTGATTTAGTTGATCATGAAATTCTTCTCGCAAATATTCAAATGTATGGTGTCAGGGGAGTAGCCTATGAATGGTTTGACAGTTATTTAAAGGGCAGAAACCACTATGTAGAATTAAATCGTAAAAAGTCGGGATCAAGAACCTGTTCTATTGGGGTACCACAAGGCTCTATTTTGGGTCCACTCTTGTATATAATATATGTAAATGACTTCTATAGCGATCAATTCGTGATGTATGCTGATGACACATCCTTATTAATTACTGGAAAAAATATCATGTCAACAGTCGATAGAGCTTCGGAAGAAATGAGGAAAGCTCAAAAATGGTTCTCGGATCATGGCCTGGTTCTGAATGACAAGAAAAATGTGCTCCTACGTTTCAATCATTCAAGGAATAATCTTGATCACAGTTTGCTAGTGAAATCTGCGAATGGATCAATTCAACAACAGAATGAGACAAAATTTTTGGGCCTGAAAATAGTTGAAGATTTAAAATGGGATAATCACATAGATATGATTTGTAAAAAAATTGCTCTGGTATCCTATTGCATTCAACAACTGCGCTGCAGTGTGAGTAGATCCTTATTATTAATCTGTTGCCATGCACATCTTCACTCTAAGATATATAGCATATAAATCAGGCGTTCGTTGTTATTATGAGTTTTTACAGCAATCACTGAGCATGTCCTCCCTGGAAACTAGAAGGAAACAGAGAGACCTGACTCTACTTTTCAATATTATTAACGGTAAATGCAATTCTGCTGAACTCTTAGGAAAAATCAATCTACATGCACAAAACCGCTTGACTCGTCAGCAACATACATTTTATGTACCATTTTATCGTACTCATTCAACAGCTGCATTCCAAGAATTTTACGATTATCCAACAGCCACAATGATCTCGAATCCTTCAACACCTCATTGCATCATTTTAAAACTCAATTACGGAATACTGTGCTTTAGCTCATTGTATTGTATGATACATGATATATATGTATATCAAAAACCGTTGGAGTATTGTAATGAATTGACGTGGCTCGGAGAGCTCCGCAAAAATTGATTAATTTAACATGTTAGTGAAAAAAATCTGAATTTTCGCACACATAGCTCTGTAATATTACTACAAGTTTGTGTAACGAATAAAGTGAGTCCGTGCATAAATTAGAAAATAATTACACTTATATGGTGCATACAAAGGAACTTCACACCTGCAAATAATATAAAAAAAGGTCCCTGAAAAAAGACAGACTTTTTGTGTAGTGGGTGGATGATAATGAAAACAAACTATGGAGTGCTTTTTATGCAAGATAATAAAACAACCAACAAAAGAAGTGAAATCCCCTTGTTTTTCTTGTGATTCCTGCCGAAATCTTATTTGTACAGAGTGTTCTGATCTAACAGCATCAGAACTAAAATGTATGCCACTCCAAAAACGCACTCTGAAATTCAATTGCAAAAAATGCAGAAACAATGAATATGTGGAAAGTGTACAGTATACTATAAAAGACAAGGAAGAAATAATAAATAATAAGAATGAAATTATACACAAGAGAAACTTAACAACTATGAATCAGAACGCACATACATAACAATGCCTACTTACTCCAAGGCTCTACAACAATACATTTTCTAACACAGCTCCACCAAACGCTCCTGATATAATAATAAAATCTAAGATCCCCCAAAATGTGGAAAAAACTAAGAATGAAATTATAAATACTATCAATCCATCCGATTTAAAAATTGGCATTAGAAGTTTAAAATCTACGAAATCTGGATCGATCATCATCAAATACAGAAACAAGACAGAATTTGAAATTCTGGAAAATGAAGTCAAAAATAAAATGGAAAATATGTATAATATAGAAGCATCTAAGATGAAGAAACCTAGGATAAAATACCAATGTTTCAACAAAATCTATCAAAGGAAGAAGGATCTCACAGTCCCACGTTGGTTCCGTTCTATCATAAAAAAAACAAAACTGCCCTAACAAACTAATCTGTCCTCTATGTAGTGAAGACCACGAACAAGAAAGCTGTCTAAAAAAAAAGATGTGCCAATCCAACGATAAATACAAATTGAAAAATAGTGTTGACCATTACTCGACAGATACTAATTGTCCAACTCTACAGTTTCATATCAATTTGACATAAAATAACTACAGTACTTACAGTAGAGTACTAAAAATACTACAGTAGTTAATGGTACCAGTGGATCAAGATACTATCTTAGAAAATTTAAGTTTACTAGAACAAGACCAAAAACGAAACTGTTTAACAATACACATTTTAATATTCGAAGTGCTAACAAAAACTTCGATGAGTTCATAGCACTCATTGAAACATACAATTTAACCTGTGATGTTTTTGTTTTAAGCGAATGCTTTAAAAATGTATGTATAAATAACCTTAATACACCAGGATATACAACGATACATAATGACGGTGATTTTAATAAGAACGATGGAGTTTTGATTCTAATAAAATCAAACCTCAACTACAATATTTCAAACTACAAACTTACCATTTGTGGAGTCGCATTATGTATTGTAAATTTAACAATAAACAATGTATCCTGTAGAATAATTGCCCTATACAGGCCTAATCCAACTAATCTGATCTCGTTTATTGATGAACTAGATTCATACCTGGACAAAATACAGACCAATAAAATGGACGTTTTTATTGGTGATATCAACATCAATCTATTAAATGAAAAAGATTTTTATATTAATAAATATCTGTCTGTGCTTGCTAAATATGGATTTGTACCATACATACTGAATCCCACAAGAATTACCCCAGAAACTGAGTCATGCATCGATCATATTTTCCTTAAAAAATCTAACAATAACAAAAATTTGATTTTTAATTCATATATTCTCAAGTATAATATTACAGATCATTACCAAGTATCACTAAATATAGAGTTCAATCGCAAAAAAAACATAACTCCTGATACAACAAAAAAATTTACAACAAAAATTGATTTAAAAAAACTAGAAAACTTACTGCAGCTATAAAACTGGGATGTAGTATTAAATGAAAACGACCCTCAACTCGGAACCAATGTCTTCTTAAATAAGTTTAATAATGTTATTGAAAACTCCAAAACTACAAAATTATGGCATAAAAAACATGAAAATTTAACCATGGATAACCCAAGTGATAATTATATCAATAAGAAATAGGGATAAACTGAAAAATCAACTAAATAAACACTTCTCATATGAATTAGAACAAGAATACAAAATTTATAGAAATAAACTAAATAAATTACTGAATAAAACTAAAAATAACTATTATCTTGAAGAAATTAAAAACAATAAAAATGATTTTAAAAAAAAGTATCAACTAATATCAGAAAGCTACCAATGAAAGAAATAACAATAAAAATATCTCAAAGATTGCTAACGAAGATGGTGTTGTATTTAATGACACCAAACTAATGGCAAATTATTGTAATAACTATTTTAATAATGTTGGCTTACACATGATTAAAGAAATCGACACTTCATTAACAATTGATGAAAATATTGAAATAAATCCCAATTCCATGTTCCTCAATCCAATAACATAAAATGAACTCATAGAGCATATTTCTACATTGAAAAATAACATTTCCCCTGGTATAGATGGAATAACCACTGAAATAATCAAAAAGATCCACCAATACATTCTCCAACCCCTTAAACATTTATTTAACCTGATTATCCAAAAGGGACATGTCCCCACTCAGTTCAAATCTTCTATGATTACACAAATTCATAAAACTGGCGATAAAACTAAAATTAGTAATTATAGACCTATCAGTGTAATAAACAGCTTTGGAAAGATCTTTGAAAAATGTCTAAAAACACGCTTAGTACAATTTTTTGATGAAAATAAGATTATACATGATCTCCAATATGGGTTTCGCACCGGTCTAGCTACTACTGATGTCATGTACAATGTTATTACAAATATTAGAGAGGGACTTGATAAAAACAAAAAATGCATTGCAGTGTTTTTAGACTTGGCAAAAGCATTCGAAACTGTTGACCATGCAATACTTCTCAACATACTGGAACGTTTTGGTATACGTGGTACAGTGTTGGATGTCTTTAGCAGTAACTTGACTAATCGGGAACAATATGTTAAAATAAACAATACCTTAAGTGAAACTATGACTATAAAAATGGAGGTCCCCCAAGGAACCGTTCTTGGTCCAATACTTTTTCAAGCTTATATAAATTCACTGCTCTGTTTAACCGGGAAAGCAAAAATTATATCATACTCTGATACGGTTGCAATCTTGAGCGGAAACACATGGCCTGAAACTAAAAATTATGTCCAGCGCAGAGCATGGAAGCAATTATTAAATGGCTGAGTTTGTATCGCCTTTCATTAAATGATAGTAAGACCCACTATCTCGCCTTCTCTATATCAGCAACAAACAGACCTAATTTCTCCAGTATTAAAGTTCCAGGTATGAAAGATGAAATCATAGGAATAAACGAGGTGAAATACCTGGGCATAATTATCGACGAAAATCTAAGGTGGAACAATCATATTGACTATCTAACAAAAAAGGTGAGGAAGCTAATATATAAATTTCACCAGCTACGACAGTTTTTAGCGAAAAATCTACTCACACTAATTTACAAATCTCTAGCTGAATCACTTTTTCGTTATGGTATTCTGGTGTGGGGGGCAATGTATAAGAATTCATTACAAAAACTGAACACAATACAAAACTATATTTTAAAAATAATTTTGGAGAAAAAATGATCTTTCCATACAAACCTTATATATACAGAAGACTTTAGTAATATCCGTACATTATATGTACGGTGTATGTATGTATGCATTCAAAAAGAAAATACTTCAGAATTCTGTTCCCTCAGCTTATACCACTAGAAGCACTACAAACGAATTGCTACCCACTTCAAAATTCAATAAAAATGTTTGTCACCATTTCTTAACTTATACGTTACCCAAAATTTGTAATATCCTACCCCTAAATGTAAAACATATTAAAAATCATAAAACCTTCTTGAAAGAATCAAAAAAGTTCGTATTCGCAAATTACTTCGAATTTATCAAAATACTGGAGCATCAATAGTTATACTAACATGATATAAAACCACTATTTAATTCTTTACTTTCTGTACACAATTTGTACCCAGTCCCCTATATATTGTATCAACTTTCATTTATTTTATCTACTAACTGCATATGTAATAATAAACATGTATGTTTCTTGGGATTATTAAATATTAAATATGTTTCATTGATGCTTATTATGATGATTATCCTTCGCTTTTGTTGATTGTCTTATTTCATTTTGTTTCAACTTTACATTGTAATCTATTTTTGAAATGGGCTTGCCCGTAATAATAAATAAAATAAAATAATCTCAAATATGATGAGATGATACAATCAGAATACTTCCAGCTGATAAAGGCAATGCTATAGTCATTATGAACAAAAATTAATATAATGATAAGATAATACAAATTATAAATGAAGGCAATTACACAAAATTGAATAGAGATCCAACTACAAACATAGAGAGAAAGATAGGAAACATAATGAAAAATTAACTGACACTAACAGATAGGAAACATATATCCAGATACCATAGCAAACCCCCACATTTTTATGGACTTCCAAAAATACATAACCAAACAATCCATTAGGACCAATCGTGAGTTCAATAGGATCTCCTTGTCAAAATTCATAGATTTCTTTTAGATATAAAAAACCTTCATCAGGAAATAGTGAAAGTTTCATTAGGAATACTCATTTCTTGGAGAAACTAAATAACATCCATCTCGATACAGACGATATTTTAATGTATGTTACGCTGGCACAACCACTTCATCAAAATCCAAAAATTTTATACCAGAATTTAGTACTTTTTCGTTGCTAATTTGTTCCCCTTTTCGAAAATTTGTTGCTTGTGCCGAACAGAAAAATCTAACCGTTACAAAAAAAAAATGATGTTTTGCCAGCTTCACGATCAGCTGACACAGCAACTTTTTCATTTCATTACCGAATTGGAAAACAAATATACCAAAATGTAGCACTGATTTGTTGCCATTTTGTTCCCCCATTCGAATATATAAATTTCGAACCGTTACAAAAAAAATGATGTTTTGCCAGCTTCACGATCAGCTGACACAGCAACTTTTTCATTTCATCACCGAATTGGAAAACAAATATACCAAAATGTAGCACTGATTTTTTGCTAATTTGTTCCTCTATTCGAATATCTAAATTTCTAACCGTTACAAAAAAAAAATGTCTTGCCAGCTTCACGATCACCTGACACAGCAACTTTTTCATTTCATCACCGAATTGGAAAACAAATATACCAAGATGTAGCACTAATTTGTTGCTAATTTGTTCCCCTATTCGAATATCTGAATTTCTCTCCATTACAGAAAAAAAAAATATGTCATCACTGAGGTTTCACGATACTTTCGTTATCTGACATATGAATACAAAAATGAAAACACGAGAATTTATTGCTTTCTTGTTACTAATTTGTTACCCTTTCAGAATTTTTGTTGCTTGTTCCTTCAGAAAATTAGGATGGAAAATACCGCCATGCCAGGTTAATTTCATGATAATTTCGTCATGTGAAATTTGAACTCGACAACGATCGAACCAACATTTGTTGCTTTCTTGTTACTAATTTGTTCCCCTTTTAGAATTTTTGTTGCTTGTTCCTAGAGAAAATTATGATGGAAAATACCGCCATGCCAGGTTAATTCCATGATAATTTCGTCGTTTGACATGAGAGAAGAAGATGGTGACCGAGGCAGACGTAGTCGAGGTCGGTACTGATAAAGTTTGTCTTTACTGTGATAAAAAAATATTAAAAGGTGTGATATGTGCTAATTGTGCTGCAGTTTTACATTTAAGCTGCTCTCAACGTAAAACTTGCTGTGTGAAACAACAATTTTCGACAAAAAAGCAATCTGACATTGAAAATGAAGTGACATATACATATACCCATTCCGAGTTCATTACATACAAGGTAGAAAACAAACTCATTAAAGAATTATTAGTTGAATTGAAGGAGAAAAATGACCTTTTTAAAGCAAATAGCAATCTGCTAACTCAAAGATTACAGGAACTAGAACAGAAAATCGGGGGAAAAAGCCCGAAGGATACAGATAAAGTCGCAAAAACATTTTCGGATACCATAAAAAAAAGGTAAACAAAACATCAAGTGCAAGTGGTAGTAATAGTAGCTCCGTTGCCGCTGGCCGTAAACATACGCAAAATGTTACTACCCAAGATCAAAGTAATGTTTTGAACCAGGACAATCAACTGAATGATAACACAAATCCTAATCAAGATGGATGGGAAAAGAAACAAAGGAGAACGAGGCGCTCAAATGTGGGTGAATCAAATGAGGACACCAATTTCAAGAGTGCAGTAAACAAACCACAATGTTACATGTCAGTCAAGATATGGTTCTATACAAAATTTCATGCCTTAAAAACAGTAGCAGCAAAGACTGCTATGACATTAACTCTAAACATCTTAAGGATATCAAACATCTTAAGGATATATTATGTAAACCCTTGACTGACATGTTTAACCACTGCATTCGTGAAAGCAAATTCCCATCTCATCTTAAGCTAGCAAAAGTAATACCCATCTTTAAGAACAAGGGTGATCCCGAAAATCAAACCAACTACAGGCCAGTTTGGTTTTCGCAATAAAAGAAGTACTACCTTGGCCATAGATCGACTAATTGAGTTTGTAGCTGAAGGCTTTGATAATAAACAGAACACTTATGCTACCTTCCTCGATTTGACAAAAGCGTTCGATTGTATTTCTTTCGAAATCCTCTATGGAAAACTAACCCACTACAATTTTCATCAAAGCAGTGTAGCTCTTGTCAAGTCCTACCTGGAGGAGAGGGAGCAATATGTTTCATTCAATAATGTGGAATCAAAAAAACAGAGGATTCAGCATGGAGTTCCACAGGGCTCTGTGCTGGGTCCTCTGCTGTTCCTCATTTATATAAATGACCTGCCTAATTTCGCCAATTTCATCATCTGCTTATAATTTTATTTGCCGATGACACCACTACGTTGATGCGTTATCACCCCTCAGACCCAATACTCCAGTGGACCCAAAATAAAGATGACCAGATTAAGAATTGGTTTTTGGCTAACAAATTAAGTCTAAATGACGACAAGACACATAATATAAACTTTACTTTGCAAACTTCTTCATCAAACCTGGAAAGTCAGGCATCGGTTAAATTTTTGGGGGTCCACTTGGACCCAGGGCTGACTTGGAACGTTCATATCAATCATCTAAGCTCCAAGCTGTCCAAAATAACTTTCCTAATAAGAAGCCTTTCAAAAAATGTATCCAAGGACACCCTACTGTCTTTAATTCAAATTTATCTTAAACTGGGGTCATTCCCCCAATACTGTTCAAATCTTTAAATTACAGAGACGTTGTGTCAGAATCATCGCAGGCCTAAGATATCGAGATTGTTGTAGAAATAGTTTTGTAGAACTGAGACTCCTTACACTTCCATGTACTTTTATATTTCACTGTCTAACCTACATAAAACTGAACCTAGTCAACTTCAAATCACATAGTGATATTCACTCATACTCTACTAGAAATAGAGATAATTTAGTCCTCAGCTACCATAGGTTACAACGCACAAGAAGGGGCGCCGATTACTATGGCAAACAATTTTTTAATGATCTTCCAATAGAGATAAAAAACCTACATTTTAACAATTTCAAAACCAAAGTCAAAACGTATCTCTTGAAACATGCCTTCTATTCCATCGAAGAGTATCTAGAAAGCGACTTTAATATATAAATGTATTCGTCTCTTTACTTGATGTCTGTCTTCCTATGTATTGTATCTTGCCCAACAAGCTTACGCTACTATTGTCATTTGTTATATTATTTTGTACTAACTGTAACATTTTTTTTCTCTCTTTTTTTTATATCTGACTTGTAAAAGCACTTCAGTGTAATACCTTGCCAATAAATAAACTAAACTAAACTAAACTTGAACTCGAAAACGATCGAACCAACATTTGTTGCTTTCTTGTTGCAAATTTTTTCCTCTTTCGAAATTTTTATAGCTCATTCTTTCAAAAATTTCATTGAAAAAAAAAATACTGACATTCTAGCATGTTAGTTTATTTCACGATAACTTCTTTATTTGACATATGAATTCAAAAATGACAACACAAGAATTTGTTGCTATCTTGTACTAATTTGTTCCCCTTTCAAAATTTTTGTTGCTTGTACCTTTAAAAAATTATGATGGAAAATACTGCCATGCCAGGTTAATTCCATGATAATTTCGTCATATGACTCTGACTCGAAAACGATCGAACCAACATTTGTTCCCCTTTCAGAATTCTCATGACTCATTCTTTCCAAAATTTGAAAAAATTGCTGACATGCTAGATTATTTCACGATAACTTTTTTATTTGACATATAATTTTCTTAAGAAACAAGCAACAAAAATTCTGAAAGGGGAACAAATTAGCAACAAGAAAGCAACAAATTCTCGTATTTTCAGTTTTGAATTCATATGTCAAATAAGAAAGTTATCGTGAAATAATCCAGCATGACAGTATTTTTTTCCAATTTGGAAAGAATGAGTTATTAAAATTCTGAAAGGGGAACAAATTAGCAACAAGAAAGCAACAAATGTTGGTTCGATCGTTTTCGAGTTCAAGTGTCATATGACGAAAATATCATGGAATTGACCTGGCATGGCAGTATTTTCCATCATAATTTTCTAAAGAAACAAGCAACAAAAATTCTGAAAGGGGAACAAATTAGCAACAAGAAAGCAACAAATGTTGGTTCGATCGTTTTCGAGTTCAAGTGTCATATGATGGAAATATCATGGAATTGACCTGGCATGGCAGTATTTTTCATTATTATTTTCTAAAGAAACAAGCAACAAAAATTCTGAAAGGGGAACAAATTAGTAATAATAAAGCAACAAATTTTATTGTTTTCATTTTCGAATTGATATGTCAAATAAAGAAGTTATCGTGAAATAATCTAACATGTCAGTATTTTTTTTTGAATTTCTGAAAGAATGAGCTAGAAAAATCTCGAAAGAGGAACAAATTTGCAGTAAGAAAGCAACAAATGTTGGTTCGGTCGTTTCAGAGTTAAAGTGTCATATGACGAAATTGTCATAGAATTAACCTGGCATGGCGGTATTTTCCATCATAATTTTCAAAAAGGAACAAGCAGCAAAGATTCGGAGAGGGGAACAAATTAGTAACAAGAAAGCAATGAATTCTCGTGTTTTCATTTTTGTATTCATATGTCAGATAACGAAAGTATCGTGAAACCTCAGTGATGACATATTTTTTTTTTCTGTAATGGAGAGAAATTCAGATATTCGAATAGGGGAACAAATTAGCAACAAATTAGTGCTACATCTTGGTATATTTGTTTTCCAATTCGGTTATGAAATGAATAAGTTGCTGTCGCTGATCGTGAAGCTGGCAAAACATCATTTTTTTTTGTAACGGTTATAAATTTAGATATTTGAATAGGGGAACAAATTAGCAACAAATTGGTGCTACATTTTGGTATATGTGTTTTTGAATTTGGTAATGAAATGAAAAAGTTGTCGTGCCAGCTTATCGTGAAGCTGACAAGTACTCGATTTTTCTGTTTTGACACAATCAACAAATTTTCGAAAAGAGGAACAAATTAGCAACAAAAAAGCACTAAATTCTGGTATAAAAATTTTTGGATTTTGTTGAAGTGGTTGTGCCAGCGTAACATACATGATATTTTAGTAAGTTTTGATGTAGTGAGTTTATTTACTAATGTTCCTTAATGATATCAGTAGTTGCTTCACTTATAGTAAATATCTACTTTTTGCTGATGATCTAAAACTGTATGGACCTGTTAACTCAGCTGAGGAAGAAAAAAGTCTACAAGAAGACTTAAATAAGTCAATAAAATGGTGCGATAAAAATAGACTACATCTAAAATTGAAGAATGTTCTTTCATAAGCTTCTATAAAATGAAGAAGAAATATGAGTCACGTTATTACATTAAGGATGAAGAACTATTATCTGTGTCATCAGTAAGGGATTTATGCGTTGTTTTTGATCAAAATATGAGTTTTGTGGAACACATCAATAATATAGCAATAAAGTCTTCGAAGATTTTGGGGTACATTCTTAGAAACTGTAGCATTTTCTGTCTATACAGTTAGGATGTTGTAAATGTCAATAGTAGTTTCTCACTTAAATTATGCTTCTATTGTTTGGTCACCATTTTATCAAATTCATAATTATACTTTATAACGTACTCAAAACAAATTCTTACGATTTTGTGCATATAAACTTAATATTACCATAGAAAGCCATGATTATTCCTTAATACTTGATAAACTGAAGATGCAGTCTTTGAAAAATCGTAGGAAAACCAATGACTTATGTTTCATTTTCAAATTGATAAATGGATTCATTGTGTGTCCGAATTTATTGGAGTTAATTAATTTCAATGTGCCAAATAGAACTTTAAGAAATACAAACCTCTTTCAAATAACACACCATTCTACTAATTACTGACAACACTCACCTATTGAAAGAACATTGAAAATAATTAATGAAAATGATTTAGACATTTTTCATGGATCACCAAACAGTTTTAAAATACTTGTCAGATCTTTGTTTCGAAGAGTATGAAGTTCGTTAAATTTCCCGCACAAATATTGAATATTTGAATATTAATATTGAGCACATTCACTAAGAATAAAATGTATATATGTATATTTTTTGTAATGGGGTTTCCCGTAAATAAATAAATAAAGAAATAAATAAAGAAGAAGAAATAAATAAGAAATAAAGAATAAATAAATAAAAACATTACAAATAGTGAAAAGAAAGTGGAAGATGATGAAAAACTCGTTGAAAGAACTAAGCTGAGTGTAGAAGACATTTTAGAATTTTTGGAACTATGTCTCAAAACAACTTACTTTCAATTAGATAATGATTTTTATCAACAAAATATTGGTATGGCCATGGGTTCACCATTATCTCCTATTCTAAGTAATATATTCATGGAAGATTTTGAAGAAAATAATGTAAAAAAATTCAATGTACAACCAAAGACTTGGTGGAGATATGTAGATTATTTTTTCATTATTTGGTCACATAACCGTATGGAACTAGATAATTTTCTGAATTATATAAACTATTGATATATTGAAATCATATATTATTATCATTATTAATGGTCATGTGTTCATATTTGTTTATTACATGAAAAATGTGGAGCAACTTGGTTCACCTATATCTATATTACTTCAGGTTTCCTGTTGAAAGTGAGAGAAAAAAATATTGGGCATATCTTCTTGGCTTTGATACAAGTGATGTCGTAACAAAGAAAAATGGTTCCACTACTTGTGCACTTGTCAATGCATAATGTTATTGTATAATCTATTTTTTTGGAAAAACGTGAGAAAACTCCATAATGACATAATGATATATTATTGTGATTTGAATGCAAATTTCAATTCTGATCAACTTCTGATCATATTTACAAAAAGTTGGTGCCAACTTCACATTACTAGAAGATTGCTAATAAACTCTACTACCAGCTCATTTGAGTTATAATAGTAGAAAAACTGATAAATCAGTTACTCTTCATTCATAGTTGAAATATCCTAGTCAACAGCAAATGCATATTGAAATTTAGGATGTCACAACAACATCAGGCACTTTTGTAAGCTGCTCCTGAGAAATCATTCTCATGGTCTATTGAATGAGGTACTATCACGTGGTAACCTTAGGGTAGAGTTGAGTTATTTCCCACTAAATTTGTCACTCTAGAACAAAACCGACATGCATTTGAGACTTTTTTGTTGATATGTTTATTGATAAGCAGCATTTCCTTCTGAGCATATCATTGTATCATCATCTATACCCTCCAAACAACAAACCCACTAGAAGGATCACAAAACAAATATTCTGATGCTAACATGAATTCCCAGAATTATCATAATATTAGTACCCAATCGTCGCCAGTGTTGTCATATCCAATCATCAAAAAGTGATGAATAGTCCATAATATTTAAAGTCCTCTATGAATTCATGTAGTTCAATGCACAAATATAATAATAAATTTGGGTCATGACGATTATGAATCAGTTCTGATTAATAGAAGATTGCTACATTATTCTGAGACTTGGCAATTTTACTTTCTTGGGGGCTCGAGGACCAGCATGGGTATCGTGAATACTTTTTGCTCAACGTTGCAACACCGCAATTTGATATTGACAGTCGACGGCGATTATTGCTTTGTTTGGTATCTGTCATTATTTACGTTTTGATTTATCAATATTATTCAACTTGTGTTCAGTTTTGTGTGCTCAGAATTCATCAGAAACTCAGTTTATTTCCTGTTTTGGTGATTTGATATAATGGTGAGACGTTGTGAGGTGTGGTGAAAACAATTTGAACCGGCGATCAAAACACGTCATTCCATAGGTGAGTTACCATTGTCGTATCATTCGAGATTTTGAAGCATTTTCCCAAATGGAATGAATAAAAATGAATTTAAATTGAATTGATTAGATTATATTGATTATACCCATAGGTCAGCTGCGACAGTGTCTTGTGGTAAAATATGTAGCACTGATAAATGCTTCCTTATTTGTAGTCAGAATATGCGAAGCTGCTGAAAAATCACTGAGAATAATGATGAACTCAATTAATATTTTTGATAAGAAATATAAGGATATTTCTATATTTCTTCTACACACAACAATGAGAAATTCACCGTTGACTGTTTTTGGAACTAGTCAAACTAATTTGGAGAAATATTTCACAGTAAGACTCCATTATGAGGCAAATAAATTGAAAGATTCAACGGAAGTTAGAGTAAGAAGTATGTTAACAAAAACAATCCTATTCAAAAATCAATAAATTATTTGTGTGATTATCCATGGTTGTTTTTCATTTCAGTCCTGTTTTAAATAAGAAACACTACTATTTGCTACATCTTCACATGATTCATGATTTTATTGTTGATATAACATTTCCTCATAATACTTGTCAACACATATTCATTATCGATTTTCATCTATCTTCATGAAATGAAATAATCAGACATCAATTTTTTGCGTCAAAATATATGAATTCTGCTCAAGATGAAGAAACCTCCTTCATTTTTGACGATATCGTGAAATGATATAAACAAGTTTCATCTTCAGATTTGAAAATTAAATTCAAATATGCAATCATATCTATTTGCCTTGAAAACGAGTTTTTCACTTTTTTGAAAATTATTTCCACTAGTTGGTACTGAACTTTGAAATCGTAAATATACTTACATGCACTGTCACTGATCGCCAAAGATATAAACGTTCATTTTTGAAATTGTACGTTATTTATGATAAAGTATAAGTAGACAACTGTATACTGAATAATAAGTATATTGTTTCATATGGCGTTGAGAATTGAACTTTTCTTGTGACGTGGGCCTAATTAGTTTATTGATTACAAGCAAGTTACAAAAATCACCATAGGATTGTATGTATTCGAATTTCTCGTAACAATGTGAAGTATAAAGATGTTCATTTTCCTTGTCATTTTCCCACCAAGAAATGCTTAAAAGTACCACTGAAATTGTTACGGATTTTCAATTTGGTTTCATCATGAATTAATAATAAATTCGACACCCTCTGACAACACTGGCACTGGTGCTGGGAGAATCCTTGTTTAGACAAAGATAGATACTATAGATGTTTCTTCCAAACAAATTGTATTGCCAGTGGTGTGGATTACATATCTAGTCTGTTCAATGATCGAAGGCTATACCAATATAAACACCTTCCTAATTGTTTGTTTGGTTGGAACTATGAACCCACCATGAATGCCACAATTGAAAATAATTGAGGTCTACATGAAATCTAGAAACACTGTACCTGCAGAGTGATTGGAACTACCATCTCCTTCCTTAAGCAAACTAGCGAAATTCCTTGTAGCCGCCAATGTGGCTAAAGTATCGGCTATCATTTTATCCCCATCGGGCTCCGGTGCAGGTGATGTATCTCTCTCACGTCGTCTATCGCTTCTATCTCGATCGCGGCTACTTCTTCTGCGATCCCTGTCTCGGTATTTGTCGCGGGATCTGCTACGTCTTCTATCCCTCCTGTCTCGGTCCCGATCGCGATCCCTGTCGCGCGAGCGAGATCTGTCTCTATCTCTTCGCCTGGAGGAGCCCATTTTCGATATCGTAAATTCGTTCAGTTCGAATCTACCGATTCTTCAGAAACAGCTGGAAGATTTCAATATGAATTGCTTTATATTTTGTCACTCATATCGATTCCAAAACAGAATAGGAAACACTGAAACTATGAAACTCTTGAGGTTGATAACTACTAGTGAATAAATTAAGACGTCAAGTTAGCGATATAGCGACAAAATGGCGATAGTGTCAGAACACAGAACAAAAGAATCTCGTTGACATTTTTGACAAGGTGACATACCCACAGTGCTGCCAGTAGTATCTTCAGAGATAAGGTACCAGACTAGATACGCAAATCCCATGTTTTTACGGGCAATACTTTTTTTGATGTTGAGGATCTGGAAAGTAGATGTCGCTCCATGATACGATGAAACAAACCTAATGAAATGAAAATAGTGAATGCACTGATGCGCTTCTGTTTAAACCAAACCGCTTCACCTCCAAATGTTTTGATTCCACTCATTCGGATCTTTTCATCATGATTCCATCAAATATACAACAATTTGATACACAAAAGTCAATTTATGTTTCGATTTTGTTTTATTGCAAGTTTGGTAGAACTGCAATTCCCATTGTTTTCAGTTCTGCCACCCTAAATTTAGTCGAATAATAGTGCCCTCTTCAGGAGAACTAGTGGCTCTTACAGTATCCAGGTGAAGCGATTTGGTTTGATTTTCTGACCTTGCATTGGATAGGAATACGCGCACCTGTCTTATTCCATCATGATCATGATGTCGCTCCACCAGAATAGAATATGACGCCGAAATCATTGACAGATCTCGACCGTGATCGGTCAAAAGGGATTTTAGGTAGTAATATCAAAATATCAAGATCACAATGATATTCACAATAACAAACAATCGATGCAACAACAGCGACAAAACCAGACAAAACACAAAACCACAGGATAATAGGATGAACCCAGGGTAATATGTGATAAAATGTGATGAAACTACCTGAAAACCCTTTTGACCGATTACGGTCGAGATCTGTCCATGTTTTCGTCGGCATATTCTATTTTGAATAGATCTGGTAGATCTAACCTCCCAAGGGACATCTACTTTCCAGATCCTCAACCTCAAAAAAAGTAAATAAATCAATAAACTTCATTTTCCTTTTGACAATTACAATTTACAATTACATTGACGATATTGATCTACAAAATGAATGGACATATATTCCTCTAGGCTATGAAAACAATTCAACAGGAGGAAGTATTTCATTCTCTTTTCAAAAATAGCCAATGTTTCACAGTTCTTCATAGTAGCTGGCAGTGAGTTGAAAATTCATTCATCCATATAGGAATGCCTAGCATCACTCGTGATGAACTATTTTGGGCAACAAAGACTTCTTTTCAATGAGAGAATAAGCCCCAGAAACACAGACCTAAGTCTAGAGTCAAACGTGGGCATAGTACAATGTCAACAGTTGACCACAGTCCAAGACTTGTTTCGAATTTCTGATCTGATAGGATGTTGTATTCAGTTTTTTTATTAGGAGTTCACAATGATTATGCCACCACAAAACATTGATCAATGGAGAGTCCCAAGAATTTAGTGACTTCGCTATCTGTGATGACCAGATCAGAGTTTTTGTTTGCCTGAAAACTAATGTCACAACCTCTAGCGATTGTGAAACCTGATTGAAACAGTTTTGCTTATATTCAGATAGAGATTTTTTGCTGGAAACCAGCACCCATTTGAATCTTGAAAACTTTATATTGCATTTATCCTCAAGGTCCGAATCATTTTTGTCGGAGACAATGATTGAGGTATCATCTGCATATATAAGGTTATGGATGTTTCGATTGATTCATACAGATCGTTAACATAAAAAAGGAATAATATGGGACCTAAAATGGATCCTTGTGGGACCCCTAGATCTGTTGATTTCCACATATTGTTTCCTTAGATGTAGATAGTCTGATATCCAGGCCAGTGGAATGCCACGTATACCATACCTGAACAATTTCTCTGAGAGGTTGTCATGGTTAACACAATCAAATGCCCTGCTGGTATCACAAAATATCCCAACAGAGGGCATTCTCCTGCCTCAATACATCTAATGATTTCACTATAATAAGAGTGGATAGCTGTGTAAGTTGATTTGTTGTTTAGGAATCAGTGCTGATTCGATATAAAAATGTTACGAGCTTTACAAAATGAAAGAATCCTATATAACAATGGATATTCAAATACTTTTGAAAAGCATGGTGTAATTGACACTAGCCGATAGTTTTCCAATGAATGGGGGCTATTCTTTTTGTGAATTGGTATTATTTTTCCTGTTCTTATCACATTTGGAAATGTACCTGTGGTGGAAGATAAGTTCAGTAAGTGGAGCAGAGGTTCAATTCATTATTGCAAAAGTATTGCCCGTAAAAATATGCGATTGCGTATCTTGTCTGGTAGCTTATCTCTGGTATGAGTATAATATAAATATATATATATATATATATATATATATATATATATATATATATATATATATATATATATATATATATGAGTGCCAGAACTTTATGACCAAAGTAACCATAGCAACCAGCCTGGAGTCAGAACACATTCTTTCATAATCTGCAACCAGCGCAGTCAAACACAACTCTGTTAAATATAATCCTACCTTGGTCCTGTTGGATTTGATAACCTTTTTTATTTGTACTTCTGACGTTCCTTCTTCTATTTCTTATTATTTTATGATTATGATGCCGGTACATCTCAGCCGGTACCACACCATATATGTGGATACGAAGTACAGGGTGACAGTTGTGAAAATTATCAATAATTAATTGTTAACACTTATAATTATTATAACGATGTACAAAACACTGGTGCAGTCACCTGATGGTGTTTTGTTTCGTCAAAAACGCTAACGCCATTCTCCGCTACAATGGCAATAGTTATGAAACTCCCCAGAAGATGGTGACATTTTTACAGATTTCTGTACAAATAGTTGACGTTTTGAGATTGTGATTATGTAGTTTGATCTAAAATTGAGAAGTTACTTAAATTTCTAGTTCTGAATCATTTTTTTCATAACACTGATAGTGCAATTATCAATAATACTGATTTTGTTTTCATTTTTGTGTCGCCATCTAACAACTGACATTTGAGTGATTTTCCTCTATAACGAATGAAATGCTGTTATTAAGTTAGCTGTACGTTAGAGTTCTGGTTGAAGAAATTTAATAGGCAAATAGGCAGAATAGCTCTCCTCTTTGATAGCTCCACCATTGTTCTGTACATCGTTATTAGTATATATCATATATGTATTAACTACGAATATTGCTAATAAGGACAGCCTATCTGATGTCAAAATAAAAGAGTGCAATTGGCAAGGATTTATTTATGCGCATGCGCCAAAATGAATTCTGAAAGAAATTTGAATCTTGCGCATGCGCCCTCGATCATCGTTGCCAATCAGACAAGGAAAGACGTATATAATGAAGCATCACTTTTCTAACATTGCTCTCATGGCGTTTGGTCAATATTGTAGTTAATACATATATGGTATATATACGTATATATATATAAACGTATTTATTCGTATATATATACGTATATATACGAATATATATATATTATTATATATATTATTTATATATTATGTATTCGTAAATTTATTTATTCGTATATATATACGTATATATACTATATATATACGTGATGTTTTCATTGTGTTGTTATTTCCTTGGCAATTGAAATTATCGATTGGTTGAATCATGTTTGGAACACAGAATATATACGTGTTATACACGAACGTATATATTCTTTGGTTGAATGTTGAATGAATGAAATCAAATGACATCACATGAGACAAGTGAAGTGAAATTCTACTTCGAACTTCGAATAGGAATAGTGGAATTAGTGGATCTTCAACAACACAACTCATATGTTGATACTCGTGCACTGTTTGACTCTATTAATATTCCATCTCATAAAATACAGAAAGCGAATGAAACATTTACAATCCATTGAAAATAACATCAAAATGGTCGAACACCAAGCTACAGTAGCAAAAATTGATAGTGATCTAGAATACAATATGAAGTTTGATCCTCCAGTGTACCGGCAAAGATACGAAAAAGTATACGACACTCTTATAGACGAAAGATGGAGAAAAAAAATAAAAAAAATATGTGATTTTGGCTGTGCCGAATTTGGACTTTTTATGTTCATCAAACAGCTGAATAGATTGAATGATATTTATTTCGTTGACATCGATGAAGACACCCTGAGGAATAATCTGAGGAGAATATATCCCCTAACAATCGAATATCTAAAGAGGAGGGAAGAACCTCTAGAAGTAAATGTTTTTGCCGGTAGTGTAGCAGATGCTGATTATCGATTATCAAATACAGATGCAGTTGTTGCAATAGAATTGTAAGTTTCGAATGGACAAGAAGGTATTTGAACTATATTTTCATTGAATTGATCTGTTGACACCTCCATAAAGCGAGCAGAACCATTGTGGTAAATTAGATTTTTTTCCTACATTCTAATTTGAGGCTAGCCTATTTTATATTTTATATTGCCGAATTTATTTCTTTTCAGTTTCAACAACAAAACGTGGGCTTCGCTAACGTACAACATCGGCTTATATATGTAAAGCTAGCAAAACCAATCCCAAACAACAATGTCTGTTGTTTTTGTTTGATTACACCAAAATTTGTTGATGTTTGCCTTGAAGCTATCAGAGCCAATTCCTAAGGATGAAGTTTTTGAAAGATTCGATGACACCATAATACCTCATCAAACTTGACATTTTTCTGCTCTTTATTTTTTGTTAAAAAAAAATATGAACTATAATAATTAATTAAAATAAATGTAATATCGAGTCAAGTTTTCTGTTCCTATATATTGTTGATCTTTCTTTAATTGTTGAAAAGCGCTGTCTTCACGTTAACTTGCGAGAAAATTTCCACAGAGAATAATATATATGATCACACTATAATTCAAGGCTTTAGGCTAATTTATACCGGATTGCTCAATTTGTCGCTTTTTGTTTTATGCAAAAATTGCAGGTTCTGACACATTCATGAAATGAAGATAAAAAAAACGATGATAGGTTAGGATGAAAGCCTTAAAATAGTCTTGAATTATGGCGTAATCAAATCAATTCGTTTCTTGGAATTGGTTCTGCTAGCTTCATAGTAAAGACAGCTCTACGTAAAGCTAGCAGAACCCTTGTTTTTTGCATTTAATGAAAAGCAATAAATTCGGAAAAAGCGTTGTAATAGCATTATGATGCTATTACAACTGCTAAAGATCAATGATATGTAAGAACAAAAGCCTTGAATGATTCATGTATTTTGATGTCCATTTCCATTCATTTTTTCATGTTCTGAGTGAAATTTTTGAAATACAGAAAGAAAAAATTTGCAATATGCTGGGTTGAGAGCCTCAAAATAGTTTCAAATTTTGACATAATCACATTTTTCAAAAACTTCATTCTTTGGAATTGAAACTAGCATAAAATGAAGTGCAATAGATTCAGCAATAGGGTAATAAATTAGCCGTGAATTATGGCCCAATAAATAATCTTTCAATGTGGTTCTGCTAACTTCATGGAGGTTCTGTTGACTTTCTTTGAGCTTGAATTTCTTATTCAAGAAGACTAACAAGCTGAATACATGTGTGTGAAGTGAGGAAGGATATTGTATTCCGTATTTAATTTTATCAATTTGGGAAGCACTTTCTTTCATTTCATTTATTCATTCAATCATGGGATGAACCCCAATACAGTATAAATATATATATATATATATATATATATTATATATATTTCTTTATTTAGCTCAAAAAACTAATTCATTTACAGTAAATAATTTTTTAATTCAGTATTACAATAAGCAAATGAATATTTCACAAACTAAAAACTTATAACTAATTAATTCAGAGTACATAATATTGAAAATACAATATCACAAAATCAAATAGCACATATTACAAACTAGGAACTTAGGTACATACACAAATAATAAATAAAACTCTTATGTAGCCAGAAAATAATCCTTCAGTCGGTATTTAAAACTATAAAACTATTTAAAGATGAGCTATCCTTTATATGTTTTGGTAGGTTATTATACATAATCATGCCCTTATTAAAAATTGAATTAAAAGTACTATTTTTCCTACACGTCTGTACATAAAAGTGACGCCTGGCTCTAGTCTCATAGCTATGAATTTCATTGTTATAAGTTAACTTATTCTGTAGATATACTGGTGCCTGACGAATTTTGATTGTGTAAATAAAAATTAGTGTGTAATATTCAAGCATTTTTACTATCGGTAACCAGCTCAGTGTTTCCAGCATCAATTTTATAGGAGTAAACCTTGAACATTGCAAAATTATGCGCATAGCACGATTCTGCATTTTTTGAAGTCTATTTGTTTGGTTCTGATTCAACATATATAATACAGTGGGACAATAGTTGAAGTGTGGTAATATGATTGTATTATATATTGTAAGCCTTGTCCACTGGCTAAGGTATGGTGAACACCTCCTCAAATAATTAATTTTATATGCTATCGTTTTAATTACCTGGTTAGCATGTTCTTTAAAATGTAATTGACTATCAATTTTAATGCCAAGATAAACAAATTTATCAACCCTTTCTATTTCATTGTTCCCTATCCTTATACTCAACTTCATATTGTTATCCAACTCATACTTTTTACTATTCCCCAACAGCATCCACTTTGTTTTACTTACATTAACCTTCAATAAATTTGCACAGCAATACTTATAAACCTCATCCAAGGTGTTATTTATGACATCCATACCGTCTTGTAAATTATCGCAAGCAAAATCTACAAGGCCATCATCGGCAAATAGACGTAACTTACATTTACCTGCAGTGTTAACTATATCGTTGATATACAGGGTGTCCTTAAAAGGTCTTTACAAAAAGCTACCACATATTCTTCAGACCAAAACAATTCGATACAAGCAAACTTACCTCAGTAAAAAGTTGCTTAGTTTGGGCGCTAGACGGCTTTGAAGTTGAAATTTTCAAATCGATTTTGCTTCATAACTTTAGAACGGCTCATGAGATTTTTTTCAAATTTGGTACGTTGGCATAGACTCATCGGGCAATGAAACTCATATCATAATCATAATTATCATTCCATGGGCGTAGAACTTGATTTTTTCAGTAAATAAACATCTAAAACTCCTACGCCAATGGAAAAAAATTAGTTTCAATATGAAATCTAAATTATTCAACTCATTCACTACAAAAAAGGTACTCTTGACAAAAGTCGATTCCTCTCATGGTTTCGACAAAATTTTAATTTTAGTGATTTAGAGCATAATTAATAATAAAACGATTAACAGATATTTCATGAAAATTGTTCAAAATGTTCACCATTTTCACGTATACAAAGATTTATACGACGCAAAAAGTTGAAATGTACTCTTTGCATAACTTCTTCATCGCCTGTAAGATTATTCGTCGCCTGTTGGATACGTTGCCATAATTGTTCTACAGTATTCACAGGGGTCTTGTAAACCGTAGACTTGAGATAACCCCATACAAAATAATCCATCGGTGTTAAGTCTGGAGAACGTGGTGGCCAATTCACGGGTGCATCATTACCTCTACCTATCCATCTGTCTGGGTACTGTTGGTTTAAAAAATTCCTAACATCCACCGAAAAATGTGGTGGAGCTCCATCGTGCATAAACCACATATCTACCCGATGTTGGAATGGTAAATCTTCCAACAAATTTGGCAACGTATTTCGTAGATGTTGTAAATACATGTCTCCTGTTAATCTTTGTGGAAGTATGACAGGACCAATTATAAAATTTCCTATTATTCCAGCCCAAACGTTGATTTTGAATTCGTGTTGAAAATGGTTTATTTAATTGGAATGAGGATTTTCAATTGCATAAACGTGTTCATCATGAAAATTAGTTATTCCTCTTCTCGTGAAACAGGCTTCATCAGTGAACAAAATATTCTCTCCAAAGTTCAGATTCATTTCTCTTTGCAAATTAATGAACCTACAAAACATCAGACGACTTTGTGAATCATGGATTAATAAATCTTGAACTGGCGTCTTGTGGTATGGGTATAATAATTGTTCTCTTAGTACTTCATGAACGGCATTCCTAGAAACTTCTAGTTCATTACTTATCCGTCTAGTACTCAATTCTGGATTTTCTTCAATACGGTCTAAAATTTCTACTTCGACTTCGGGAATCCTTACATAACGCTGTCTTCCATAATCACCAGTTCTAGGAGCAAAATGACCGGTCTCCCGAAGACGTCTCTCAACTGCAGCAAAGGTTGGGTGGCTTGGTACGCGACGATTTGGAAACCTTGCCGAATACACCCTCACACTCTCTCGACCATTTCCTTGACAATATCCGAATACCAATAACATATCGGTGTATTCTTCATTGGTGTATTGTACGGCCATGATAAATCAGAAAAGTCCGATATCAACAATCAACGTCAATAAAACTCGACAAATCAACACAGATGAAACTATGGAAACCAAGAATGTGAATATCACTGTTTTCGAGCAGATAATAATAGTCTTCAGAAAAAAAAACCAGTGCTACTTATTTTCAATAGAAATAACCTATGCAAAAAGTACATCTCAACTTTTTGCGTCGTATAAATCTTTGTATACGTGAAAATGGTAAACATTTTGAACAATTTTTATGAAATATCTGTTAATCGTTTTATTATTAATTATGCTCTAAATCACTAAAATTAAAATTTTGTCGAAACCATGAGAGGAATCGACTTTTGTCAAGAGTACCTTTTTTGTAGTGAATGAGTTGAATAATTTAGATTTCATATTGAAACTAATTTTTTTCCATTGGCGTAGGAGTTTTAGATGTTTATTTACTGAAAAAATCAAGTTCTACGCCCATGGAATGATATTCATTATGATTATGATATGAGTTTCATTGCCCGATGAGTCTATGCCAACGTACCAAATTTGAAAAAAATCTCATGAGCCGTTCAAAAGTTATGAAGCAAAATCGATTTGAAAATTTCAACTTCAGAGCCGTCTAGCGCCCAAACTAAGCAACTTTTTACTGAGGTAAGTTTGCTTGTATCGAATTGTTTTGGTCTGAAGAATATGTGGTAGCTTTTTGTAAAGACCTTTTAAGGACACCCTGTATATTAAAAAAAAACAAATAATATTCATTACCATATAAATACATATTTATTAATATCAATCTAACTGAAGATACATGGATTATTATGATTTATTTGGAACAAGAGACAACAAATGTGCAACAGAGGATGCATCCTGTCAGGGATACAAAATTAAGGTGGACAGTTCCCTAAAACCAAGGATAAAAATAATTAATATATCAAGGAAGTTGTTATATATGGTACACATTTTATTTCTCAGTGAGTAAATCAAAAAAGGGGACCTGGGAAATGATATGAGTTTTGCACATATAGCTAAATATATAAATATTCATTGGTCAAGATATAAATTCTTTGATTTCTTTATTGTCTTTAGAAGTTTCAACTGTTGGAAGTATGGACATCGTGCACATAAATGTAATTCGTATGCAGTTGGCCCTTGCCCTCAATGCACCAAGTGTGAAAGTAAAAGCTGTATATACGCTGTTGATACTCTGAAGAATATCAATTACGAACACCATGTATATGATCCAAATTGTGAAAGTAATTCAAGAAAGTTTTCAAAAAATAAAGATAGAATTAGTTACCAATTGCAATCACAGGCTATCTCAAATGGTTTTGTATTATGTATAAATATACAAGGCTCAACGACAAAGTTTGTCAATTGAGGCAACTAAAATTGAATGTTAAAACTGTAATTGTAGTAGTAACAGAAACCCATGTGACAGTTGATATTCCAGTATCTGAATAATATATAAGGGACTATAATTGTTCAATAACATTTTCCGATAGTAGGCACACTGGGGAGTAATATTTTATATAGGAAGTCATAAAATATGAAGAATCAAGGTTACTGGGGTATCAAAATGTCATGTTAGGTGGTGTGTACTGATCACCCAATGAATGTAAATCTACTTTTATGGACTGTTTCTTTGGAGTCCTTGTACATGAAGTCTTGGGTGCTAATGATGTTATAATAATGGGTGATTTTTATATTGACCTGTTATTCCACCTGGACCAACCACTCATTTGGATTTCAACAAATTATTGAAGAACCAACTAGAGTTACCCTTGATTCCAGTACATTACTAGATTTAATTATTACAAACAAAAAAATTCAAGAATTTCCATGTTCCAAGTTCACAGATCACATCATAGGTATCGTAATCAATGTGTATCCAAAAAATAGCTGTAAAATGATCTACTCCACATTCATCTCGAAAGAAAAAATGGGACTATACTTCCACTGACATTGACATCTTATACAAATACCTGCATAAAGAATATCTAATCAAACTTGAATAAATGAGCACCAGTAGAGGCAAGAAAGTACTCAAATTCGAGAGGGTGGATTGATAATGACGTCAGGACATTATAGAAAGAGAGAGTGAGATATGTCACGAAACGTTTAGTTATACAAACAATTCATCAGATGTTTAAAAATATAGATGGAAAAGGAATCAAGTTGTATTCCCAATTAGACTTAAAGAAAAGAATTCTATAAAAAAGCTATTGATGGTTGTAAAAATGATTCCAATATTAAATATTGAACAAATAGTAAATAGTTAAAACACGAATTTCAACATCAACTCTTCGGACCTAGGTACAGGAAGAATCGAATAAGCTTCATTTCAATAGTATACAAAGAATTTCTGGAAATATACCTTGATTCTAGTATTAACACGTTACCTGTTTTTTTCTCTCAATGAATTACAGAAAACAGAAAACAATTCAAAAAAATGAAGCAACATGAGATTTTTCAATGTTGGTTGGTTCTGACACTTTTCAGTGAAGAAAAGTGTTCTAATTGTTTTGAGAACGAGAGCAGATTCGTTCCCGAAACGTTCACTGATATAAGTTTTATTTTTATTAAATATATTTATATTTCCAAATTTTTGAAAAAACAAGGTGTCACCGACAAATAGAATTTCTCTTTTAGGTATCTGAAGGTTTAAAGGTTAAAGGGCAGTGACATTTTGGGGCAGATCACAAAATCTGTCCCTACTACAAATAAATTGAAATAATCCAACAAAAAGCTGAAAAATCATCTTGAATTTTATTTTCCAGAATCGAGCATTTATATCCTGATACATTAGACGCATTTCCATATAACATTTTTGGCTTCATCGAACCAAAAGTTGTTATAATTACGACCCCGAATGCTGATTTCAACGTTTTGTTTTCTTCGGACCCAAAAAGAATGAGACATTACGATCATAAGTTCGAGTGGACCAGAGATCAATTCAGCCAATGGTATGTTACTATTCATCACTGATTGCGGCATACTTCATTTGAATAAATTTGAAAGTTTTACTATATATATGATATCGTTACGATATCATTAATAGATTACAAAGAGATTTTCTTTCAACATTGGAAATGTGTAAGGTTTTTTCGTTTTGAAATCAACAGACGATTCTTTGAGTTCTTGCAATTAAGTAGTGAAGATAAAAAAATAAAATAATAAACGTGCTTTATTGGCTATCTAATATTCTACCGACCGAGGTCCTTCACCCTGTATTAATAGAGATCATATTAACATCATTATTGTTTTGTACAAAATATAGTATTATATCTTTATTTAAAATATTTCCATTTGGAATAAAGTGCTGTTTGTGAGATAAATTGAAAGAGATAAAAATAAAAAGGGTTTGATCAATTTTCTGGCATTTGTGCTGTAATGTTGGGATCGGATAATTTGGAGATTAGATTCATTTTTGGCAAGCTCCAAGGATATTTTCTTCAGTCTCTCTGAAATTGGTTGACCCTGGTTAGCTGATATAAAAATTCATTTGGCGGATTGAAAATAGGATTTTGAGGGTGTCGGATTTTAGTGACGACTCTCAGGCTTGATCTTCAAAATTTTTCATTGTCCACTTCCTGTATACAAAAAAAAACAAAATCACACAAAAAAGTTAGTGGCGCACATTTTTTTTGTTAAAAATAATCGTTGAGGTTCCGCTTGGGATGCGATTGCACCTGCCCTTAACACTACAAATAATTCCGATTTACAACAAAATAGTTACGAAAAATACATGTTTTTGAAACGAGTGTAACGCCTTGTATCTTTGAAATTAAGCATTCTAGGGCAAACGTTAATATGAGTTTTTCTCTTAAAATCACCCGTATCATATGTTAAATTTATCGTACATACTTAATTAGCACCAGTGGGGGCCCGATAGCAATTTCTGTAACGCTTGGATATCTCGCAGTATTTGCAAATTTTTGAAGCTTGGTGTAGTTTTTCAAAGAGTTCGGTAGTGTAAAAATTCGAATTCAATCGTAAGCTAGTCGGAAAGAGGATGAGGGTGAGTTTTTAGCAAATTCGAATTTTGTTTTAAAATGTGGGAAAAATGAAGAAATGAGTTTTTTGGTGTATGTATGTATTCGTGGGTTTTAAAGAACTCTGGCAAATCTAATTTGGAGGATAAAAACAGATTGGTTGGAAAAATGAATAATTAATAGGAAATATTCATGGGGGATTTGAAGTTATTACGTGTCGTTTGTGATTTTTATTAAGGATCTCTTTACGGTGGAAGACGGGATGCCCTTGCTGGAATTTGTTCATTTTTCCAAAAAAATTAAAATTTTTGAATATATCAGGATTTCCAAATATGTCCGCTATATGTCGAGAGAGAGGCAGAAGTTCAGTAGTAGGGTGGAAAAGTGGGTGAAAAGTAATAATAATAATTACTGGAAATAACACGAAGTGAAACAGAACGAACATGTCTGTGTAGTATGTGAACAACATTCTCGAACAAGAAGAGAGCGAAAACGAAGACATAAACACGTGACAACATTTAAAATTCCAGCTATACCAACAGTGGTGTACCGAATGGAATATAGTACCAACATGAAACATAATTCTAGTAGTGTTGCCAATCTGATATACACATTCATGATCTGATTGTCTCAACCACAAAAAGATGCAAGTTTATGACACCGAAATTGAGTATTTTGACTCAAATTTGGCAGGGAATGGAATACAAGAGGGTTGAAATGAAGAAAAGCTGTGTGTTTTACAAACAGTATTTGCTTTTTTTCTTCACTATGTATTCAAATCTACTGAGTTTATATAATCGGTGGAATGTCTTTCGAGGAAGGAATGAATCTATTTGATTCAGAATCAGATCCAAAATGTTATCTTGGTAACTTCTACAGAAAAATGTCTCTAGGTCAACCAAAGACAGTAGAACTTAAGTTAAAAAAAAAGATGGGAAAAATAAATAAACGAATATTTCGTATCTGGTGAATAGGAGAAGTATCAGCTATATCTGTGATTCATTACTATCCAGACTACTATATATATATGTATATATATATATATATATATATATATATATATATATATATATATATATATCATCTTCATCATCTCTTCATTCAGCTTCAAAAACTTTTCATTCACAGTACATAATTTTAACAATACAATATTACAGCTTACATCAAATAAACATATCACAAACTAAAAACTTATAGCTAATTCGTTCAGAGTGAATAATTCTAAAAATATAATATCAAAGTATATATCAAATATATATATATATATATATATATATATATATATATATATATATATATATATATATATATATATATATATATATATATATATCGAATGAAACATATTACAAACTAACAACTCAGGTACATACACAAATACTGAATAAAAAACATATGTAGCCAAAAAATATTCCTTCAGTCGATATTTAAAAATATTTAAGGATGATCTATTTATTTTTTTTGGTAGGCTATTAAACATAATCATACCATTATTAAAAATTGAGTTGAAGGTGCTATTTTTCCTACACGCTTGTAGATGAAAGTTACGCCTGGCTCTAGTCTCAAAATTGCCTATCAATTGTTATGCCGAGATAAACAAATTTATCTACTCTCTCTATATGTTTCCTATCCTTATACTCAACTTCAGATTGTTATCCAACTCATAATTTTCATAATTCCCCAGTAGCATCCACTTTGTTTTACTTACATTAACCTTCAATAAATTCTCACAACAATACTGTCACAACCTGGGGCTCAGACACCCTAGTTCCTAGTTGTGAGCTAGTGATGAACCAAAGGGGGCAGCTATTTGGTGAGTTTGAATTGATATTATTTACAGCATGTCTAGAAAAACTGATATAATAATGGAATTGTTTTCTATGCTGTTTTCCCAATCAAATAATACACCTTGTAAAGCAGTATATGTTATATTTTTCCCGCTAAATTTTACTGCTGATATCATCACATATGGTTCTTATATTTAAGAATGATGCTGCATCTCGACCGTTCGGAAAATGATTGAATCCATTACCTTCCTTCCTTCTTCGAAACGCATGTTACCATGACCTCCTTCTTTTTCATGGTTTCAACTTCTATTTCTTCTTATTCAATTGACTCAATTTGCGAGCGGAGTGACAATAGTTATTGAAATCAAATGTTCCTATACTGCGTATCAAGTTTGAAAATATGTGCAGTTGCAAAAAAACACGACCAAACGACGGTATTATGACGAGAAGTTTGAAAACTGAAATATTTCTATGAATTTTGATTTTTTACTTCAGCAGTTCATCATTATTGCTAGTGGTGGTCGAATAGCTCGGAGGTTGACTTCTCTAAATCTAATTGTTTTCTCTGATTTGAAAATCGCGAATTTCAATTTTTGAAAAACATAGGAAGTAGTTAAAAAAAATCGGTTTATGCCAGGAAACTGGTTTGGGTGAGAAATAGATGAAATAATTTTTTTGGTCAACATGCCCGTGCAGTAGCAAGTTAAGAAGTTAATGAAGCTTGCGCTTCAAATGTGATACTAAAATAATCTCTTGAATTTTCAGGGCCACCAATGTAATATCTCGATTCCCGGATTACACGGTCACCTTGTGTGGTATAGGCCGAGGCCCGGACGACACAGAACATTTGGGAGAGTGTTCCCAAATGGCTTTGTTCATCAGAAGAGACGTTCTAGATGATAGTTATGTATCCAAAGGATCGTCATCTGCGTGTAATTGTAACACCACCGAGTGCAATTTTGGTAGAAACTCCATGGAATGCAATTGCGTTTGTCCACTGTGTAGTCCTAGCAGTTCATTCGGCGTTTGCACGTATTTCAGCTGTTCGAAGCAAATTATAGACTATGAGATCGAGGATAATAGCCAGCAGGACCCATCGCACGGGATATTTTATAAATTCATCGAAAAGGTTAGTATTTATTATCAGGAAATGCTTCATCGTTTTGAGATGAAAATTATTAGAAAAGCGTTTTTGCTCGCATATTTCAGGGCTGTCCAACTCCAATGGCCCAAGGAACGCTGTGAATAAAATTGCGGTTGTGAGGACCGCATCATAATCATAAAAAAAGTACAAAGCAACTTCATCAGAGATTTGTAATAGGTACAAAAAAAAGTTTTTATGTCTTATTATTATTATTATTATTAGTCATTCATTCAAAATGATTTTCTCAGCTTGAAAGAAAGGAATATCCTGTTGTTGTTATGGAGTCTTCAAAAGCCTAATTTTATGTTTGAATCCTCCTACGTGTCCATAGAAATACCAATGTTCTGCTGCTTCACTTGTAGTTCAAATTCAATTAGTTGAGGTGAGATGACAGGTATGTTGAAAGTGCAAAAGTCTACAAAAGTCACTTATTTCATTGTGGATGTAGTTGTAGTTTATTTTTATTTCATCGTTGGTGTAGGAATCACTGGCTTGTATATATTTTCGATTTTAAGAAAATTTCTATATTTTTGCGACCTGCGGGCCTTGTGTTGGACAGCCCTGACATATTCGTTGTTATCGTATGTATGAGAATCTTGAAAGATATTTCATAGGGACTGTATTTTTTTTCATAAAAATCCTTATTTATCTTCTGAATATAATAATAATATCTTTATTTAGCACTTTACTATTTGTGTACAATCAATGAATGACGTTTACATAATTATAAATCATAGATTATAATATAATACACAATGTTGAATTTTATGAAGCTTATCAATCAATATATCAAGCATATATTATATGAACACATATACAGTATATACAAAGGTAACGGCATATTTGCGTGAAGTATATCCTATATATATACAATATATATATATATATATATATACAATAGACACATAGACATATATCTATGAGCAATCTAATCTGTTTCTCAGAATGCTTCTGAAGGAAATAAAGCTCTTGGTATTTTTTTCTGCTTGACTAAGGCTGTTATATTTTTGGATGCCCTTGAGTTGTGTCCTGCCGTTGTTCTAACCCTATTCAATATAAAATTTTGTCTCCATCTTGTGTTGTAGTTGTGTACCGGTTCTTTCTCTAGTTTTATTTCATGTATGAAAATGAAAACAGTGAATTCTAAGAACTCTGGTACCCTTATCTAACCCAAGATAGTCAACATATCCTCATCCCTTGTATATCTGCTGTAACCTAGTATTACTCGCATGGCTCTATCCTGCAATTTTTGTAGTCTTTCTATACATCCTTGGTTTGCCGAATATGAAATCGTACTACAGTATGCGAAGTGAGGTAATATTATAGTATTGTATACTAATTTACGAGTACTAACAATCAAATACTAACTAACTCTTCTTTCTGAGAACTCCAATTTTTTTTGCAATTTTCTTACAAACAATCAATATTACTATTGTATTTCGAATTATCGTCAAACATGACCCCCAAGTATTTGATAAAAGTTACGTCAACAATCTCTCCATTCAAATTCAATTCTAACTGGTCCCTGTGGAGAATTCCCCTGTAACTCCTCTTTCCTATTATCATTCCTTTCGTTTTTGCTACATTCAATTCAAGTTTTTTTCACATCCATCCAATCACTCACTTTCTCTAATATAAGGTTCATTTCTGCATATCATCTGCAAATAGATGATATTTAGTATTCTCAAGAATCGAAGATTTATCATTTGTGTATAAAACGAATAGTAGCGGTCCTAATATACTACCTTGGGGTACCCCAACATCAATATGAGATTCTGTAGAAATGTGTTCTTCATATTTGACTTTTTGTCTTCTATTGCTCATATAATTGCTCAACCAATTTGATATTGTTCCCTTGAATCCTAGACATCTCAGTTTCTCAAGTAACTTAACTCTGTCAATCGTTTCGAAAGCCCGTTTAAGATCCAGAAAAATAACGGCCGTTACCCTACCCTCATCAAGTGTTACTTTCCAATCATTTATTACACACTGTATGGCACTTTCACAGCTATGATATTTTCTGAATCCAGATTGGTAATCACATATCATTTTACTATCCGAAACAAACTCCAAAATTTGCAGGTAAACTACTTTTTCTAATATCTTTTCGAACGCTGGTAACATATTTATTGGTCGAAATTGTTCAGCTTTCACAGTTTTTACAATTTTTCGTATTGGAACAATCGTAGACACTGTAGCACGACCAAAATAGGTCAACACTCGGATAAACTCATCCATCATCCATGATGCCTTTCTTTTTTCGTTATTTTCGTATAAGTCATTCGACTTGTAAACATCTCACATTCGACATTCGACAATCTAATCGGAATATTCTGCTTTTACCCTTCTAGCGCCATCTGTCGGAAAATGAGTTCACTTACAGATTGAGTTAGAGGCAGCGTCCGGTATGGTGCATCGAGGTCCCCTCAGAGTTAGGCCACTCACGCAGCTATTGCGAGTTGTTAGGGTTGCATACTTAGAAGGGCACGTCAATCCATTACCTATTTTGTTGTATCGTGAGCGTGGGAGGATGATTTGTTTTTACTATTCACATCTGCGAAAAAAGTCGTTGAGCGCACGATAAGGATTTCATGGTTTCTTTTCGCCATTCCACTATGGGCATGATCACAACCCGTTTTCAGTAGCCACTTACACCACCATACCACTTCAATAATTGAAAATTCGAACCTTATAGGGTGCTCAGTTTACGAAAACCCTTCGTTCTTGTGGCCTGGTCGAATTTCAGGTGAGATATGCTTTTGTAGTGTGTTTTTTTTATGATTTACTTTTTTTATATAGCTGTGAAATAGATGTCCACATGGTCCATGTATTTATACCTTTATAAGGGCTTACGTGTTCAATGTGAAATTTTGTAGATTTACTTTATATTTAAATCAGTACCATATGATTTTTGTTCTCGATCATAGTATTATTTATTCAATATTCAATATAACTAACCCTTTATTTAGCGGCCATGTGTGCCTATATTAACTTAGTCGAATTTCAGTTAGCGAAGTAAGAACACCCTGTATGTAACGACAGTAGGAGTCCCAGAAAATAAAGCCTGTAGATTGCTGAAATTCTGTGTCGTGACTGGCTGGTTCCTATCCGAAACGGCTAGAATCTACCCTCTTAGCCCTGAGAAAAACGTCCCATTGCAACACTTTCAAAGAATCTGGGAATTGTCCTGTTAATAATGAGCAATTGATTATATTGAAAAGTGGATCCGCCAAAACGTCGAAGAAATCTATATAAATAAACATATCTAATCATGGACTACTTTTGTTAGTAATTGGGAAAAAAAATTCCAGTTCAGATTTTTCCAACAATTTGAAGAAGCTGTTGGTACTCCTTTCGATACTGAATTTTTTATTATTCTCAGTTATGGTTTCAATCATATCAGTGATATTCTTTATGAAGAACTCATTTAATTTGTGCACTATGTTATCTAAGTTCTGTACCAACTCACCATCAAAATCAATCACATCAATAGTATCTCTTTTATTTTGACCTGTTATATGTTTCAAGGATTTCCACATTTCTTTCGAATTACCAGTACAGAAATCAATTCTTTCTTGGTAATACTTGCATTCTTCCGTTCTGATTACACTGCTAACTGCATTCCTTTTTCGTTTATATACCTCCGATTCATTCCTGTCCTGATTTATCTTGTATTGTTTATATGATTTATCCCTCTTTTCAATGGCATCCAATACCCTTTCATTGAACCACCCATTATATTTTCTGAAAAGCTTAATTTCTCTCTTTGGCATTAACATATTCTCGATATTGAATTCCATCTAGAAAACAGTTATAATTTTCATTTATATCTTCATTATGATAATTGAAATTATTCAAGAAATTCGAAATATCCATTCTGAATTGATTTACACTGCTTAGCTTACTCCTTATGACTTTTATCTCATCCTGTTGATTTTGCAAGAGATGTTTTTCAATACAACTATGGTAACATATATTTGGTTTATCTAATACAACTATTTCAGTACTTTTGTCTAAATCTGTTATAGATGCTCCACCGTCATTGGTATGTGTATCACTAACTGCCTCAAACCCAAATCCATAGCGATAGACTTTAATTTGCTTGCATAAGTTGAATTTTGTTTCCAATTGATATTAAAATCCCCAATCATCAAGAAGTTATGATTATGATTCTAACCAATTTTCTATGAAATCTAATAACACTATGTGTGATCGATTCGGGGAATGATACAATCCAACAACAGTAATAAACTCATTAACTTTTAACTTAACTACCAAAAACCAAACATTCATATATATTATATGTTGATGACAAACATTATATTTTACATCTGATCGGATATAAAAAACACCTCCAGTATGCCTACTATCAGAGTTTACTCTTTCCATATTGAACTCACTTATACTAATCTCATAACAATCTATATCCTCAGTGACGTGAGTTTCTGTTAAACATATTGCATTAGGATTTTCAGTCTGAACAAAATATTTTATTTCATCATAATGTTTGATCAAGCTTTGTTTATTCATTAAAAATATATTCCCTGATTGGTACTGAACTGCTTTTATGGTTCTTTTTGCAATGGCTTGTTTCCTTTGGAATACAGGACAGGACTGATCGAAAATATAATGAAATTCAAATAAGGGTTATTAGAATTCGCATCCAAGCAGTTTCTACATTTGAACTCATTTGCCTTACAATCCTTGGTATCATGATCACTCATACAAGAGAAACATTTTTCTTCAACTTCACAATCTTTGGCCATATGGTTGAAGCCGCCATATCTGAAACATCGCATCACCCTCACATGTTCAAATACCGTACAATAACACCATCCGATACTCAGCTTATTTTTTTATATAATCATATTGAATGTTACGGGATCAAACTCTATGATGGACATATACAAAGTCTTCATCTGCTTCACTAATTTCACTTCGAGCTCCATTTCATCGTGTTCTAAAAAAGAATTTTGTTTCAGAATCATTTGATTCAATTCCACTATTGTGAATGCATCTTCAATGTCAATTATTTTGAGACATGGGTTTTTACGATTTGGTACTTTTATATTATAATTTTTTGATTTCTCTTCAACTTCCGTTTTCAATTTTTCAACTTCTTCTTCAGATCGGCACTCAATAACAATTCCTCCTTCTTTTATATTTCTAACGTTTTTTATTCCCACATCCAAATCCGTTGGATTGATGAGTTTTTGAACAGCTTCCTTGGTTTGTTGGCTTTCTTGGTGATTTTTAGGTTTGATCATCACGACTTCACTAACTGCTGAAGAGTAGGTCTTTTTTTCCAGATCTCACTTCCTTCTTATTTTGACTTTTGATGCAAGTTTTTATATCACTTTGACTGTTTTTGATTTCCTCTAGTACCTACATTAATTTTTATATCAACAGAGTTTTGCAGCTTCTTCATTTCTGAACAAACAATCTCTTCAATTTCCTTAGCAAAATATTTATGTGCTTTGTTCCTTTCTTCTAATATTTCTGTATGCATATTTTTCAACTGGTGAACTGTTTTCGTACTTTTACACTTATCACATATACAGGATGAGTCAAAAATGTGTACCGAGCTTTCTGGGGGTGATAGTACATTGAAAAATAAGTATAGTATGATCAATAAACTAATGGCCCAAAATGCATATTAAGGGAGATATATCCTTCCGAAGTCGATAAAATTGAAATAATTTCTCCGCATAACGGTGAAAGCCACCAGATTGAAACTTTCTGCATAAATGTAAATTGTTAAAATACATTCTTTCATTACAATTCTAAATGTCTCATATTGTTTTAAAGGGTGTTTTTAGAAGGTGAGTCATGATTTTTTTGGGACATCTTCTTTCCTTGTTTTCGTTTTGGAAACATTCGATGGAGCGAAAAAAATTACATGAAAAAGGTACTCTTATCCAAACACAAAAAATTGAACCGTTTTCGATATATTTGAGTTTTTGTAGTGAGATTTTATCTCGGATTAATTCATTATACGTATATATATATATATATATATATATATATGTAAGGGAAGTCTTGTATTCTTGGGGATAGCAGCAGGTAATAAGGAGTATTCCTAGTAAAAGAGTACTTCTTATTACCTGCTGCTATCCCCAAGAATACTAGTTTTATATATATATATAGGAATATATATATATATATATATATCTCTCTCTCTCTTGACTTAGGGTTACGCCGTGATTTTTCGTGGCGTTTCGTCATCGCCGACGTCGAGACACCCATCATCGGCGTCGATTTTTTGTCATTTTACGACCTTCTCGTCGACATTCGGCGCTCCCGCCTGGTTGACAATGTCACCTCCCTCGCTGCTACAGGCATAACTGGAACCACGCTCCAGTCCAGCGTGAAGACAATTACCAGCGATGGACCATTTTCAACCATACTCGCTGAGTTCCCCGATCTCACTCGTCCTCGCGGAGTACCACATACGCCCCGCCGTGCTACTCAGCATTACATCAACGTGACGTCCGGACCTCCCGTCGCCTCACGGGCATGGCGCCTTCCACCCGACAGACTCCGGATCGCACGCGCCGAATTCGACGACATGGTCCGTGCTGGCATCGCGCGGCCATCTTCTAGCTGTTGGGCCTCACCGCTTCACATGGTTCCTAAACCGGACGGTTGGCGGCCCTGCGGCGATTATCGAGCACTAAACGCCCGCACAGTTCCCGACTGCTACCCGGTGCATAACGTCGCCGATTTCAACGCCTTCCTGACTGGATCCACGATCTTTTCAAAACTGGATTTAGTCAAGGCCTATCTCCAGATACCTGTTGCGCCAGAAGATGATCCTAAGACCGCGATCATCACGCCCTTCGGCCTCTTCGAATTTTTATTTATGCCATTCGGCCCACGTAACGCCGGTCAGACTTTCCAGAGGTTCATGGATCAAGTCCTCACCGGATTACCATTCTGTACATGTCACATCGATGACGTGCTCATCGCGTCCCGATCTCCTGCAGAACATGAAGAACACCTCCGTGTCATGTTCCAGCGGTTGTCCGAACATGGCGTCCTCATCAACCAAGCCAAATGCCTCTTCGGAGTGCCCTCGTTATCATTCTTGGGACACCACGTCTCTGCAGATGGAATCCGTCCACTTCCGGAAAAAGACAGAGCGATTTTAGAGTACCCGCAGCCCACCACCGCTAAGGAACTACGGCGTTTTCTCGGGATGTTCACGTTCTATCGACGTTTTCTTGCAAACGCGGCTTCCCTACAAGCACCGCTTGACGATGCTCTCCGTGGACCTAACACCAGAGGCTCCGCGCCTGTTGATATGACACCCGCTCGTGACGCTGCATTCGACGCCTGCAAAGCTAGCCTCGCTGAAGCTACTATGCTTGTGCATCCTGACCATAGACTTATTATCCTGAGGAGACGGAACTATTTACATTTAAAGAAGATCAGACATTGCCAATATCTGGTCCACTGTAGGATACTATTGTGACCGATTGGAAAGTGTCGTTGCCATATTTCCAGATTGAGAACGAGATTTGCAATAATTATTGACACGTTCATATCATTTTTCCATTGTATTGCAAGTAATACAGTCTCGATGGAACATTTTTCTGAACGGTATTTTTATACATAATGAAAACCTGAAATGTACACGTTGGAATTACCGAATATTCATTTTGTGAACTATCACATTGTAGCATCATAGGATTTGTTACCCACAAAGCGACATCGGCGCGTCCAGGCCACGCCTATTGTATGAATGATTTTTACTACGAAACTACGATCTGCCCATTTCTCGTTGCGGTGTTGTAGACGAGTGATCTTGTGTTTTGAAGTGTTGTTTTTAGTGACTTTGAATAGATATTGTGGAATTCAGAGTGAATTTTTGGACAATATGGTCCGTCACTGCCGAGTGTGCAAAAAACTTGACATTTCCAGCCCTGATGTTTCTTTTCACAAGTAAGTTGGAATACCAAACCTCCAAATTTGTTTGTTATTCCAGTGGCGTGAATATATGATGATTAGGTACTGTTTATTCATGATTGTTAATGATTTAGGTAGTGTTCATGTTTCCATGGCATAGACTTTCTTGTTCATTGCATCAAAAATTCTAAGCAACTTATTCCTGTTAACCTATTTCTCTATTACTTCAGGTTTCCCGCTGATAGTGAAAAAAGGAAAATTTGGGCATCTCTTCTTGGCTGGCAGGAGAATCGTCTGAGCAAATATCTTTATGTATGTTCTGATCATCTCGATTCGAGGATGTCATAACAAAGAAAAGTGGTAACAAATACTTGAGGCCAGATGCAAATCCACTACCATGCCATTCATCGTTTCAGTTCGCATCTGATAGGTAATTTGCAGTTAATACTCCATTGTTTCAACATCACATTTTTCCAATACAGTACAGAAAAACAACAAACTATGTTCACGAGCGACATCATTTATTTTCTTTGTGAATTGTCCTTGTATTTAATGATATATTGTTTTGTATAAAAATCCAAAAATTATTTGCAGTTCAATTTGAACCAACACCTTCTTTCCAGTAATGAATCAAAATGTGTCATCATTATCCGAATGAATTTGTTGTATTATATGAATATTAAAAGTATGAAAGCTGTGTTTTTTGTTTTTATCAAAGCGGATAAATCTGTGTGCAAATTATAAGGAAATTCAATTTTATACAACTGTCTGAATGCATATGATATTGCACTTGTTTCAGTTGAACATAATATCGGGAATTACAGGTACTGACAAGAATCTGGTTATATATTTCCAATGATGTTTCATTTTTCAGAATGTTGATTGACAAATACAGAGAGAAATTACATGTTTCCATTGAGAGTACATTCGTAGCTTGTTCATAATCAAAAGGAATTTGTTTGTCTTCCTAACTAACAAACACGACGCTTCCACTCCGTACAAAACAATATTTAATAATAAAGTTATAGATAAAATATATTTCCAAGTCATGGAACCATTAGGACGGTACGCCACTGGCTGAAATCAGGGAAACAAGACACATAAACATAACAGCGTTGCCAACAAGTTGGTGAAGACAAAGAGATTCGATCGGTAGTCTTTCTCATACTTGTGCAGTTCATTTTCAATCATTGCTTCAAAACAAAAGCAGTTTTATGAATGAGATGTTCCGTCTCCTCAGGATAATAAGTCTATGATCCTGACCCAGCAGCAGAACTCGCGCTCTTCACCGACGCGTCCAACTCCTGTGTCGGCGGTGTCGTGCAACAAAGGATTCCTGATGGCATGTGGCAACCACTTGGTTTCTTTTCGCACAAGCTGACTGCCTCCCAACTGCACTGGTCCCCCTACGACCGCGAACTTTACGCAGTGTACCGTTCCACGCGGTATTTCCGCCATATGCTCGAAGGCAGAGCCTTTGTGATTTTTTCTGATCACAAACCGCTAATCTTTTCATTCAAACAGAAGTTGGATGCCTGTATTGCCTGTTCACCTCGGCAACTCCGCTATCTGGATTATATCAGCCAATTTTCTACGGATATTCGCCATGTTTCCGGGGCAGACAACGTCGTTGCCGACGCCATGTCGCGCACCGCGGCTATCTCTTCGCCCCTGGACTACGCAGCTCTCGCCGAATCTCAGAACACTGATCCGGAACTCACAGACCACCTGCGTTCGCCTACTTCGGTTCTGAGGCTCGCACGCTGTCCCGTCCCCGGCTTGAACGTCTCCATTTACTGCGACACCGCTGGTGACCGTCCACGACCCTATCTCACAGCGCCCTTCCGCCAGGCAGCCTTCACCGCGCTACATTCTCTGAGTCATCCCGGCCGCAACGCCTCGGCTCAGCTAGTCGCCGACCGCTTCGTCTGGCATGGATTGCGCAAGGATTGCCGTGAGTGGGCGAAAGCTTGCGAACAGTGCCAACGCTGCAAAGTTACTCGTCACGTGGCTACGCCTCTGGGCACCTTCGCAGCCCCTCCTGCTCGTTTCACTCACGTGCATATCGATCTCATCGGTCCCCTACCTCACGCGGGACGATTCAGATATTGCCTCACGGCCGTCGACCGTTTTTCGCGGTGGCCAGAAGTTACGCCTCTCGCCGATATCACTGCCGAGTCCGTCGCCAGAGCTTTCTTCGCGATGTGGATCGCGCGTTTTGGGTGTCCAGTTCAAGTCACCACCGACAGGGGACGACAGTTTGAGTCCCACCTGTTTCGCGCCCTGGCAACCCTCACCGGCGTACGGCTCACGCACACAACAGCCTACCACCCTCAGGCCAACGGCCTGGTCGAACGCCTTCATCGGCCTCTGAAAGCAGCACTCATGTGCCACGCCGATGATGAGTGGATAGACGCTCTTCCCGTGGTCCTTCTCGGATTACGCAGCGCTTTTCGTCCTGACCTTCACGCCTTTGTCGCCGACCTCGTGTACGGGGAGCCACTCCGCCTCCCTGGCGAACTGCTGACGCCGCCGCTGCAGAGTCCACCCGTGTACCCGGATTTCGTGTCTCAACTCAGACGCCACTTCGCTTCGCTCCGCCCGGTACCCACATCGCGCCATGCATCGCCGAACGTTTTCGTGCACAGCGAACTTCCCAACGCTTCGCACGTTTTTGTGCGCTAGGACGCCGTACGAGCATCTTTGGAGCCTCCATATACCGGACCGTACCCCGTACTGGACCGTGGACCTAAAACTTATCGGCTACTAATACGCGACAAGCAGGTGACAGTCTCCTTGGACCGACTCAAGCCAGCCTACCTTCTCTCCGCCTCCGGAAGTTGCTCCTGCCCCTCGCGTCACCCGCTCTGGGCGCCGCGTACACTTTCCGGCGCGCCTCACCACGTGAACCGCAGCGCACTCTACTCCGCGGGGGGGTAATGTGGCGACTCCGCCACTGTAATGTTGGAATTCCTATCCACCTTTCGGACAGCTTGCCGACAGGGCGCAGGTAGCGAAACCAGAGCAGCTACCAAGGCAGTCCGTCTAGAGACATTATCGTGTACTGTTGTTTTATCATCGTAGTGTGTGTATGTTCAATTCATGTCGAAATATATTTTATATTAGTGTGGATTATTGCTTTTCTGCATCCAGCATTCGATCCCCACAAAACTATAATTCAAACTACTATAGATAGGTACGTACACAGACTTGATCGATATTATGGTAGGAATGTAATATATATAGCTCATGGTAATTTAACCAATTAACCTCACTGTCAGATCAGTGTCATTTTACAAAAGATCACCATACACGAAGACATTTCACTTGAAGATAGAAATGGCAAGAAAGCGTTAGAAGGTTGCAAGGAGAAATTAAAACTATCAACCTAGTACCTAACATTCACGGAATATCAATCGCGCAAGTATCGATGAAAGAGGAGGAAATTTCAATGCGTCTTCGTCGTGGTCTCCATGTATGGGTGACTATATTGGATGATCATCAAAAAAGTAAATAAAATAAAAGTCCAAATAAAACTATAGTGCCTTCTACCAGTAATAATCAAAATGAAGCCTCTTCAAAAAATAAAAGTAAATTCTTAGAAATCCTGGATGGTTCTTCCATGCCTGGAAAGGATAAAATCAATTTAGAAAGGTTGCTTACCTGTTATTCACATCTTTTTTCAGACAAACCTGGCTTAGCTGAGGAATATTATCATTCATTCATTGAAAGATTATTCAGGATTTTATGTTAAACCCTATGCGATTCCCATGGCTCATCGGTCAGCTGTAGATAAGATGATTTCAGAAATGGAAGCTTGGGGATAATAAAATGATGCTCCACACAGTACATTTCCCCCCTAATGACTACAAAGAGAGACGGATCTGTACGCGTTTGTCTGGATGCTCGTAAATTATATTCCATCATGGAACCAGAATTTGAACACCCTGTATGTAAAGCCAGTGGGAGTCCAAGGAAATGAAACCTGTGAATTGTCCAAATTCGCCTTCATGACTGGCTGGTTCCTATCCGAAATGGCTAGAATCTACCCTCTTAGCCCTGAGATAATTGTCCCACTGCAATTGAATTGTTATAACACAGGTTACAGTACAGGGTGTTTCATTAATATTCTGAAAAAATCCAAGGCCAGGTTTTTGCTGAAAAATTAGATTAGTTCATGTACATAGACATTGAATTCTTATAACACAGGTTACAGTACAGGGTGTTCCATTAATATTCTAAAAAAATCCATGGCTAGGTGTGTTTTTCAAGACACAGGGTTTAAAAATTTTCCAAACAAAAAAAATCAACAATGATGAATTTGGTAGGTTTCTTTGCAATAGTTATAATAATATTGAAAATAATAATGAAAATAATAATGAAAATATCAAAGGAATAATAATAAACAAAAAAAATCTTGATACGGGGAAGTTGTATTTTGAATTGCTCAATTTTGAAAAACATGTTTTACTTTATTCAACAAAAAAGTGGCGTCACAATCTGTTTCTATTTATTACCAGCTGAGTCGCCCCCTAGCGGTTTCAGAAGCAAGTATCTTGTTATCACATATAAACTCACCAAATTTCAAGGAAATCGAAATGTATCATATTTTTTCATAAATTGAAAGAAAAAGTCGTGTTTGCCAACTTTAAACTACGTGTCTTCGAAAATAACTTCATTGGAACTATTTGCTTATTTTCAAGCAAGGAATCAACTTTTTTTCACAACAAGGATGAAACACCCTGTATGATGTATAAACTTGAACATATGCAGAGTGTCATGGCGAGCTTACGCTACCTGCATATCGAGAATCACTCATACGAAGTTCATTGAAATATACAGGGTGTTTCTTAGAAAATTCAGGAGCATGTTGCTGACGTCAAAATAAGAAGAAAAGTTCGTATAACTATATGTCCGAAAGTTATTCGTTATTTTTTCAAATTGGAAGAATCCAAAGAACAAAGTACAAAGAAGTAAGAATCATTTTTTGCCTACATTCTAATGTTGAATGTAGGAGAATATTGAATGGAAGAAGAAAAATGCACTGGCGTATATTTTACTACGTAGAGGCGACTTACGAGCCTCATGAAAATAATTCAAATTAAAAATTCAATTATCTCAACTCCCAATAACTCGAAAACAGTTGCTCGCAGTGATCTCTACCAGGTATATATTTTTCACACAAAAGTCTTCTAGAAATCTATTTTTCTACTATAAAACGTAATACAGGTACGCACAAAAAACTAACATCACATTTGATATTGTCATTGAAAAATACCCCTGGATACCAAACTTCATTCGAATATCACAATTATTTTGAAATTTATTAACAAAAAACGAAAATGAGAATTCAACTTTGACACTCTGTATCTCAGAAAAGAATAATTTTCGGACATATATTTATACGAACTATTTTCTAATTTTGACGTCAGCAACATGCTCCTGAATCTTGTACACGTACTTGAGAAACACTCGTATATGCTTGAATTGAAGATGATGCTCTATTCATTTAAAATATTTTCGACAATGCTTCAGCTTTCCGCTTCAACTAGAAAAAGTAGTTTTTCAAACAGAACACCCTGTGATATCATTTTCAGAATCGCATCAAATTCTCGTTGTTTTCACTTGATATTTTCCTGTAATCATCTGTTACCGTTTTTGAGATAACAAATATTTTCTTTTTTTTGAGGAATACAGCATTTCCAAAAAATGCTGATATTTTTCAACAATGAGACATTAGGATAGTGAAATTGGGTTTATGGTTATTTGGTAAACAATAGCCGTCTACACCATAGTCAAATCTGAATTGCTCCAATACAGGGTGGTCAAAAATATATTTAGGTATTTTTGAACACCTACTAGTAACTTCGGATTTTGGAAAGTGACCAAAAGTCAATTTTTCCAAATGGAACACTTTGTATATGATATCATTTTTAGAATACACATCAGAACCTACTTAAACTACGCACGTCGAAATGATCTTCACAAAAATAAAGGTGATTACTTGGCAATATTGCTGCTTAATCTCGTACACCACTGATACTCTATTGAATTCATATTCAATAACACCACTACTAATATAAATAGTGTTCATGTTTCATTTACTCAAAAGTGACGTTACTAGCTCCTTGATGTGAATTTTGAATCTGCAAACTAAAATGTATTTTTTCCTACCAAAGCTTTATTATTTGCAGAAATATGTTATTCATTGTAAATAATATACGTTCCTCAACATTATAGGATAGCTTTTTGAGATCTGTACCTATGCCTAATGTTAAAAATCACGTCAGATCGCTCTGAAATATCACATGCATTTTCTCTAACACACTGATACACTTTTGAAATGAAAATGAGTACACTGTACATAACAATTTTGTCTTCATTTATAGATAGAATATCCGTTCGAACGTGACGAAAGGAGTGAAGAGGAAAAAATGATCGACGAATTTCGGTATCGAATCAACAGTTTCGGACACGTGAACGGAAGATTTTACGTGGAAGAAAGAAACAGATCTGAAATTCCTCTTCTACATCTGAATTACGGAGCCGATAGTTGGTCCATCGCCGAATCTGAATTATGGTATGATTTCTGTCACAAATATTCCTCTCGGTAAAGTTATATTTAATCGACACTAAATGACTCTGTGATTCGTACCAAGTCAATTTTCAGAAGGAATGTTCGCAAAATGTAACTGAATTCTCTTCAGCCGAATCTTTTGTCAAAATCCAGTACATTTTTTTACGACAAAATGATTTCAAATGTAAGAGATTTCATACAACCGCACGGAATGAATAACACTTATGCATGGCGCAAACACTATAGTCAAACAATATAGTTGCCAAAAAACGCCATTTATTGAAAGTAATTCAAAGTTCAATTCAATTCCAATACAAAACAAAATCTTAAAATTCCAATTTTTCAACTGCCCCTCTGGTTTCTTTTTCTAAACCACCCCTGTATTGAGAGGGCGTTAAGTCAAATCGGTCCAGCCATTTTCGAATTTTTACCAGGCAATTGATTCTTATATACAGTTTGACCCCTTTGGTGACCCCTTGGGTCACCTTGTATAATCGTTGTTGTTTGAGCAATTTCGACCGGGTTTTTTATTGTAGAGCTTGATAAATTCGATTATATGACAAGAAAGCGCCACATTCCAAAGAAATCTAAATCCTACTACGCCTATTTCAGGATCACATATTAGCAATATAAAAAAATCATGCCCGCTATTGGAATCACTACCTTTCAAAACGGGCCTGTACCTAATTTCATGAGTAGTAATGATTTTCCGAGCATTTTTTTTTGTGAATATATCATTTCTAATTGAATACTTTATGTGTTGTACAGTACTATGACTCACCTGTCTATCCGTGTGTCTTTGATTGAATTCTATCGCAAATTATGTTTCCGAAAGCTCGGAAGGGGTTTTTAAAAAGATTTTTATTACAAATGATACAAATAGCAATAGCAAGAGCAAAATACAGAATGTCAAATTGTTTAAGTTCATGCGAATTTATAGACTCTGCCTCAGGCGATGGTTTCCCAGAACAGGAGTCCTCTTTCACGCTGCTTCAGATATTCAGGGTACATAACTCCTCCATCCTTAAGATGAAAACAAGAGGGGTCACTATTTGTTTTCATTGGATTTTTCGGCATTTGGGTTGACATCTTCTTTGTGCTGGAGTTTTTCTCTTCTTGAAGAATATCCATACTATCTTCGCGGCGATGCAAATGATTAGGAGGGAACAACGGCGCTGCCCGCGCTCCAGATGATTGGGTAGCTATTGGTTCCATCCATCGTTTGTAGGGCTCGAGCTCCTTCTTGAAGGTCGTGAATTCTTGCCAGGTTGATTGATTTCAACTGAAGAGGGTTCTCGTCCGAAATTTCAGACTTCGGCTGTTCGATATTGATTTCTGGTAGGGTGAAGGGTTCGCCCTGTTGAGATACTGATTCCGCAGTTTTGTGGTATCCTTACTAGGCTCGGATCTTCTGCAAGAATGTATTTGTTCTGGAGGCACATCTTTTTGATTTTGACTGGAGTTTTGGCAGGAATTACCAAAACATATTCTTCGTTGATGGGTTCTAGAATGGGAGTGGCGATCTCTTCTCTTTTAGGGTGGCATGTTGAACTTTCTGCATCTTTGATGAGGGACGTCAGGCAGTTCTTCATTCGAGGTTCCAGATAATTTTGGCTAATGTACACATCTTCGATGAGGAGGCAAGCTTCATCTTCATATTGTTGTTGATTTGGTCCAAGAGTCAAATATGGATGGTCAGGGATTATCATAGATTGATTGATAGGGATTTGAAATAGGTGGAATAATTCGAATGATTCTCCTTCGAAAATAGGAAAGTGTATCGCGAATATGATTCTATTGGCAGAAAATGTGACTTGTAGTCCTGCTAATTGATAAAAAGAGATCAGGTTTTTTAGATTTGGGTTGACATCTTCTTTGTGCTGGAGTTTTTCTCTTCTTGAAGAATATCCATACTATCTTCGCGGCGATGCAAATGATTAGGAGGGAAAAACGGTCAGTTATAAAGGTAATCAGATTCTTAAAAACTGTTGAGGAGGATGAGATGGGTTATAATAGGTATGCCTGCGCATATTCAGAGAACACATCTATTTTAGTGAGAAATTTAGTGTTGGCGATTTGAAAGGTATCCATATGTATAGATTCGAGGGGTTGTTTAGGTGTTGGGGTGAGTGAGAATTTAATTTTTGTCGGATGTCGATCATATTTGGCTATCTGGCATATGTCGGAATTATTCATGAACTCTGTTATCTGGTCTTTCATGCGAGTCTTTTTAGTGCTGAATAGGTTTCGTTAATTCCTCGGTAGACAGTTTTTTCGTGATGGTAAGTAATCAATTCTCGTCGCGTCTCAATGTCTGTAATATCCCTGACTAAATGTTTTGAAATTATTAATTTGTATGCATGGTTCTGGAAATACTTTGGCAACATATTGGCGAGTTCCAATGATAGATCAATTTCTGATTGTTGAACAAAAAGAAAATATTGCTTTTTTGGATCAACGCGTTCCTCGAAAAATCTGAAAACTTCTTCTTCGAAATTTCTCGTCAAATTAACCGTTAGGCGAGTGCAATTTTTGAATGGGACACTTTCTACTACGTGATAACAACCTGTATCCTTTCGAATGAACACAATTTGATTATTGAATTGGTTAGTGCATTGTTCAGTGATTGGAATTTCTAAAAAAGGATTTTCTGTCGCAGAATGAACTGTTTCGCCGTCACCATTTTCTTTAGGTGGTACGATTTGTATGTCCGAGAGGATGTTGAGAATTTGTTGAAAATTTCTTCAAGTCTTAGTCTTCGCATGTTACATTTTGAGTATTGTCAGTATTCAGATATTTGTCTATGTCGAAGTTTATGTCACCTGGATTTCCCGCGACAGATTCTTCGATTTCTTTCTCGATTACGTTGAGTTCAATACGTGATGAACAATCGGCGTTGGAATTCAATTTACCTCTTTTGTAGACGATTTGGTAATCGTACTCTTCAAGCTTCATGATGAATGGCTTCTGAAAGTCGGGAAATTGCAATATTGGGTCACTACACAGAAGGTTTTCCACATCGCTCGAAAGCATTTATAAACTCTGGAGTGTGTTCAATCTTCTCGCCTTTCTTCAGGCACTTTGTAAAAGGTTTGGTTAGATTGGCAAAGTTATTAATAAAACGTCTATAATAACCAAGTAGCCCAAGGAATGATTTAATTTGTTTCGCTGTTTTTGGTATCGGAAAATTTGAAATAGCTTCTATTTTTCTAGGGTTTGATTTTATTCCTTCTGGGGTGATGACATGTCCCAGAAACTCAACTTCTTTGCGAAGAAATTTGCACTTGTCAAGTTGGATTTTTAATTTGGAATCACGAAGTTTTTTGAATACTAATTTAATGTTGGCTATATGTTCGGTCAGACTAGAGGAGAAGATAATTATGTCGTCCATATATACGAGACATACTTTACCTTGGAGTTCTTGTAGTACATTATCCATCACCCGTTGGAATGTACTAGGTGCGTTTTTTAGTCCGAATGGCATTCGCAGATATTCAAAATGCCCATTGTCTACGCTGAAGGCTGTTTTTTCTATAGAATTAGGATTAGGATTGCGATAGACGACGACGATTCTCCATTTTTGTCTACCGCTTGCGTAAATCTTTTTGGGCACAATCCAAATAGGACTGGTCCACGGACTTTGGCTTGGACGGATTATTCCGTCTTCCAACATTTGGTTATTTTGTTTCTGTAGCTCATCTCTATGAACGAATGGGTACCTGTATGATTTCGAATGCACCGGTACTACATCGGTACATCTAATTTCGTGTTTCGTGTTTCGTGAAGGTCAATTTTTCATTTTCATTATGGAAAATGTCTGAAAATTCACGACAGAGATTAATAAGGGCTGATCTCTCTTCTGAATTAAGATGGCCGCACCTTACGAAATTTGAAACATCTAAATACTGTCTGTAAGTTCTTCGAGGAGGTGGTACATTCATTTTTCAGCTATTCATGGGATTTAATAATAATAATAATAATAATAATAATAATAATAATTAAATTAATTAATAACTTCTCTATTTTTTTAGAAACGAGGAGAGAAAATCCCATGAATAGCTGAAAAATGATTGAAACATCTAGTTTATTCATTTTATATGTTTCGTTTCGAGAAATTATGTCATCAAAATGAAATATGTAGAAATTATCTTTGTGGCTATCAGGAAAGGAGTAAACATATATGGGTGTATCAACTTCAATGGTAATCCGATCCTCAGTGTAATTGTAGATGTCGGTTTTCGCTAAACCGTGTTTAGCGATTGTTAGTGTTTTGGGTATGTTAAGGCCGTCAAGAGTTTGTTCCAGAATTATCACGTCACCGGAATACTGCGGAACTGGGATTTGAACAGAACATACTTCATGCGAGTTTACTGATATGACGTATTTCTCCTTATCTGGTTCGCGATAGAATATAGGAATTCGTATTTTATCGTTTACAAGACATTTTTTCATCAGATCAATATTCAAATTCATTTTCAATAATTCTCCCCACCCTAAGATACCATCGAAATATTCATGAAAGTCGAATAGAATAAAGGAAATATTATGGCTGGATTTCAGCTATTTGAATGCTGGGATATCTGCTTTGAAAATTACTTTTTCTCCTATACCTGTTTTAATTTTTGATACTGAGTGATAGATTTGAGAACACTAACATCTACTAACAGTTTCAAAGGTGGATGATTTATTTTAATGTATGGTAGATTATTTTGAATTATTTCTGTGTGCATATCAAAAGTTATGTTTTGCGATTGTTCGTACCTGCCTGATGAAAATTTTCTTGTGTGTCGTGATCGTTTACTTGAGGATATTCCTCGGGATATTCATCATTCTGATAATAATACGATTCTTCGTCACTGAGATTCGGATTCTGAAGAGATGGTTGATCATTTGATCCGGGAGCATTATCTTCTCGATAGTGCTCTTTTTGTTGTTGATCGTCTATTTGATAAAGTTCTTGAGAAGTGAAATTTGGCGGGCCTGTTGGCCTGAAGAAATTATTGGTTCGGGGAAATGAATTATTTTGTCGTTGGAATGTGAATGCAGACGTTGTGGACATTGGTTCAACTCGGCTTCTGGATGATTGTCCAGTTGGTTTAAAAGCATTTCTGGGAGGACCGAAAACTTGTCTGTTTGTCGGATAAGTCCTATGAAAATTCTGTTGGGGTTGTATATTCACTGGTCCACTAGGAAATTGTATATTTGTCGATTGTTGCGGTCTTTGTTGCTTTGTTGGCAAATTCCCTTGATAATGATTTTGTTGAATTTGTCGAGGAGGAGAATCATATTGATAATTATTTTTGAAATGATGCGAGTTTTGATTTCTGAAAATTTGTGGATGTTCATTTTTCAGCTTTTAATGGGATTTTCTCTTCTCGTTTCTAAAAAATAGAGTAGAAGTTATTAAAAATTATTGCAATATATTTGTAGTAAGGACAGATTTAGGATCTGTCCAAAATGGGACAGATTTACTCTATTTTTTAGAAACGAGGAGAGAAAATCCTATTAAAAGCTGAAAAATGAATGTACCACCTCCTCGAAGAACTTACAGACAGTATTTGTGGATGTTGATTACATGGCTCGAATGATGATCTGTGACCGTTCTTCTGTGTGTATTGGAAATTCTCTTCTTCTGCAATGATATTCATTGCCGTTTCCAAACAATCGAGATTTTTCAATCTGATGATAGTTTGCAAGTATCCATGTAAACCTCTTATGAATGTGCTTAGACAGGCTCCCTCGTATTGTTTCGAATAAACTGTTTTAGTGACCGCATCCATTTCGAATACACTTTGTGAATTTATTTTCTGAGCAAGAGTACTTCTCAGGACTTGTAACCTCTTACCAAAATCGAGCAGTGTCTCGCTTTTGAGAGGTCTGGCCAAAAATAAATCTTGCTCTAAACAATCGAAACTTCCATTGTCACCGAAACATTGTTTCAGTGCACCTTTTATCAGTTCCCAAGTATTTAATTCGACTCGACATCCTACTAATAGTTGTGCCCTGCCTATCAACTTGGTTTGAACAACTCTGTTCAAATAATTTCTCAAAGTAGTATCTAGCAATTGAGTTCTGTAGGTTTCAAATAGGAAGTCACAAGACGAAATAAATCTTGAAAGGGTTTTTGCATTCCCATCGTAAGTGGGAATCGTATCTACGAACATTTTCAGCATACTGAGGTTTTGACTCGAGTTTGTTTCGGTCATCAAATCTTCCTGAACAGTTAATGAATGATGGGGAACAGAAAGGATGCAGGGAATTTGATTCTTACCAAATTCCTCCTGTGGTTGGTTGTCGATTCTGCACTTTGGCTCTGCAATTCTTCAGCTGATGTTGACGGACCCTCAGGTTAACGCATAGCCTTCTCGGATGCCGTGGCCACTTGGAATTGTTCGATCTTTCGATTTATCGGTGCCGAAAAATTAATATCCACGTTTTTGTCAAAACCGGTCACAATACCGCGTGATTTTTGACAATAACTGCACCGAATCCTACCGACTTTGCCAATTAAGTTCCCGAAAGCTCGAAAGGGTTTTTTTTAAATTACAAATGATACAACTAGCAATAGCAGGAGCAAGATACAGAATGTTGAATTGTTTAAGTTTATGCGAATTTATAGACTGGGTCTCAGGCGATGGTTTCCCAGAACAGGAGTCCTCTTTCAAGCTGCTTCAGCTATTCAGGGTACATAACTCGCAGCTTCTTGATATATACAGGGCACGCCTCGATGGAAACATATTAGAAGTTTCTAACGGAAATTTTTGAAATTTCGGGTACGCTAATGGGATGCTAGGATATAGAATTCGAAAATATTTTCACCTGTGCACTGTTGCCAGATCTAGCTCTACTAAGAGCCCTTTGAAATTTCAAATGGAACAACCTGTAGCATATTTGCCGTAGCATATTATATAGCTCACTCTCAATGTTTTTGAAAATGAATTAATTTTTGATTCTAGACTGTAAAAACATCATTTTTTTCAAATTCTGGCCACTACTGACAGAAAGCTGCAATTTCCACAGCGGCTTATGAATTTTGATGCATATTGAATTAGTATTATACAGGGTGTGAAAAAAGGTTCGCCAAATTCCGGTAAAAGTAAACTGAAAAAAGTCTTCTTTTAATGGAACACCCTGTATTTTTCATCATCCACTAGTTGAAAACATCATTATTTCGCATAATATAATATAGCCCTATGTCTTCAATTGTTTTTCAATTATAGAATGTTTCAGGTAACAAAATATTTAAAGAAATATGTTCAAATATTCTTGTGGCGGGCCAAGACCCAAATCTGTCAGAGAAATAAAAAGCTTGAGTTTGAGGGTTCAGGATTGCAAATTCACATATATAATGACAAATTTTGAATTTATTCTCTAGTCAGTGAAGCAAAATAATATCAAGGACATGCAGAAAATTAATGCGAAACTATTAAATGAACAAAATCACTTCGAAAATTTACCAGAAAAATAAATTCACCCTCTGAGCAGTGTGATGCAAGTTAGATGAAAGTCAAAATAGAACTCATCTCAGTATTTCACTGTGGCGCACGAAGAAAATTCAGTGCCACAGTGACAAGCCAAATCGAGGATGATTCTCAATTTGCGGTTGGAGTTTTATAATATCCAACCAAAGGTTTTTGTGTTTTAAGGGTTTCTTCATGAACACGTTGTGAGAATTTGATATGCATGATTGATTGATTCGATCAACAAAGCAGGCCACCAAACATATGCAGGGCTATTGATTCAAAAAGAAAATATCTATTGGGGCTTTGAAAAACCTTCAAATGAAAAGATATTTTTGACCATACTGTATGAGTTTGGTGAAGCTCTTAATCCCACTCTAAAGATCATCATGAATCTCTGGTAGAGATCCGAAAGATTCAACTTCACAAATGTAATAAAATACATTGTGTTTCATTTTAGTGTCCACCTCTGGTTTGAATTTTCAAAATTTTATCAAGCCTGTATAATCAGATTGCATCAACCTCAAGATCTGAATGTGTAATGGCATCTTACTGCAAACATTCAGCAACTTCTGAAACGGACCACTTCAGGAACAGATGTTATGTTGCATAGTCAATCATTCCATGAATTTGCATATTTGTTGCATAATTCTTGTAGGAATATTAAATTTCCAATTTAACAGAAAATGTCACTCAATACAGTGTTGCTACAACTACTATCAAGTATTGATAAATGTAAGTTTCTACAGAGTAAGTTTCTTTTTCTTTCAAAACGCAGAGTCAACTCATTTACACATTTACACAGCAAAACCTATTCACTTGTTGTTCAATTCATCTCTTGAGAAAGGAATATTACCTGCCAGTTGGAAACACATATTCATGAAAGTGGTTCACGTGAGAATGTTAGCAATTATAGAGGTATTTGTAATCAATCAGAATTACCGAAAATGTTGGATTGTTTGATCACTAAAAAACTATCATAACTAACTAATAAACTATTATATCTAACCAACAACATGGTTTCTGTCGGGGTAGATCTGCAACAACAAACCTGTTACTATATCAAAATCATATCATCAATTCTTTAGAGAATAAGCTGCAAGTTGACTCCATTTACACAGACTTTTCTAAACTACAGTCTATTACTAGCAAAGCTCGCAGCTTTAGGTTTGGAGGCAAATATTTTAGATTGGATCAAAAGCTTTCTGATAATAGTATCTTATAATAGCTAATAAATAAATGAATAATTTACAGATAGTATGGTATAAAACTGTCTTCAAGTTGTTCTAGGACGTGGTATATTCATTTTCTCTAGATTTTTGGGATTTTCTCTCCTCGTTCAAAAAAATTGAATAGAATTTATAATAATTATTCCAATATATTTGTAGCAAGGACAGATCAATGATCTGCCCCAAAATGGCACACAAATGTCAATGACACCTCGTTTTTCAAAATATGTAGAAGACAAATATATTCAATAACTATTGTCAAAATTTCTACTTTGAGAGGGGAGAGTAAATCCCAAAAATCTTGCAAAAAATGATCATTGGTGGTATTCAAAAAAAAAAACAACAGAAAACACCTAGAAACAGCGGAAAAATCGAATTTGGTGATTTTGTATGGGTATTGCATTTTCAGTTGTATCGAAAAATATGAGATGAGGTAATATCTTTCATTTTTTTTATCTGTAGACTACACGAAAGGGAAACCTATAATTTTGGAGGAACATCGTGTTAGCCAGTGGTGGAATTTTGGGAGAGAAGGAAGGTGTTGGAATTTTTCTTGAAAGTTTGGAGGTTGTATGCATAAAGAAAGACTTCGCTAGGCAAAGAATTCCACAACTTCGCCGTTCTATTGATGAATGATGCTTGGTATAGCCATGTTCGACAGGTCTCGAGCCTGACAGTGTAGGGGTGAGAAGCCTGAGCTCGTCTGGTTTGACTACTAGGAATCGCACGTGGTGGCGTGGTGGCATAATAGATAATATTTCCGTTGAGCACCGACCGTGGAAGTATCTATAAAAAAGGCAGAGATCGCCGACCTTTCTACGATGATCTAGAGAGGTCAATTATTTGGTGAGTGTTGTATCATCGACTAGGCGAATAGCTCTCTTCTGAATTGAATCTAAGAGCCTTAGCGTATGTTTGGGGGCTGAGCTCCAAACATGTGAACAGTACTCCAGCAGTGGGACTCTGTAACTCGTTTCACAAAGCAGAAGCATAGCGAAAGCGAAGCAAAGCAAAAGCGTATGCTTTGTTTATCCGTACTCTGTATCGAGTTCGTTATGCTACGTTATACTTTCGTTATTGCTCTACGACTTTTTACGAAACCAAACGATTTGATGGAGTTAAATTTGGCAACACCGTAATTAATTGTCAAACATTGAGATTGAGAAGGTTATGTTTGGTTCTTGGGTTTGTTTTCATATTCTCATCAGAAATAATAAATAATGTTGCCAACTGATATTCTCGATGCTGTTGAACGTAGAGATCAATTACGTCTTTATCGAGAAGAAAGTAGATTTCTTCGCGATAGAAGTGACCCTTTTTCTTTGACGGATGATAGATTCATCGATTCATTCAGAGTCAACAAGCATATCACTAATTTTCTATTTGATGAACTAGTGCCATTAATGCACCCGTCATCAAGATCAACAAAAATTTTTTGTGAACTACGAATATTAGCAGCATTGCGGTTTTATGCAACTGGGAATTACCAAAGAGGTGTAAGCCAAGAATACTGCTTAGCAATGAGCCAACAAGTACTTAGTAGATGCATTTCTGAAGTATCACTTCTCATTCAAGATCATTTTCAAGATAAAATTTTTTGAGAAATGTGGCATGCCTGTAGTTATTGGTGCAATTGATTGTACTCATATTGCCATTATAGCTCCACCAGACGAAGAGCATAACTATGTTAACAGAAAAGGTTACCACTCAAAAAATGTCCAGTTGATATGTGATCAGGATTTATTGATTTCGAATGTCAATGCAAATTTTCCAGGAAGTTGTCATGATTCATTCATTTGGCGTCAATCCCTAATCAAACATCAGCTTCAAAATGATTATACAAATGGCCAAAGAAATACCTGGCTGTTGGGTGAATCTGGTTATCCTCAAGAACCATGGTTGATGACTTCTGTACAAGGTACCCTTCCACATACACCCCAAAAAATAATGATTCTCACATCCTTGGTAGGAATTGCATTGAAAGGGTGAATGGGGTTCTCAAAGAACGTTTCCGCTGCCTCTTAGGAGAACGTAAACTCCGGTATGGACCCCAAAAGGTGGGAATCATTGTTAATGCCTGCTGCATTTTACATAATATGTGTGTGAAGTGGAGGGTCCCAGTTGATGATCAGGATGACATTGAAGTCAACAATCCAGCAATTCAGCCACAACCAAACATTTTCAATGCAGCAATAGATGTTAGGAATACAATAATCACAAGATATTTTCAAAACTAACTACATTTCTTTCCATTGTAATGAGTAGGTATGATAATAATCAGGAAATACTTAATAATGTTGGATTCAAATAAAATCTAAATTCAACAATTATTTTTATTCTAAAATGAATACCTACACATAGAGAAATCATTTCATAGTTGGTAGTGTTGGTACTCATCTTTATTTTTTGGTTTATTAGCCATTGAGGTCTTTTCAAAAAGGCAGGGATTTCAAGAAAAATCCAATATATGAATTCAAAAACATTTTAATTCCTCAAAATAAAAGACTCCTCACATCAGCCAAAACTACAGAACTAACATATGAACTAGATAAAATGGCTTCTGATATCACAAAAAACAAGAGAATCTTATTGTAGAGCCCAATACTCATCAAAAACAAACAAAATCAACAGGTACCGAAATAGAAAAACAGGTACTATGATGACTACCTAAATCATAATAATATGCCAAATAAAACTAACATAACATACTAAATAAAATGAATCCTGATATCACAGAAACAACAAAAAATCCCATTCTAGAAACCAATAATACTCATCAAAAACAGGTAACAGACAGAGAAAAACAAGAAACACTCATGGTTTGTCCTCAGGGGTAGACAAAATATCTAGTAGTTCACTGTGAATATCACACATTCTCTCTTGGGTATTTCCCAGCTTCTGTATATTGGAATTGATTTCTCTCAATATACCCATAGTAACCTCATGCATCTTTTCTAAATTTGAGTTTCCTTGTCGGATTGTATTTGGAGTTTTTTTTATAAATTTTCTTTTCCTCCTGGGTGTTTCCACAGGTACTGGCCTATTGGAAGCCTCAGGTTTATCAGGGAGTATTATTTGATTCAGATTATTTTTTTTCTGATAAAGTGGTGGTGGTGATAATGTCACATTTTTACTGGAAGAAGGCTGAACTTGAAACTGATAACTGTGCTCCATGCCTATCTGGTTATCTGGTAGCTAAAAATAGGGGAGAAAATAATTCAGATTATTCATGACTTATCCAGAGATCCACAGGATACCCCAGATGTATACAAACTAGATGTAGATTTTGACTCACAATGCTTGTTGTGGGAGATCCAAGCTCCAGAGTTCCATCCCCTCTTATTGAACACCATCCCATCACCTCAATCAATCTCTTCTCAGTTTCCGTGAGTTGGGGTCCAACTGGACCTCCTCCCCCTGTTTTCGTTAGTTCCACTTTTATACCAGCAGCTTTGGTCCTTACTTTTCCCTTCCAATCAGCTACTGCCTATAATATCATGAACATTATATATCAGGATCAAGTCAAGAAAATCGCATCTAATATCAATAAGACTCACTTTTTGCCATTTTTCAGTGGTTTTTTCAACATAGCCCATGCTATTTAGTGATATGGTGAGCTCTTTCCACAATTCATCATATTTGTTTTTGCCAAACGGACCTTCAATTTTCTTACTAAGGACAACAGAATTTTTTTCTGCAAAATCTAAGAATCTTTCCCATTGGCTGTAATGTGTTTTTGCTCGTTTATTCATAGTTATTAGTATTATTACCTTTGTTATTACTTCCTTTTATTATTTCATTAAAGAAAACCATAACCTCACATAGCAAGAATAGTTCGCCCGAATCGTGGCGCTTTTGCTTTGCATCCGAATACACAATCGGTGTTGCCGACGTCACCCGAATACCAAAACGGAAGAAGCAATCAAATACGCATGCTTTTGCTTTCGCTTTGAGTTACAGAGTGCCACTGCAGGACAGGTCGAATTTGTGCTTTGTAGATCATAAGCAGTTGGTGGGATGTGAAGTATCTCTTCGCACGTAATAGAAAACCAAGTTTTTGTGTAGCAGTTTTCGCAATGGACCTCACATGATCGTCCCACTGTTGGTGGTGACACCCAGCATGGATATTGACGACTTCGTAGGAACAGTGGTACCCGACATCATCAAATTGGGCGTGTGATCTGCCTTCTTGGTGAACATACAAGCTTGAGTTTTAGTTGCATTGAACTGTACTAGATTTTCAGATCCGCATTTCAGAACTCTTGTCAGATCCTCTGGCCTCGATGGATGATATAGGGGCTTTAGAGGAAAAGGCGGAATGAAGTGTACTATCATCCGCAAAGCTATGAACTGGGCTGGAGGTAACATTCGACAAATTATTGATGTGGAGCAAGAACAAAGTTGGTGTCAAGACAGTGCCATGTGGAACACCAGCATTGATCGTCATTGTATCAGATGAGACCCCGTCTACCTACACGTAGGGGATGTATCTGCAAGGGAACTCGATAGTAAAAGACAAAGGTGGGGCGGCAAACCATATGACGGAAGTTTCGCTAGGAGGCCTTGGTGCCAAACTCGGTCAAATGCTTTGGAGATATACAAGGCTACAGCCAGAGACTCCCAATGTTTCTCGATTGACACCTGTCACTAATGTGTCACATAGGCTAGCAGGTCTCCTATTGACCTCTGGATGAGCTCGATGTTGATTGCTTTCTCCATTACTTTAGAGATCACAGATAGTAGTGCAATCGGTCGAAAGGTTGAACAACCTGCAAAGAACCGGTGTTAGTTCTGGGGCACATTTCTTGAGAACACTAGGCGGTAGTCTGTCACGCCCCATAGCCTTCTTGACGTTGAGGCTAAGCAGAATGTGTCTGATTGTGCGTTGCCGGAAGACAATTTCTGGCATACGGTTATCGATGGTAACGATTTCGGGAAGTTCCTGGCCTCGTGGATCCAAGGTAGAATTGTCTGCAAACATTTTGGTGAAGGTGTTGGCTTTTTCTTGGGGTGTTGTAGCCAATTTATTATCATCCTTTGTGAGGGAAGGAAATGAGCTAGGAGTGAAATTTCTCCCGATTGCCTTGGCAAAGGTCCAAAATGAACGGGAACCATTGTTTTCAAAAGAGTCAAGATATTCAAGAAACAGTTGGAAATAAGTATAAGGAAGCCTGATGGAATTCGTCATGAAATTTTCTCAGGAATCAGAAAATGGAATTTTATGGAATTTTTTCAGCAAGCTGCTCACGAAACACGGTTACAAAGTGGAAGTTTGTCTGATCGAGGAAACCGATCAGTTCATGAACTGCGTCGTTCACGAGCCCGATATCGACTCAGAATCTGACAACTCTGCGCCATCTGATGACTCTGTATCGTGCAGCTTGATCGCCGATTCGTTATCCCCTTCCGAGTGGAACGAGGATGTTTCCGACTGGGACTCAACAGACTGAGAAATGTAGATGGAATCTCGAAATTTTGAAGAGTGAATCTGAGATATTAGTTTGATTGCTACTGACATTACCGACTTTGATTAAATACGAATTTGGTCTGAAATCTGACTCATTTATTCTCCTACTTTTTTCGCAGGGTTAGTTGAAAGAACCGGAATGGTTTATTACACTGTTCGAAAGTAATTTTGGTAAAAAGATTACTGTAGCTGTTTCTTATACAAGGTGTCCCATGACTACGTGCTACGTGAAAATCTACCGGGATATTTCCTTGTGCCACCCCTAAGGGAATTAACGTTTTTGGCTGTAAGTTTTGAACCACTTCTTTGTATATCCTAATGATTTCTCTGTTTCGAGATTCTGTTTCAAAAAAGCACCATTATTTGAGATCAAAACCAAGTTTCTGTTCTTAGCAGAATGACAGGAACGGACTGGCCCGTGACACATAGTTTGTCTAAACTTTGACAATTGTCTTTTTTTTTATCTGTTGACAACACGAAAGTAAAGCCTAAAATGTTCGAGGAACATCGTGTTAGCCAGCGGAGGGAGAGAAGGAAGGTGTTGGAATTTTTCTATATCACTTCTGGATACAGTTACTCTTTCCTAATTTCGATAAAATTAACGGTTTTTTTTTTCGTTTTGTTGGTTTTGGTGTTGAATAATGTCTCTTCATTTGATGAATCAATATTCCAAAAATCATTGAGATATTCAAAGTGGTTCAAAACTTACACCCGAATACGTTAATTCTAAGACAAATATATTATATTTATATTCTCTACTAGATGCACCCTTGCCCTATCGCGAAAAAAAGAGCTATCGATTCGCCTGGATGTGCATCAAGAACATTTTGGCAACATTCACTGCTGGTTGCCTCTCTCTCGTTTGTTGTTTTCATTGGTTGGATTCTTCCGCCTTTCTCTAGGCGCGAACTAGGGTATTTTTCAAATTTGTTCAACATTATACAATAACTCACCTATGATATTCTGATATTTTCTGATATTTTCCTATTAGTATAGCCATAGACTAAACAGGACAATAACATCTCAAACAAATACTGTCTGTAAGTTCTTCGAGGAGGTAGTACATTCATTTTTCAGCTTTTAATGGGATTTTCTCTCCTCGTTTTCTAAAAAATAGAGTAGAAGTTATTGAAAATTATTGCAATATATTTGTAGTAAGGACAGATTTGGGATCTGTCCGAAAATGTCACTGCGCTTGAAATTAAACCTTTAGATACCTAAAAGAGAAATTCTCTATTGGTCAGTGACACCTTGTTTATGAAAAAATTTGGAAATACAAATATATTTAATAAGAATAAAACCTCTACTCATCTTGGTGGACGTTTCGTGTTGAGAACGGGAGCAGATTCGTTGTTTGTATTTCAATATGAACGTAGGAAAATATAAATGGTTAATGAATGAAAAACACAGTTCACTATTTCTTACATTTTCAAACATATTACTTTTGTCGAAGCTAGCAGAACAACTTTCGATATTTTCAATAGGCAATAGGGTGATAAATCAGCCTTGAATCATGGTCGTGAAAAAATTGAAAATATGAAGTGGTTCTGCTTAGCTTAATGGAGATAAACATATTTTAGAGATGGAAAGGATCTGCTGTAATGTTATATTTGAATAAAAATCATCTCTCAATAACAAAACATGAATGGTTTGTCTACTAAAAAAAAACTACTAATTATGGCAATTTGAGAAATAAAAAAAAATTTCAATTATGAACAGGCTCTAAAGCTTTGTTTTCATAAGCATTTCGTTCTTTTGCTTCTAAAAAGAATATAAATATACAGGGTGTTTCAAAACAAGATGGCCCTGTTGCTAGGACAGGCAGAACACTGTGAAATAAGTTGGGGTTTGCTTAGTAAAAAAAAATCGTTATGGCATCCTTATTCAAAATACATATTGAGTCAGAGCAGGTGATGTGACGAAAAAGGACAAAGGTGTTTCGAAAAATGTAGTCAACAATCAAATTCAGTTATCAGATTATGTGAATATTGTGGAGAATGGAGGAAGCATATATTTCAAAAGATGTATATGTTCACTCCCAATTTACACACTATTCATACTGAATTGAGGAATAAAGTCGCCTTGTCATCTGCTTATGATAAGCGATACATAATTCCTGTGTAAAAACTTCGGCCTGGGGTCATTTTCTGATCACACCTGGTGCCATTACAGGGACTCTAGATGAATTGTTGGAAATTGCTCGAAATTTAATTCATGAGGAATCAGACTAAGACTTGTAATGTAATGTAATTAGTGTATATTTATTGCAATTGAAATTCATTCAAATTGTATATGATTTGGTAAATAAATTATTATTATTATCAATATTAGCATATAGTTATGTATATAGCGATAAGTAACAAAGATAGATCAACATCTATCATTTGTTTGTGAAACTGAAAAATGCATGAAACAGCTGTAAACGGATGGTGACTTTTTTGAACTCAATTCAAAATCAATCCGCCTTATTGGGTATGTATATATTTATCATGTATAGTAGTATATAGTTGATTTATTGTGTTATGAATCATTCAATGTTCTATGAAATGTTTGGGATTAATGAAATAAAAATCATGATCGACTACATTTGTTTTCATTTGTCACATAATAAAAAATACAATTGAAATTATCCACATTGCTGTAGACCCCATCTAAAATATGAGATTTGGATTGTGCTTGAGGAGGTCCATCTACATGACTTCTCCAGTCGGGACGATTCTAGTGGACGAATCAGGGTAGTTGGATTCGAAGTTTGAAATCCTCTCTGTATAAAAATGGTATATATGTAATGAAACACCTTGTTGTTTCAAACAGATTTATATTAGAAAAACTTATAAAACCTTGCATTCAAAAATAAATCAATGATCTGACCGATCTGCCAGAAAGCAGTCATCCCCCGATCCCTGCCTTTTTGATCATAAACATCATCATTATCCCTTGAAATGCTCACACGGTCAACATGACAGGAAAATTCGCTCTCGAATTTCAACTCCATAATCCTATAACTGTGGAAAGAGAAATCAAATATCAGGAATGCAGTCAATAATAAGATTTCACTACTTTTCAATCACCGTGCAAAACGTCTCTCTTTTTAGACTAATTTCTCTGCGAAGCGTGCCGCTTCCAACAGTCAACGTATTGTGCAAAGAGTATCGCTTTCGATAATCATTACCCAACATCTTTTGATTTTTCTGCGAAGTGTCCCGCTTCCAACAGTTCAATATGATGAGCAAAGCGTCCCGCTTTCAACAATCAACTACAACCACTTTTTTGTGAAGGGTCCCGCTTTCAACAGTTCGAAATATTGTGCAAAGCGTCCCGCTTTCAACACTCAAAAACCGATATTTTTTAATCTTTCTGCGAAGCGTCCCGCTTCCAACAGTTCAACATATTGTGCAAAGCGTCCCACTTTCAACACACCAATACTATTCCAAGTGCCCTGCTTTGAACAATCATATCAAATTCATACAACTTGAGATTCTTCAAGCGAGTACAATTTTCAAGTCAATCATTTTCACAAGCATACTCATGCATTCTTACATCCTACTAAATGCTCACCCTGGCCATTTTCTAATAGGGAACATTGATTACCTACCTTACTGATTAGGCCTCTGAAAATCCTCCTGGCCAAATTCGAAATATATCTTTCGCGACGACACTTCTTCTGTCTGTAAGTTCTTCGAGGAGGCGGTACATTCATTTTTCAGCTTTTGATGGGATTTTCTCTCCTCGTTTCTAAAAATAGAGTAGAAGTTATTAAAAATTATTGCAATATATTTGTAGTAAGGACAGATTTAGGATCTGTCTCAAAATGTCACTGCGCTTGAAATTAAACCTTTAGATACCTAAAACAGAAATTCTCTATTGGTCAGTGACACCTTGTTTTTGAAAAAATTTGGAAATACATATACATTTGGAAATACATAAATATATTTAATAATAATAAAACCTCTACTTATCTTGGTGGTCGTTTCGGGAACGAATCTGCTCCCGTTCTCAGATTCGGTGGACGTTTCGGGAACGAATCTGAGAACGGGAGCAGATTCGTTCCCGAAACGACCACAAGATAAGTAGAGGTTTTATTATTATTAAATATATTTGTATTTCCAAATTTTTTCAAAAACAAGGTGTCACTGACCAATAGAGAATTTCTCTTTTAGGTATTTAAAGGTTTAATTTCAAGCGCAGTGACATTTTGGGACAGATCCTAAATCTGTCCTTACTACAAATATATTGCAATAATTTTTAATAACTTCTACTCTATTTTTTAGAAACGAGGAGAGAAAATCCCATCAAAAGCTGAAAAATGGACACTTCTTCTATTCGTGACGAGGTTTTTAAGTTCATACCTCTTATGGGAAGAATTTGTGTAACTTCGATCTGTCAGATCTGAGTTTCGCTAGATGGCTATTTCTTGAAGGATGGAACACAAGTCTCCGACATGTAAAGTTTTATTGGATCTCCTGGTTCTATTGAATAGATCCTTCGAATATTCAGCATGTTCTCTCATACGCTGGTATGCCAGAAAATATATATATATATATATATATATATATATATGAAATATATATCTAGCCGATATCCTTTTGGTCCAAAGGCACAATACATTGTAAGATTATGACTTTGACCACGATTTACTTTTCTGAATAAAATATCATTCTGACAAAAGTAGTCTGTGGTTAATTTGCGTTTGGTTAGTTTTTGTTTGATATCTCTAGTTTCTGGATCATTGTTTGAGCTATTTTCAACCAATTATCGGTTGTGTAAGGGCCTTAATTGCCTTAAGGGCTTACAAGGGCGCTATCAGGATCAAAACTATCTTTCCTAAGGAAAACGGGTCTCGAGCGCCAGTTTTTTATAAAAGTGGTATACTCCACTTGCTCCAGAAAAAGATATTCAGGAGGCACAAGTAGCAACAGTGGAGCGACGGTTTCCTAGGGGTCGGTTCTTTTGACTCAGGTTAAGTTTAACAAGGGTAGGTAGGCTTTAATTACCTAACCTTGTCATTGACTGGAATACCGGTTGCTATATTGATCAAAGAAAATTTTATTTCCGTCTCAACTGTCAGATTTTGACAGCTTGGAACCCTGGTGTCAGAAGGACAGAAATTTGACAGGCGGATTGATGCAAAAAAAAAGAAAGTCGAATAAATCAATTCCTGAAAACCAAAAATAAAATAACTTCGAATTTTGACAGGTTTATTCTCCAGTCAACATATTCAAGTACACTGAAAATTAGGCAGGAAAATCAGGCATCTGAAGTTTATCACAAAATTACCAAAATTGAAAATAACAGAAAAAAAAAACTTCCAAAGAACGTTTTTCGCTATAAAACGCAAAAGTTAATAAATACCGGATTACTCCGGGTGAAAGATTACAGGCTTATACCTGGGAGAAACACAACTTTATGCGACACTAGCGGTGTGAATGTGAACTACCCGAAACGCGTATTCTGGCATTGTTTACTTTTTGTTGTGCTTGGCTTCCATTAGATATTAGTGGTTAATTTAAGAGTTTTTATTGTGTATTGTTACTGTGACCGCGAATTTTGGATATCAAAATGCCGAATGAGAAGAGGAAGAATAACACTAACTGTTGTGTTTATGGGTGCACTTCTAGGAAGTCTAAAAATCCAGATTGCACTTCCATTATTTCCCCCCTAAAAAGAAACATATAGTTTACATAACTAATAAAAGAGGAGTCCTCGAAGAAGTTGATCGCCGTAAGGCCTGGGAAAATGTATTGTTGATGGGTAAACCAGTTACCAAACATATGCGGGTATGCTCCAGACATTTCAGACCTCAAGATTACACCATGAAAACAGGTAAGATGAGGGTTAGCTTTCTGACAGTTGATTCTAGATTTCAACTTGAGATTCTTACAGGGCTTCTTACAAACAAAGTTTCTCCAAGGCTAAGCAGAAAGGCTGTACCATCACAGAATTTACCCAGCAAATCATGCGAACTGAAAACAATCATGTGTCCAAGAAATGATAGGTTGGTCAGAAGGCAGCAGTTCAGAGAGCATCAAACTGCTTCAGCTTCCAGAACATCTCAGTCTGTTACTGTTGACATGGTTCAAGAATTCCAAATTAATGGATTGGAACAAGATGCTGTTGATGGGTTATTGCAACTGTATGAAGCTAGGGATCAGCCTCGGGATCAGCCATCTACAAAATGTGACAAGACTTTTCAGGTATCAAGTGGTGATTTCAAAACTGAGTTTTGGCAAACTATTAAATCTGATTCAATGTTGAATTCAATCAGTGGTGTACCAAATTTTGTGCTGCTGAAAGTGATTTGTCGGTTAGTTGATCAGTATTACCCACGAAAAAGGCATACCATCCTATCCACCACAGACAGTGTACTGTTAGTTTTTATGAAATTGAAACTAGGCACAAAATTTAAGATAATTTCATTTTTCTTTCATATATCCACTTCTCTATGTTCCAAGATATTTAGCGAATTTATTCAAATTCTGTCAAAAGTTTTCAAATCATTCATTGTTTGGCCTTCTATAGAGGAATGCAGACATAATATCCCAACTTCTTTCACAAATTTTCAAGATGTGAGAGTGATTCTTGATTGTACAGAAATTCTCATAAATCAACCGAAATGTCTATGTTGTAGAGTAAAAACATACTCTTATTATAAAAAGCGAAATACAATCAAAGTAATGACAGGTGTAAGTCCTGGTGGACTATTGACTTTTGTCAGCAGAGCTCATGGTGGTCGCATATCAGATAAAACAATTTTTGAAGATAGTGGGATCTTAAATATGTTAGAACCACATATTGATGCTATCATGGTTGATAAAGGGTTTCTTGTGGAGGAAAAGTGCAATCAACATTACATCAAAATGATAAGGCCCTCATTTTTGAGAAAGAAAAAACAATTTTCTGAACAGGAATCTATACAGAATAGAGAAATAGCTAGAGCTAGAGTTCATGTTGAAAGGGTCAATCAGAGATTACGTCTTTTCAATATTCTGAATATACAAATGTCATGGTCTTTAGTTCGACATATTGATAGCATCATTATGGTTTGTAGTGGTATGGTAAATTTACAAAACCCTCTATTCTCTGAAGACAAATTTATTTAAGAATCTTTGCAAATTTTGATTGATGTTTGGTACATAAGTGAGCCAGTAGTTATTTTTTTGAATCATTCATATCATGTTCTTTGTACAAAACAATTATGTCCCTTTTTCCAAAATCAATAATAAAGTGTATTTTATTGTCAAAATGGTACACTCATGTTATTATCATAATGAAAGGCTTCGATTTTTTTTTTGTTTGCATCACTATCATTTTCGTAGATATAATTCAATAGTGTCATACAAGAATATTTTTTTTGTTCAAAATATATAGAAGTTTTTCAGAAGAGCAATGTATTGGTATGTAGCCGAACTTTAAATATCTGTATTCCCCTGTAATAAAAGTTGTCAATGGATTTTTTTTTCATTTCCATTGAAATATCCCAGCCATATTTCAGTTATTTTATGTTCCAAGATAGAATCGAATGGTTCATTGGAGAAAAATGAATTTGAAATCTTTTTCCAATGTACATATTTTTTGTTATAATCTCAAAGTTGACCATGAACTGAATTTTTTGTTCACTTCACATTTACAAATATGGAAATGATTTATATCTTTTTGCGAAAATGTAGGCGTTGGAATATATATGAAAAAAAAAACAATATTATATTTCTAATACGATTTTTAATTGCATAAATATATTGTATTATGAAATATTTATAACAGTATAATTATTAAATAGATCACAAGTCAAACTTTGGTATGTGGTTATATGACAATGATGACTAATGAAAATGAGAATATGATGGCGAAATAAGAAGTAAAAAAAGAAACATTTATGTACATTTTTTAAGACTGGACCATATCAAACAAATATTAATTCACCAATCTATTCTTACCAAAATGTTGCATTAAATTATATACTGATAAATACTTATAATTTTAATATTAGGTTTCACAAACAAAATGCAACATTTTGGAGAAATATTTCTCAGATATGGATGATATCAACTGTTTTGCAAATTGCTCATCAAATGGAACTTCCAATTTGAGATAAGTCTTCGAAAAGCTGCAATAAATAATAAGATCACATATCTTCAAATTCATGAGTGATAACCCAAGCTGGATCTGTCCATAATAGGAGTGTTTTTTACTGAGTTCAAACCCAGCAGAAGTAATCTTCAGATAACTGCATGCTGTTGTAAAAGAATTTGTATCTTTTGTTTTTCCTGTAATTATAATTATTTATGAATATTACTGAATCGAATATGTATTTTTACCAATGAAAGGGCATTTAATTTCTACAAGCTTGACAGGAATTTCTCCATCTGTGACTAGAGCATCTGGAGAAAACCCAAGCCAAGGAAAATTCTTGTGAATGATAATTCCCAAATCTTCAATAACTTTCAGGTCTGTGCATTGCTTATATGCTTGAAGTGCATTTTTTCTTCATTTTTTCCATGCTCCACATATTCATTGGTGAATTTCTTCGAAAAAAAACAGTGTTTGGTTTTTCTTTGCCAGCACGCATCACTATTACTCATACTATATGTGAAAATTGAGTAGCAATTGCTTCCTAAAAAATAAACAGTGTTTAAAAACATACCTGTTCACAATATTTCAAATGTTACAGAAATTATTTTGAGATTACTAACATGAGTAAGTTACAATTTAAATTGAAGCAAAAATTACACAATCAGTGCAAAATGTGAAAAAAAAGAAGTATACCTGTAATTCTGAATTTTCGAATTCTAAACCATTCCTCAGAATTCTGGGATACCAACAAACTTTGCAAAGTGTTACACTGTTCAATAGCTTTCCACTTATTTGTGCAACATTCTTTCAGGTCAAAGTTTTCCAAACACCCATCTTTCGCAAGATTATTCAAAAAATCAGAGGAACTGCAGTGCACATATATATTGTTGATGTATGTAGGTATACTATTTTTGTTCGAGTTGACTGGAAGAACTTCATCCAATTGTTTCCTTTTTCGTGAACTGAAACAAATAGGTTACACCGAGGTCATACATAGCCATTAGCACAATTGTGATTAAATAATGGCTTACCAGTGTTTACTAATATTGCTGTCAGGTACTGCTTTCATCACAACTTCCAAGCAATTCCTCATTTCATCTTCTGACAGATCACGAACAACTCTTAGCCTACTCCTAGTTCCAACCAAACATGGATATTCACTGATTGGAACAGGTTTGTACATTTCCTTTGCCTCAGATTTGGCACTTCTCCAATAACACTCAACATCAGTAGATGATAACATCTCGAGATTGCTGATGTCCATCCTGAAACGAAAAAAAAATGGCCAGAAACACAACTAAACAATAAATTTTGACTTCGGTGTCAGTTAAATTGCTAGGGCATGATAGGGCCTCTTCAGTTTTGTAGTGAATACAACCTAGTACAGTTGAGTAGTAATGCAGAAATATGTTTGCATGTTCCAGACAATCCAGCTTTACATGTGCATTTCATCTCCTCAATCTTTACATCATCAGCAATCGAAAATGTTCCCTCTATTTGATGAGGTTGTCCTTGAAGTGCAGATGTCTGAAGGCAAAGACCTGTGATGTTAATGCTGTGCCTTGTACTGGACTTCTTTCCACATAAAATCACATGATTTGAATGCAACAGTTGCTCGCCCTCCACGATACAACGACTATCAGGTGTTGCATCCAAATACTTGAAAATTTCCGATAACTTCAAGAACATACTGGAGAAATTCTTGAAAAAAAATAAAGAAGTAAAGGCTGGTTCATGCAACGTTCATTATAATTACATTTTAATTATATTATAATTATATTATCACTAAGAAAAACTCCCCGTTCATGCAACACATTAACAGCGCATTAGTGCATGCTTATTGAGACTCTTCAGATTTTTACCATGTGTTATATTTGAAATTCAACGAATTGTGGAATGCATCTGTATGTGTTTAATAATTAATTTTTGTCTTCACAGCGTATTGGACTTTTGTTATCTTCATTGATTATGTCTTTGCTTGTATTGGTTCGAAAGAAAAGGTCACGAAACCGCAGATTTGGTGGGAGGAGAAGTGACAGGAATTCGATTTCATGCTCTATGTCTAGCAAATGACATCCTGGCGCATGCGAATTAGCTGTTTTCATTACGAATATAATGTAATTATAATGCATAGTTGAAAGTTGGCCAACTTCTTAGTGGACTAATGTAATGAAAATGCACTAATGCATTGCATGAACTCGCCGCATCAGTATTAGTGATTCAACTTTTCTTAATCATAATATAATTAAAATGTAATTATAATGAACGTTGCATGAACCAGCCTTTAGAGTGAATAGACCTAACCTCAATTTCAGAATATCGTAATGAATAAACTCCAAACATTATTTCATACCAAGGTGGATATAGGATGGTGAAATAACTCTTCAATTGTTTCTTTTCAAAACATGTAGACCTGTCAAACGACCTCACTAAGGCCGCACTACTTGAGTATAGATGGCGATACGATCGTCGATCCGGTGAAGTCAAATCCGCTTTTACTGATAATGACGGATACCTGACAGTGATGGATAGCTAACAGTTCAGTATTTACATTTATGTTGAATTTCAAATCCACATCGTGTTTCCAGCATTTCCAAGATAACCTTCGAGATCGGCATAGGTGACGCCACCTAGTTTCGATCTTGGGAAGCCTTAGTAAGGTATTGAAATCCGACAAAATCAAGTAGGCGAAGGTCTACAACTTTTTCTAGTGGCTGGGTATAGGGAGTTGAGACACCAGTCTTTATTTACATCATGTTTCTAACCAACACAGCTGTTTAAGCAAGGTTGCCGGCTTCTCGCTGAAGTACCTGAGGCTGTTGAAAAAGCCTGCGTACACACATAGACAAGTAGGCAGACAAGTAGGCTTATCCGGAAACCACAGACAACAATTGTTGATTTCTTTATGCCGGAAACCTACTCACTTATTCTTGTTCAACGTTTACAAACGTACGTTCTACGTTAGAGTCAAGGTGGAATAGAAACAGAATATTATGATTTTTCTCCTGTGGTTCTATAAATTCGACAGATGTGTGATGTGTGGTGCTCATAACCATGATGTAAGGAATAGCGACAGCTGCTTTCTGCCACAGAGTAGACAACATACAGAGGTGCAGGCACAGAGTAGACAACAGGGTCTCATGATACTACCGTTGATTGATATATTGTGGTATATCAATCAACGGTTATAGTATCATGCTGAGAATGGTACTAATATTTTGATTCAAGATTCAAGTTCCTTATATTTATTTAGGCTGCAAAGAGAAATCAAATGGAAAGCAATAACCGTCAACAATTATCCAATGGAAGTACTATTGAAGATATAGGATTGGTTTATAGGTATTGTTTTCATAGTTGAGACTAACCTCTGAATAACAAAGCAATAATAGGTAGGTCATTGTTCCAAAGGAATGTTCCCAAACCATGAGATACCTAACTACAAATAAATACAAAATGTAGAATCCGCTAATCTCCTCTAGTTACAGTACAATTGCTGTAAATTTTTAAAGAAATGCCTGAAATTGTGGAATTATCTCCTGCATTGACTGCAATTCCTGGGATATTACTGAGAGAATTCACAATATTGATGGCTTCATCATTTCCATTCAATTCTACCTGATGTAGGATAGAATCAGATGACCCTGCTCTACTGACAGTTTCTGCCTGTTAGGTATCAATAGAAGGTTCAACTCTTCTAGATAATTCTGATGGCCTCTGTGCAGTACTAGTGGATGGTCCTGCTTCATTCAAAGTGTGAAAATTAGATGTGAGCATATTTGCCACCTAAATTTTTCTTTTTGTGGATGCTTCTACATAATCCTCTTCTACAGTTGAGCTTTTCCAACCACCATGATTCTTGAGAGTCATCAAATCACCACCAACATTTGCCAAATGTGATGCTGAAGACCTTCGAAAACAATGTCCAGAAAACTGTTTGAGATTTGGTAGCTTCAGGTACTTGGCAATAACTCTTCTTGGAATTGCACCTGTTTCATTTATACCAATTGGTTGAACTGTACAACGTCCACTCCGATAGTGAATGAAAAATTGTTTGTGGTTCGCATGAGCTGGTCTTAAGCTACCATACTCTCTAATCAAACTGATCCAAGGTCTATTTGTTATAGCAAATATTCTTGGATGGTTTGTTTTAGTTTTCGATATTGTAACAAAAATTGAGTCATTTTTGAAATCAATATCATCAGTTCGCATGTTCACCAGTTCATCACGCCTACATGCTCCAGAATAACCCATTATCAATACAACCTGAAAATTATTGACCTCTTGTAATGATTGAATACTCTAATTATTTATGACTTACTTTTATCCCAAGGTAGTCTATGTTGGGTGCTGCATCTAGGAATACCTCGATTTCATGATATTCTAATATTTTGGATTTTTTCAGTTCATACCCTGTAGAACATCTTTTCAGAAAAGCATGTAAATTCATGAATTTCGAAATGTCAATATTTTGTGGAATATTCAGCATTGATCTCAACATGGAGTATGTTTTCCATAATGTTGAACTCTTCGTTTTATACTTTTTACTCAATATTTCGAAAAAGGCCATCATGACATTTTTAGTAACCATATGTACTTTCTTTTTAGTGCACCAAGACATGAATTTCGTATATTCCATTTCATAAAGGTTTTTGGATTTGACAGGTAATAAATTATTTGCTGCATGAGATGCCAATTCCCGCAATTCAGGCGGTGTCCCTTAAAATTCATCTGATGACATTCCAATTTACTGATGGGAAATACACTGATAGTTTTTTTTCTTACGAATATTGCGGAGCAGCTTTTGAATTTAGGAAAATTTCCACTATATTATGTCAAATTTTAGTCAACTGTCAGAAACGAATCATTTTTGCCAATCTAATTATTTTGCTGAAATTTCCCTGCGTAGTAATCGATTTCTGTCACGAAAATATGTATTCGATATAAAAAAAAAACATATATTACAGCCGAAACAGAGAAAATAGTATGAAACATTCGTCACAGAAGGCCATTCGAGCATTCGAGCACTCAATCTAGATTCCAATTCCATTGACACATCATTTTGAAGGAAAAGAATGAAGTATTCATTATGATGGAATACAGGGTGTTCTATTGAAAAACAATAGAAGATCGTGTCATATCTCCAAAACTATACCCCGAAATGAAATTTTGAGTAAGCTACTGGATTCTGCGCAGAATTCTCTAGCTCGACAGTATTTCTAATGACTTCACTTTGTAGATATAGTAGAGGGTCCAGAAATTGATAATTTTCGAAATCGCCCTGTATATTTTGAACGGAAACAGTTATGCAAAATCTGATTGAATCATCTTGAATTTCAATGAACGATAGGACAGGAACGTGAAAACCGTAACATTCCATTTTCAATAACAATTTCGCAATAAATTCGTTTTTCTTCTTCAGACAGGTGATCGATTTTATGATATCGGCCATCAATCAACTATATAGATCAATATTTTGTCTGATTATAGAAATTGAACCACATCTAACCTAACGAACATTATCAAGGATGATTGACGCAAGATGTATAACAATTGTAACATGACACAAACATGAAATGAGATTCCCTCACTTCATTTATTTTTTCTATTTTGCATGAAATGGTCTTGTGCTCTCCTACTCTTTCAACAAATTGAATTTTTTTGACTGCAGAAACTTTTCGTGAAGATGGGCTAGGGAGTGATTCTTTTTCCATTTGTTCTTAAAGGCGTGGATGAGAGGCGATTCTGTTGGTTCCTTGAGGACGATGCTGGACATGCATCCAACACTTACGAAACGACAAACAGATGATGTTTACTCAGATTCTTTCTGGAGATTTACATGAAAAAACTAACCTGATGGTGAGTAATATTTATTGAGAATTCTTCCTTTCACAATAGTTTTTGTCTAGGAAAACTAGTTCAGTCAGGAGAGCATGAATACTTCCTCCATACTCAAGTCTTTCCCATTCAGATATAATTGCTCAAACCATCCCAACCCTTTTATTTTGATAGAAAACTTATAGAGACTGGAAAATCTTATTTTATTTCAGTTTTTGTTCATGAGGAATATTTCTACCAAGACAACATGAAAACTAGCTTTTCTTGAATTTCCAAGTATCTCCTATGCCTGAATATCTTGGCACTCTTACCAACCCTCATATTCCAATGTATGACCGGTGTAGAGCATGAAAGCTTGGCGTTTCTTCAATTTCCAAGTCTTTTCCATACCTATGAATGTCCTCACACCGTTGCCAACTCTTTTACTTCAATTGATGACTAATTTGGAGCATGGAAGTATTTTTTTTTGTCTAGGAAAATTGGTACATCAATGACAGTTTTCTACAGTTTCCCATGTCATGATGGTGAGTAATATTTATTGAGAACTAATTGGAAAATTAGTTCAGTCAGGCGTCATGTGAACTTCCTGAATACTCAAATCTTTCATATTCCTATGAAGTTGCTTTCCAATAGAGACTGGAAAATCTTTATTAATCTAGTTTTGGTCAATGAGAGATAGTTCTGCCAAGACAACATGAAAACTAGCTTTTCTTGAATTTCCAAGTAACATTTTTTTTTCTATTTATTTTTGTGTAGGAAAAATATTTCAGCCAGGACAGCACAATTTCCAAGTCTTTTCCATACCTATGATAGTCGTCACAAGACATTCAAAATATACCGCAATCATATCAACAGCTTCATCATTTGTAAAAGGCATTTCAATGGTTTTAAGGCCTCACTTGTGTGTGCAACAAACACAAATTACACTGTATCTATAAGTATAACTTCAATATTTGTTGACAAGTTGATTTTAGGCATTTGTTTTTTCTCCAGGGCCTACTCTTCATGTTCTGCCTACCTTGCACTTGCATCTTATATGCATTGATCATTATTCCCCTACACGTATATTTTAAATTTTCAAACAATTATAAAATAATGAATTTCCATCACTGATTCTCAAATAAGACAAATAAATAAGAATAAATACATGTGTGATAGCGTCATTTTGAAATTTTATGATAACTACATTTTCTTTCTTCGATATTTTAGGTCAGGAACTAGATATCGAGATACGGTTTTCACTAGCCTATTTAGGTATCATTTCACATTCACATTTTTTGAAATCCGTTCAGTCGTTTAGGAGTTACAGCTGTTTATTTAAAAAAACATTACAAAAAGTTAACTTTGAAGAGCATATACTTTTTCGGTACATTCACAATGTAGATTTCAGTGAAAAATCACTTCAAAAGTTTGAGATGACGGTTACGCCCTCTGGCGGCCATCTTGGGAACCTGAAAATAATTTCCAGGATTTTCTTTTGGCCATTTTAGTCATCAAATTTTTCACTGCAAGTCTGTACGACGAATAGTTCCCGAGATACAGCACTTTGCATTCTTATCTGGCCACCCTGTACAAAAATTGTATTTCAACAAAAAACTAGAAATAATCAGATGGATTTTGGATTGGTTGAATCTATTTTCTATCATCAACTATTGGTGAGAAAAAATATTGAAACAGATGAAATTGTTCTCCTTGGTGATTCATTTTTGAAAATGATGACAGTCTAAGGAAATTTCCAATTTGTCAACATGAACTCATCTGTATTCTCTGAAAACTAAACTCTCATGAGGACCTTTCATTAAATATCATCTTTCGAATTTCTAGAGCAATCATTTGCCAAAAAATGTCAAAATTAGAAACACCCTGTATAAACCTGCTGTTCTATATAATGTATACATGTTGTTTTATCAACGTTCGACAAAATTTCAAGGTCGAATTTGTTGCACTGAAATTTAAAATGAAAATCATATAAACCGATCTCCCAGAACGATTCGTCTCAGAGATACAGGGTTAGTCAAGTTTCATGAGAAAATCGATATTTTTCCAAAAATAGGAATTCTTCAGGAATTAATGAAAAATCGATTGCTTACGAGAAAATTTGTGCACCCTGTTTCTCGGACACGAATCGTTTCCGGAAATGTATTCACATGTACATCTTTCATGCTTTGATGACCCTAATAATTCGACTTTAAAGTTTCGTGGAACATTAATGGAACGCATTGTATAATTATGTATTTTTCGGAGTTCAGACATTTCAAGTTATCGGTAGGTATCAAGCCTACCAGCCTTTCAGTCTCGTCTAAGTACACTTTTCATACCTACATTATATATTCAGTTGAGAAAAATATTATTTACTCAGTATATTTTCATAAAGTTTCAACCTTTTTTCCTAAAAGCAAATAGTTCCCTAGAATATGATAGCAAATCATTCATTGATAAAAGACGCACAGAACCTTGGATCAGAGAACTGTCACTATTCGGGAAAATAAAATCATTCTGTGGCACGGAGTACGATTGTATTTAATCATGGAGAAAGGTTACCATATAAATGACATTTTTAGTGTATGGAGATGGTATGGTAGGATTGCAAGTTCGGTTGGTTTGATGACTATACAAAACAGTCAGAAGAAAGAAGGTGAATTTTCACACTTCTTCTTGGAATATCTTGTAAAACAGAGATTTGTACCCTTTTTATTGTGAAAATCGGATTCTTCAGGTGAAAGTAGGTGAGTACGAAGTAAAAACTTTCTAAACATGGCATGATGAGTGCAAAATTACCAAATATTTCATTGAGTTTTCATGTGAGAGTGAAAACATGCCAAATTTTTCAAACAATCTGTACAGTGAGCCTCCTACTTTTTCTTGAAACTCAAGATGGCCCAAGCAGAGTTTGCATATCTGTTTCGGCACAGTATAGAGTGTTAGGGGTTTTATCCCGCTACCAATAGTGGACTGTATATATCATTATTGACTAGTGTAAAGAAAGCCCAAGTACTTTCAACCAACAATATATTGAATGTAGATACAACTGTGCAAAACGTTATGCACCGCGATCTGTCTTCAGATGCATGTACATTCTACAAATAACAAAGGAACACAGCTAATAAATAACTGTCGCTAGTTGCTAGGCTACTAATGTCTCTGTTCGTGCGGAAAGAGATGAGGGCAGCGTTGCCAGCTCAATAAATTGTCTGTGAATCTATCAATTCCTAACATACCCCCCACCTTGAAAGAGTGTCTTTCAAAACAAACATAAATTAAAAATGTCTACAATTCTTGGAAAAAAAAAAGGTTACATACAAAGTACATTATTCATGAAGAGGTATTATCAATAGGCAAAGGACACACTTTTGATATAGCTCTTTTAAAAACACCATTTTTCGTTTTAATGGAAACAACACGAGTTTTTCTGTCAGGCCCTAGAAACACTTCACACACACGTCCAAGCTTCCACTGGAGAGGAGGAAGATTTTCCTCTCGTACTATAACCAGCTGTCCAATTTGCAAGTTGTCTTGCTCAGTTTGCCACTTGTGGCGCTGCTGAAGTTCGGAGATGTAGTCCTTCGACCACCGCTTCCAGAAGTGTTGATACATCAGTTGAGTGTGTTGATATTTCGAGAGTCGGTTGGTAGGAATATCCATCAAATTCGGGTCAGGTAGGCTAGTAAGTCTTTTTCCAATGAGGAAGTGAGAGGGTGTCAAAACGTCCATATCATTTGGATTCGGGGAAAGTGGGGTTAAAGGTCGGGAATTTAATGCTGCTTCCACCTGCGTGAGCAGAGTTGAAAATTGCTCGAATGTGAATGAAACATTACCCATTACTCGTTTTAAATGGAATTTTGTCGATTTCACCCCAGCTTCCCATAAGCCGCCAAAATTTGGAGAATTGGAGGGAATAAATTTCCAACTTACGCCTTCATTTGCAAAGCAGTCTGCAAGGGGGCTCTCTTCATTTTTCAAAAATTCAGACAACTGTTTTAATTCCGAGTTGGCCCCAATAAAGTTTGATCCATTATCAGACCATACACAATTCGGTTTGCCTCTACGCGAGCAAAATCTTCTAAATGTAGCAATGAATGCTTCAGATGTAAGAGAAGAAACTAATTCCAAATGAATTGCTCGGGTGGAGAAGCAAACAAATAAACAAACATAACATTTTGAGAGTTTTGCACCACGACCAGGCTTGTCTTTGATTAAAAATGGACCTGCATAGTCCACTCCAGTGGTGAAAAAAGGTTGCCTTGGACAAACCCTTTCTTCAGGTAAAATACCCATAATTTGCGAGATACCATTTGGCTTATTTCTGAAACATCGAACACATTCAAATACGATTCTTTTGGCTAAATTCCTACCACCAATGATCCAAAAATTTTCCCTAATTGAACTTAATAACATGAGGGGACCACCATGAAGTAGTCTTTCATGTTCAGATTTAAATAAAAGGTAAGTGAAATGATGACGAGATGATAAAACTAGTGGATGCTTCTTAGCATAATCCAATTCTGATAATTGAAGTCTTCCCCCCACCCTGAGGAGTTGTGATTCATCCAAGAATGGACTCAGACTAGCAAATGACTTCAATTTCAGAGGTTTTTTAGATTTAATATTATTTATTTCTTCTAGAAAAGACTCCTTTTGAGACCATTTCACTAGAGTTGTTATTGCATATTCTAATTCCAATGTTGTTAAAGAATCGTTATTTTTATTGTGTTTAGTCTTACAGTTGTGAATAAATCTAAAACAATAAGCCAATGTGCGTTTCAACTTAGTTAAAGATGAAAATCGTTCGAATGGAAAACAATAATGCGTTTCTACTAGATGACAAGACATTATTTTCTTTTTGATTTCTGGAATACTTTCAGGTTCAATTTTTTCTACAGATGATAAAGGCCAATTTTCCTCTGGTAAAGAAAGCCAGTACGGGCCTTTCCACCATATTCTACAATCACCAATTTTTTCAGGAGTTATTCCACGTGAAAGGGGATCAGCAGGGTTATCATCACCTTTGACATAACGCCAATCTCTTGAGCTATGAAGATTTTGAATTTGAGACACCCTGTTTGCGACAAAGGTCGGTAGCAAATGTGGTGATGTACCAATCCAACATAAAGTTACAGATGAGTCAGACCAGAGCACTGTTTTTGAAAACTGAAGATCAATGGAATTTTTGACCTGTGAAATCAATTTAACCAAAACTAACGCACCACACAATTCGAGTCGTGGAATTGTTTGGGTTTTTAACGGGGCTACCTTAACCTTAGAACTAATTAAACAAACATGAATATTACCTGCCTGATCTATGCTCCTTATGTATACGCATGCTCCATATGCTTTTAAAGAAGCATCAGAAAATCCATGTATCTCCAACCTACTAGGATTCTTACAAACTACACGTCTTGTGATCTGCAAATTATTCAGACAATGAAATTGATTTCGTAATCTATACCATTGCATGTGGATGTCCGACGGTAACGTTTCATCCCAACTGACCTTCAATGTCCATAAGGTTTGAAGCATAATCTTGGCAATAATAACACAGGGACCCAACAAACCAAGCGGATCAAAGATTTTCGATGTGTCAGACAATATCGATCTTTTTGTTATTTTGTCAGACTCTGAGAAATCAATGCTGTACTTGAGTACATCCAATCCAAAAGACCAATATAAACCAAGGGTTTTGTTCTGTTCCTTTTCACCAAAGTGAACATTTTCCAATTTTGAAGAACTACCATTTATTCTTTGGACAACCTTTGAATCATTGCTAATCCATTTCCTCAACGGAAATCCACTCGACTTCAACAATGATGACACATCATTGCATAATATTACAGCTTCTTCTGAAGAATCTGCACCAGATAAAAAATCGTCAACATAGAAATGATGCAAAATAGCATGTGCGGCCCTGGGAGAATTTTCTAAGTTCTGAATGCCAACTTCTTTCAAACACCTCATAGCTAAAAAGGGTGCTGACTTTGTTCCATATGTGATAGTATTCAGAACATATTCCTCGACGTTTTGTTCTGGATTTTTTCTCCACAAGATTTTCTGAAGATTTCTCTGCATAGGATCTATCCAAATTTGCCTATACATCTTTTCTATGTCTGCACAGACAACAATATTGAACTGACGAAAACGCAATAAAATTTTAAGAAGTTCATCTTGATTATTTGCACCTTTATGCTGAATGTCATTGAGAGAAATGCCATTACTTGTTTGTGCCGACCCATTAAATACCACTCGTAGTTTTGTTGTCGAACTTTGTTCCTTTAGAACACCATGATGTGGTAAAAAATATGACACTTGGTCATTATATGAAGATGAATGAACCAACGACATGTGTCCCATTTTTTCATACTCTTCCATGAAATTGCAATACATTTCTTTCAATCTTGGATTCTTTACTAATCGTTTTTCCAAACCCAAAAACATATCTAATGCATGTTTCTTGGAGTCTCCTAATTTGGATGGTGAATCAGATAATGGCACTTGCACCACAAACTTGCCATCAGAAGATCTCTTTGTTGTCTTGACAAAGATCTCCTCACATTTCTGTTCATCCTCTGACATATGACTATTCAAAGAAGGAGGTTCTTCTATAGCCCAAAACTTCTCCAATTGACCATGTAGATCAGAAGTTTGAATACCATTGTTAATAGCAAGGTTACATTGTGTAAGCATGTTTCCTTTATTCCTACCTATAGATCCTGACACAACCCAACCAAGCGATGTTTTTTGTAAAATTGGATTTCTCTGTCCCAAATTAATTTGACCAATACATAGCAAAGAGTAAAAAACATCTACTCCTAAAAGAATATCTATATGACCCGATTTTGCGAATCCAGGGTCTGCCAATGGAAGATGATGAGGAATATTCAAATGAGCTACATCAATATTGTAATTTGGAATATTTACTGAAATCTGAGGAACAACCAAACACATTAAATTTTTTCCAAAATTGTTTCTCATAGATTGAATTGTGATGTTACACCTATTTTTGATCTCAGACACAGACTGATTAATGCCAATGATTGATATTTGAATACTTTCCAACTCAATTCCCAACCTTTTGATGAAATTATATGTGAGGGGATCGAATGCCGGATGCAGAAAAGCAATAATCCACACTGATATAAAATATATTTCGACATGAATTGAACATACACACACTAAGATGATAAAACAACAGTACACGATAATGTCTCTAGACGGACTGCCTTGGTAGCTGCTCTGGTTTCGCTACCTGCGCCCTGTCGGCAAGCTGTCCGAAAGGTGGATAGGAATTCCAACATTACAGTGGCGGAGTCGCCACATCACCCCCCCGCGGAGTAGAGTGCGCTGCGGTTCACGTGGTGAGGCGCGCCGGAAAGTGTACGCGGCGCCCAGAGCGGGTGACGCGAGGGGCAGGAGCAACTTCCGGAGGCGGTGCAGGGACGATGGCGGCTGGTGCCGGGACGGTGGCAGCTGGAGTTGTCTCGGGCAATGTTGGGGGCGAGAGAAGGTGGGCTGGCTTGAGTCGGTCCAAGGAGACTGTCACCTGCTTGTCGCGTATTAGTAGCCGATAAGTTTTAGGTCCTCGGTCCAGTACGGGGTACGGTCCGGTATATGGAGGCTCCAAAGATGCTCGTACGGCGTCCTGGCGCACAAAAACGTGCGAAGCGTTGGGAAGTTCGCTGTGCACGAAAACGTTCGGCGATGCATGGCGCGATGTGGGTACCGGGCGGAGCGTAGCGAAGTGGCGTCTGAGTTGAGACACGAAATCCGGGTACGCGGGTGGACTCTGCAGCGGCGGCGTCAGCAGTTCGCTAGGGAGGCGGAGTGGCTCCCCGTACACGAGGTCGGCGACAGAGGCGTGAAGGTCAGGACGAAAAGCGCTGCGTAATCCGAGAAGGACCACGGGAAGAGCGTCTATCCACTTATCATCGGCGTGGCACATGAGTGCTGCTTTCAGAGGCCGATGAAGGCGTTCGACCAGGCCGTTGGCCTGAGGGTGGTAGGCTGTTGTGTGCGTGAGCCGTACGCCGGTGAGGGTTGCCAGGGCGCGAAACAGGTGGGACTCAAACTGACGTCCCCTGTCGGTGGTGACTTGAACTGGACACCCAAAGCGCGCGATCCACATCGCGAAGAAAGCTCTGGCGACGGTCTCGGCAGTGATATCGGCGAGAGGCGTAACTTCTGGCCACCGCGAAAAACGGTCGACGGCCGTGAGGCAATATCTGAATCCTCCCGCGTGAGGTAGGGGACCGATGAGATCGATATGCACGTGAGTGAAACGAGCAGGAGGGGCTGCGAAGGTGCCCAGAGGCGTAGTCACGTGACGAGTAACTTTGCAGCGTTGGCACTGTTCGCAAGCTTTCGCCCACTCACGGCAATCCTTGCGCAATCCATGCCAGACGAAGCGGTCGGCGACTAGCTGAGCCGAGGCGTTGCGGCCGGGATGACTCAGAGAATGTAGCGCGGTGAAGGCTGCCTGGCGGAAGGGCGCTGTGAGATAAGGTCGTGGGCGGTCACCAGCGGTGTCGCAGTAAATGGAGACGTTCAAGCCGGGGACGGGACAGCGTGCGAGCCTCAGAACCGAAGTAGGCGAACGCAGGTGGTCTGTGAGTTCCGGATCAGTGTTCTGAGATTCGGCGAGAGCTGCGTAGTCCAGGGGCGAAGAGATAGCCGCGGTGCGCGACATGGCGTCGGCAACGACGTTGTCTGCCCCGGAAACATGGCGAATATCCGTAGAAAATTGGCTGATATAATCCAGATAGCGGAGTTGCCGAGGTGAACAGGCATCCAACTTCTGTTTGAATGAAAAGATTAGCGGTTTGTGATCAGAAAAAATCACAAAGGCTCTGCCTTCGAGCATATGGCGGAAATACCGCGTGGAACGGTACACTGCGTAAAGTTCGCGGTCGTAGGGGGACCAGTGCAGTTGGGAGGCAGTCAGCTTGTGCGAAAAGAAACCAAGTGGTTGCCACGTGCCATCAGGAATCCTTTGTTGCACGACACCGCCGACACAGGAGTTGGACGCGTCGGTGAAGAGCGCGAGTTCTGCTGCTGGGTCAGGATGCACAAGCATAGTAGCTTCAGCGAGGCTAGCTTTGCAGGCGTCGAATGCAGCGACACGAGCGGGTGTCATATCAACAGGCGCGGAGCCTCTGGTGTTAGGTCCACGGAGAGCATCGTCAAGCGGTGCTTGTAGGGAAGCCGCGTTTGCAAGAAAACGTCGATAGAACGTGAACATCCCGAGAAAACGCCGTAGTTCCTTAGCGGTGGTGGGCTGCGGGTACTCTAAAATCGCTCGGACTTTTTCCGGAAGTGGACGGATTCCATCTGCAGAGACGTGGTGTCCCAAGAATGATAACGAGGGCACTCCGAAGAGGCATTTGGCTTGGTTGATGAGGACGCCATGTTCGGACAACCGCTGGAACACGACACGGAGGTGTTCTTCATGTTCTGCAGGAGATCGGGACGCGATGAGCACGTCATCGATGTGACATGTACAGAATGGTAATCCGGTGAGGACTTGATCCATGAACCTCTGGAAAGTCTGGCCGGCGTTACGTAGGCCGAATGGCATGAATAAAAATTCGAAGAGGCCGAAGGGCGTGATGATCGCGGTTTTAGGAACATCTTCTGGCGCAACAGGTATCTGGAGATAGGCCTTGACTAAATCCAGTTTTGAAAAGATCGTGGATCCAGTCAGGAAGGCGTTGAAATCGGCGACGTTATGCACCGGGTAGCAGTCGGGAACTGTGCGGGCGTTTAGTGCTCGATAGTCGCCGCAGGGTCGCCAACCGTCCGGTTTAGGAACCATGTGAAGCGGTGAAGCCCAACAGCTAGAAGATGGCCGCGCGATGCCAGCACGGACCATGTCGTCGAATTCGGCGCGTGCGATCCGGAGTCTGTCGGGTGGAAGGCGCCGTGCCCGTGAGGCGACGGGAGGTCCGGGCGTCACGTTGATGTAATGCTGAGTAGCATGGCGGGGCGTATGTGGTACTCCGCGAGGACGAGTGAGATCGGGGAACTCAGCGAGTATGGTTGAAAATGGTCCATCGCTGGTAATTGTCTTCACGCTGGACTGGAGCGTGGTTCCAGTCATGCCTGTAGCAGCGAGGGAGGTGACATTGTCAACCAGGCGGGAGCGTCGAATGTCGACGAGAAGGTCGTAAAATGACAAAAAATCGACGCCGATGATGGGTTTCTCGACGTCGGCGATGACGAAACGCCACGAAAAATCACGGCGTAACCCTAAGTCAAGGTGAAGCACCATTGCGCCGTAGGTGGCGATGGTAGTGCCGTTGGCAGCCATGAGCTCGTACGACGTTCTTGTTGGTCTTCCAGGTACTCGCGATCGTGGGAAAACGCACAAATCTGAACCAGTGTCGATCAGGAATTGTATGCGCGACTTGCGGTCCGAAACGTGAAGGCGGCGCGGAGAAACGGAGCAGCCACTGCCCGCCATCATTGACTGCTGCCTTGTAGATTTGCTGTCGGTACGCGGGCGACTTTGCGAACGACTGCGTGAACGACTTTGCGAACGGTTGGAGCGAGTACTTTCGCGGCGTTCGGGTGATCGAAAACGGGTGCTGAGAGCGGCTACCTGCCGGGAGAGCTCTGCTACTTGTTGCGCTAAATTCTGTGGCGTGGAGGCAGGGATGGCGGCGACGACACGTGGCACGGCGGATACCTCGTACACCTTGTCAGCGAGGCGCGCGACTTGTTCGATCGGAGCGTCTGCTTGAGTTGCGATGATGGCCTGGAGTTGGGATGGAAGGCGGTCGGTCCACAAAGTTCGTAGAAGGGCCTCTGGAATGTCACTGGAATCAGCCAGGCCACGGAGGTGTCGAAGAAACTGGGACGGTGTCCTGTCTCCGAGCTCTTCCTGTGACAACACCTGGCGTACGCGTTGTTCTGCTGTTTTCGAAAAACGCGTAATGAGCTCTTGTTTGAGTTTGTCATACCTGTTCGTGACTGGTGGATTCAATATGATGTCCTTAACTTCTGTCGCGTACGTATTGTCTAGTTGAGACGTAACGTGGCTGTATTTCGTGTGGTCTTGAGTAATCCCTGCTAGCTGGAACTGGGCCTCTACTTGAGCGAACCACAAGGCAGGGTCACTAGGCCAGAAGTTTGGCAGTTTGGGGGACACTCTGTAGATAGCATCGGTGCCTACAGTCGTGGCAGCAGCAGGTGGAGCGTTGCGGCCCAAAACGGCGTGGGCGGCGGCTGATTGAACGGCGGGATCGGCAATTGGGCCCGGTAGCCGTAATAGACGCTCATATTCGCTTTGAACTAACGCGAGTTGTTGAAGTTGAGTCTGGAACATCTGTTGTAGTTGCTCGAACTGCTGTTGTGGTTGCAGCGGGGGTGCTCGTGGAGGAAGATGTGTTTCAGCTTCTTGTACGGGTAGATGCGGGTCTGATGAGGCCGCTTGAGTACCCGGAGGATGGTTAGGGTCATCCATTTTCGAGAATACACGCGAAAGAACTCTGAAACCGGAGGTAATTCACGAAAGTTTATCACTTGTGCGCAACACAAAGCGAAAACGAGACAGTAGACGAAACTCGTGGCTACAATTCGTCGAAAAAATCACGTCGGGGTCACCACTGAGGGGATCGAATGCCGGATGCAGAAAAGCAATAATCCACACTGATATAAAATATATTTCGACATGAATTGAACATACACACACTAAGATGATAAAACAACAGTACACGATAATGTCTCTAGACGGACTGCCTTGGTAGCTGCTCTGGTTTCGCTACCTGCGCCCTGTCGGCAAGCTGTCCGAAAGGTGGATAGGAATTCCAACATTACAGTGGCGGAGTCGCCACATATGTGATTAAGTTAGATTGAGATCCATTATCAAGAAGTACTCTAGCAATTTGGGGACAGTTATTTCTATCTATAACATAAACCAAAGCTGTAGATAATAGTACCTCATTATCCACATAATCTTCTATATTTTCATCATGAGTAGTCACAACAGATGAATTGATTGAGCTGACTTGTGCTGATGTATTCATTTGATTATCAATCGATCTATTTTCACTACCCTGAGCAGAATTTTGTGTCTCATGATTACATGATGTTTCACCAATAAGTTTATTAACTTTTTGCACTTCATAATGTAATAGAGTGTTGTGTTTTTGACCACATTTTCTACAATTACCACTCAAACAATCTCTACTTACATGTGAGGCTCTTCTCAAACAATTCAAACACAACTTTGTACGCTTAGCATATTCATACCTCGAGTGTACACTCATTTTTCCAAATTTTTCGCAATTTCCAATAAAGTGATGATCATTACAATATGTACAAACTATATTTGAAACTACAGCAAGAGATTTACTGGATTTAAAATCAGATCTATATTTGGATTGATAAGGTTTTTTATCACCACGATTGGTTTCTCGATTTTAGAAATTCTTTGAATTCACTAAATTTCGCTAACTTATCCCGAGGCCTTTCTTCTTCCCATTGACGTAGTGTGCTAGAATCTAACTTTCCACAAATCAGAAATATTATAATTACATCCCAAGAGTCGATTTTCAATCCCAGAGATTCTAGAGACCTCAAGTGTTTTGTCATTGAGTCCATAAGTTTTCTCAATTCACTAGAAGACTCTCTTACCAATGATGGCAATGCGAATAATGATTTCAAATGATTATTGACCAACAGAGATTCGTTATTATACCTATCGCACAACAAATCCCACGAAATTTGGTAATTTGCGGCTGAAAATTCTAATGATTGAATTATTTGCCTGGCATCTCCATCCAAAGCACCTCGAAGAAAGTGGAATTTTTCAATATTACCAATGGAGTCATTCTCATGTATCAATGATTTGAACGTGTCTCTAAATTCCAACCAAGTATCTACGACTCCACTGAATTTAGGAATAGGAATTGGTGGAAGTTTAGGTTGTGACATAGCATTATGGGCTCTAGAATTGTGTATGGAAAGAGCAGCCGTTCGTTGTGAAACATTATCATCCGAACTGTCATTATCTGTATTTGAGTCGAACCCACCCAAAACTTCTTTGCAAACGGCCATAACTTTATGAAAACAATCATCAAACTCTTCCCGTATTTTCAACTGACTGTCTAAGTCAGTTTCTTCTACTAACATTTCTATTGCATTTTGAACTTCTTCAAATTCTGACGGTAAAGAATGATGTGAATTCATTCTTGACTCCAATTCCATCAAAGATAGTTTTTCTATAGACTGACCACTGACTTTTTTATCCAAATATCCATCCACAAATTTTTTGAATATGGTTAGGCGAGCTTTGAGTACACCTCTTTTTCTATTTAGTATTTTAATTTCATCTACCATTGTATTTCACTTATTGCAACCAAATATGAATAATAATAATGAGATTAGCAATAACCAATCTACCCAATCAGTGAAAAACAGCTCATAAATAAGGAAAGGACATGCATGGACTCACTCTCATTATTCCAATACCAAACCAATGTTGTGTGTATCGTGTAAATCAAGCCAGTACTCCACTGTTCCTGCAACTGCAACTGCAACGTGGACCTCGAAATTTCCGTTGTAAATCCGCTCGTTGGTGACGATGTCCACAGCTGTACGCCGACTCCACTTTCCCAACTCGTGGCCGATGTGCGTGAAACGTTTCAATAAGCGTGAGTCGATAAAGTCCAATTTCGTTCAGCAACGATTCTGGCGCGCGCTGACAACTGTCCTTGTGGCGCAATCACTCCATGTATATTGCGTGTGTTGCTAGACGGCTTGTTTACCGCGCTGACACTGCTTACGTGACTCGTGTCTCGTCTGCGATCTCCAAATATCCCAGTATCGATGAATGTCTCGATCACAAAGATGAAAACTATCGACGTCCGTATTCTTCTCTCTTCAGTAGCACTGCACTATACCAGTTTTGTCCAATCTCCAATTCGAGTTTCCAATTCCAATTTCGATCGATGCACCAAAACTTGCTCGAACAACTATCCACGCCGAATGCCAAGTAACATCGGGAAAAATCCGGTTCGCTGGACCAAATGTTAGGGGTTTTATCCCGCTACCAATAGTGGACTGTATATATCATTATTGACTAGTGTAAAGAAAGCCCAAGTACTTTCAACCAACAATATATTGAATGTAGATACAACTGTGCAAAACGTTATGCACCGCGATCTGTCTTCAGATGCATGTACATTCTACAAATAACAAAGGAACACAGCTAATAAATAACTGTCGCTAGTTGCTAGGCTACTAATGTCTCTGTTCGTGCGGAAAGAGATGAGGGCAGCGTTGCCAGCTCAATAAATTGTCTGTGAATCTATCAATTCCTAACATAGAGAATACTAACAGTAGACCGACTCTGGCCTACGTGCTCGCTTACTGGTTCCCTTCCCCTCAGGCCCCTCGGACACCGTTCGGTACCCAGACCGCTACGCAGTAGCTAACGAACAGTTATGCGCTCTAGTGTAACGTGCCGTAGGCTATAAATATAGAGTGCGAGAAAATAACTACGTATCATAATTCTTTAGAGCTCGTTTTTTATTTTATAATAATGCCTGTGGTGTATTGTCCTGTGGGAAATTGCACGATAAGACGTGGAGGTGGCTTATCCTTTTTTCGTTGTCCAAAAGATGAAGCAAGGTATGTATTTTACGCGGGATTTCATATAAACGTCTGTTGAATGTTGAAAATCAATGAATACATAACTATATATGACACACTGAACAGGTTGAATTCATTTTCACAAGTGAATTTGCGGAACTGGTTTCCCAAGTTAACATTGGAAACACACTGAAAAAACATTTTGCAAAAATATCTTTCAGTCATCCATGTGACAAGTTTCCAATTTGTATTGTATAGTTCGTATTTATTTCGCATTGAAATTTGCCAATCGAAATATGAAAACAGGAAAAGCATCAAGTAAAGTTAATACAAAACTTTCAATATTACAGCATTTGTGATTTTTCTCAATGTATTTCAATATATTATGATAAACGGTTCATTGTCCAATTTCGTTTTGATTCATCTGTACTTTGAAAATTTCCAAAATTTTGACAGTGTCTTTTGCTAACAATCAGAAGTAGTAGGTAGCGGCGCGCTTCCGATCTCGAAATATCAAAATCATAGTAAATATCCAATCCACTCAAATTTTTGGGTCGTCACGGTACATCAGCTATCGCGCGAAATGCTTTTCCGTTACACTCCGTATCTGCAGCGAAGTTGCCATGAGGACACGTGCAGGCGGTACGCTTTTGAGCTGAGAATCTCAAACGCCCGACAGGGAGTCGTCCAACTGTTTATTTATTAAACTGTGGTTTCGGCTTGAAAGAAACAGAGCGATTTTGAAAATTATCACGTTTTGAACCCCTTCTATATCTAAAGAAGTCATTAGAAATTCTGTCGAGCTCAGAACTATGGATTTTGCGCAGAATCCAGTGGCGTACTCAAAATTTCATTTCGGGGTATGATTCTGGAGATACGACACGATCTTTTATTTTTTACCTTGTATTCCATTTTTATTGTTTTTTTGTTTTTTCCTTCAAATTTATGTATGATAATCTCTAGATTGATGGAATCTCAGGAATCTCTGCTTACTAATGAGAAAATCAAAAATGAACATTTGTCAATGGTGACCTGTTTTATATGGAAAATCCGTGACCTACTGGCAAAAATTCTTTCAGTGTTTTTTAGTATTTCAAGAGATTATCACACATCGTTTCGAAAGAAGAAAAAAAAATCAATGAGATAATGGAATACAGGGTGTTTCATTGATGAAAAAAAGATCGTATCGTATCTCCAAAACTATAAACCGAAATGGAATATTCAGTACGCCACTGGATTCTGCGCAAAATATTCTCTTAGATGTAATTCTATCTCGACAGTATTTCCAATGACTTCGTAGATATAGAAGGGGTCCAAAAAGTAATAATTTTTTAAATCGCCCTGTATATTTCAAAACGAAACAGTTACGCAAAATCTGATTGGATCGTCTCGAATTTCGATGAACGAATAAACGATATGACAGGAACATGAAAACCGAAAAATTCCATTTTCAATAACAACCGAGAAACCTGGCAGTCTCAATCAACCAATATGGAAGGCACTGTACATATATCTGGTGTACCGGTACACAAAACATTTACACAGGGTGTACAATGTTACAGTCAGCAAAAGTCTTCATATTCAATATACAAGGCTATCTGAACCCACGAAATGAATTCAAATGATTGTTCTCGCAATAAATTCGTTTATCTTCTTCAGACAGGTGATCGATAACATGATGTCGGCCATCAACCAACTTATAGATCAGGAACTTGTCTGATTATTGAAATTGAACCAAACCTAACCCAACGAACATTCTCAAGGATGATTGACGCAAGATGGATAACAATCGTGACGACTCTTTGAAGGTCCAAAGGATTGACATGAAGGTTAGTTGATATGTATTCAAAATATATTTGTCGAAAGCCTTCTTCAAGAAATTTCGGGAAAATTTCCTCAAATACTGTCTGTAAGTTTTTCGAGGAGGTGGTACATTCATTTGTCAGCTTTTTGTGGAATTTTCTCTCCTCGTTTGTAAAAGATGAAGTGGAGTTATTAAAAATCATTCAAATATATTTGTTAATGACAGATTTCGTGATCTGCGCCAAAATGTCACTGCGCTCGAAATTAAGATACCTACCTACCTACCTAGATCAAGATACCGTCAGTGACACCTTGTTCTTGGAAAATTTGGAAATAAAAATATATTTAATAAGAATGAAACTTCTACTTATCTTGGTGGACTTTTCGGGAACGAATCTGCTCCTGTTCTCAACACAATTGAAACAATTTTCTTGGTGAAATTTTTCAACGTGCAGTTGGTTTTCCCAGTGTCCTATGAAAGTCATCACTCCCTTGCTAACCCTCATACTTTTATTGATTCATTCTATTGTAATAGTTTTCGTCTAGACTAGTGAAACAAATTCAGTCAGGACAGCAAGGAAACTTCTTGAATACTCGATTCTTCCTTATTCTAATGAAATTCCTCAGGCCATTTCCAACCTCTTTCTATTTTAATAGATTACAAATACAGACTTTGAAAAATCTTTTTTTCATTTTAGTTTTTGTTTATGAGGAGAAGATCTGCCAAGACAACGTAAAACTAGCTTTTCTTGAATTTCCAAGTATTTCCTATGTCTATTAATATTTGTCTAGAAAAAATATTTCAGCCAGAACAACGCGAAAGCTTGGTGTTTCTTCCATTTCCAATTCTTTCCTATTCCATTGATGACTAATTTGGTGACTGACGGTGGGTAATATCCACTGAAAATTCCTTCTATTGTAATAGTTTTCGTATGGACTAGGAAAACAAATTGAGTCCAGACAGCAAGGAAACTTCTTGAATACTCGATTTTTTCTTATTCTGATAAAATTCCTCGGGTCATTTTCAACCCCTCTTTTATTTTGATAGATTACTAATACAGACTTTGAATTTTTTTTCTAGCTTTTCTTTAAAGTATTTCTCATGCCTATGAGTATCTTGGCACCCTTTCTAACCCTTATATTCCAATTGATGTCTGATCTAGATCATGAAAACATTTCTTTTTCTATCAGTGTTTGTCTAGGGTAAATATTTCAGCCCGGACAGCACGCCAACCCGTATACTTAAATTGATGACTTATTTGGAGCATGGCAATGTTTTTTTATCCATTAGTTTCTGTCTAGGAAAATTAGTTCAGTAGGGACAGCTTGATACACTTGGTGTCTCTCAACTTTCCATGTCTTTTGTATAACTATGAGAATCTTCAGGCCCTTAATCATTATATCTTAATTGATGACTAATATAGATTAAGAAAATTAATTTCTTCGTATTAGTTTTTTTCTAGTTTGCACATCGCAAACCTCTAGGTTCCTCTTGAATTTTCTGTGAAAATTGTGCTTTTTCGGATAGATTACAGTTCATTAACATCAATTTACATCAGTACATGAAAAAATTACATACATCGTATTAAAATTCAATAAGAAACTTAGACTTCACAATAACTCTGATTCATTCAATAATATCATACAGTGTAGTCAGAAGAATTTTTCTAAGAAAGAACAATGAAAATATACATTCTATCTCTCGCAAAAAAACTGAGTCTCTTTTTTCATAGAGAACTTGTTAATTTCACTCCTGGTTTTCCTCCCAACAGCAATTTTAGGACAGGTCAGCAGTAGCGACAGATGACAGACGAGGTGTTGAAAAGGACGGCAGGCAGTCAGGAAAGGAGAGCGAGGCAACTCATAGTACATAGTACGATTGTATCTGATCATTGGGCATTGGTTAGTTGAAATTGAAAACAAAATGGCCGTCGTGAACGAAAAGAACTAGCTTTTATAGAAAAAAGTTGAAACACCCTGTATTCCATCTCCTCATCAAATTCTTCATGATGATCTCTAGATTTGTTTTGTACGGAAAATCCGTGGCCTACTAGCAAGAATTCATTTAGTGTTTTTCAGCATTTCTGAGATTCCAATTCCAATCATACATCATTCTGAAGGAACTTTTCAATGAAACACCCTGTATTCCATCATCTCATTGAATTCTTTACTTTTTTTCACCTTCAAAATGATGTATGATAATCTCTAGATCTGTTTTATATGGAAAATCCGTGGCCTACATGCAAAAATTCATTTCTCTGTTTCGGCCCTTTAACAGACTCATTCCCGCACTATTTATCGTTTAAGAATGAGCTTCATTAAAACACGATTTTTAGATATTTTTGTTTTTGATTTTCCAAAGATTGGTATGCCTGCCTGTATGAGTGTATAACCAAAGAGTGATAGTACTATAGTATATATATTACTCTTTGGTATGTGTTCTATGGTTCAATAGTCCAAACACAGAATATACACCTACAATATACCGTAAGCACAGATCACCTTAACTATGTAGATAGGTAGGTAATCTGTGTGCCGTAAGGTATATATTCTGTGGTTCGAAACTATCCGATTCGATCGAGATCTATCTTTGAACGAAAGAGGAAGAAGACGCGAGCAACCTGAGAATGGTACTAATATTTTGATTCAAGATTCAAGTTCCTTATATTTATTTAGGCTGCAAAGAAAAATCAAATGGAAAGCAATAACCGTCAACAATTATCCAATGGAAGTACTATTGAAGATATAGGATTGGTTTATAGGTATTGTTTTCATAGTTGAGACTAACCTCTGAATAACAAAGCAATAATAGGTAGGTCATTGTTCCAAAGGAATGTTCCCAAACCATGAGATACCTAACTACAAATAAATACAAAATGTAGAATCCGCTAATCTCCTCTAGTTACAGTACAATTGCTGTAAATTTTTATAGAAATGCCTGAAATTGTGGAATTATCTCCTGCATTGACTGCAATTCCAGGGATATTACTGAGAGAATTCACAATATTGATGGCTTCATCATTTCCATTCAATTCTACCTGATCTACTGACAGTTTCTGCCTGTTGGGTATCAATAGAAGGTTCAACTCTTCTAGATAATTCTGATGGCCTCTGTGCAGTACTAGTGGATGGTCCTGCTTCATTCAAAGTGTGAAAATTGGATGTGAGCATATTTGCCACCTCAATGTTTCTTTTTGTGGATGCTTCTACATAACCCTCTGCTACAGTTGAGCTTTTCCAACCACCATGATTCTTGAGAGTCATCAAATCTCCACCAACATTTGCCAAATGTGATGCTGAAGACCTTCGAAAACAATGTCCAGAAAACTGTTCGAGATTTGGTAGCTTCAAGTACTTGGCAATAACTCTTGGAATTGCACCTGTTTCATTTATACCAATTGGTTGAACTGTACAACGTCCACTCCGATAGTAAATGAAAAATCGTTTGTGGTTCGCATGAGCTGGTCTTAAGCTAGCATACTCTCTAATCAAACTGATCCAAGGTCTATTTGTTATAGCGAATAATCTTGGATGGTTTGTTTTAGTTTTCGATATTGTAACAAAAACTGAATCATTTTTGGAATCAATATCATCAGTTCACATGTTCACCAGTTCATCATGCCTACACCCTCCAGAATAACCCATTATCAATACAACCTGAAAATTATTGACCTCTTGTAATGATTGAATACTTTAATTATTTATGACTTACTTTTATCCCAAGGTAGTCTATGTTGGGTGCTGCATTTAGGAATACCTCGATTTCATGATATTCTAATATTTTGTATTTTTTCGGTTCATACCCTGTAGAACATCTTTTCAGAGAAGCATGTAAATTCAAGAATTTCGAAATATCAATATTTTGTCGAATATTCAGCATTGATCTCAACATGGAGTTTGTTTTCCATAATGTTGAACTCTTTGTTTTATACTTTTTATCAATACAATACAATATTTTGTCTGATTATAGAAATTGAACCACATCTAACCTAACGAACATTATCAAGGATGATTGAGGCAAGATGTATAACAATTGTGACATGACACAAACATGAAATGAAATTCCCTCACTTCATTTATTTTTTCTATTTTGCATGAAATGGTCTTGTGCTCTCCTACTCTTTCAACAAATTGAATTTTTTTGAATGCAGAAACTTTTCGTGAAGATGGGCTAGGGAGTGATTCTTTTTCCATTTGTTCTTAAAGGCGTGGATGAGAGGCGATTCTGTTGGTTCCTTGAGGACGATGCTGGACATGCATCCAACACTTACGAAACGACAAACAGATGATGTTTACTCAGATTCTTTCTGGAGATTTACATGAAAAAACTAACCTGATGGTGAGTAATATTTATTGAGAATTCTTCCTTTCACAATAGTTTTTGTCTAGGAAAACTAGTTCAGTCAGGAGAGCATGAATACTTCCTCCATACTCAAGTCTTTCCCATTCAGATATAATTGCTCAAACCATCCCAACCCTTTTATTTTGATAGAAAACTTATAGAGACTGGAAAATCTTATTTTATTTCAGTTTTTGTTCATGAGGAATATTTCTACCAAGACAACATGAAAACTAGCTTTTCTTGAATTTCCAAGTATCTCCTATGCCTGAATATCTTGGCACTCTTACCAACCCTCATATTCCAATGTATGACCGGTGTAGAGCATGAAAGCTTGGCGTTTCTTCAATTTCCAAGTCTTTTCCATACCTATGAATGTCCTCACAACCTTGCCAACTCTTTTACTTCAATTGATGACTAATTTGGAGCATGGAAGTATTTTTTTTGTCTAGGAAAATTGGTACATCAATGACAGTTTTCTACACTTGGTTTCTCTCAACTTATAAATATTTATTGAGAACTAATTGGAAAATTAGTTCAGTCAGGCTTCATGTGAACTTCCTGAATACTCAAATCTTTCATATTCCTATGAAGTTGCTTTCCAATAGAGACTGGAAAATCTTTATTAATCTAGTTTTTGTCAATGAGAGATAGTTCTGCCAAGACAACATGAAAACTAGCTTTTCTTGAATTTCCAAGTAACATTTTTTTTCTATTTGTTTTTGTGTAGGAAAAATATTTCAGCCAGGACAGCACAATTTCCAAGTCTTTTCAATCGTATCAACAGCTTCATCATTAGTAAAAGGCATTTCAATGGTTTTGAGGCCTCACTTGTGTGTGCAACAAACACAAATCACACTGTATCTATAAGTATAACTTCAATATTTGTTGACAAGTTGATTTTAGGCATTTGTTTTTTCTCCAGGGTCTACTCTTCATGTTCTGCCTACCTTGCACTTGCATCTTATATGCATTGATCATTATTCCCCCACACGTATATTTTAAATTTTCAAACTAATAATACTTTTATTATTCAATGAAAGATTATTATAAAATAATGAATTTCCATCACTGATTCTTAAACAAGACAAATAAATAAGAATAAATACACGTGTAATAGCGTCATTTTTGATATTTTATGATAACTACATTTTCTTTCTTTGATATTTTAGGTCAGGAACTAGATATCGAGATACGGTTTTCACTAGCCTATTTAGGTATCATTTCACATTCACATTTTTTGAAATCCGTTCAGTCGTTTAGGAGTTACAGCTGTTTATTTAAAAAAACATTACAAAAAGTTAACTTTGAAGAGCATATACTTTTTCGGTACATTCACAATGTAGATTTCAGTGAAAAATCACTTCAATAGTTTGAGATGACGGTTACGCCCTCTGGCGGCCATCTTGGGAACCTGAAAATAATTTCCAGGATTTTCTTTTGGCCATTTTAGTCATCAAATTTTTTACTGCAAGTCTGTACGACGAATAGTTCCCGAGATACAGCACTTTGCATCCTTATCTGGCCACCCTGTACAAAAATTGTATTTCAACAAAAAACTAGAAATAATCAGATGGATTTTGGATTGGTTGAATCTATTTTCTATTATCAACTATTGGTGAGAAAAAATATTGAAACAGATGAAATTGTTCTCCTTGGTGATTCATTTTTGAAAATCTGTATTCTCTGAAAACTAAACTCTCATGAGGACCTTTCATTAAATATCATCTTTCGAATTTCTAGAGCAATCATTTGCCAAAAAATGTCAAAATTAGAAACACCCTGTATAAACCTGCTGTTCTATATAATGTATACATGTTGTTTCATCAACGTTCGACAAAATTTCAAGGTCGAATTTGTTGCACTGAAATTTAAAATGAAAATCATATAAACCGATCTCCCAGAACGATTCGTCTCAGAGATACAGGGTTAGTCAAGTTTCATGAGAAAATCGATATTTTTCCAAAAATAGGAATTCTTCAGGAATTAATGAAAAATCGATTGTTTTCGAGAAAATTTGTGCACCCTGTTTCTCGGACACGAATCGTTTCCGGAAATGTATTTACATGTACATCTTTCATGCTTTGATGACCCTAATAATTCGACTTTAAAGTTTCGTGCAACATTAATGGAACGCATTGTATAATTATGTATTTTTCGGAGTTCAGACATTTCAAGTTTTCGGTAGGTATCAAGCCTACCAGCCTTTCAGTTTCGTCTAAGTACACTTTTCATACCTACATTTTATATTCAGTTGAGAAAAATATTATTTACTCAGCATATTTTTATAAAGTTTCAACCTTTTTTTTCCTAAAAGCAAATAGTTCCCTAGAATATGACAGCAAATCATTCATTGATAAAAGACGCACAGAACCTTGGATCAGAGAACTGTCACTATTCGGAAAAATATAATCATTCTGTGGCACGGAGTACGATTGTATTTGATCATGGAGAAAGGTTACCATATAAATGACATTTTTAGTGTATGGAGATGGTATGGTAGGATTGCAAGTTCGGTTGGTTTGATGACTATACAAAACAGTCAGAAGAAAGAAGGTGAATTTTCACACTTCTTCCTGGAATATCTTGTAAAACAGAGATTTGTACCCTTTTTATTGTGAAAATCGGATTCTTCAGGTGAAAGTAGGTGAGTACGAAGTAAAAACTTTCTAAACATGGCATGATGAGTGCAAAATTACCAAATATTTCATTGAGTTTTCATGTGAGAGTGAAAACATGCCAAATTCTTCAAATAATCTGTACAGTGAGCCTCCTACTTTTTCTTGAAACTCAAGATGGCCCAAGCAGAGTTTGCATATCTGTTTCGGCACAGTATAGAGAATACTATCAGTAGACCGACTCTGGCCTACGTGCTCGCTTACTGGTTCCCTTCCCCTCAGGCCCCTCGGACACCGTTCGGTACCCAGACCGCTACGCAGTGGCTAACGAACAGTTATGCGCTCTAGTGTAACGTGCCGTAGGCTATAAATATAGAGTGCGAGAAAATAACTACGTATCATAATTCTTTAGAGCTCGTTTTTTATTTTATAATAATGCCTGTGGTGTATTGTCCTGTGGGAAATTGCACGTCAAGACGTGGAGGTGGCTTATCCTTTTTTCGTTGTCCAAAAGATGAAGCAAGGTATGTATTTTACGCGGGATTTCATATAAACGTCTGTTGAATGTTGAAAATCAATGAATACATAACTATATATGACACACTGAACAGGTTGAATTCATTTTCACAAGTGAATTTGCGGAACTGGTTTCCCAAGTTAACATTGGAAACACACTGAAAAAACATTTTGCAAAAATATCTTTCAGTCATCCATGTGACAAGTTTCCAATTTGTATTGTATAGTTCGTATTTATTTCGCATTGAAATTTGCCAATCGAAATATGAAAACAGGAAAAGCATCAAGTAAAGTTAATACAAAACTTTCAATATTACAGCATTTGTGATTTTTCTCAATGTATTTCAATATATTATGATAAACGGTTCATTGTCCAATTTCATTTTGATTCATCTGTACTTTGAAAATTTCCAAAATTTTGACAGTGTCTTTTGCTAACAATCAGAAGTAGTAGGTAGCGGCGCGCTTCCGATCTCGAAATATCAAAATCATAGTAAATATCCAATCCACTCAAATTTTTGGGTCGTCACGGTACATCAGCTATCGCGCCAAATGCTTTTCCGTTACACTCCGTATCTGCAGCGAAGTTGCCATGAGGACACGTGCAGGCGGTACGCTTTTGAGCTGAGAATCTCAAACGCCCGACAGGGAGTCGTCCAACTGTTTATTTATTAAACTGTGGTTTCGGCTTGAAAGAAACAGAGCGATTTTGAAAATTATCACGTTTTGAACCCCTTCTATATCTAAAGAAGTCATTAGAAATTCTGTCGAGCTCAGAACTATGGATTTTGCGCAGAATCCAGTGGCGTACTCAAAATTTCATTTCGGGGTATGATTCTGGAGATACGACACGATCTTTTATTTTTTACCTTGTATTCCATTTTTATTGTTTTTTTGTTTTTTCCTTCAAATTTATGTATGATAATTTCTAGATTGATGGAATCTCAGGAATCTCTGCTTACTAATGAGAAAATCAAAAATGAACATTTGTCAATGGTGACCTGTTTTATATGGAAAATCCGTGACCTACTGGCAAAAATTCTTTCAGTGTTTTTTAGTATTTCGAGAGATTATTACACATCGTTTCGAAAGAAGAAAAAAAATCAATGAGATAATGGAATACAGGGTGTTTCATTGATGAAAAAAAAGATCGTATCGTATCTCCAAAACTATAAACCGAAATGGAATATTCAGTACGCCTCTGGATTCTGCGCAAAATATTCTCTTAGATGTAATTCTATCTCGACAGTATTTCCAATGACTTCGTAGATATAGAAGGGGTCCAAAAAGTAATAATTTTTTAAATCGCCCTGTATATTTCAAAACGAAACAGTTACGCAAAATCTGATTGGATCGTTTCGATGAACGAATAAACGATATGACAGGAACATGAAAACCGAAAAATTCCATTTTCAATAACAACCGAGAAACCTGGCAGTCTCAATCAACCAATATGGAAGGCACTGTACATATATCTGGTGTACCGGTACACAAAACATTTACACTGGGTGTACAATGTTACAGTCAGCAAAAGTCTTCATATTCAATATACAAGTCTATCTGAACCCACGAAATGAATTCAAATGATTGTTCTCGCAATAAATTCGTTTATCTTCTTCAGACAGGTGATCGATAACATGATGTCGGCCATCAACCAACTTATAGATCAGGAACTTGTCTGATTATTGAAATTGAACCAAACCTAACCCGACGAACATTCTCAAGGATGATTGACTCAAGATGGATAACAATCGTGACGACTCTTTGAAGGTCCAAAGGATTGACATGAAGGTTAGTTGATATGTATTCAAAATATATTTGTCGAAAGCCTTCTTCAAGAAATTTCGGGAAAATTTCCTCAAATACTGTCTGTAAGTTTTTCGAGGAGGTGGTACATTCATTTGTCAGCTTTTTGTGGAATTTTCTCTCCTCGTTTGTAAAAGATGAAGTGGAGTTATTAAAAATCATTCAAATATATTTGTTAAGGACAGATTTCGTGATCTGCGACAAAATGTCACTGCGCTCGAAATTAAGATACCTACCTACCTACCTAGATTAAGATACCGTCAGTGACACCTTGTTCTTGGAAAATTTGGAAATAAAAATATATTTAATAAGAATGAAACTTCTACTTATCTTGGTGGACTTTTCGGGAACGAATCTGCTCCTGTTCTCAACACAATTGAAACAATTTTCTTGGTGAAATTTTTCAACGTGCAGTTGGTTTTCCCAGTGTCCTATGAACGTCATCACTCCCTTGCTAACCCTCATACTTTTATTGATTCATTCTATTGTAATAGTTTTCGTCTAGACTAGTGAAACAAATTCAGTCAGGACAGCAAGGAAACTTCTTGAATACTCGATTCTTCCTTATTCTAATGAAATTCCTCAGGCCATTTCCAACCTCTTTCTATTTTAATAGATTACAAATACAGACTTTAAAAAATCTTTTTTTCATTTTAGTTTTTGTTTATGAGGAGAAGATCTGCCAAGACAACGTAAAACTAGCTTTTCTTGAATTTCCAACTATTTCCTATGTCTATTAGTATTTGTCTAGAAAAAATATTTCAGCCAGAACAACGCGAAAGCTTGGTGTTTCTTCCATTTCCAATTCTTTCCTATTCCTATAAATGTACTCACTCCCTTGCCAACCCTCATACTTCCATTGATGACTAATTTGGTGACTGACGGTGGGTAATATTCACTGAAAATTCCTTCTATTGTAATAGTTTTCGTATGGACTAGGAAAACAAATTGAGTCCAGACAGCAAGGAAACTTCTTGAATACTCGATTTTTTCTTATTCTGATAAAATTCCTCGGGTCATTTTCAACCCCTCTTTTATTTTGATAGATTACTAATACAGACTTTGAATTTTTTTTCTAGCTTTTCTCTAAAGTATTTCTTATATGCCTATGAGTATCTTGGCACCCTTTCTAACCCTTATATTCCAATTGATGTCTGATCTAGATCATGAAAACATTTCTTTTTCTATCAGTGTTTGTCTAGGGTAAATATTTCAGCCCGGACAGCACGCCAACCCGTATACTTCAATTGATGACTTATTTGGAGCATGGCAATGTTTTTTTTCCATTAGTTTCTGTCTAGAAAAATTAGTTCAGTAGGGACAGCTTGATACACTTGGTGTCTCTCAACTTTCCATGTCTTTTGTATAACTATGAGAATCTTCAGGCCCTTAATCATTATATCTTAATTGATGACTAATATAGATTAAGAAAATTAATTTCTTCGTATTAGTTTTTTTCTAGTTTGCACATCGCAAACCTCTAGGTTCCTCTTGAATTTTCTGTGAAAATTGTGCTTTTTCGGATAGATTACAGTTCATTAACATCAATTTACATCAGTACATGAAAAAATTACATACATCGTATTAAAATTCAATAAGAAACTTAGACTTCACAATAACTCTGATTCATTCAATAATATCATACTGTGTAGTCAGAAGAATTTTTCTAAGAAAGAACAATGAAAATATACATTCTATCACTCGCAAAAAAACTGAGTCTCTTTTTTCATAGAGAACTTGTTAATTTCACTCCTGGTTTTCCTCCCAACAGCAATTTTAGGACAGGTCAGCAGTAGCGACAGATAGAATAGAATAGAATAGAAAATCTTTATTAAATAGGAAATCCTAATATACAAATACGTTACATAAATAAATTGAATACAAAATATATATTTAATTACCTAACTTAACCTATCCTAATGACAAAACACACACACACACACCATTCACTATGACATACATCCTTTTCTATTAGTACATGAATATAATAATAATAAAAAATACCTTTGATTATTTACCTAGATAATATTATTCCTAATATAATCAAGTAGCATTGATTTAAATGAATTGAGTGTTGAACATTCTTTTATGTGGTTTGGAAGTTTGTTGTATTTCAAAAGCCCAAGGTGAAATAAAGAATTCATGGTTTTACTATAATTGGTTCTCATTACATAGAAATCTCTATTGTTCCTAGTAGCATAGTTGTGTATTTGATAACGAAATGTTATATATTCTCCAAAGTAAGCAGGACATAAATTATGCAATATTTTAAAAATAAATACCATTGAAAAATAGAACAGTCTATCCTTTACAGATAACCAATTCAGTACATTCAGCATCAGTTGAGTAGGTGTATACCTGTTACATCTGAGAACAATACGCATACCTCTATTCTGAAGTTTTTGGAGAGTAGCAATATTATTATTACTCATTAAGTAGAGCAGGCTAGCACAGTATTCATAATGCGGTTGGATGATTGTTCTATAAACTGTTATAGACGCTTGTATACTTAAATGAGATGTCACTCTAGACAGGAAAAAAAGTTTTTTACTGATTTTTTTTGCAGCATAATTAAAATGATTATTTAATGACAGGGTATTATCAACCATGAATCCTAGGTATTTCATCTCTGTCACGACTTCAATTTTCTCATTATATATTTCTATATTAATCTGGTCTAAGTCAATTTGGTTATATTTATATTTAGATGTCATTATCATTGCTTCAGTTTTTTGCACATTCAGTTTTAATTTATTAATATTCAAATATTCTGATATGTTGTTCAAAGAGTTATTAATCTTTTCAACTGCCATATTTAGATTTTGGTCACTTGCAACTATTATAGTATCATCTGCAAAAAGACTTATAAACTCACATTCTTTGACGTAACTAATATCGTTCAAGTAGAGAATAAATAACAATGGTCCCAATACGCTACCCTGCGGTACTCCAGAGATTACTGATTTCTTTTGTGATATTACATCGTTTACCTTTGTTGATTGAAAGCGATTAGTAAGATAGTCTGTAAACCATTTCAAAACATAACCGTCAAATCCATAATATTGCAGTTTCTTTATTAAAATTGAAATATCTATAGTTTCAAATGCCCTTTTGAAATCCAAAAAAACTATTACAATATATACAATATGACAGACGAGGTGTTGAAAAGGACGGCAGGCAGTCAGGAAAGGAGAGCGAGGCAACTCATAGTACATAGTACGATTGTATCTGATCATTGGGCATTGGGCAGTTGAAATTGAAAACAAAATGGCCGTCGTGAACGAAAAGAACTAGCTTTTATAGAAAAAAGTTGAAACACCCTGTATTCCATCTCCTCATCAAATTCTTCATGATGATCTCTAGATTTGTTTTGTATGGAAAATCCGTGGCCTACTATCAAGAATTCATTTAGTGTTTTTCAGCATTTCTGAGATTCCAATTCCAATCATACATCATTCTGAAGGAACTTTTCAATGAAACACCCTGTATTCCATCATCTCATTGAATTCTTTACTTTTTTTCACCTTCAAAATGATGTATGATAATCTCTAGATCTGTTTTATATGGAAAATCCGTGGCCTACATGCAAAAATTCATTTCTCTGTTTCGGCCCTTTAACAGACTCATTCCCGCACTATTTATCGTTTAAGAATGAGCTTCATTAAAACACGATTTTTAGATATTTTTGTTTTTGATTTTCCAAAGATTGGTATGCCTGCCTGTATGAGTGTATAACCAAAGAGTGATAGTACTATAGTATATATATTACTCTTTGGTATGTGTTCTATGGTTCAATAGTCCAAACACAGAATATACACCTACAATATACCGTAAGCACAGATCACCTTAACTATGTAGATAGGTAGGTAATCTGTGTGCCGTAAGGTATATATTCTGTGGTTCGAAACTATCCGATTCGATCGAGATCTATCTTTGAACGAAAGAGGAAGAAGACGCGAGCAACCTGAGAATGGTACTAATATTTTGATTCAAGATTCAAGTTCCTTATATTTATTTAGGCTGCAAATAAAAATCAAATGGAAAGCAATAACCGTCAACAATTATCCAATGGAAGTACTATTGAAGATATAGGATTGGTTTATAGGTATTGTTTTCATAGTTGAGACTAACCTCTGAATAACAAAGCAATAATAGGTAGGTCATTGTTCCAAAGGAATGTTCCCAAACCATGAGATACCTAACTACAAATAAATACAAAATGTAAATCCGCTAATCTCCTCTAGTTACAGTACAATTGCTGTAAATTTTAATAGAAATGCCTGAAATTGTGGAATTATCTCCTGCATTGACTGCAATTCCAGGGATATTACTGAGAGAATTCACAATATTGATGGCTTCATCATTTCCATTCAATTCTACCTGATCTACTGACAGTTTCTGCCTGTTGGGTATCAATAGAAGGTTCAACTCTTCTAGATAATTCTGATGGCCTCTGTGCAGTACTAGTGGATGGTCCTGCTTCATTCAAAGTGTGAAAATTAGATGTGAGCATATTTGCCACCTCAATGTTTTCTTTTTGTGGATGCTCCTACATAACCCTCTGCTACAGTTGAGCTTTCCCAACCACCATGATTCTTGAGAGTCATCAAATCTCCACCAACATTTGCCAAATGTGATGCTGAAGACCTTCGAAAACAATGTCCAGAAAACTGTTCGAGATTTGGTAGCTTCAAGTACTTGGCAATAACTCTTGGAATTGCACCTGTTTCATTTATACCAATTGGTTGAACTGTACAACGTCCACTCCGATAGTAAATGAAAAATCGTTTGTGGTTCACATGAGCTGGTCTTAAGCTAGCATACTCTCTAATCAAACTGATCCAAGGTCTATTTGTTATAGCGAATAATCTTGGATGGTTTGTTTTAGTTTTCGATATTGTAACAAACACTGAATCATTTTTGAAATCAATATCATCAGTTCACATGTTCACCAGTTCATCATGCCTACACGCTCCAGAATAACCCATTATCAATACAACCTGAAAATTATTGACCACTTGTAATGATTGAATACTTTAATTATTTATGACTTACTTTTATCCCAAGGTAGTCTATGTTGGGTGCTGCAATTAGGAATACCTCGATTTCATGATATTCTAATATTTTGTATTTTTTCGGTTCATACCCTGTAGAACATCTTTTCAGAAAAGCATGTAAATTCATGAATTTTGAAATGTCAATATTTTGTCGAATATTCAGCATTGATCTCAACATGGAGTATGTTTTCCATAATGTTGAACTCTTTGTTTTATACTTTTTATCAATACAATACAATATTTTGTCTGATTATAGAAATTGAACCACATCTAACCTAACGAACATTATCAAGGATGATTGAGGCAAGATGTATAACAATTGTGACATGACACAAACATGAAATGAAATTCCCTCACTTCATTTATTTTTTCTATTTTGCATGAAATGGTCTTGTGCTCTCCTACTCTTTCAACAAATTGAATTTTTTTGAATGCAGAAACTTTTCGTGAAGATGGGCTAGGGAGTGATTCTTTTTCCATTTGTTCTTGAAGGCGTGGATGAGAGGCGATTCTGTTGGTTCCTTGAGGACGATGCTGGACATGCATCCAACACTTACGAAACGACAAACAGATGATGTTTACTCAGATTCTTTCTGGAGATTTACATGAAAAAACTAACCTGATGGTGAGTAATATTTATTGAGAATTCTTCCTTTCACAATAGTTTTTGTCTAGGAAAACTAGTTCACTCAGGAGAGCATGAATACTTCCTCCATACTCAAGTCTTTCCCATTCAGATATAATTGCTCAAACCATCCCAACCCTTTTATTTTGATAGAAAACTTATAGAGACTGGAAAATCTTTTTTTATTTCAGTTTTTGTTCATGAGGAATATTTCTACCAAGACAACATGAAAACTAGCTTTTCTTGAATTTCCAAGTATCTCCTATGCCTGAATATCTTGGCACTCTTACCAACCCTCATATTCCAATGTATGACCAGTGTAGAGCATGAAAGCTTGGCGTTTCTTCAATTTCCAAGTCTTTTCCATACCTATGAATGTCCTCACACCGTTGCCAACTCTTTTACTTCAATTGATGACTAATTTGGAGCATGGAAGTATTTTTTTTGTCTAGGAAAATTGGTACTGAATACTCAAATCTTTCATATTCCTATGAAGTTGCTTTCCAATAGAGACTGGAAAATCTTTATTAATCTAGTTTTTGTCAATGAGAGATAGTTCTGCCAAGACAACATGAAAACTAGCTTTTCTTGAATTTCCAAGTAACATTTTTTTTTCTATTTGTTTTTGTGTAGGAAAAATATTTCAGCCAGGACAGCACAATTTCCAAGTCTTTTCAATCGTATCAACAGCTTCATCATTTGTAAAAGGCATTTCAATGGTTTTGAGGCCTCACTTGTGTGTGCAACAAACACAAATCACACTGTATCTATAAGTATAACTTCAATATTTGTTGACAAGTTGATTTTAGGCATTTGTTTTTTCTCCATGGCCTACTCTTCATGTTCTGCCTACCTTGCACTTGCATCTTATATGCATTGATCATTATTCCCCCACACGTATATTTTAAATTTTCAAACTAATAATACTTTTATTATTCAATGAAAGATTATTATAAAATAATGAATTTACATCACTGATTCTTAAACAAGACAAATAAATAAGAATAAATACACGTGTAATAGCGTCATTTTTGATATTTTATGATAACTACATTTTCTTTCTTTGATATTTTAGGTCAGGAACTAGATATCGAGATACGGTTTTCACTAGCCTATTTAGGTATCATTTCACATTCACATTTTTTGAAATCCGTTCAGTCGTTTAGGAGTTACAGCTGTTTATTTAAAAAAACATTACAAAAAGTTAACTTTGAAGAGCATATACTTTTTCGGTACATTCACAATGTAGATTTCAGTGAAAAATCACTTCAAAAGTTTGAGATGACGGTTACGCCCTCTGGCGGCCATCTTGGGAACCTGAAAATAATTTCCAGGATTTTCTTTTGGCCATTTTAGTCATCAAATTTTTTACTGCAAGTCTGTACGACGAATAGTTCCCGAGATACAGCACTTTGCATCCTTATCTGGCCACCCTGTACAAAAATTGTATTTCAACAAAAAACTAGAAATAATCAGATGGATTTTGGATTGGTTGAATCTATTTTCTATTATCAACTATTGGTGAGAAAAAATATTGAAACAGATGAAATTGTTCTCCTTGGTGATTCATTTTTGAAAATCTGTATTCTCTGAAAACTAAACTCTCATGAGGACATTTCATTAAATATCATCTTTCGAATTTTTTGAGCAATCATTTGCCAAAAAATGTCAAAATTAGAAACACCCTGTATAAACCTGCTGTTCTATATAATGTATACATGTTGTTTCATCAACGTTCGACAAAATTTCAAGGTCGAATTTGTTGCACTGAAATTTAAAATGAAAATCATTTAAACCGATCTCCCAGAACGATTCGTCTCAGAGATACAGGGTTAGTCAAGTTTCATGAGAAAATCGATATTTTTCCAAAAATAGGAATTCTTCAGGAATTAATGAAAAATCGATTGTTTTCGAGAAAATTTGTGCACCCTGTTTCTCGGACACGAATCGTTTCCGGAAATGTATTTACATGTACATCTTTCATGCTTTGATGACCCTAATAATTCGACTTTAAAGTTTCGTGCAACATTAATGGAACGCATTGTATAATTATGTATTTTTCGGAGTTCAGACATTTCAAGTTTTCGGTAGGTATCAAGCCTACCAGCCTTTCAGTTTCGTCTAAGTACACTTTTCATACCTACATTTTATATTCAGTTGAGAAAAATATTATTTACTCAGCATATTTTTATAAAGTTTCAACCTTTTTTTCCTAAAAGCAAATAGTTCCCTAGAATATGACAGCAAATCATTCATTGATAAAAGACGCACAGAACCTTGGATCAGAGAACTGTCACTATTCGGGAAAATATAATCATTCTGTGGCACGGAGTACGATTGTATTTGATCATGGAGAAAGGTTACCATATAAATGACATTTTTAGTGTATGGAGATGGTATGGTAGGATTGCAAGTTCGGTTGGTTTGATGACTATACAAAACAGTCAGAAGAAAGAAGGTGAATTTTCACACTTCTTCCTGGAATATCTTGTAAAACAGAGATTTGTACCCTTTTTATTGTGAAAATCGGATTCTTCAGGTGAAAGTAGGTGAGTACGAAACGAAAACTTAACTAAACATGGCATGATGAGTGCAAAATTACCAAATATTTCATTGAGTTTTCATGTGAGAGTGAAAACATGCCAAATTTTTCAAATAATCTGTACAGTGAGCCTCCTACTTTTTCTTGAAACTCAAGATGGCCCAAGCAGAGTTTGCATATCTGTTTCGGCACAGTATAGAGAATACTAACAGTAGACCGACTCTGGCCTACGTGCTCGCTTAATGGTTCCCTTCCCCTCAGGCCCCTCGGACACCGTTCGGTACCCAGACCGCTACGCAGTGGCTAACGAACAGTTATGCGCTCTAGTGTAACGTGCCGTAGGCTATAAATATAGAGTGCGAGAAAATAACTACGTATCATAATTCTTTAGAGCTCGTTTTTTATTTTTTAATAATGCCTGTGGTGTATTGTCCTGTGGGAAATTGCACGTCAAGACGTGGAGGTGGCTTATCCTGTTTTCGTTGTCCAAAAGATGAAGCAAGGTATGTATTTTACGCGGGATTTCATATAAACGTCTGTTGAATGTTGAAAATCAATGAATACATAACTATATATGACACACTGAACAGGTTGAATTCATTTTCCCAAGTGAATTTGCGGAACTGGTTTCCCAATTTAACATTGGAAACACACTGAAAAAACATTTTGCAAAAATATCTTTCAGTCATCCATGTGACAAGTTTCCAATTTGTATTGTATAGTTCGTATTTATTTCGCATTGAAATTTGCCAATCGAAATATGAAAACAGGAAAAGCATCAAGTAAAGTTAATACAAAACTTTCAATATTACAGCATTTGTGATTTTTCTCAATGTATTTCAATATATTATGATAAACGGTTCATTGTCCAATTTCGTTTTGATTCATCTGTACTTTGAAAATTTCCAAAATTTTGACAGTGTCTTTTGCTAACAATCAGAAGTAGTAGGTAGCGGCGCGCTTCCGATCTCGAAATATCAAAATCATAGTAAATATCCAATCCACTCAAATTTTTGGGTCGTCACGGTACATCAGCTATCGCGCGAAATGCTTTTCCGTTACACTCCGTATCTACAGCGAAGTTGCCATGAGGACACGTGCAGGCGGTACGCTTTTGAGCTGAGAATCTCAAACGCCCGACAGGGAGTCGTCCAACTGTTTATTTATTAAACTGTGGTTTCGGCTTGAAAGAAACAGAGCGATTTTGAAAATTATCACGTTTTGAACCCCTTCTATATCTAAAGAAGTTCATTAGAAATTCTGTCGAGCTCAGAACTATGGATTTTTTCATTTCGGGGTATGATTCTGGAGATACGAAACGATCTTTTATTTTTTACCTTGTATTCCATTTTTATTGTTTTTTTGTTTTTTCCTTCAAATTTATGTATGATAATCTCTAGATTGATGGAATCTCAGGAATCTCTGCTTACTAATGAGAAAATCAAAAATGAACATTTGTCAATGGTGACCTGTTTTATATGGAAAATCCGTGACCTACTGGCAAAAATTCTTTCAGTGTTTTTTAGTATTTCAAGAGATTATCACACATCGTTTCGAAAGAAGAAAAAAAATCAATGAGATAATGGAATACAGGGTGTTTCATTGATGAAAAAAAGATCGTATCGTATCTCCAAAACTATAAACCGAAATGGAATATTCAGTACGCCACTGGATTCTGCGCAAAATATTCTCTTAGATGTAATTCTATCTCGACAGTATTTCCAATGACTTCGTAGATATAGAAGGGGTCCAAAAAGTAATAATTTTTTAAATCGCCCTGTATATTTCAAAACGAAACAGTTACGCAAAATCTGATTGGATCGTCTCGAATTTCGATGAACGAATAAACGATATGACAGGAACATGAAAACCGAAAAATTCCATTTTCAATAACAACCGAGAAACCTGGCAGTCTCAATCAACCAATATGGAAGGCACTGTACATATATCTGGTGTACCGGTACACAAAACATTTACACAGGGTGTACAATGTTACAGTCAGCAAAAGTCTTCATATTCAATATACAAGGCTATCTGAACCCACGAAATGAATTCAAATGATTGTTCTCGCAATAAATTCGTTTATCTTCTTCAGACAGGTGATCGATAACATGATGTCGGCCATCAACCAACTTTCGGCGGCAGATTCAGACTGTCCATGTTACAAAAGGTTTATTGAACTTGAAACAAAAAAGACCAGACAATCGTAGCAACTAAAGACACTTACAAGTAATAATATATCAATCAGTTTATATCATCAAAACGTACAAGGAATATCTAACTGCATTAATAATTTAAATGTGATTACCTCTGAGCTTGATACACAATTTGTGGCTGTTACTGAGCATTGGCAAACAACTAATAGTTTAGAGGCTTATCAATTAGAAAATTATAAACTAGTATCATCTTACTGTCGCAAATCAGATGGAGCCCATGGTGGAGTTGCTTTATATTTATTAAATTCACTTAATGCCATTGTTAGACCTGATATTGACTCTCTCACTGAGGAGTATATATTTGAATGCATTGGTATTGAAGTGAGAATTCAGAGCATAAATTATGTAATATGTGTCGTGTATAAACCTCCAGTAACCCGTATTTCTGTATTCATTGAAAAATTGGATTTACTCTTAGAAAAAGCCACACAGGGCGATGACAAATGTGTACTGGTTGCTGGAGATTTCAATGTAGATATGTTGGATAGTATGAACAATATGAAGCACAAAAACTTAGTGAATAATTTACTTGATTCATATAATATGAAAACTACAATTTCTGAACCAACTAGAGTAACACATGCTACTTCCACATGCCTGGACAATATATATGCTTCTAGTTTTCATACCTACCATTCAAAAGTTATCATTACTAACATATCAGATCACTATGGCCAATTGAAGAAGATCAGACGGTATTTAAAAGCAAATTTGAATATAGGCGTATTTACAGTCACGAAAATTATCAAACACTTTACCAACTCTTATATAATGAAACCTGGCTACCTGTTTATGAGGCATTATCCTCAAATGATATGTACAATAATTTCATTACCATATTTACAGGACATTTCAACATAGCTTTTCCTTTAAAAAAATTTAGATACCAAACTAGCAATAAACCGAAGTGGATTTCTGAAACAGTTCAGAGGGCAAAGAGTACCTTAAATCTTTTGTCAGAAATGTACCTTCTTAATCAAATATCTAAGACTCAACTACAGGAATTCAAACAATACTATAATAATCTACTGGCGTCAGAGAAAAAAAATTCTATGGTAATAAAATTGCACAATCAGACAATAAGTCTAAAATGATATGGTCCATTGTAAATAGAGAGCTAGGTAAGTCCAAACAAATCTATCCATCATTTGAAGGAATTAAATTCAATGACGAACTTATATCGACACCAGAAAACGCTTGTGAAATCTTCAATAATTTTTTCATTTCTGCAGCTTCCAACCTTTTGGGAAATACTGAAACCACTACTAACCTAGACCATGTAAAGGAATGTCACAACTCGATTTTTGTAACAGAAATAACTCAGGAAGAAGTTTTGGCGGTAATAAAGGGCTTGAAAAATAAATATTCAGCTGGTGATGATGGAATTAGCAATGTATTATTAAAAACTATTTGTCACTACATTTTAGATCCCTTGACTTATATTCTGAACGAATCATTCAAAAGTGGTAGTTTTCCCTCTAGGTTGAAAATTGCAATTGTAAGGCCGTTATTCAAGAAAGGGGACCTAGTTGAAAATCATAGGCCAATCAGTATTTCATCTGGTTTTTCCAAATTATTCGAAATTTTGATGTGTAGACGACTGGTTTCATTTTTGGAATCAAACAATATTGTATCAGATATTCAACATGGTTTTCAAAAAGGGAAATCTACTATTACTGCCATTTTTGCTTTTACAGAGAGAATATTACATTTCTTAGATAATGGATATGTTGCACATGGCGTCTTTCTAGACTTATCAAAGGCTTTTGACTGTGTGAACCATGACACACTTCTCAGTAAATTATTCAAGATGGGTATCCGTGGAACAGCATACGACGGTTTTCTTCTTATCTCACTAATAGATCGCAGAAAGTATGTATCAAAGATGGTGCAACAGATCATTTTTCATGCACACAAACTATTTCTATAGGAGTGCCACAGGGCAGTGTGCTTGGTCCCTTATTGTTTATCCTATATGTGAACGATTTGGGTAATGTTGTCAATTGTCCTTCTATCACTTTAACAAACTATGCAGATGATACAAACATTCTAATTGCTGACAAGTGTTTTAATGAACTGAGTAGAAAAACTGTAGACGTTACCTCCCAAGTCTCCAACTGGTTTCATGAAAACTCTCTACTATTAAACATCACTAAAACTAACTGCATTCTCTTTAGACACAGCAGAAACTCACAGATTTTTCCAGAAAACATAAATTTGAGTAATATTGCTATTTCATATGCCAGCTCTACGAAATTTCTGGGCATTACCATCGATAAACATATGGGATGGGTAGATCATGTAACACTGCTCTGTGGTAGACTCAGTAAGGCTAGTTATGCTCTGAAAGCACTCAGGACAGTTGTAGATCGCGATGCTCTCAAGGCAGCTTACTTCGGACATTTTTACTCAATCATGTGTTATGGTATAATCTTTTGGGGTGGTTCACACAGCCAAGAAGTATTTATCATTCAAAAAAGATCAATTCGTATTCTAGCCAATTTAAAAACTTTAGAATCTTGTCGCGGCTATTTCAAAAAACTTAATCTCTTGACATTGCCAGGTGCATATATTCTTGAATGTGTCAATTTTGTATACAAAAACAAACATATATTGCATACTCATTCTCACAATATGAGACGGAAAGAAACATTTTCATTTCCACTACATAAGACATCCCTTTTTGAGAAAGATAGTTTTTATCAGTGCTTAAGGTTCTATAACATGCTTCCAAACGATATCAAACAAATCAAAACCTTCACTAGTTTCAAAAAAAGCATAAAATCAGTATTAGTTGCAATAGAACCTTATGAAATAGATGATATCAATGTAGCAAGTATATCCCTTTTCCACAATAAGGGAAGATAAGGAAATTCTGTATAACCTAATATTGTTTACCAGTATTACATCTCTCAGACGCCTCTTGATTTTATCATTATTTGTGTTTTACCGTATGTACTTGACTTGTATTAAACATAATGTCATGCTTTGTCCCTAATACTAAATAAAATTCTATTCTATTCTATTCTATAGATCAGGAACTTGTCTGATTATCGAAATTGAACCAAACCTAACCCAACGAACATTCTCAAGGATGATTGACGCAAGATGGATAACAATCGTGACGACTCTTTGAAGGTCCAAAGGATTGACATGAAGGTTAGTTGATATGTATTCAAAATATATTTGTCGAAAGCCTTCTTCAAGAAATTTCGGGAAAATTTCCTCAAATACTGTCTGTAAGTTTTTCGAGGAGGTGGTACATTCATTTGTCAGCTTTTTGTGGAATTTTCTCTCCTCGTTTGTAAAAGATGAAGTGGAGTTATTAAAAATCATTCAAATATATTTGTTAAGGACAGATTTCGTGATCTGCGCCAAAATGTCACTGCGCTCGAAATTAAGATACCTACCTACCTAGATTAAGATACCGTCAGTGACACCTTGTTCTTGGAAAATTTGGAAATAAAAATATATTTAATAAGAATGAAACTTCTACTTATCTTGGTGGACTTTTCGGGAACGAATCTGCTCCTGTTCTCAACACAATTGAAACAATTTTCTTGGTGAAATTTTTCAACGTGCAGTTGGTTTTCCCAGTGTCCTATGAACGTCATCACTCCCTTGCTAACCCTCATACTTTTATTGATTCATTCTATTGTAATAGTTTTCGTCTACACTAGTGAAACAAATTCAGTCAGGACAGCAAGGAAACTTCTTGAATACTCGATTCTTCCTTATTCTAATGAAATTCCTCAGGCCATTTCCAACCTCTTTCTATTTTAATAGATTACAAATACAGACTTTGAAAAATCTTTTTTTCATTTTAGTTTTTGTTTATGAGGAGAAGATCTGCCAAGACAACGTAAAACTAGCTTTTCTTGAATTTCCAAGTATTTCCTATGTCTATTAGTATTTGTCTAGAAAAAATATTTCAGCCAGAACAACGCGAAAGCTTGGTGTTTCTTCCATTTCCAATTCGTTCCTATTCCTATAAATGTACTCACTCCCTTGCCAACCCTCATACTTCCATTGATGACTAATTTGGTGACTGACGGTGGGTAATATTCACTGAAAATTCCTTCTATTGTAATAGTTTTCGTATGGACTAGGAAAACAAATTCAGTCCAGACAGCAAGGAAACTTCTTGAATACTCGATTTTTTCTTATTCTGATAAAATTCCTCGGGTCATTTTCAACCCCTCTTTTATTTTGATAGATTACTAATACAGACTTTGAATTTTTTTCTAGCTTTTCTTCAAAGTATTTCCTATGTCTATGAGTATCTTGGCACCCTTTCTAACCCTTATATTCCAATTGATGTCTGATCTAGATCATGAAAACATTTCTTTTTCTATCAGTGTTTGTCTAGGGTAAATATTTCAGACCGGACAGCACGCCAACCCGTATACTTCAATTGATGACTTATTTGGAGCATGGCAATGTTTTTTTTTCCATTAGTTTCTGTCTAGGAAAATTAGTTCAGTAGGGACAGCTTGATACACTTGGTGTCTCTCAACTTTCCATGTCTTTTGTATAACTATGAGAATCTTCAGGCCCTTAATCATTATATCTTAATTGATGACTAATATAGATTAAGAAAATTAATTTCTTCGTATTAGTTTTTTTCTAGTTTGCACATCGCAAACCTCTAGGTTCCTCTTGAATTTTCTGTTAAAATTGTGCTTTTTCGGATAGATTACAGTTCATTAACATCAATTCACATCAGTACACGAAAAAATTACATACATCGTATTAAAATTCAATAAGAAACTTAGACTTCACAATAACTCTGATTCATTCAATAATATCATACAGTGTAGTCAGAAGAATTTTTCTAAGAAAGAACAATGAAAATATACATTCTATCTCTCGCAAAAAAACTGAGTCTCTTTTTTCATAGAGAACTTGTTAATTTCACTCCTGGTTTTCCTCCCAACAGCAATCTTAGGACAGGTCAGCAGTAGCGACAGATGACAGACGAGGTGTTGAAAAGGACGGCAGGCAGTCAGGAAAGGAGAGCGAGGCAACTCATAGTACATAGTACGATTGTATCTGATCATTGGGCATTGGGCAGTTGAAATTGAAAACAAAATGGCCGTCGTGAACGAAAAGAACTAGCTTTTATAGAAAAAAGTTGAAACACCCTGTATTCCATCTCCTCATCAAATTCTTCATGATGATCTCTAGATTTGTTTTGTATGGAAAATCCGTGGCCTACTAGCAAGAATTCATTTAGTGTTTTTCAGCATTTCTGAGATTCCAATTCCAACCATACATCATTCTGAAGGAACTTTTCAATGAAACACCCTGTATTCCATCATCTCATTGAATTCTTTACTTTTTTTCACCTTCAAAATGATGTATGATAATCTCTAGATCTGTTTTATATGGAAAATCCGTGGCCTACATGCAAAAATTCATTTCTCTGTTTCGGCCCTTTAACAGACTCATTCCCGCACTATTTATCGTTTAAGAATGAGCTTCATTAAAACACGATTTTTAGATATTTTTGTTTTTGATTTTCCAAAGATTGGTATGCCTGCCTGTATGAGTGTATAACCAAAGAGTGATAGTACTATAGTATATATATTACTCTTTGGTATGTGTTCTATGGTTCAATAGTCCAAACACAGAATATACACCTACAATATACCGTAAGCACAGATCACCTTAACTATGTAGATAGGTAGGTAATCTGTGTGCCGTAAGGTATATATTCTGTGGTTCGAAACTATCCGATTCGATCGAGATCTATCTTTGAACGAAAGAGGAAGAAGACGCGAGCAACCTGAGAATGGTACTAATATTTTGATTCAAGATTCAAGTTCGTTATATTTATTTAGGCTGCAAAGAAAAATCAAATGGAAAGCAATAACCGTCAACAATTATCCAATGGAAGTACTATTGAAGATATAGGATTGGTTTATAGGTATTGTTTTCATAGTTGAGACTAACCTCTGAATAACAAAGCAATAATAGGTAGGTCATTGTTCCAAAGGAATGTTCCCAAACCATGAGATACCTAACTACAAATAAATACAAAATGTAGAATCCGCTAATCTCCTCTAGTTACAGTACAATTGCTGTAAATTTTTATAGAAATGCCTGAAATTGTGGAATTATCTCCTGCATTGACTGCAATTCCAGGGATATTACTGAGAGAATTCACATTATTGATGGCTTCATCATTTCCATTCAATTCTACCTGATCTACTGACAGTTTCTGCCTGTTGGGTATCAATAGAAGGTTCAACTCTTCTAGATAATTCTGATGGCCTCTGTGCAGTACTAGTGTGGATGGTCCTGCTTCATTCAGAGTGTGAAAATTAGATGTGAGCATATTTGCCACCTCAATGTTTCTTTTTGTGGATGCTTCTACATAACCCTCTGCTACAGTTGAGCTTTTCCAACCACCATGATTCTTGAGAGTCATCAAATCTCCACCAACATTTGCCAAATGTGATGCTGAAGACCTTCGAAAACAATGTCCAGAAAACTGTTCGAGATTTGGTAGCTTCAAGTACTCGGCAATAACTCTTGGAATTGCACCTGTTTCATTTATACCAATTGGTTGAACTGTACAACGTCCACTCCAATTGTAAATGAAAAATCGTTTGTGGTTCGCATGAGCTGGTCTTAAGCTAGCATACTCTCTAATCAAACTGATCCAAGGTCTATTTGTTATAGCGAATAATCTTGGATGGTTTGTTTTAGTTTTCGATATTGTAACAAAAACTGAATCATTTTTGAAATCAATATCATCAGTTCACATGTTCACCAGTTCATCATGCCTACACCCTCCAGAATAACCCATTATCAATACAACCTGAAAATTATTGACCTCTTGTAATGATTGAATACTTTAATTATTTATGACTTACTTTTATCCCAAGGTAGTCTATGTTGGGTGCTGCATTTCGGAATACCTCGATTTCATGATATTCTAATATTTTGTATTTTTTCGGTTCATACCCTGTAGAACATCTTTTCAGAGAAGCATGTAAATTCAAGAATTTCGAAATGTCAATATTTTGTCGAATATTCAGCATTGATCTCAACATGGAGTTTGTTTTCCATAATGTTGAACTCTTTGTTTTATACTTTTTATCAATACAATACAATATTTTGTCTGATTATAGAAATTGAACCACATCTAACCTAACGAACATTATCAAGGATGATTGAGGCAAGATGTATAACAATTGTGACATGACACAAACATGAAATGAAATTCCCTCACTTCATTTATTTTTTCTATTTTGCATGAAATGGTCTTGTGCTCTCCTACTCTTTCAACAAATTGAATTTTTTTGAATGCAGGAACTTTTCGTGAAGATGGGCTAGGGAGTGATTCTTTTTCCATTTGTTCTTGAAGGCGTGGATGAGAGGCAATTCTGTTGGTTCCTTGAGGACGATGCTGGACATGCATCCAACACTTACGAAACGACAAACAGATGATGTTTACTCAGATTTTTTCTGGAGATTTACATGAGAAAACTAACCTGATGGTGAGTAATATTTATTGAGAATTCTTCCTTTCACAATAGTTTTTGTCTAGGAAAACTAGTTCAGTCAGGAGAGCATGAATACTTCCTCCATACTCAAGTCTTTCCCATTCAGATATAATTGCTCAAACCATCCCAACCCTTTTATTTTGATAGAAAACTTATAGAGACTGGAAAATCTTTTTTTATTTCAGTTTTTGTTCATGAGGAATATTTCTACCAAGACAACATGAAAACTAGCTTTTCTTGAATTTCCAAGTATCTCCTATGCCTGAATATCTTGGCACTCTTACCAACCCTCATATTCCAATGTATGACCGGTGTAGAGCATGAAAGCTTGGCGTTTCTTCAATTTCCAAGTCTTTTCCATACCTATGAATGTCCTCACACCGTTGCCAACTCTTTTACTTCAATTGATGACCAATTTGGAGCATGGAAGTATTTTTTTTGTCTAGGAAAATTGGTACATCAATGACAGTTTTCTACACTTGGTTTCTCTCAACTTATAAATATTTATTGAGAACTAATTGGAAAATTAGTTCAATCAGGCTTCATGTGAACTTCCTGAATACTCAAATCTTTCATATTCCTATGAAGTTGCTTTCCAATAGAGACTGGAAAATCTTTATTAATCTAGTTTTTGTCAATGAGAGATAGTTCTGCCAAGACAACATGAAAACTAGCTTTTCTTGAATTTCCAAGTAACATTTTTTTTTTCTATTTGTTTTTGTATAGGAAAAATATTTCAGCCAGGACAGCACAATTTCCAAGTCTTTTCAATCGTATCAACAGCTTCATCATTTGTAAAAGGCATTTCAATGGTTTTGAGGCCTCACTTGTGTGTGCAACAAACACAAATCACACTGTATCTATAAGTATAACTTCAATATTTGTTGACAAGTTGATTTTAGGCATTTGTTTTTTCTCCAGGGCCTACTCTTCATGTTCTGCCTACCTTGCACTTGCATCTTATATGCATTGATCATTATTCCCCCACACGTATATTTTAAATTTTCAAACTAATAATACTTTTATTATTCAATGAAAGATTATTATAAAATAATGAATTTCCATCACTGATTCTCAAACAAGACAAATAAATAAGAATAAATACACGTGTAATAGCGTCATTTTTGATATTTTATGATAACTACATTTTCTTTCTTTGATATTTTAGGTCAGGAACTAGATATCGAGATACGGTTTTCACTAGCCTATTTAGGTATCATTTCACATTCACATTTTTTGAAATCCGTTCAGTCGTTTAGGAAATACAGCTGTTTATTTAAAAAAACATTACAAAAAGTTAACTTTGAAGAGCATATACTTTTTCGGTACATTCACAATGTAGATTTCAGTGAAAAATCACTTCAAAAGTTTGAGATGACCTGAAAATAATTTCCAGGATTTTCTTTTGGCCATTTTAGTCATCAAATATTTTACTGCAAGTCTGTACGACGAATAGTTCCCGAGATACAGCACTTTGCATCCTTATCTGGCCACCCTGTACAAAAATTGTATTTCAACAAAAAACTAGAAATAATCAGATGGATTTTGGATTGGTTGAATCTATTTTCTATTATCAACTATTGGTGAGAAAAAATATTGAAACAGATGAAATTGTTCTCCTTGGTGATTCATTTTTGAAAATCTGTATTCTCTGAAAACTAAACTCTCATGAGGACCTTTCATTAAATATCATCTTTCGAATTTCTAGAGCAATCATTTGCCAAAAAATGTCAAAATTAGAAACACCCTGTATAAACCTGCTGTTCTATATAATGTATACATGTTGCACTGAAATTTAAAATGAAAATCATATAAACCGATCTCCCAGAACGATTCGTCTCAGAGATACAGGGTTAGTCAAGTTTCATGAGAAAATCGATATTTTTCCAAAAATAGGAATTCTTCAGGAATTAATGAAAAATCGATTGTTTTCGAGAAAATTTGTGCACCCTGTTTCTCGGACACGAATCGTTTCCGGAAATGTATTTACATGTACATCTTTCATGCTTTGATGACCCTAATAATTCGACTTTAAAGTTTCGTGCAACATTAATGGAATGCATTGTATAATTATGTATTTTTCGGAGTTCAGACATTTCAAGTTTTCGGTAGGTATCAAGCCTACCAGCCTTTCAGTTTCGTCTAAGTACACTTTTCATACCTACATTTTATATTCAGTTGAGAAAAATATTTTTTACTCAGCATATTTTTATAAAGTTTCAACCTTTTTTCCTAAAAGCAAATAGTTCCCTAGAATATGACAGCAAATCATTCATTGATAAAAGACACACAGAACCTTGGATCAGAGAACTGTCACTATTCGGGAAAATATAATCATTCTGTGGCACGGAGTACGATTGTATTTGATCATGGAGAAAGGTTACCATATAAATGACATTTTTAGTGTATGGAGATGGTATGGTAGGATTGCAAGTTCGGTTGGTTTGATGACTATACAAAACAGTCAGAAGAAAGAAGGTGAATTTTCACACTTCTTCCTGGAATATCTTGTAAAACAGAGATTTGTACCCTTTTTATTGTGAAAATCGGATTCTTCAGGTGAAAGTAGGTGAGTACGAAGTAAAAACTTTCTAAACATAGCATGATGAGTGCAAAATTACCAAATATTTCATTGAGTTTTCATGTGAGAGTGAAAACATGCCAAATTCTTCAAATAATCTGTACAGTGAGCCTCCTACTTTTTCTTGAAACTCAAGATGGCCCAAGCAGAGTTTGCATATCTGTTTCGGCACAGTATAGAGAATACTAACAGTAGACCGACTCTGGCCTACGTGCTCGCTCACTGGTTCCCTTCCCCTCAGGCCCCTCGGACACCGTTCGGTACCCAGACCGCTACGCAGTGGCTAACGAACAGTTATGCGCTCTAGTGTAACGTGCCGTAGGCTATAAATATAGAGTGCGAGAAAATAACTACGTATCATAATTCTTTAGAGCTCGTTTTTTATTTTATAATAATGCCTGTGGTGTATTGTCCTGTGGGAAATTGCACGTCAAGACGTGGAGGTGGCTTATTCTTTTTTCGTTGTCCAAAAGATGAAGCAAGGTATGTATTTTACGCGAGATTTCATATAAACGTCTGTTGAATGTTGAAAATCAATGAATACATAACTATATATGACACACTGAACAGGTTGAATTCATTTTCACAAGTGAATTTGCGGAACTGGTTTCCCAAGTTAACATTGGAAACACATTGAAAAAACATTTTGCAAAAATATCTTTCAGTCATCCATGTGACAAGTTTCCAATTTGTATTGTATAGTTCGTATTTATTTCGCATTGAAATTTGCCAATCGAAATATGAAAACAGGAAAAGCATCAAGTAAAGTTAATACAAAACTTTCAATATTACAGCATTTGTGATTTTTCTCAATGTATTTCAATATATTATGATAAACGGTTCATTGTCCAATTTCGTTTTGATTCATCTGTACTTTGAAAATTTCCAAAATTTTGACAGTGTCTTTTGCTAACAATCAGAAGTAGTAGGTAGCGGCGCGCTTCCGATCTCGAAATATCAAAATCATAGTAAATATCCAATCCACTCAAATTTTTGGGTCGTCACGGTACATCAGCTATCGCGCGAAATGCTTTTCCGTTACACTCCGTATCTACAGCGAAGTTGCCATGAGGACACGTGCAGGCGGTACGCTTTTGAGCTGAGAATCTCAAACGCCCGACAGGGAGTCGTCCAACTGTTTATTTATTAAACTGTGGTTTCGGCTTGAAAGAAACAGAGCGATTTTGAAAATTATCACGTTTTGAACCCCTTCTATATCTAAAGAAGTCATTAGAAATTCTGTCGAGCTCAGAACTATGGATTTTGCGCAGAATCCAGTGGCGTACTCAAAATTTCATTTCGGGGTATGATTCTGGAGATACGACACGATCTTTTATTTTTTACCTTGTATTCCATTTTTATTGTTTTTTTGTTTTTTCCTTCAAATTTATGTATGATAATCTCTAGATTGATGGAATCTCAGGAATCTCTGCTTACTAATGAGAAAATCAAAAATGAACATTTGTCAATGGTGACCTGTTTTATATGGAAAATCCGTGACCTACTGGCAAAAATTCTTTCAATGTTTTTTAGTATTTCAAGAGATTATCACACATCGTTTCGAAAGAAGAAAAAAAAATCAATGAGATAATGGAATACAGGGTGTTTCATTTATGAAAAAAAAAATCGTATCGTATCTCCAAAACTATAAACCGAAATGGAATATTCAGTACGCCACTGGATTCTGCGCAAAATATTCTCTTAGATGTAATTCTATCTCGACAGTATTTCCAATGACTTCGTAGATATAGAAGGGGTCCAAAAAGTAATAATTTTTTAAATCGCCCTGTATATTTCAAAACGAAACAGTTACGCAAAATCTGATTGGATCGTCTCGAATTTCGATGAACGAATAAACGATATGACAGGAACATGAAAACCGAAAAATTCCATTTTCAATAACAACCGAGAAACCTGGCAGTCTCAATCAACCAATATGGAAGGCACTGTACATATATCTGGTGTACCGGTACACAAAACATTTACACAGGGTGTACAATGTTACAGTCAGCAAAAGTCTTCATATTCAATATACAAGGCTATCTGAACCCACGAAATGAATTCAAATGATTGTTCTCGCAATAAATTCGTTTATCTTCTTCAGACAGGTGATCGATAACATGATGTCGGCCATCAACCAACTTATAGATCAGGAACTTGTCTGATTATTGAAATTGAACCAAACCTAACCCAACGAACATTCTCAAGGATGATTGACGCAAGATGGATAACAATCGTGACGACTCTTTGAAGGTCCAAAGGATTGACATGAAGGTTAGTTGATATGTATTCAAAATATTTGTCGAAAGCCTTCTTCAAGAAATTTCGGGAAAATTTCTTCAAATACTGTCTGTAAGTTTTTCGAGGAGGTGGTACATTCATTTGTCAGCTTTTTGTGGAATTTTCTCTCCTCGTTTGTAAAAGATGAAGTGGAGTTATTAAAAATCATTCAAATATATTTGTTAAGGACAGATTTCGTGATCTGCGCCAAAATGTCACTGCGCTCGAAATTAAGATACCTACCTACCTAGATTAAGATACCGTCAGTGACACCTTGTTCTTGGAAAATTTGGAAATAAAAATATATTTAATAAGAATGAAACTTCTACTTATCTTGGTGGACTTTTCGGGAACGAATCTGCTCCTGTTCTCAACACAATTGAAACAATTTTCTTGGTGAAATTTTTCAACGTGCAGTTGGTTTTCCCAGTGTCCTATGGACGTCATCACTCCCTTGCTAACCCTCATACTTTTATTGATTCATTCTTGGCACCCTTTCTAACCCTTATATTCCAATTGATGTCTGATCTAGATCATGAAAAAATTTCTTTTTCTATCATTGTTTGTCTAGGGTAAATATTTCAGCCCGGACAGCACGCCAACCCGTATACTTCAATTGATGACTTATTTGGAGCATGGCAATGTTTTTTTTTCATTAGTTTCTGTCTAGGAAAATTAGTTCAGTAGGGACAGCTTGATACACTTGGTGTCTCTCAACTTTCCATGTCTTTTGTATAACTATGAGAATCTTCAGGCCCTTAATCATTATATCTTAATTGATGACTAATATAGATTAAGAAAATTAATTTCTTCGTATTAGTTTTTTTCTAGTTTGCACATCGCAAACCTCTAGGTTCCTCTTGAATTTTCTGTGAAAATTGTGCTTTTTCGGATAGATTAACGTTCATTAACATCAATTTACATCAGTACATGAAAAAATTACATACATCGTATTAAAATTCAATAAGAAACTTAGACTTCACAATAACTCTGATTCATTCAATAATATCATACAGTGTAGTCAGAAGAATTTTTCTAAGAAAGAACAATGAAAATATACATTCTATCTCTCGCAAAAAAACTGAGTCTCTCTTTTCATAGAGAACTTGTTAATTTCACTCCTGGTTTTCCTCCCAACAGCAATTTTAGGACAGGTCAGCAGTAGCGACAGATGACAGACGAGGTGTTGAAAAGGACGGCAGGCAGTCAGGAAAGGAGAGCGAGGAAACTCATAGTACGTAGTACGATTGTATCTGATCATTGGGCATTGGGCAGTTGAAATTGAAAACAAAATGGCCGTCGTGAACGAAAAGAACTAGCTTTTATAGAAAAAAGTTGAAACACCCTGTATTCCATCTCCTCATCAAATTCTTCATGATGATCTCTAGATTTGTTTTGTATGGAAAATCCGTGGCCTACTAGCAAGAATTCATTTAGTGTTTTTCAGCATTTCTGAGATTCCAATTCCAATCATACATCATTCTGAAGGAACTTTTCAATGAAACACCCTGTATTCCATCATCTCATTGAATTCTTTACTTTTTTTCACCTTCAAAATGATGTATGATAATCTCTAGATCTGTTTTATATGGAAAATCCGTGGCCTACATGCAAAAATTCATTTCTCTGTTTCGGCCCTTTAACAGACTCATTCCCGCACTATTTATCGTTTAAAGGCTGGTTCATGCAACGTTCATTATAATTACATTTCAATTATATTATCACTAAGAAAAACTCCCCGTTCATGCAACACATTAACAGCGCATTAGTGCATGCTTATTGAGACTCTTCAGATTTTTACCATGTGTTATATTTGAAATTCAACGAATTGTGGAATGCATCTGTATGTGTTTATTAATTAATTTTTGTCTTCACAGCGTATTGGACTTTTGTTATCTTCATTGATTATGTCTTTGCTTGTATTGGTTCGGAAGAAAAGGTCACGAAACCGCTGATTTTGTGTGAGGAGAAGTGACAGGAATTCGATTTCATGCTCTATGTCTAGCAAATAACATCCCGGCGCATGCGAATTAGCTGTTTTCACTACCAATATAATGTAATTATAATGCTTAGTTGAAAGTTGGCCAACTTCTTAGTGGACAAATGTAATGAAAATGCACTAATGCATTGCATGAACTCGCCGCATCAGTATTAATGATTCAACTTTTCTTAATCATAATATAATTAAAATGTAATTATAATGAACGTTGCATGAACCAGCCTTAAGAATGAGCTTCATTAAAACACGATTTTTAGATATTTTTGTTTTTGATTTTCCAAAGATTGGTATGCCTGCCTGTATGAGTGTATAACCAAAGAGTGATAGTATTATAGTATATATATTACTCTTTGGTATGTGTTCTATGGTTCAATAGTCCAAACACAGAATATACACCTACCCTATACCGTAAGCACAGATCACCTTAACTATGTAGATAGGTAATCTGTGTGCCGTAAGGTATATATTCTGTGGTTCGAAACTATCCGATTCGATCGAGATCTATCTTCGAACGAAAGAGGAAGAAGACGCGAGCAACCTGAGAATGGTACTAATATTTTGATTCAAGATTCAAGTTCCTTATATTTATTTAGGCTGCAAAGAAAAATCAAATGGAAAGCAATAACCGTCAACAATTATCCAATGGAAGTACTATTGAAGATATAGGATTGGTTTATAGGTATTGTTTTCATAGTTGAGACTAACCTCTGAATAACAAAGCAATAATAGGTAGGTCATTGTTCCAAAGGAATGTTCCCAAACCATGAGATACCTAACTACAAATAAATACAAAATGTAGAATCCGCTAATCTCCTCTAGTTACAGTACAATTGCTGTAAATTTTTATAGAAATGCCTGAAATTGTGGAATTATCTCCTGCATTGACTGCAATTCCAGGGATATTACTGAGAGAATTCACAATATTGATGGCTTCATCATTTCCATTCAATTCTACCTGATCTACTGACAGTTTCTGCCTGTTGGGTATCAATAGAAGGTTCAACTCTTCTAGATAATTCTGATGGCCTCTGTGCAGTACTAGTGGATGGTCCTGCTTCATTCAAAGTGTGAAAATTGGATGTGAGCATATTTGCCACCTCAATGTTTCTTTTTGTGGATGCTTCTACATAACCCTCTGCTACAGTTGAGCTTTTCGAACCACCATGATTCTTGAGAGTCATCAAATCTCCACCAACATTTGCCAAATGTGATGCTGAAGACCTTTGAAAACAATGTCCAGAAAACTGTTCGAGATTTGGTAGCTTCAAGTACTTGGCAATAACTCTTGGAATTGCACCTGTTTCATTTATACCAATTGGTTGAACTGTACAACGTCCACTCCGATTGTAAATGAAAAATCGTTTGTGGTTCGCATGAGCTGGTCTTGAGCTAGCATACTCTCTAATCAAACTGATCCAAGGTCTATTTGTTATAGCGAATAATCTTGGATGGTTTGTTTTAGTTTTTGATATTGTAACAAAAACTGAATCATTTTTGAAATCAATATCATCAGTTCACATGTTCACCAGTTCATCATGCCTACACCCTCCAGAATAACCCATTATCAATACAACCTGAAAATTATTGACCTCTTGTAATGATTGAATACTTTAATTATTTATGACTTACTTTTATCCCAAGGTAGTCTATGTTGGGTGCTGCATTTAGGAATACCTCGATTTCATGATATTCTAATATTTTGTATTTTTTCGGTTCATACCCTGTAGAACATCTTTTCAGAGAAGCATGTAAATTCAATAAATTCGAAATGTCAATATTTTGTCGAATATTCAGCATTGATCTCAACATGGAGTTTGTTTTCCATAATGTTGAACTCTTTGTTTTATACTTTTTATCAATACAATACAATATTTTGTCTGATTATAGAAATTGAACCACATCTAACCTAACGAACATTATCAAGGATGATTGACGCAAGATGTATAACAATTGTGACATGACACAAACATGAAATGAAATTCCCTCACTTCATTTATTTTTTCTATTTTGCATGAAATGGTCTTAGCTCTCCTACTCTTTCAACAAATTGAATTTTTTTGAATGCAGAAACTTTTCGTGAAGATCGGCTAGGGAGTGATTCTTTTTCCATTTGTTCTTGAAGGCGTGGATGAGAGGCGATTCTGTTGGTTCCTTGAGGACGATGCTGGACATGCATCCAACACTTATGAAACGACAAACAGATGATGTTTACTCAGATTCTTTCTGGAGATTTACATGAAAAAACTAACCTGATGGTGAGTGATATTTATTGAGAATTCTTCCTTTCACAATAGTTTTTGTCTAGGAAAACTAGTTCAGTCAGGAGAGCATGAATACTTCCTCCATACTCAAGTCTTTCCCATTCAGATATAATTGCTCAAGCCATCCCAACCCTTTTATTTTGATAGAAAACTTATAGAGACTGGAAAATCTTTTTTTATTTCAGTTTTTGTTCATGAGGAATATTTCTACCAAGACAACATGAAAACTAGCTTTTCTTGAATTTCCAAGTATCTCCTATGCCTGAATATCTTGGCACTCTTACCAACCATCATTTTTCAATGTATGACCGGTGTAGAGCATGAAAGCTTGGCGTTTCTTCAATTTCCAAGTCTTTTCCATACCTATGAATGTCCTCACACCGTTGCCAACTCTTTTACTTCAATTGATGACTAATTTGGAGCATGGAAGTATTTTTTTTTTGTCTAGGAAAATTGGTACATCAATGACAGTTTTCTACACTTGGTTTCTCTCAACTTATAAATATTTATTGAGAACTAATTGGAAAATTAGTTCAGTCAGGCTTCATGTGAACTTCCTGAATACTTAAATCTTTCATATTCCTATGAAGTTGCTTTCCAATAGAGACTGGAAAATCTTTATTAATCTAGTTTTTGTCAATGAGAGATAGTTCTGCCAAGACAACATGAAAACTAGCTTTTCTTGAATTTCCAAGTAACATTTTTTTTTCTATTTGTTTTTGTGTAGGAAAAATATTTCAGCCAGGACAGCACAATTTCCAAGTCTTTTCAATCGTATCAACAGCTTCATCATTTGTAAAAGGCATTTCAATGGTTTTGAGGCCTCACTTGTGTGTGCAACAAACACAAATTACACTGTATCTATAAGTATAACTTCAATATTTGTTGACAAGTTGATTTTAGGCATTTGTTTTTTCTCCAGGGCCTACTCTACATGTTCTGCCTACCTTGCACTTGTATCTTATATGCATTGATCATTATTCCCCTACACGTATATTTCAAATTTTCAAACTAATAATACTTTTATTATTCAATGAAAGATTATTATAAAATAATGAATTTCCATCACTGATTCTTAAATAAGACAAATAAATAAGAATAAATACATGTGTAATAGCGTCATTTTGAAATTTTATGATAACTACATTTTCTTTCTTCGATATTTTAGGTCAGGAACTAGATATCGAGATACGGTTTTCACTAGCCTATTTAGGTATCATTTCACATTCACATTTTTTGAAATCCGTTCAGTCGTTTATGAGTTACAGCTGTTTATTCAAAAAAACATTGAATCGCCCCCCACCACTTGATTTCAATAGATACGTCAAAAAGTCAACTTTGAAGAGCATATACTTTTTCGGTACATTCACAATGTAGATTTCAGTGAAAAATCACTTCAAAAGTTTGAGATGACGGTTACGCCCTCTTGCGGCCATCTTGGGAACCTGAAAATAATTTCCAGGATTTTCTTTTGGCCATTTTAGTCATCAAATTTTTTACTGCAAGTCTGTACGACGAATAGTTCCCGAGATACAGCACTTTGCATTCTTATCTGGCCACTCTGTACAAAAATTGTATTTCAACAAAAAACTAGAAATAATCAGATGGATTTTGGATTGGTTGAATCTATTTTCTATTATCAACTATTGGTGAGAAAAAATATTGAAACAGATGAAATTGTTCTCCTTGGTGATTCATTTTTGAAAATGATGACAGTCTAAGGAAATTTCCAATTTGTCAACATGAACTCATCTGTATTCTCTGAAAACTAAACTCTCATGAGGACCTTTCATTAAATATCATCTTTCGAATTTCTAGAGCAATCATTTGCCAAAAAATTCTTTAGAGCTCGTTTTTTATTTTATAATAATGCCTGTGGTGTATTGTCCTGTGGGAAATTGCACGTCAAGACGTGGAGGTGGCTTATCCTTTTTTCGTTGTCCAAAAGATGAAGCAAGGTATGTATTTTACGCGGGATTTCATATAAACGTCTGTTGAATGTTGAAAATCAATGAATACATAACTATATATGACACACTGAACAGGTTGAATTCATTTTCACAAGTGAATTTGCGGAACTGGTTTCCCAAGTTAACATTGGAAACACACTGAAAAAACATTTTGAAAAAATATCTTTCAATCGTCCATGTGACAAGTTTCCAATTTGTATTGTATAGTTCGTATTTATTTCGCATTGAAATTTGCCAATCGAAATATGAAAACAGGAAAAGCATCAAGTAAAGTTAATACAAAACTTTCAATATTACAAATTTCCAAAATTTTGACAGTGTCTTTTGGTAACAATCAGAAGTAGTAGCGCGCTTCCGATCTCGAAATATCAAAATCATAGTAAATATCCAATCCACTCAAATTTTTGGGTCGTCACGTCAGCTATCGCGCGAAATGCTTTTCCGTTACCCCGTATCTACAGCGAAGTTGCCATGAGGACACGTGCAGGCGGTACGCTTTTGAGCTGAGAATCTCAAACGCCCGACAGGGAGTCGTCCAACTGTTTATTTATTAAACTGTGGTTTCGGCTTGAAAGAAACAGAGCGATTATGAAAATTATTACGTTTTGAACCCCTTCTATATCTAAAGAAGTCATTAGAAATTCTGTCGAGCTCAGAACTATGGATTTTGCGCAGAATCCAATGTCGTACTCAAAATTTCATTTCGGGGTATGATTCTGGAGATACGACACGATCTTTTATTTTTTACCTTGTATTCCATTTTTATTGTTTTTTGTTTTTTGCTTCAAATTTATGTATGATAATCTCTAGATTGATGGAATCTCAGGAATCTCTGCTTACTAATGAGAAAATCAAAAATGAACATTTGTCAATGGTGACCTGTTTTATATGGAAAATCCGTGACCTACTGGCAAAAATTCTTTCAGTGTTTTTTAGTATTTCAAGAGATTATCACACATCGTTTTGAAAGAAGAAAAAAAAATCAATGAGATAATGGAATGCAGGGTGTTTCATTGATGAAAAAAAAAGATCGTATCGTATCTCCAAAACTATAACCCGAAATGGAATATTCAGTACGCCACTGGATTCTGCGCAAAATATTCTCTTAGATGTGATTCTATCTCGACAGTATTTCCAATGACTTCGTAGATATAAAAGGGGTCCAAAAAGTAATAATTTTTTAAATCGCCTTGTATATTTTAAAACGAAACAGTTACGCAAAATCTGATTGGATCATCTCGAATTTCGATGAACGAATAAACGATATGACAGGAACATGAAAACCGAAAAATTCCATTTTCAATAACAACCGAGAAACCTGGCAGTCTCAATCAACCAATATGGAAGGCACAGTACATATATCTGGTGTACCGGTACACAAAACATTTACACAGGGTATACAATGTTACAGTCAGCAAAAGTCTTCATATTCAATATACAACGCTATTTGAACCCACGAAATGAATTCAAATGATTGTTCTCGCAATAAATTCGTTTATCTTCTTCAGACAGGTGATCGATAACATGATGTCGGCCATCAACCAACTTATAGATCAGGAACTTGTCTGATTATTGAAATTGAACCAAACCTAATCCAACGAACATTCTCAAAGATGATTGACGTAAGATGGATAACAATCGTGACGACTCTTTGAAGGTCCAAAGGATTGACATGAAGGTTAGTTGATATGTATTCAAAATATATCTGTCGAAAGCCTTCTTCAAGAAATTTCGGGAAAATTTCCTCAAATACTGTCTGTGAGTTTTTCGAGGAGGTGGTACATTCATTTGTCAGCTTTTTGTGGAATTTTCTCTCCTCGTTTGTAAAAGATGAAGTGGAGTTATTAAAAATCATTCAAATATATTTGTTAAGGACAGATTTCGTGATCTGCGCCAAAATGTCACTGCGCTCGAAATTAAGATACCTAAGAAATTCTTTATTCGTCAGTGACACCCTGTTCTTGGAAAATTTGGAAATAAAAATATATTTAATAAGAATGAAACTTCTACTTATCTTGGTGGACTTTTCGGGAACGAATCTGCTCCTGTTCTCAACACAATTGAAATAATTCTCTTGGTGAAATTTTTCAACGTGCAGTTGGTTTTCCCAGTGTCCTATGAACGTCATCACTCCCTTGCTAACCCTCATACTTTTATTGATTCATTCTATTGTAATAGTTTTCGTCTAGACTAGTGAAACAAATTCAGTCAGGACAGCAAGGAAACTTCTTGAATACTCGATTCTTCCTTATTCTAATGAAATTCCTCAGGCCATTTCCAACCTCTTTCTATTTTAATAGATTACAAATACAGACTTTGAAAAATCTTTTTTTCATTTTAGATTTTGTTTATGAGGAGAAGATCTGCCAAGACAACGTAAAAGTAGCTTTTCTTGAATTTCCAAGTAATTCCTATGTCTATTAGTATTTGTCTAGAAAAAATATTTCAGCCAGGACAGCGCGAAAGCTTGGTGTTTCTTCCATTTCCAATTCTTTCCTATTCCTATAAATGTACTCACTCCCTTGCCAACCGTATTACTTCCATTGATGACTAATTTGGTGACTGACGGTGGGTAATATTCACTGAAAAATCCTTCTATTGTAATAGTTTTCGTATGGACTAAGAAAACAAATTCAGTCCAGACAGCAAGGAAACTTCTTGAATACTCGATTTTTTCTTATTCTGATAAAATTCCTCGGGTCATTTTCAACCCCTCTTTTATTTTGATAGATTACTAATACAGACTTTGAATTTTTTTTCTAGCTTTTCTTTAAAGTATTTCCTATGCCTATGAGTATCTTGGCACCCTTTCTAACCCTTATATTCCAATTGATGTCTGATCTAGATCATGAAAACATTTCTTTTTCTATCAGTGTTTGTCTAGGGTAAATGTTTCAGCCCGGACAGCACGCCAACTCGTTTACTTCAATTGATGACTTATTTGAAGCATGGTAATATTTTTTTTCCATTAGTTTCTGTCTAGGAAAATTGGTTCAGTAGGGACAGCATGATACACTTGGTGTCTCTCAACTTTCCATGTCTTTTGTATAACTATGAGAATCTTAATTGATGACTAATATAGATTAAGAAAATTAATTTCTTCGTATTAGTTTTTTTCTAGTTTGCACATCGCAAACCTCTAGGTTTCTCTTGAATTTTCTGTTAAAATCGTGCTATTTCGGATAGATTACAGTTCATTAACATCAATTTACATCAGTACACGAAAAAATTACATACATCGTATTAAAATTCAATAAGAAACTTAGACTTCACAATAACTCTGATTCATTCAATAATATTATACAGTGTAGTCAGAAGAATTCTTCTAAGAAAGAACAATGAAAATATACATTCTATCTCTCGCAAAAAACTGAGTCTCTTTTTTCATAGAGAACTTGTTAATTTCACTCCTGGTTTTCCTCCCAACAGCAATCTTAGGACAGGTCAGCAGTAGCGACAGATGACAGACGAGGTGTTGAAAAGGACGGCAGGCAGTCAGGAAAGGAGAGCGAGGAAACTCATAGTACATAGTACGATTGTATCTGATCATTAGGCATTGGGCAGTTGAAATTGAAAACAAAATGGCCGTCGTGAACGAAAAGAACTAGCTTTTATAGAAAAAAGTTGAAACACCCTGTATTCCATCTCCTCATCGAATTCTTCATGATGATCTCTAAATTTGTTTTGTATGGAAAATCCGTGGCCTACTAGCAAGAATTCATTTAGTGTTGTTCAGCATTTCTGAGATTCCAATTATACATCATTCTGAAGGTACTTTTCAATGAAACACCCAGTATTCCATCATCTCATTGAATCCTTTACTTTTTTTTACCTTCAAAATGATGTATGATAATCTCTAGATCTGTTTTATATGGAAAATCCGTGGCCTACAAGCAAAAATTCATTTCTCTGTTTCGGCCCTTTAACAGACTCATTCCCGCACTATTTATCGTTTAAGAATGAGCTTCATTAATACACGATTTTTAGATATTTTTCTTTTTGATTTTCCAAAGATTGGTATGCCTGCCTGTATGAGTGAATAACCAAAGAGTGATAGTACTTATATATATTACTCTTTGGTATGTGTTCTATGGTTCAATAGTCCAAACACAGGATATACACCTACCCTATACCGTAAGCACAGATCACCTTAACTATGTAGATAGGTAATCTGTACCGTAAGGTATATATTCTGTGGTTCGAAACTATCCGATTCGATCGAGATCTATCTTTGAACGAAAGAGGAAGAAGACGCGAGCAACCTGAGAATGGTACTAATATTTTGATTCAAGATTCAAGTTCCTTATATTTATTTAGGCTGCAAAGAAAAATCAAATGGAAAGCAATAACCGTCAACAATTATCCAATGGAAGTACTATATCTTATCCTATATCTTCATATAGGATTGGTTTATAGGTATTGTTTTCATAGTTGAGACTAACCTCTGAATAACAAAGCAATAATAGGTAGGTCATTGTTCCAAAGGAATGTTCCCAAACCATGAGATACCTAACTACAAATAAATACAAAATGTAGAATCCGCTAATCTCCTCTAGTTACAGTACAATTGCTGTAAATTTTTATAGAAATGCCTGAAATTGTGGAATTATCTCCTGCATTGACTGCAATTCCAGGGATATTACTGAGAGAATTCACAATATTGATGGCTTCATCATTTCCATTCAATTCTACCTGATGTAGGATAGAATCAGATGACCCTGCTCTGCTGACAGTTTCTGCCTGTTGGGTATCAAAAGAAGGTTGAACTCTTCTAGATAATTCTGATGGCCTCTGTGCAGTACTAGTGGATGGTCCTGCTTCATTCAGAGTGTGAAAATTAGATGTGAGCATATTTGCCACCTCAATTTTTCTTTTTGTGGATGCTTCTACATAACCCTCTGCTACAGTTGAGCTTTTCCAACCACCATGATTCTTGAGAGTCATCAAATCACCACCAACATTTGCCAAATGTGATGCTGAAGACCTTCGAAAACAATGTCCAGAAAACTGTTCGAGATTTGGTAGCTTCAAGTACTTGGCAATAACTCTTGGAATTGCACCTGTTTCATTTATACCAATTGGTTGAACTGTACAACGTCCACTCTGACAGTAAATGAAAAATCGTTTGTGGTTTGCATGAGCTGGTCTTAAGCTAGCATACTCTCTAATCAAACTGATCCAATGTCTATTTGTTATAGCGAATAATCTTGGATGGTTTGTTTTAGTTTTCGATATTGTAACAAAAATTGAATCATTTTTGAAATCAATATCATCAGTTCGCATGTTCACCAGTTCATCACGCCTACACGCTCCAGAATAACCCATTATCAATACAACCTGAAAATTATTGACCTCTTGTAATGATTGAATACTTTAATTATTTATGACTTACTTTTATCCCAAGGTAGTCTATGTTGGGTGCTGCATTTAGGAATACCTCGATTTCATGATATTCCAATATTTTGGATTTTTTCGGTTCATACCCTGTAGAACATCTTTTCAGAAAAGCATGTAAATTCATGAATTTCGAAATGTCAATATTTTGTCGAATATTCAGCATTGATCTAAACATGGAGTATGTTTTCCATAATGTTGAACTCTTTGTTTTATACTTTTTATCAATACAGTACAATATTTTGTCTGATTATAGAAATTGAACCACATCTAACCTAACAAACATTATCAAGGATGATTGACGCAAGATGTATAACAATTGTGACATGACACAAACATGAAATGAAATTCCCTCACTTCATTTATTTTTTCTATTTTGCATGAAATGGTCTTGTGCTCTCCTACTCTTTCAACAAATTGAATTTTTTTGAATGCAGAAACTTTTCGTGAAGATGGGCTAGGGAGTGATTCTTTTTCCATTTGTTCTTGAAGGCGTGGATGAGAGGCGATTCTGTTGGTTCCTTGAGGACGATGCTGGACATGCATCCAACACTTACGAAACGACAAACAGATGATGTTTACTCAGATTCTGGAGATTTACATGAAAAAACTAACCTGATGGTGAGTAATATTTATTGAGAATTCTTCCTTTCACAATAGTTTTTGTCTAGGAAAACTAGTTCAGTCAGGAGAGCATGAATACTTCCTCCATACTCAAGTCTTTCCCATTCAGATATAATTGCTCAAACCATCCCAACCCTTTTATTTTGATAGAAAACTTATAGAGACTGGAAAATCTTTTTTTATTTCAGTTTTTGTTCATGAGGAATATTTCTACCAAGACAACATGAAAACTAGCTTTTCTTGAATTTCCAAGTATCTCCTATGCCTGAATATCTTGGCACTCTTACCAACCCTCATATTCCAATGTATGACCGGTGTAGAGCATGAAAGCTTGGCGTTTCTTCAATTTCCAAGTCTTTTCTATGCCTATGAATGTCCTCACACCGTTGCCAATCCTTTTACTTCAATTGATGACTAATTTGGAGCATGGAAGTATTTTTTTTTGTCTAGGAAAATTGGTACATCAATGACAGTTTTCTACACTTGGTTTCTCTCAACTTCCCATGTCATGATGGTGAGTAATATTTATTGAGAACTAATTGGAAAATTAGTTCAGTCAGGCTTCATGTGAACTTCCTGAATACTCAAATCTTTCATATTCCTATGAAGTTGCTTTCCAATAGAGACTGGAAAATCTTTATTAATCTAGTTTTTGTCAATGAGAGATAGTTCTGCCAAGACAACATGAAAACTAGCTTTTCTTGAATTTCCAAGTAACATTTTTTTTCTATTTGTTTTTGTGTAGGAAAAATATTTCAGCCAGGACAGCACAATTTCCAAGTCTTTTCTATACCTATGATAGTCGTCACAAGACATTCAAAATATACCGCAATCATATCAACAGCTTCATCATTTGTAAAAGGCATTACAATGGTTTTGAGGCCTCACTTGTGTGTGCAACAAACACAAATTACACTGTATCTATAAGTATAACTTCAATATTTGTTGACAAGTTTATTTTAGGCATTTGTTTTTTCTCCAGGGCCTACTCTTCATGTTCTGCCTACCTTGCACTTGCATCTTATATGCATTGATCATTATTCCCCCACACGTATATTTTAAATTTTCAAACAATTATAAAATAATGAATTTCCATCACTGATTCTTAAATAAGACAAATAAATAAGAATAAATACATGTGTAATAGCGTCATTTTGAAATTTTATGATAACTACATTTTCTTTCTTCGATATTTTAGGTCAGGAACTAGATATCGAGATACGGTTTTCACTAGCCTATTTAGGTATCATTTCACATTCACATTTTTTGAAATCCGTTCAGTCGTTTAGGAGTTACAGCTGTTTATTCAAAAAAACATTGAATCGCCCCCCACCACTTCATTTCAATAGATACGTCAAAAAGTCAACTTTGAAGAGCATATACTTTTTCGGTACATTCACAATGTAGATTTCAGTGAAAAATCACTTCAAAAGTTTGAGATGACGGTTACGCCCTCTGGCGGCCATCTTGGGAACCTGAAAATAATTTCCAGGATTTTCTTTTGGCCATTTTAGTCATCAAATTTTTTACTGCAAGTCTGTACGACGAATAGTTCCCGAGATACAGCACTTTGCATTCTTATCTGGCCACCCTGTACAAAAATTGTATTTCAACAAAAATCTAGAAATAATCAGATGGATTTTGGATTGGTTGAATCTATTTTCTATTATCAACTATTGGTGAGAAAAAATATTGAAACAGATGAAATTGTTCTCCTTGGTGAATCATTTTTGAAAATGATGACAGTCTAAGGAAATTTCCAATTTGTCAACATGAACTCATCTGTATTCTCTGAAAACTAAACTCTCATGAGGACCTTTCATTAAATATCATCTTTCGAAATTCTAGAGCAATCATTTGCCAAAAAATGTCAAAATTAGAAACACCCTGTATAAACCTGCTGTTCTATATAATGTATACATGTTGTTTCATCAACGTTCGACAAAATTTCAAGGTCGAATTTGTTGCACCGAAATTTAAAATGAAAATCATATAAACCGATCTCCCAGAACGATCCGTCTCAGAGATACAGGGTTAGTCAAGTTTCATGAGAAAATCGATATTTTTCCAAAAATAGGAATTCTTCAGGAATTAATGAAAAATCGATTGTTTTCGAGAAAATTTGTGCACCCTGTTTCTCGGACACGAATCGTTTCCGGAAATGTATTTACATGTACATCTTTCATGCTTTGATGACCCTAATAATTCGACTTTAAAGTTTCGTGCAACATTAATGGAACGCATTGTATAATTATGTATTTTTCGGAGTTCAGACATTTCAAGTTTTCGGTAGGTATCAAGCCTACCAGCCTTTCAGTCTCGTCTAAGTACACTTTTCATACCTACATTATATATTCAGTTGAGAAAAATATTATTTACTCAGCATATTTTTGTAAAGTTTCAACCTTTTTTCCTAAAAGCAAATAGTTCCCTTGGATCAGAGAACTGTCACTATTCGGGAAAATATAATCATTCTGTGGCACGGAGTACGATTGTATTTGATCATGGAGAAAGGTTACCACATAAATGACATTTTTAGTGTATGTGTATGGAGATGGTATCGAAAGTGTCATGTGTGAGGATTGCAAGTTCGGTTGGTTTGATGACTATCCAAAACAGTCAGAAGAAAGAAGGTGAATTTTCACACTTCTTCCTGGAATATCTTGTAAAACAGAGATTTGTACCCTTTTTATTGTGAAAATCGGATTCTTCAGGTGAAAGTAGGTGAGTACGAAATAAAAACTTTCTAAACATGGCATGATGAGTGCAAAATTACCAAATATTTCATTGAGTTTTCATGTGAGAGTGAAAACATGGCAAATTTTTCAAATAATCTGTACAGTGAGCCTCCTACTTTTTCTTGAAACTCAAGATGGCCCAATCAGAGTTTGCATATCTGTTTCGGCACAGTATAGAGAATACTAACAGTAGACCGACTCTGGCCTACGTGCTCGCTTACTGGTTCCCTTCCCCTCAGGCCCTTCGGACACCGTTCGGTACCCAGACCGCTACGCAGTGGCTAACGAACAGTTATGCGCTCTAGTGTAACGTGCCGTAGGCTATAAATATAGAGTGCGAGAAAATAACTACGTATCATAATTCTTTAGAGCTCGTTTTTTATTTTATAATAATGCCTGTGGTGTGATTGTTCTCGCAATAAATTCGTTTATCTTCTTCAGACAGGTGATCGATAACATGATGTCGGCCATCAACCAACTTATAGATCAGGAACTTGTCTGATTATTGAAATTGAACCAAACCTAATCCAACGAACATTCTCAAAGATGATTGACGTAAGATGGATAACAATCGTGACGACTCTTTGAAGGTCCAAAGGATTGACATGAAGGTTAGTTGATATGTATTCAAAATATATTTGTCGAAAGCCTTCTTCAAGAAATTTCGGGAAAATTTCCTCAAATACTGTCTGTAAGTTTTTCGAGGAGGTGGTACATTCATTTGTCAGCTTTTTGTGGAATTTTCTCTCCTCGTTTGTAAAAGATGAAGTGGAGTTATTAAAAATCATTCAAATATATTTGTTAAGGACAGATTTCGTGATCTGCGCCAAAATGTCACTGCGCTCGAAATTAAGATACCTAAGAAATTCTTTATTCGTCAGTGACACCTTGTTCTTGGAAAATTTGGAAATAAAAATATATTTAATAAGAATGAAACTTCTACTTATCTTGGTGGACTTTTCGGGAACGAATCTGCTCCTGTTCTCAACACAATTGAAACAATTTTCTTGGTGAAATTTTTCAACGTGCAGTTGGTTTTCCCAGTGTCCTATGAACGTCATCACTCCCTTGCTAACCCTCATACTTTTATCGATTCATTCTATTGTAATAGTTTTCGTCTAGACTAGTGAAACAAATTCAGTCAGGACAGCAAGGAAACTTCTTGAATACTCGATTCTTCCTTATTCTAATGAAATTTCTCAGGCCATTTCCAACCTCTTTCTATTTTAATAGATTACAAATACAGACTTTGAAAAATCTTTTTTTCATTTTAGTTTTTGTTTATGAGGAGAAGATCTGACAAGACAACGTAAAACTAGCTTTTCTTGAATTTCCAAGTATTTCCTATGTCTATAAGTATTTGTCTAGAAAAAATATTTCAGCCAGGACAACGCGAAAGCTTGGTGTTTCTTCCATTTCCAATTCTTTCCTATTCCTATAAATGTACTCACTCCCTTGCCAACCCTCATACTTCCATTGATGACTAATTTGGTGACTGACGGTGGGTAATATTCACTGACAATTCCTTCTATTGTAATAGTTTTCGTATGGACTAGGAAAACAAATTCAGTCCAGACAGCAAGGAAACTTCTTGAATACTCGATTTTTTCTTATTCTGATAAAATTCCTCGGGTCATTTTCAACCCCTCTTTTATTTTGATAGATTACTAATACAGACTTTGAATTTTTTTTCTAGCTTTTCTTTAAATTATTTCTTATGCCTATGAGTATCTTGGCACCCTTTCTAACCATTCCAATTGATGTCTAATCTAGATCATGAAAACATTTCTTTTTCTATCAGTGTTTGTCTAGGGTAAATATTTCAGCCCGGACAGCACGCCAACCCGTATACTTCAATTGATGACTTATTTGGAGCATGGCAATGTTTTTTATCCATTAGTTTCTGTCTAGGAAAATTAGTTCAGTAGGGACAGCTTGATACACTTGGTGTCTCTCAACTTTCCATGTCTTTTGTATAACTATGAGAATCTTCAGGCCCTTAATCATTATATCTTAATTGATGACTAATATAGATTAAGAAAATTAATTTCTTCGTATTAGTTTTTTTCTAGTTTGCACATCGCAAACCTCTAGGTTCCTCTTGAATTTTCTGTGAAAATTGTGCTTTTTCGGATAGATTACAGTTCATTAACATCAATTTACATCAGTACATGAAAAAATTACATACATCGTATTAAAATTCAATAAGAAACTTAGACTTCACAATAACTCTGATTCATTCAATAATATCATACAGTGTAGTCAGAAGAATTTTTCTAAGAAAGAACAATGAAAATATACATTCTATCTCTCGCAAAAAAACTGAGTCTCTTTTTTCATAGAGAACTTGTTAATTTCACTCCTGGTTTTCCTCCCAACAGCAATTTAAGGACTGGTCAGCAGTAGCGACAGATGACAGACGAGGTGTTGAAAAGGACGGCAGGCAGTCAGGAAAGGAGAGCGAGGAAACTCATAGTACATAGTACGATTGTATCTGATCATTGGGCATTGGGCAGTTGAAATTGAAAACAAAATGGCCGTCGTGAACGAAAAGAACTAGCTTTTATAGAAAAAAGTTGAAACACCCTGTATTCCATCTCCTCATCAAATTCTTCATGATGATCTCTAGATTTGTTTTGTATGGAAAATCCGTGGCCTACTAGCAAGAATTCATTTAGTGTTTTTCAGCATTTCTGAGATTCCAATTCCAATCATACATCATTCTGAAGGAACTTTTCAATGAAACACCCTGTATTCCATCATCTCATTGAATTCTTTACTTTTTTTACCTTCAAAATGATGTATGATAATCTCTAGATCTGTTTTATATGGAAAATCCGTGGCCTACATGCAAAAATTCATTTCTCTGTTTCGGCCCTTTAACAGACTCATTCCCGCACTATTTATCGTTTAAAGGCTGGTTCATGCAACGTTCATTATAATTACATTTTAATTATATTATCACTAAGAAAAACTCCCCGTTCATGCAACACATTAACAGCGCATTAGTGCATGCTTATTGAGACTCTTCAGATTTTTACCATGTGTTATATTTGAAATTCAACAAATTGTGGAATGCATCTGTATGTGTTTATTAATTAATTTTTGTCTTCACAGCGTATTGGACTTTTGTTATCTTCATTGATTATGTCTTTGCTTGTATTGGTTCGAAAGAAAAGGTCACGAAACCGCTGATTTTGTGTGAGGAGAAGTGACAGGAATTCGATTTCATGCTCTATGTCTAGCAAATAACATCCCGGCGCATGCGAATTAGCTGTTTTCACTACGAATATAATGTAATTATAATGCTTAGTTGAAAGTTGGCCAACTTCTTAGTGGACTAATGTAATGAAAATGCACTAATGCATTGCATGAACTCGCCGCATCAGTATTAGTGATTCAACTTTTCTTAATCATAATATAATTAAAATGTAATTATAATGAACGTTGCATGAACCAGCCTTAAGAATGAGCTTCATTAAAACACGATTTTTAGATATTTTTGTTTTTGATTTTCCAAAGATTGGTATGCCTGCCTGTATGAGTATAACCAAAGAGTGATAGTATTATAGTATATATATTACTCTTTGGTATGTGTTCTATGGTTCAATAGTCCAAACACAGAATATACACCTTCCCTATACCGTAAGCACAGATCACCTTAACTATGTAGATAGGTAATCTGTCTGCCGTAAGGTATATATTCTGTGGTTCGAAACTATCCGATTCGATCGAGATCTATCTTCGAACGAAAGAGGAAGAAGACGCGAGCAACCTGAGAATGGTACTAATATTTTGATTCAAGATTCAAGTTCCTTATATTTATTTAGGCTGCAAAGAAAAATCAAATGGAAAGCAATAACCGTCAACAATTATCCAATGGAAGTACTATTGAAGATATAGGATTGGTTTATAGGTATTGTTTTCATAGTTGAGACTAACCTCTGAATAACAAAGCAATAATAGGTAGGTCATTGTTCCAAAGGAATGTTCCCAAACCATGAGATACCTAACTACAAATAAATACAAAATGTAGAATCCGCTAATCTCCTCTAGTACAATTGCTGTAAATTTTTATAGAAATGCCTGAAATTGTGGAATTATCTCCTGCATTGACTGCAATTCCAGGGATATTACTGAGAGAATTCACAATATTGATGGCTTCATCATTTCCATCCAATTCTACCTGATCTACTGACAGTTTCTGCCTGTTGGGTATCAATAGAAGGTTCAACTCTTCTAGATAATTCTGATGGCCTCTGTGCAGTACTAGTGGATGGTCCTGCTTCATTCAGAGTGTGAAAATTAGATGTGAGCATATTTGCCACCTCAATTTTTCTTTTTGTGGATGCTTCTACATAACCCTCTGCTACAGTTGAGCTTTTCCAACCACCATGATTCTTGAGAGTCATCAAATCACCACCAACATTTGCCAAATGTGATGCTGAAGACCTTCGAAAACAATGTCCAGAAAACTGTTCGAGATTTGGTAGCTTCAAGTACTTGGCAATAACTCTCGGAATTGCACCTGTTTCATTTATACCAATTGGTTGAACTGTACAACGTCCACTCTGATAGTAAATGAAAAATCGCATGAGCTGGTCTTAAGCTAGCATACTCTCTAATCAAACTGATCCAATGTCTATTTGTTATAGCGAATAATCTTGGATGGTTTGTTTTAGTTTTTGATATTCATGAATTTCAAAATATCAATATTTTGTCGAATATTCAGCATTGATCTCAACATGGAGTATGTTTTCCATAATGTTGAACTCTTTGTTTTATACTTTTTATCAATGCAATACAATACAATATTTTGTCTGATTATAGAAATTGAACCACATCTAACCTAACGAACATTATCAAGGATGATTGACACAAGATATATAACAATTGTGACATGACACAAACATGAAATGAAATCCCCTCACTTCATTTATTTTTTCTATTTTGCATGAAATGGTCTTGTGCTCTCCTACTCTTTCAACAAATTGAATTTTTTTGAATGCAGAAACTTTTCGTGAAGATGGGCTAGGGAGTGATTCTTTTTCCATTTGTTCTTGAAGGCGTGGATGAGAGGCAATTCTGTTGGTTCCTTGAGGACGATGCTGGACATGCATCCAACACTTACGAAACGACAAACAGATGATGTTTACTCAGATTCTTTCTGGAGATTTACATGAAAAAACTAACCTGATGGTGAGTAATATTTATTGAGAATCTTCCTTTCACAATAGTTTTTGTCTAGGAAAACTAGTTCAGTCAGGAGAGCATGAATACTTCCTCCATACTCAAGTCTTTCCCATTCAGATATAATTGCTCAAACCATCCCAACCCTTTTATTTTGATAGAAAACTTATAGAGACTGGAAAATCTTATTTTATTTCAGTTTTTGTTCATGAGGAATATTTCTACCAATACAACATGAAAACTAGCTTTTCTTGAATTTCCAAGTATCTCCTATGCCTGAATATCTTGGCACTCTTACCAACCCTCATATTCCAATGTATGACCGGTGTAGAGCATGAAAGCTTGGCGTTTCTTCAATTTCCAAGTCTTTTCCATACCTATGAATGTCCTCACACCGTTGCCAACTCTTTTACTTCAATTGATGACTAATTTGGAGCATGGAAGTATTTTTTTTTGTCTCGGAAAATTGGTACATCAATGACAGTTTTCTACACTTGGTTTCTCTCAACTTCCCATGTCATGATGGTGAGAACTAATTGGAAAATTAGTTCAGTCAGGCTTCATGTGAACTTCCTGAATACTCAAATCTTTCATATTCCTATGAAGTTGCTTTCCAATAGAGACTGGAAAATCATTATTAATCTAGTTTTTGTCAATGAGAGATAGTTCTGCCAACACAACATGAAAACTAGCTTTTCTTAAATTTCCAAGCAACATTTTTTTTCTATTTGTTTTTGTATAGGAAAAATATTTCAGCCAGGACATCACAATTTCCAAGTCTTTTCCATACCTATGATAGTCGTCACAAGACATTCAAAATATACCGCAATCATATCAACAGCTTCATCATTTGTAAAAGGCATTTCAATGGTTTTGAGGCCTCACTTGTGTGTGCAACAAACACAAATTACACTGTATCTATAAGTATAACTTCAATATTTGTTGACAAGTTGATTTTAGGCATTTGTTTTTTCTCCAGGGCCTACTCTTCATGTTCTGCCTACCTTGCGCTTGCATCTTATATGCATTGATCATTATTCCCCTACACGTATATTTTAAATTTTCAAACTAATAATACTTTTATTATTCAATGAAAGATTATTATAAAATAATGAATTTCCATCAGTGATTCTCAAATAAGACAAATAAATAGGAATAAATACATGTGTAATAGCGTCATTTTGAAATTTTATGATAACTACATTTTCTTTCTTCGATATTTTAGGTCAGGAACTAGATATCGAGATACGGTTTTCACTAGCCTATTTAGGTATCATTTCACATTCACATTTTTTGAAATCCGTTCAGTCGTTTAGGAGTTACAGCTGTTTATTTAAAAAAACATTGAATCTCCCCCCACCACTTTATTTCAATAGATACGTCAAAAAGTCAACTTTGAAGAGCATGTACTTTTTCGGTACATTCACAATCTAGATTTCAGTGAAAAATCACTTCAAAAGTTTGAGATGACGGTTACGCCCTCTGGCGGCCATCTAGGGAACCTGAAAATAATTTCCAGGATTTTCTTTTGGCCATTTTAGTCATCAAATTTTTTACTGCAAGTCTGTACGACGAATAGTTCCCGAGACACAGCACTTTGCATTCTTATCTGGCCACCCTGTACAAAAATTGTATTTCAACAAAAAACTAGAAATAATCAGATGGATTTTGGATTGGTTGAATCTATTTTCTATTATCAACTATTGGTGAGAAAAAATATTGAAACAGATGAAATTGTTCTCCTTGGTGATTCATTTTTGAAAATGATGACAGTCTAAGGAAATTTCCAATTTGTCAACATGAACTCATCTGTATTCTCTGAAAACTCATGAGGACCTTTCATTAAATATCATCTTTCGAATTTCTAGAGCAATCATTTGCCAAAAAATGTCAAAATTAGAAATACCCTGTATAAACCTGCTGTTCTATATAATGTATACATGTTGTTTCATCAACGTTCGACAAAATTTCAAGGTCGAATTTGTTGCACTGAAATTTAAAATGAAAATCATATAAACCGATCTCCCAGAACGATTCGTCTCAGAGATACAGGGTTAGTCAAGTTTCATGAGAAAATCGAAATTTTTCCAAAAATAGGAATTTTTCAGGAATTAATGAAAAATCGATTGTTTTCGAGAGAATTTGTGCACCCTGTTTCTCGGACACGAATCGTTTCCGGAAATGTATTTACATGTACATCTTTCATGCTTTGATGACCCTAATAATTCGACTTCAAAGTTTAATGCAACGCATTGTATCATTATGTATTTTATGGAGAAAGGTTACCATATAAATGACATTTTTAGTGTATGGAGATGGTATCGAAAGTGTCATGTGTGAGGATTGCAAGTTCGGTTGGTTTGATGACTATCCAAAACAGTCAGAAGAAAGAAGGTGAAATTTTCACACTTCTTCCTGGAATATCTTGTAAAACAGAGATTTGTACCCTTTTTATTGTGAAAATCGGATTCTTCAGGTGAATTTAGGTGAGTACGAAGTAAAAACTTTCTAAACATGCCATGTTTAATGGAACGCATTGTATAATTATGTATTTTTCGGAGTTCAGACATTTCAAGTTTTCGGTAGGTATCAAGCCTACCAGCCTTTCAGTCTCGTCTAAGTACACTTTTCATACCTACATTATATATTCAGTTGAGAAAAATATTATTTACTCAGCATATTTTTATAAAGTTTCAACCTCTTTTCCTAAAAGCAAACAGTTCCCTAGAATATGACAGCAAATCATTCATTGATAAAAGACGCACAGAACCTTGGATCAGAGAACTGTCACTATTCGGGAAAATATAATCATTCTGTGGCACGGAGTACGATTGTATTTGATCATGGAGAAAGGTTACCATATAAATGACATTTTTAGTGTATGGAGATGGTATGGTAGGATTGCAAGTTCGGTTGGTTTGATGACTATACAAAACAGTCAGAAGAAAGAAGGTGAATTTTCACACTTCTTCCTGGAATATCTTGTAAAACAGAGATTTGTACCCTTTTTATTGTGAAAATCGGATTCTTCAGGTGAAAGTAGGTGAGTACGAAGTAAAAACTTTCTAAACATGGCATGATGAGTGCAAAATTACCAAATATTTCATTGAGTTTTCATGTGAGAGTGAAAACATGGCAAATTTTTCAAATAATCTGTACAGTGAGCCTCCTACTTTTTCTTGAAACTCAAGATGGCCCAATCAGAGTTTGCATATCTGTTTCGGCACAGTATAGAGAATACTAACAGTAGACCGACTCTGGCCTATGTGCTCGCTTACTGGTTCCCTTCCCCTCAGGCCCCTCGGACACCGTTCGGTACCCAGACCGCTACGCAGTGGCTAACGAACAGTTATGCGCTCTAGTGTAACGTGCCGTAGGCTATAAATATAGAGTGCGAGAAAATAACTACGTATCATAATTCTTTAGAGCTCGTTATGCGCGAACAGTTATGCGCTCTAGTGTAACGTGCCGTAGGCTATAAATATAGAGTGCGAGAAAATAACTACATATCATAATTCTTTAGAGCTCGTTTCTTATTTTATAATAATGCCTGTGGTGTATTGTCCTGTGGGAAATTGCACGTCAAGACGTGGAGGTGGCTTATCCTTTTTTCGTTGTCCAAAAGATGAAGCAAGGTATATATTTTACGCGGGATTTCATATAAACGTCTGTTGAATGTTGAAAATCAATGAATACATAACTATATATGACACACTGAACAGGTTGAATTCATTTTCACAAGTGAATTTGCGGAACTGGTTTCCCAAGTTAACATTGGAAACACACTGAAAAAACATTTTGAAAAAATATCTTTCAGTCATCCATGTGACAAGTTTCCAATTTGTATTGTATAGTTCGTATTTATTTCGCATTGAAATTTGCCAATCGAAATATGAAAACAGGAAAAGCATCAAGTAAAGTTAATACAAAACTTTCAATATTACAAATTTCCAAAATTTTGACAGTGTCTTTTGCTAACAATCAGAAGTAGTAGGTAGCGGCGCGCTTCCGATCTCGAAATATCAAAATCATAGTAAATATCCAATCCACTCAAATTTTTGGGTCGTCACGTCAGCTATCGCGCGAAATGCTTTTCTGTTACCCCGTATCTACAGCGAAGTTGCCATGAGGACACGTGCAGGCGGTACGCTTTTGAGCTGAGAATCTCAAACGCCCGACAGGGAGTCGTCCAACTGTTTATTCATTAAACTGTGATGGTTTCGGCTTGAAAGAAACAGAGCGATTTTGAAAATTATTACGTTTTGAACCCCTTCTATATCTAAAGAAGTCATTAGAAATTCTGTCGAGCTCAGAACTATGGATTTTGCGCAGAATCCAGTGGCGTACTCAAAATTTCATTTCGGGGTATGATTCTGGAGATACGACACGATCTTTTATTTTTTACCTTGTATTCCATTTTTATTGTTTTTTTGTTTTTTCCTTCAAATTTATGTATGATAATCTCTAGATTGATGGAATCTCAGGAATCTCTGCTTACTAATGAGAAAATCAAAAATGAACATTTGTCAATGGTGACCTGTTTTATATGGAAAATCCGTGACCTACTGGCAAAAATTCTTTCAGTGTTTTTTAGTATTTCAAGAGATTATCACACATCGTTTTGAAAGAAGAGAAAAAATCAATGAGATAATGGGATACAGGGTGTTTCATTGATGAAAAAAAAGATCGTATCGTATCTCCAAAACTATAACCCGAAATGGAATATTCAGTACGCCACTGGATTCTGCGCAAAATATTCTCTTAGATGTAATTCTATCTCGACAGTATTTCCAATGCCTTCGTAGATATAGAAGGGGTCCAAAAAGTAATAATTTTTTAAATCGCCCTGTATATTTTAAAACGAAACAGTTACGCAAAATCTGATTGGATCATCTCGAATTTCGATGAACGAATAAACGATATGACAGGAACATGAAAACCGAAAAATTCCATTTTCAATAACAACCGAGAAACCTGGCAGTCTCAATCAACCAATATGGAAGGCACAGTACATATATCTGGTGTACCGGTACACAAAACATTTACACAGGGTATACAATGTTACAGTCAGCAAAAGTCTTCATATTCAATATACAACGCTATTTGAACCCACGAAATGAATTCAAAAGATTGTTCTCGCAATAAATTCGTTTATCTTCTTCAGACAGGTGATCGATAACATGATGTCGGCCATCAACCAACTTATAGATGTCACTGCGCTTGAAATTAAGATAAGAAGAAATTCTTTATTCGTCAGTGACACCTTGTTCTTGGAAAATTTGGAAATAAAAATATATTTAATAAGAATGAAACTTCTACTTATCTTGGTGGACTTTTCGGGAACGAATCTGCTCCTGTTCTCAACACAATTGAAACAATTTTCTTGGTGAAATTTTTCAACGTGCAGTTGGATTTCCCAGTGTCCTATGAACGTCATCACTCCCTTGCTAACCCTCATACTTTTATTGATTCATTCTATTGTAATAGTTTTCGTCTAGACTAGTGAAACAAATTCAGTCAGGACAGCAAGGAAACTTCTTGAATACTCGATTCTTCCTTATTCTAATGAAATTCCTCAGGCCATTTCCAACCTCTTTCTATTTTAATAGATTACAAATACAGACTTTGAAAAATCTTTTTTTCATTTTAGTTTTTGTTTATGAGGAGAAGATCTGCCAAGACAACGTAAAAGTAGCTTTTCTTGAATTTCCAAGTATTTCCTATATCTATTAGTATTTGTCTAGAAAAAATATTTCAACCAGGACAGCGCGAAAGCTTGGTGTTTCTTCCATTTCCAATTCTTTCCTATTCCTATAAATGTACTCACTCCCTTGCCAACCCTCATACTTCCATTGATGACTAATTTGGTGACTGACGGTGGGTAATATTCACTGAAAATTCCTTCTATTGTAATAGTTTTCGTATGGACTAGGAAAACAAATTCAGTCCAGACAGCAAGGAAACTTCTTGAATACTCGATTTTTTCTTATTCTGATAAAATTCCTCGGGTCATTTTCAACCCCTCTTTTATTTTGATAGATTACTAATACAGACTTTGAATTTTTTTCTAGCTCTTCTTTAAAGTATTTCTTATGCCTATGAGTATCTTGGCACCCTTTCTAACCCTTATATTCCAATTGATGTCTGATCTAGATCATGAAAACATTTCTTTTTCTATCAGTGTTTGTCTAGGGTAAATATTTCAGCCCGGACAGCACGCCAACTCGTATACTTCAATTGATGACTTATTTGAAGCATGGTAATATTTTTTTTCCATTAGTTTCTGTCTAGGAAAATTGGTTCAGTAGGGACAGCATGATACACTTGGTGTCTCTCAACTTTCCATGTCTTTTGTATAACTATGAGAATCTTAATTGATGACTAATATAGATTAAGAAAATTAATTTCTTCGTATTAGTTTTTTTTTCTAGTTTGCACATCGCAAACCTCTAGGTTTCTCTTGAATTTTCTGTTAAAATTGTGCTATTTCGGATAGATTACAGTTCATTAACATCAATTTACATCAGTACACGAAAAAATTACATACATCGTATTAAAATTCAATAAGAAACTTAGACTTCACAATAACTCTGATTCATTCAATAATATCATACAGTGTAGTCAGAAGAATTCTTCTAAGAAAGAACAATGAAAATATACATTCGCAAAAAACTCTCGCAAAAAACTGAGTCTCTTTTTTCATAGAGAACTTGTTAATTTCACTCCTGGTTTTCCTCCCAACAGCAATCTTAGGACAGGTCAGCAGTAGCGACAGATGACAGACGAGGTGTTGAAAAGGACAGCAGGCAGTCAGGAAAGGAGAGCGAGGAAACTCATAGTACATAGTACGATTGTATCTGATCATTAGGCATTGGGCAGTTGAAATTGAAAACAAAATGGCCGTCGTGAACGAAAAGAACTAGCTTTTATAGAAAAAAGTTGAAACACCCTGTATTCCATCTCCTCATCGAATTCTTCATGATGATCTCTAGATTTGTTTTGTATGGAAAATCCGTGGCCTACTAGCAAGAATTCATTTAGTGTTTTTCAGCATTTCTGAGATTCCAATTCCAATCATACATCATTCTGAAGGAACTTTTCAATGAAACACCCTGTATTCCATCATCTAATTATGTATGAGAACACCATAATCTACCATGTTCTCACGAGATATGCTGAGAACGCTGACGGATGCAGAATCATCTTACACCTTCCAGGACACGAGTCATTCTCCGACCGATTCTCATCAGATTTGACATAGACTTCACACAGTAAAGACGAATTGTATTTTTGCTCTTGAATAAAACTTCGATATTTTTGTGTTCAATAAATAAATTCTTTTTTAAAAACCTTTTGGTGATAACGAATTCTTTACTTTTTTTTACCTTCAAAATGATGTATGATAATCTCTAGATCTGTTTTATATGGAAAATCCGTGGCCTACAAGCAAAAATTCATTTCTCTGTTTCGGCCCTTTAACAGACTCATTCCCGCACTATTTATCGTTTGAGAATGAGCTTCATTAATACACGATTTTTAGATATTTTTGTTTTTGATTTTCCAAAGATTGGTATGCCTGCCTGTATGAGTGTATAACCAAAGAGTGATAGTACTATAGTATATATATTACTCTTTGGTATGTGTTCTATGGTTCAATAGTTCAATGGTCTTTACTAATAAAGTGCTCATTGATTACTTCTCCAAGATGGTCTACTCCTAGAATTGCAGAATGCATAGCAATATACACAGCTATAATGAGCTCTTTTTCTTTCTCTTGATTTGATATAATTGTTATGTGATTATCCAAATTGGTTGTTCTATTTGGATGTAGAAGTTTCATCTTCTTTTGATGAGTGTGTGTGCGCCCATGCTTTTTTAAATCAGAGTGGTGGGCTCTCAAGTAGCTTTTGCATGCCTTACAATATGCATCTTGGCACGTCTTGGACTTATCTTCGTCAGGTACTTCGGACATTGATGTAATAAACTAGCTGGTGGAGTTACTCCTATCCTTCTCCCGTGTTCAAATTTCTTGATATTGGCCAACTTTGATAAACATGACATGGCGTGGGCGAAACTGTAAAAACTGTAAAATCTGCCAGCCGAGTTCTCAACCAAATTTGCAGAGACACGTTTTTGAATTTGTCAGTGTCGCCAACAAATGTTGGTATATTCTATGAGGTTATGTGTGATGAGCATTTCACTTTTCACTGTTTTATTAGTTTTTTTTTTTAAAAAAACGGAGATTTACAAGGTTTATGGAAAGGAGTTTTATTCTATTTTGTTGCGAATCAGAATGAAATACAAAAGCTAGATAATATTTTTACCTCCATATGTAAACCTGAGAGGGATTCATGTTTCTACTGTGCAAGGCGGATTGATCTGGTGTAAAAATAAATGTAATGATCGTTTCAGACTTCAGAGTGATATATTTGTATTTTGAGAGGTGAGTATCAAGTTAATATACTTCTTATATATAATCTTGTATTGAATCAGGTATATGTAGTTATGCTTTGGAATTGATTATCAATGCTGATTCATACTTCGTGTATTTTCAGGATTATTTGCATACCCTAGGATTCTGTGATTGAAATAAAAGATAAGGTGAGTACTCAAAAGACTATATTCATTAATAATTGCTGCATCAGCAGTAATCACAATAAGTTGCAAATTACAAATGAGAATTAATCAGTCCAGTTGAGACTCAATCAATAAAGTTGCTCATTTGATTCATATTTCAATTCAACTTGAGTCAGATCACAATCACTCTGAGAATCTTATCTACTGATATTATACAGGTACATCAAAGTAACAGCTATGCTTGAATTATCTTGAACTGTTATTGTTTTTTTTAAACATTTATGATATCAATCAAGTGAGACTTCTTGGAGTAGGTAATAGTAGAGTAGGTATCAGATAACAGGATGATGTCTTGCTATCATTGAAAGAAAGTCCATGTTTACTCAAAGTGGAGTGGAAAAGTGAAGAGTAGAAGGAAACTTGAGATCTTCTCCAGAAAATTATTCATGGAAATGAGAATATCAACCAAAGATACACTCAATGATCTAGTTTGGTCATCTTCAGTGATATAAACTGCTTAACATTTGCAATGAAATGATCTACTTTTCAAGAAAATTATATTAGGAGGCAAAAAAGGTTAAAAGTCTTCTCACATCAAGATATAAGTATCAAATTCACTTGATTTTTAGCTAAAAAATTGAATCTCATTTCACATCTCGTTGAGTGTATATCTTTGGTACCTCTGTAACTCCTGCAAATTTGATTACTCTAACTCAATACTGTATACTTGGTATTCGATACTCAAATATACTCTTTATAATTGTGGATGTGGTCTTTGCAATATGTTAACTTCAACAAAAGATGTCTTGATCACATCATCATCTAAAAACATCATCCTAGTTTAGTTTTGCAAGCTTCGATAATTTTTTTGCTTCATTCTCCATGTTTCTTTTTTTTTGCTCTGCTGAACAACAAATGCTCAGTCTGGCAACTACATATATTTGAATTATATTTTTACTCAAAGTAATTTTGTGATTTTGACACCCTAAAAGCACACTAGGTTGATGATAATTTTTCGGGAATAATAGATATTGATGATTTTTTCAGATCTTTTTGAAAAATATCTGCTATTGTTCTTTCAATATCAGTCAAAAATGAGATGATTTTGGTAGATGGAAATGTGAGGAATCCTCTACTTTTCATTTCAATAAATGAATTGAATTTTTCATTACCATCTCCACAAATTGTCTCTAAACATTCTTGAAATGTTGTGGATACCGTAACCTTTTCAAAATGTACCCACAGAAGTAGGCAAATGCTTCCTCTATATTTTCAAATTCCTCATATTCATTCAGAGTGGCATTTCCATCTGACTTTATAGTGATATCAAAAACGCATTTTCTTTTCTTTCAGTTTGGCTATTGTTAAAAGAAACTGGATCATTTCACCACCTGTTACATAACTTCCTCTGGGTGGTTTAACTAATGAAAATAAAGACATCAGCCTGAATATTTGGCCCACTTGAATGGATTCTGGGTGACTATTACAACCCCCTGCAGCTCTCATCATCCCAAAGAAATGCTAAGAAAAAAAATAGGTATAGATATATTCAAATATTTCATATTGTTTCATAATAGTAAGGATATATTTCATATTTCATTCACTGAACCAAGAAAATACTAGAGACGAGAATATGTGATATATTCTGAAGCTACCAGTTCTTTTTTTAAACTCTTCAGTTAGGTACCTGTTACTTTAACCAGCTTTAACTCAATAAATTTATCAAAGAATAAATGCCTGAACTGTAATAAGCTGCAGTGTTCAGTAGATATTCCATTGTTATTCAGTTTCAAAGTCATTGCAGGATAATTTAATAAAATCAAGTATCATTCAGATTCAGAGAAAAATAGAATATTGATGAACATTGAAAACTTTGAACAGTGAAACTCTTGAGTGTGCAGTTTTCTATTACTTCTAGGAGAATTGATGATGGTGATGATGATGGAAGATGGTCTTGGTTCATCCTAGCTGTCATGAAGTACTGGAATCCAAGCCCTGAGAGGTCACCAGTTGAATCCAATGTACAGGATATCATGGCTTTCAACCCTTTGACAAAAACTTGTCAGGTGATGAACAGTCCTCCCACAATCCCAAATAGATGAGAAAATTTTTCGATTCCTACAAAGATATTATCACTTATTCTGCCACTACTGATCTTTGTATTATTCCTCTCAATATTCAACATTGAACTGAATTTATAATTTACCCTGAATCTATCAGAAGATCATTTTTTCCACAGTGTTGAAAACGGGAGCAGATTCGTTCCCGAAACGTCCACAAAGAGTAGAAGTTTTGATTTTATTAAAAGTACATTTTCATTTCCAAATTTAAAAAAACAAGGTGTCACTGACAAATAGTGAATTTTTCTTTTATTTGCCTCTCTGGAAGGTAAATTCAAAAGCAGTGACACTTTGGGGGGCAGTCTACAAGACTGTCCTCACTACAAATATATCAAAATAATTATTATAACTTCTATTTCTATTTTTAGAAACGAGTAGAGAAAATCCCAAAAATTTAGGAAAATGAATTTTTATTGTGATATATACCTGAAATATCCTTTTTTTTTCTAGGTTATTTCTGAGGCATTTGATGAGATGTGGAAAATCAGAACACATCCTCAGCTTCCTGGAGGCATCCATTGGATGTTCACACCATGGCTCTGAACAGTTTTGCATCCCCATACATTTTCACATCGTTCTATTCCAAGCTGCTCCATCACTTGTGATTACATCAATGAGAAGTCCAGCATCCTCACACAAAATCACACATTCTGAAATTAGTTTTGCTTGGAGTTCACCAGTGATATTCCCTTTCGTCAGAAAACATCCCAAAGCCTGCAAGCCATGACCAGCAAATGGCTGGAACATAATCACGAGTACATGATCTCCTAATTGATCCTCCATGCCATTAGGAGTGAATTCACCAAGATCCATAAATCCCACGAATTCCATGGTATTTTTGTCAAATTTTTTAGTAGGAGTGATTTTATATTCATCTACTAATAAACATCCATGCTTCTGCCATTCTGCCATATTCTTAGTTTTTTCTTTTATCATTGCAAAAATCTCCTTTTTGGAACCAAATGTTCCATCTTTATTTCTAATGTACCTATTGGAAAAATATGTTTTGAATATTTCATTATTTCCATACATTGTAAAAATAACTAACCTACCTTGAGAGAGTGCTAGTTGATGGTATTGTCATAATTTGTTCATCTCTCATATAATTATAAAGCTTTGGGCTCTTAATTTTCATGAGAATGCAATTATAAACCCATTCCAAGGTGTATCTTCTGCCTGCAGATTTACACTTGGCCGATTTTAAACAAATTTTTATCTTTTCTTGTTGAACTTCTGGCAAAGTTTCAAGAAGTTCATCAAGCTTAACCACATTGGCATTTTCCTTTCTCAGATTGACAATCACTCTACTCAAATGTGCATTCTTTCTTGACAAGTAAGCCATGTAGTTATATTTGTGTTTTTTGTTGGTTGTTATTTTATTTCTTTTTTCTTGTCTTTTCTCAAATAACGATTTATTACTTGTGCATGCTCTGCGATAATTATAACTTGGAATAAGAACTGAACATGATCTGCTGTTGCCATTGCATATTTTTCACGTATCCATTTTATTGATCAGCTCTTGGAGTTTTTCTAATGTGGTAATAGATTAAAACGTTTTGCTCCTGCGTGGGCTGTAATCAGTGAGCAGTTTAAGATAATGGATCTCTCAGTTGAAATTTCAAAGTCATTATGAATACTCAGTTTTGTGATAAGAATGTGCTTTTCTAACTTATGAAAACCCCAACCGGGTGGAAGTATCAGTCGGTTATCAAGAGATTCCAGTTCTTGACACAGGCTAGTTAGACTATCCACAGTAGTAGTACTATGAACATTCTTATCAATATTTACAGGAAAGGTATCTTCAGGAGTATTAGAAGCAGGGTTCAAGTAGGAACTGGAAAGGGATTGTGGATTGGCTGCAGAGGAATCTTGTTCACTACAGGAGAGAGAAAGAACAATATAATTGAGTAATTACGAACAAAAAATTATCCAACAAAATATATTTTTTTGAAATGTTTTTGTATTTATTCAGCCTTATCATAATTGCCTATCCAAAAAGTTCAAATGAAATTGACATCATTGAATGCATGCATAATCATACTAGTGAACCTTATATAATTAATCAGTTCAGTTGGAAATATTTCTGTTTCCTTATACCATCCATAAACCTACTTGGCATTTTTATACAATGGTACTTGAAATTGGTATTAGGGTAATAACAGAACTAATGTATTCAGAGCAAGGAATAATACCTTTGAAAATTCAAGAGGTTGATTATTTTGATGAAAAAATACCAAATGTAGGTACATACTGTGTACATATCTCAAGAGTTGATGACCTATACCGGATAGTCCAGAGTTGTCTACCCATAGTTCCTTTTGGAGGGGGTTGATAAATATCGTTGTTGCATCTATTGAAAGAGGTAATCTTTAATAGTATTATGATAAACCAAGCCGTTTCTGGGAAATTCATGTCTGAGAGGGACATATTTACCTTATTTTCTATTCGAGTGAAAGTCAACATATTAAGGTACCTACCCTCATTTCTTAATACACCATCAGCCATATATAGGGATATTGGAAGACAAATTTGGACTGCCTGTATATTCAAGAGAAGGTTTATGATGGGTACGCTGGTTATGATTTCAAAAAATACAAACATTTTCAGTGGTGTGGCACCTTTCTTCAATTTCTTCTTCCCGATGGCTCCGTTTTGAAAATGTTTTTCACAGACATATCCATTTGGGGGCAACTTGATGCAAGTAGAAATACTCCATTTCAGCAATTCTTCTTCGTTCTGAAATCGGAAACGTATCAGCTCACACTGCTATTCCTGATCATTATGAATGCTCATCAAATGATGAATTCATTTGAATATTCATACTAACTTTGGGTACTGAAAACATTCGGAGTTCCGAATTTTTATGTGTTCCACACACGTTGCAACAACGCCAGTCCATGCTGATAAAATAAATTCAATCGATTTATACACAATGAAACTAATACACTCAAGATTGTCTTCACCTGGGAATTGATAAATGTTCTTTATAAGAAACTAGAAGAAATAATAATTTTGTATTTATTCCGCGTCCAAATTCAAACTCTTACGGGTTGACAGCTGTCATTAACGGGTATATTTCAACCTGAATGTTGCCTGCATAGAAATCTATGGTTGCCTGCTTTGGAACTGTTTCGTGATAATTTCTCGATGTTCGCGTCATCTATTGTTGAATATGAGAACCCCACGCCATCTGCTAGAATTCAATTGTTTTTGGACTTTATAGTCTGACAAAACAATTGAAGAGTGGGCTCACCAGCTAGTTTATTACATCAATCTTCGGACAACCATCCTGAAAATTTAAATAATGCATTGAGAGAGTTGATTCAACAATCTTCGAGAAAGTACCTTTGGCCCATCCTTCATGTTCCCACAGTTTGTTGTACTTTCTGAGCCTTTCGTGCCTTCCCATTATATTGCATCAGTCTCTCAATAATCGGAAATAGTTGATGTTGATGTAAATTACATTATGTAAAATTGATGAAACCCACAGATTATTAATATGCTCAAACCTATGAAGATTATTATGAAGAATGACTGTATATTACTCATATTAGTCTAGGTATCTAGGTCTTATTCATGCAAACGCAACTCACAAGTGTGTGTTGTGTTCTATGTTCTCATTACAACCACAGAACACACAACTGTAACCTCACTGCTAATAGAGAAGTGACATGAGCATAAGCACCGGACAAAATATATTACTCTTTGTCATAAGACATAATGTTTCCTGAAATCCGCTGTTGGGCCGTTCCGTGTTACCGGGTCACAAAACTTGCGAATGTCACTATGTTGAATAATGTTCGTCACATTTTCACATGTCGCCATTAAATCTCTCGAAAATTCTACAATGTCGCCAGAACTGTCGCCAGTCGCCCAAATGAATTTTTAGTCGCAATTCTTGTGAAAAAGTAGCCGTAAATGCGATAAATCGCCACACCTGGCAACACTGGTTCAATAGTCCAAACACAGAATATACACCTACCCTATACCGTAAGCACAGATCACCTTAACTATGTAGATAGGTAATCTGTACCGTAAGGTACAGATTACCTATTTGTGGTTCTGTGGTTCGAAACTATCCGATTCGATCGAGATATATCTTTGAACGAAAGAGGAAGAAGACGCGAGCAACCTGAGAATGGTACTAATATTTTGATTCAAGATTCAAGTTCCTTATATTTATTTAGGCTGCAAAGAAAAATCAAATGGAAAGCAATAACCGTCAACAATTATCCAATGAAAGTACTATTGAAGATATAGGATTGGTTTATAGGTATTGTTTTCATAGTTGAGACTAACCTCTGAATAACAAAGCAATAATAGGTAGGTCATTGTTCCAAAGGAATGTTCCCAAACCATGAGATACCTAACTACAAATAAATACAAAATGTAGAATCCGCTAATCTCCTCTAGTTACATTACAATTGCTGTAAATTTTTATAGAAATGAATGAAATTGTGGAATTATCTCCTGCATTGACTGCAATTCCAGGGATATTAATGAGAGAATTCACAATATTGATGGCTTCATCATTTCCATTCAATTCTACCTGATGTAGGATAGAATCAGATGACCCTGCTCTACTGACAGTTTCTGCCTGTTGGGTATCAATAGAAGGTTCAACTCTTCTAGATAATTCTGATGGCCTCTGTGCAGTACTAGTGGATGGTCCTGCTTCATTCAAAGTGTGAAAATTGGATGTGAGCATATTTGCCACCTCAATTTTTCTTTTTGTGGATGCTTCTACATAACCCTCTGCTACAGTTGAGCTTTTCCAACCACCATGATTCTTGAGAGTCATCAAATCACCACCAACATTTGCCAAATGTGATGCTGAAGACCTTCGAAAACAATGTCCAGAAAACTGTTCGAGATTTGGTAGCTTCAAGTACTTGGCAATAACTCTTGGAATTGCACCTGTTTCATTTATACCAATTGGTTGAACTGTACAACGTCCACTCCGATAGTAAATGAAAAATCGTTTGTGGTTCGCATGAGCTGGTCTTAAGCTAGCATACTCTCTAATCAAACTGATCCAAGGTCTATTTGTTATAGCGAATAATCTTGGATGGTTTGTTTTAGTTTTTGATATTGTAACAAAAATTGAATCATTTTTGAAATCAATATCATCAGTTCGCATGTTCACCAGTTCATCACGCCTACACGCTCCAGAATAACCCATTATCAATACAACCTGAAAATTATTGACCTCTTGTAATGATTGAATACTTCAATTATTTATGACTTACTTTTATCCCAAGGTAGTCTATGTTGGGTGCTGCATTTAGGAATACCTCGATTTCATGATATTCCAATATTTTGGATTTTTTCGGTTCATACCCTGTAGAACATCTTTTCAGAAAAGCATGTAAATTCATGAATTTCGAAATGTCAATATTTTGTCGAATATTCAGCATTGATCTCAACATGGAGTATGTTTTCCATAATGTTGAACTCTTTGTTTTATACTTTTTATCAATACAATACAATATTTTGTCTGATTATAGAAATTGAACCACATCTAACCTAACGAACATTATCAAGGATGATTGACGCAAGATGTATAACAATTGTGACATGACACAAACATGAAATGAAATTCCCTCACTTCATTTATTTTTTCTATTTTGCATGAAATGGTCTTGTGCTCTCCTACTCTTTCAACAAATTGAATTTTTTTGAATGCAGAAACTTTTCGTGAAGATGGGCTAGGGAGTGATTCTTTTTCCATTTGTTCTTAAAGGCGTGGATGAGAGGAGATTCTGTTGGTTCCTTGAGGACGATGCTGGACATGCATCCAACACTTACGAAACGACAAACAGATGATGTTTACTCAGATTCTTTCTGGAGATTTACATGAAAAAACTAACCTGATGGTGAGTAATATTTATTGAGAATTCTTCCTTTCACAATAGTTTTTTTCTAGGAAAACTAGTTCAGTCAGGAGAGCATGAATACTTCCTCCATACTCAAGTCTTTCCCATTCAGATATAATTGCTCAAACCATCCCAACCCTTTTATTTCGATAGAAAACTTATAGAGACTGGAAAATCTTTTTTTATTTCAGTTTTTGTTCATGAGGAATATTTCTACCAAGACAACATGAGAACTAGCTTTTCTTGAATTTCCAAGTATCTCCTATGCCTGAATATCTTGGCACTCTTACCAACCCTCATATTCCAATGTATGACCAGTGTAGAGCATGAAAGCTTGGCGTTTCTTCAATTTCCAAGTCTTTTCTATGCCTATGAATGTCCTCACACCGTTGCCAACTCTTTTACTTCAATTGATGACTAATTTGGAGCATGGAAGTATTTTTTTTTTGTCTAGGAAAATTGGTACATCAATGACAGTTTTCTACACTTGGTTTCTCTCAACTTCCCATGTCATGATGGTGAGTAATATTTATTGAGAACTAATTGGAAAATTAGTTCAGTCAGGCTTCATGTGAACTTCCTGAATACTCAAATCTTTCATATTCCTATGAAGTTGCTTTCCAATAGAGACTGGAAAATCTTTATTAATCTAGTTTTTGTCAATGAGAGATAGTTCTGCCAAGACAACATGAAAACTAGCTTTTCTTGAATTTCCAAGTAACATTTTTTTTCTATTTGTTTTTGTGTAGGAAAAATATTTCAGCCAGGACAGCACAATTTCCAAGTCTTTTCTATACCTATGATAGTCGTCACAAGACATTCAAAATATACCGCAATCATCAACCAACAGCTTCATCATTTGTAAAAGGCATTTCAATGGTTTTGAGGCCTCACTTGTGTGTGCAACAAACACAAATTACACTGTATCTATAAGTATAACTTCAATATTTGTTGACAAGTTTATTTTAGGCATTTGTTTTTTCTCCAGGGCCTACTCTTCATGTTCTGCCTACCTTGCACTTGCATCTTATATGCATTGATCATTATTCCCCCACACGTATATTTTAAATTTTCAAACTAATAATACTTTGATTATTCAATGAAAGATTATTATAAAATAATGAATTTCCATCACTGATTCTTAAATAAGTCAAATAAATAAGAATAAATACATGTGTAATAGCGTCATTTTGAAATTTTATGATAACTACATTTTCTTTCTTCGATATTTTAGGTCAGGAACTAGATATCGAGATACGGTTTTCACTAGCCTATTTAGGTATCATTTCACATTCACATTTTTTGAAATCTGTTCAGTCGTTCAGGAGTTACAGCTGTTTATTTAAAAAAACATTGAATCGCCCCCCACCACTTTATTTCAATAGATACGTCAAAAAGTCAACTTTGAAGAGCATATACTTTTTCGGTACATTCACAATGTAGATTTCAGTGAAAAATCACTTCAAAAGTTTGAGATGACGGTTACGCCCTCTGGCGGCCATCTTGGGAACCTGAAAATAATTTCCAGGATTTTCTTTTGGCCATTTTAGTCATCAAATTTTTTACTGCAAGTCTGTACGACGAATAGTTCCCGAGATACAGCACTTTGCATTCTTATCTGGCCACCCTGTACAAAAATTGTATTTCAACAAAAATCTAGAAATAATCAGATGGATTTTGGATTGGTTGAATCTATTTTCTATTATCAACTATTGGTGAGAAAAAATATTGAAACAGATGAAATTGTTCTCCTTGGTGATTCATTTTTTGAAAATCTGTATTCTCTGAAAACTAAACTCTCATGAGGACCTTTCATTGAATATCATATTTCGAATTTCTAGAGCAATCATTTGCCAAAAAATGTCAAAATTAGAAACACCCTGTATAAACCTGCTGTTCTATATAATGTATACATGTTGTTTCATCAACGTTCGACAAAATTTCAAGGTCGAATTTGTTGCACTGAAATTTAAAATGAAAATCATATAAACCGATCTCCCAGAACGATTCGTCTCAGAGATACAGGGTTAGTCAAGTTTCATGAGAAAATCGATATTTTTCCGAAAATAGGAATTCTTCAGGAATTAATGAAAAATCGATTGTTTTCGAGAAAATTTGTGCACCCTGTTTCTCGGACACGAATCGTTTCCGGAAATGTATTTACATGTACATCTTTCATGCTTTGATGACCCTAATAATTCGACTTTAAAGTTTCGTGCAACATTAATGGAACGTATTGTATAATTATGTATTTTTCGGAGTTCAGACATTTCATGTTTTCGGTAGGTATCAAGCCTACCAGCCTTTCAGTCTCGTCTAAGTACACTTTTCATACCTACATTATATATTCAGTTGAGAAAAATATTATCATCTCAGCATATTTTTATAAAGTTTCAACCTTTTTTCCTAAAAGCAAATAGTTCCCTAGAATATGACAGCAAATCATTCATTGATAAAAGACACACAGAACCTTGGATCAGAGAACTGACACAATATTCGGGAAAATATAATCATTCTGTGGCACGGATTACGATTGTATTTGATCATGGAGAAAGGTTACCACATAAATGACATTTTTAGTGTATGTGTATGGAGATGGTATCGAAAGTGTCATGTGTGAGGATTGCAAGTTCGGTTGGTTTGATGACTATCCAAAACAGTCAGAAGAAAGAAGGTGAATTTTCACACTTCTTCCTGGAATATCTTGTAAAACAGAGATGTGTACCCTTTTTATTGTGAAAATCGGATTCTTCAGGTGAAAGTAGGTGAGTACGAAGTAAAAACTTTCTAAACATGGCATGATGAGTGCAAAATTACCAAATATTTCATTGAGTTTTCATGTGAGAGTGAAAACATGCCAAATTTTTCAAATAATCTGTACAGTGAGCCTCCTACTTTTTCTTGAAACTCAAGATGGCCCAATCAGAGTTTGCATATCCAACTGTTTATTTATTAAACGTCCAACTGTTTATTTATTAAACTTCGGCTTGAAAGAAACAGAGCGATTTTGAAAATTATTACGTTTTGAACCCCTTTTATATCTAAAGAAGTCATTAGAAATTCTGTCGAGCTCAGAACTATGGATTTTGCGCAGAATCCAGTGGCGTACTCAAAATTTCATTTCGGGGTATGATTCTGGAGATACGACACGATCTTTTATTTTTTACCTTGTATTCCATTTTCATTGTTTTTTGTTTTTTCCTTCAAATTTATGTATGATAATCTCTAGATTGATGGAATCTCAGGAATCTCTGCTTACTAATGAGAAAATCAAAAATGAACATTTGTCAATGGTGACCTGTTTTATATGGAAAATCCGTGACCTACTGGCAAAAATTCTTTCAGTATTTTTTAGTATTTCAAGAGATTATCACACATCGTTTTGAAAGAAGAAAAAAAATCAATGAGATAATGGAATACAGGGTGTTTCATTGATGAAAAAAAAGATCGTATCGTATATCCAAAACTATAACCCGAAATGGAATATTCAGTACGCCACTGGATTCTGCGCAAAATATTCTCTTAGATGTAATTCTATCTCGACAATTTCCAATGCCTTCGTAGATATAGAAGGGGTCCAAAAAGTAATAATTTTTTAAATCGCACTGTATATTTTAAAACGAAACAGTTACGCAAAATCTGATTGGATCATCTCGAATTTCGATGAACGAATAAACGATATGACAGGAACATGAAAACCGAAAAATTCCATTTTCAATAACAACCGAGAAACCTGGCAGTCTCAATCAACCAATATGGAAGGCACTGTACATATATCTGGTGTACCGGTACACAAAACATTTACACAGGGTGTACAATGTTACAGTCAGCAAAAGTCTTCATATTCAATATACAACGCTATTTGAACCCACGAAATGAATTCAAATGATTGTTCTCGCAATAAATTCGTTTATCTTCTTCAGACAGGTGATCGATAACATGATGTCGGCCATCAACCAACTTATAGATCAGGAACTTGTCTGATTATTGAAATTGAACCAAACCTAACCCAACGAACATTCTCAAGGATGATTGACGCAAGATGGATAACAATCGTGACTACTCTTTGAAGGTCCAAAGGATTGACATGAAGGTTAGTTGATATGTATTCAAAATATATCTGTCGAAAGCCTTCTTCAAGAAATTTCGAGAAAATTTTCTCAAATACTGTCTGTAAATTTTTCAAAGAGGTGGTAATTTTCTCTCCTCGTTTGTAAAAGATGAAGTGGAGTTATTAGAAATAATTCGAATATATTTGTTAAGGACAGATTTCGTGATCTGCGCCAAAATGTCACTGCGCTCGAAATTAAGATACCTAAGAAATTCTTTATTCGTCAGTGACACCTTGTTCTTGGAAAATTTGGAAATATATTTAATAAGAATGAAACTTCTACTTATCTTTGTGGACTTTTCGGGAACGAATCTGCTCCTGTTCTCAACACAATTGAAACAATTTTCTTGGTGAAATTTTTCAACGTGCAGTTGGTTTTCCCAGTGTCCTATGAACGTCATCACTCCCTTGCTAACCCTCATACTTTTATTGATTCATTCTATTGTAATAGTTTTCGTCTAGACTAGTGAAACAAATTCAGTCAGGACAGCAAGGAAACTTCTTGAAAACTCGATTCTTCCTTATTCTAATGAAATTCTTCAGGCCATTTCCAACCTCTTTCTATTTTAATAGATTACAAATACAGACTTTGAAAAATCTTTTTTTCATTTTAGTTTTTGTTTATGAGGAGAAGATCTGCCAAGACAACGTAAAAGTAGCTTTTCTTGAATTTCCAAGTATTTCCTATGTCTATAAGTATTTGTCTAGAAAAAATATTTCAGCCAGGACAACGCGAAAGCTTGGTGTTTCTTCCATTTCCAATTCTTTCCTATTCCTTTAAATGTACTCACTCCCTTGCCAACCCTCATACTTCCATTGATGACTAATTTGGTGACTGACGGTGGGTAATATTCACTGAAAATTCCTTCTATTGTAATAGTTTTCGTATGGACTAGGAAAACAAATTCAGTCCAGACAGCAAGGAAACTTCTTGAATACTCGATTTTTTCTTATTCTGATAAAATTCCTCGGGTCATTTTCAACCCCTCTTTTATTTTGATAGATTACTAATACAGACTTTGAATTTTTTTTCTAGCTTTTCTTTAAAGTATTTCTTATGCCTATGAGTATCTTGGCACCCTTTCTAACCCTTATATTCCAATTGATGTCTGATCTAGATCATGAAAACATTTCTTTTTCTATCAGTGTTTGTCTAGGGTAAATATTTCAGCCCGGACAGCACGCCAACTCGTATACTTCAATTGATGACTTATTTGAAGCATGGTAATATTTTTTTTCCATTAGTTTCTGTCTAGGAAAATTGGTTCAGTAGGGACAGCATGATACACTTGGTGTCTCTCAACTTTCCATGTCTTTTGTATAACTATGAGAATCTTAATTGATGGCTAATATAGATTAAGAAAATTAATTTCTTCGTATTAGTTTTTTTTCTAGTTTGCACATCGCAAACCTCTAGGTTTCTCTTGAATTTTCTGTTAAAATTGTGCTATTTCGGATAGATTACAGTTCATTAACATCAATTTACATCAGTACACGAAAAAATTACATACATCGTATTAAAATTCAATAAGAAACTTAGACTTCACAATAACTCTGATTCATTCAATAATATTATACAGTGTAGTCAGAAGAATTCTTCTAAGAAAGAACAATGAAAATATACATTCTATCTCTCGCAAAAAACTGAGTCTCTTTTTTCATAGAGAACTTGTTAATTTCACTCCTGGTTTTCCTCCCAACAGCAATCTTAGGACAGGTCAGCAGTAGCGACAGATGACAGACGAGGTGTTGAAAAGGACGGCAGGCAGTCAGGAAAGGAGAGCGAGGAAACTCATAGTACATAGTACGATTGTATCTGATCATTAGGCATTGGGCAGTTGAAATTGAAAACAAAATGGCCGTCGTGAACGAAAAGAACTAGCTTTTATAGAAAAAAGTTGAAACACCCTGTATTCCATCTCCTCATCGAATTCTTCATGATGATCTCTAAATTTGTTTTGTATGGAAAATCCGTGGCCTACTAGCAAGAATTCATTTAGTGTTTTTCAGCATTTCTGAGATTCCAATTCCAATCATACATCATTCTGAAGGAACTTTTCAATGAAACACCCAGTATTCCGTCATCTCATTGAATCCTTTACTTTTTTTTTACCTTCAAAATGATGTATGATAATCTCTAGATCTGTTTTATATGGAAAATCCGTGGCCTACAAGCAAAAATTCATTTCTCTGTTTCGGCCCTTTAACAGACTCATTCCCGCACTATTTATCGTTTAAGAATGAGCTTCATTAATACACGATTTTTAGATATTTTTCTTTTTGATTTTCCAAAGATTGGTATGCCTGCATGTATGAGTGTATAACCAAAGAGTGATAGTACTATAGCATGATACTATAATGAGGAAAGATATGATCACTCGAGGTTCTAGTTTTGAACCGTTTTGCGAATGACGTCACTACGTGACAAATACGATTGGCGGCAATTGGAATAACACGGGTTAAAATGATAAAAATGAACACAACAAAATCAGTTATTCCCCTGGATATCTTCTGAATTTCAAATAATTCATTCAAAGGTATTGTATTCATGACGTTCTTCAAAACAGAAAGATTATTGAGAACTATTTTTGTATGTGAATAATTGTATATATATATATATATATGTATATAAAAAAATTTCGCAACTGACTTCCATGAATCATTTCAAGTGAAGTGATTACCATAAAGTGCATTTACAATAGTGGTAATTATATTGGCCACAATTATGAACATTTGGGGCATGTGTCTAATAAAACACAAGTAGATAAAGTTGTATTTAATATAAATATTTTTATTGGAAATTAAAACTCTGGAACCCTGTTGTTACACCCATCATAATCAGTGCAATTATTTTCAAGTATTTAGATCATTCACAAAATAATCATCAAACCATGAAGGTAAAAATACATTTGTACAAATAGACATAACGCATCTAATAAGAAATAATGGGTTTAAAATTTTTCAACAAATTACATTTCAGATAGATACAATAAAAGAAATTGAATCTAATTGGATGAATCGAATTGAATAAATTGAAAAAAAAAATACTGTGTGTAGGTTAATCGAGGTGTGATATATTCATTTCTCTATTTGTCGTTTCTAAAAATAAAAATAGGAAATATGATGAATATTTCAATATACCTGTTTGTAGTGAGGACAGATCAGTGATCTGCTCCAATGCATTTAAAATAAAACAATTTTGGATCACTTACGATACCTATAAGAGAATTTCTTTGCTAATATATAGTCATTGAAATGAGAGAGAAAATCCAAAAAAATCTAAGATAATGAATTTAACATTTCATTGATGGTATTGGAATGTTTGAGGAAGGTATGGCATCATCTTTCAATTTCCATTTCTGAATAGGTAATTCTAACAGTTCATCTTGCAATCTATAGTCGTCGTCTGAGAAATGCTTCGAACATATTCTAGCTGTTTTTACATTGAACTTGTTCTTCTGAAAGCAATTCTTCACCCACAAACTGCAAGTTTCCTTCGATGAAGAAAAAGTGAAGTAACGACATGTCGATGCAGTTTTACATCTTTTATTATTGTTACTGGAACAACCCACCACAGCACAATGAACCATAGTTTCTTAGTATGGAATATAAATGAAGTAAGCAAAATTATTCGAACTGACACTACTGAAAAACACAATTTAAAACGATGAACGCACTGAAATGTTCGCTTAACCTCGAAGCGCCAACAGAAATTTGTCACGGAGTGACGTATTATGTGCAAGAGAGATAGAAATAAAACATGCGCGTGGGTTTACCTTCTCAATTATAGTATCATGGTATTATAGTATATATATTACTCTTTAGTATGTGTTCTATGGTTCAATAGTCCAAACACAGAATATACACCTACCCTATACCGTAAGCACAGATCACCTTAACTATGTAGATAGGTAATCTGTGCCGTAAGGTATATATTCTGTGGTTGGTACTAATATTTTGATTCAAGATTCAAGTTCCTTATATTTATTTAGGCTGCAAAGAAAAATTAAATGGATATTCTGTGGTTGGTACTAATATTTTGATTCAAGATTCAAGTTCCTTATATTTATTTAGGCTGCAAAGAAAAATTAAATGGAAAGCAATAACCGTCAACAATTATCCAATGGAAGTACTATTGAAGATATAGGATTGGTTTATAGGTATTGTTTTCATAGTTGCGACTAACCTCTGAATAACAAAGCAATAATAGGTAGGTCATTGTTCCAAAGGAATGTTCCCAAACCATGAGATACCTAACTACAAATAAATACAAAATGTAGAATCCGCTAATCTCCTCTAGTTACAGTACAATTGCTGTAAATTTTTATAGAAATGCCTGAAATTGTGGAATTATCTCCTGCATTGACTGCAATTCCAGGGATATTACTGAGAGAATTCACAATATTGATGGCTTCATCATTTCCATTCAATTCTACCTGATGTAGGATAGAATCAGATGACCCTGCTCTACTGACAGTTTCTGCCTGTTGGGTATCAATAGAAGGTTCAACTCTTCTAGATAATTCTGATGGCCTCTGTGCAGTACTAGTGTGGATGGTCCTGCTTCATTCAGAGTGTGAAAATTAGATGTGAGCATATTTGCCACCTCAATTTTTCTTTTTGTGGATGTTTCTACATAACCCTCTGCTACAGTTGAGCTTTTCCAACCACCATGATTCTTGAGAGTCATCAAATCACCACCAACATTTGCCAAATGTGATGCTGAAGACCTTCGAAAACAATGTCCAGAAATCTGTTCGAGATTTGGTAGCTTCAAGTACTTGGCAATAACTCTTGGAATTGCACCTGTTTCATTTATACCAATTGGTTGAACTGTACAACGTCCACTCCGATAGTAAATGAAAAATCGTTTGTGGTTCGCATGAGCTGGTCTTAAGCTAGAATACTCTCTAATCAAACTGATCCAAGGTCTATTTGTTATAGCGAATAATCTTGGATGGTTTGTTTTAGTTTTCGATATTGTAACAAAAATTGAATCATTTTTGAAATCAATATCATCAGTTCGCATGTTCACCAGTTCATCACGCCTACACGCTCCAGAATAACCCATTATCAATACAACCTGAAAATTATTGACCTCTTGTAATGATTGAATACTTTAATTATTTATGACTTACTTTTATCCCAAGGTAGTCTATGTTGGGTGCTGCATTTAGGAATACCTCGATTTCATGATATTCCAATATTTTGGATTTTTTCGGTTCATACCCTGTAGAACATCTTTTCAGAAAAGCATGTAAATTCATGAATTTCGAAATGTCAATATTTTGTCGAATATTCAGCATTGATCTCAACATGGAGTATGTTTTCCATAATGTTGAACTCTTCGTTTTATACTTTTTACTCAATATTTCGAAAAAGGCCTTCATGACATTTTCAGTAACCATATGTACTTTCTTTTTAGTGCACCAAGACATAAATTTTGTATATTCCATTTCATAAAGGTTTTTGGATTTGTCAGGTAATAAATTATTTGCTGCATGAGATGCCAATTCCCGCAATTCAGGCGGTGTCCCTTGAAATTCATTTGATGACATTCCAATTTACTGATGGGAAATACACTGATAGTTTTTTTTTCTTACGAATATTGCGGAGCAGCTTTTGAATTTATGAAAGTTTTCGCTATTTCTGTCACGAAAATATGTATTCGATATAAAAAAAAAATATTACAGCCGAAACAGAGAAAATAGTATAAAACATTCGTCACAGAAGGCCATTCGAGCACTCCGTTCAGAAATTTGCTGCTACGCAGCTCATTTCCGAATTTCGGGCTCGTGCTAGAATATGTTGCCATCTGCAACTTATGTTTCAATGTACTATTCTGAGATTTCAATCTAGATTCCAATTCCATTGACACATCATTTTGAAGGAAAAGAATGAAGTATTCATTGAGATGATGGAATACAGGGTGTTCTATTGAAAAACAATAGAAGATCGTGTCATATCTCCAAAACTATACCCCGAAATGAAATTTTGAGTAAGCTACTGGATTCTGCGCAGAATTCTCTAGCTCGACAGTATTTCTAATGACTTCACTTCGTAGATATAGTAGGGGGTCTAGAAATTGATAATTTTCGAAATCGCCCTGTATATTTTGAACGGAAACAGTTATGCAAAATCTGATTGAATCATCTTGAATTTCAATGAACGATAGGACAGGAACGTGAAAACCGTAACATTCCATTTTCAATAACAATTTCGCAATAAATTCGTTTTTCTTCTTCAGACAGGTGATCGATTTTATGATGTCGGCCATCAATCAACTATATAGATCAATATTTTGTCTGATTATAGAAATTGAACCACATCTAACCTAACGAACATTATCAAGGATGATTGACGCAAGATGTATAACAATTGTGACATGACACAAACATGAAATGAAATTCCCTCACTTCATTTATTTTTTCTATTTTGCATGAAATGGTCTTGTGCTCTTCTACTCTTTCAACAAATTGAATTTTTTTGAATGCAGAAACTTTTCGTGAAGATGGGCTAGAGAGTGATTCTTTTTCCATTTGTTCTTGAAGGCGTGGATGAGAGGCGATTCTGTTGGTTCCTTGAGGACGATGCTGGACATGCATCCAACACTTACGAAACGACAAACAGATGATGTTTACTCAGATTCTTTCTGGAGATTTACATGAAAAAACTAACCTGATGGTGAGTAATATTTATTGAGAATTCTTCCTTTCACAATAGTTTTTGTCTAGGAAAACTAGTTCAGTCAGGAGAGCATGAATACTTCCTCCATACTCAAGTCTTTCCCATTCAGATATAATTGCTCAAACCATCCCAACCCTTTTATTTTGATAGAAAACTTATAGAGACTGAAAAATCTTTTTTATTTCAGTTTTTGTTCATGAGGAATATTTCTACCAAAACAACATGAAAACTAGCTTTTCTTGAATTTCCAAGTATCTCCTATGCCTGAATATCTTGGCACTCTTACCAACCCTCATATTCCAATGTATGACCGGTGTAGAGCATGAAAGCTTGGCGTTTCTTCAATTTCCAAGTCTTTTCCATACCTATGAATGTCCTCACACTGTTGCCAACTCTTTTACTTCAATTGATGACTAATTTGGAGCATGGAAGTATTTTTTTTGTCTCGGAGAATTGGTACATCAATGACAGTTTTCTACACTTGGTTTCTCTCAACTTCCCATGTCATGATGGTGAGTAATATTCATTGAGAACTAATTGGAAAATTAGTTCAGTCAGGCTTCATGTGAACTTCCTGAATACTCAAATCTTTCATATTCCTATGAAGTTGCTTTCCAATAGAGACTGGAAAATCTTTATTAATCTAGTTTTTGTCAATGAGAGATAGTTCTGCCAAGACAACATGAAAACTAGCTTTTCTTGAATTTTCAAGTAACATTTTTTTTTCTATTTGTTTTTGTGTAGGAAAAATATTTCAGCCAGGACAGCACAATTTCCAAGTCTTTTCCATACCTATGATAGTCGTCACAAGACATTCAAAATATACCGCAATCATATCAACAGCTTCATCATTTGTAAAAGGCATTTTATTGGTTTTGAGGCCTCACTTGTGTGTGCAACAAACACAAATTACACTGTATCTATAAGTATAACTTCAATATTTGTTGACAAGTTGATTTTAGGCATTTGTTTTTTCTCCAGGGCCTACTCTTCATGTTCTGCCTACCTTGCACTTGCATCTTATATGCATTGATCATTATTCCCCTACACGTATATTTTAAATTTTCAAACAATTATAAAATAATGAATTTCCATCACTGATTCTTAAATAAGACAAATAAATAAGAATAAATACATGTGTAATAGCGTCATTTTGAAATTTTATGATAACTACATTTTCTTTCTTCGATATTTTAGGTGAGGAACTAGATATCGAGATACGGTTTTCACGGTTTAGGTATCATTTCACATTCACATTTTTTGAAATCCGTTCAGTCGTTTAGGAGTTACAGCTGTTTATTTAAAAAAACATTGAATCGCCCCCACCACTTTATTTCAATAGATACGATGACGGTTACGCCCTCTGGCGGCCATCTTGGGAACCTGAAAATGATTTCCAGGATTTTCTTTTGGCCATTTTATACATCAAATTTTTTACTGCAAGTCTGTACGACGAATAGTTCCCGAGATACAGCACTTTGCATTCTTATCTGGCCACCCTGTACAAAAATTGTATTTCAACAAAAAACTAGAAATAATCAGTTGGATTTCGGATTGGTTGAATCTATTTTCTATTATCAACTATTGGTGAGAAGAAATATTGAAACAGATGAAATTGTTCTCCTTGGTGATCCATTTTTGAAAATGATGACAGTCTAAGGAAATTTCCAATTTGTCAACATGAACTTATCTGTATTCTCTGAAAACTAAACTCTCATGAGGACCTTTCATTAAATATCATCTTTCGAATTTCTAGAGCAATCATTTGCCAAAAAATGTCAAAATTAGAAACACCCTGTATAAACCTGCTGTTCTATATAATGTATACATGTTGTTTCATCAACGTTCGACAAAATTTCAAGGTCGAATTTGTTGCACTGAAATTTAAAATGAAAATCATATAAACCGATCTCCCAGAACGATTCGTCTCAGAGATACAGAGTTATTCAAGTTTCATGAGAAAATCGATATTTTTCCAAAAATAGGAATTCTTCAGGAATTAATGAAAAATCGATTGTTTTCGAGAAAATTTGTGCACCCTGTTTCTCGGACACGAATCGTTTCCGGAAATGTATTTACATGTACATCTTTCATGTTTTGATGACCCTAATAATTCGACTTTAAAGTTTCGTGCAACATTAATGGAACGCATTGTATAATTATGTATTTTTCGGAGTTCAGACATTTCAAGTTTTCGGTAGGTATCAAGCCTACCAGCCTTTCAGTCTCGTCTAAGTACACTTTTCATACCTACATTATATATTCAGTTGAGAAAAATATTATTTACTCAGCATATTTTTGTAAAGTAAAGTAAAGTAAAGCAAATAGTTCCCTTGGATCAGAGAACTGTCACTATTCGGGAAAATATAATCATTCTGTGGCACGGAGTACGATTGTATTTGATCATGGAGAAAGGTTACCACATAAATGACATTTTTAGTGTATGTGTATGGAGATGGTATCGAAAGTGTCATGTGTGAGGATTGCAAGTTCGGTTGGTTTGATGACTATCCAAAACAGTCAGAAGAAAGAAGGTGAATTTTCACACTTCTTCCTGGAATATCTTGTAGAACAGAGATTTGTACCCTTTTTATTGTGAAAATCGGATTCTTCAGGTGAAAGTAGGTGAGTACGAAATAAAAACTTTCTAAACATGGCATGATGAGTGCAAAATTACCAAATATTTCATTGAGTTTTCATGTGAGAGTGAAAACATGGCAAATTTTTCAAATAATCTGTACAGTGAGCCTCCTACTTTTTCTTGAAACTCAAGATGGCCCAATCAGAGTTTGCATATCTGTTTCGGCACAGTATAGAGAATACTAACAGTAGACCGACTCTGGCCTACGTGCTCGCTTACTGGTTCCCTTCCCCTCAGGCCCCTCGGACACCGTTCGGTACCCAGACCGCTACGCAGTGGCTAACGAACAGTTATGCGCTCTAGTGTAACGTGCCGTAGGCTATAAATATAGAGTGCGAGAAAATAACTACGTATCATAATTCTTTAGAGCTCGTTTTTTATTTTATAATAATGCCTGTGGTGTGATTGTTCTCGCAATAAATTCGTTTATCTTCTTCAGACAGGTGATCGATAACATGATGTCGGCCATCAACCAACTTATAGATCAGGAACTTGTCTGATTATTGAAATTGAACCAAACCTAATCCAACGAACATTCTCAAAGATGATTGACGTAAGATGGATAACAATCGTGACGACTCTTTGAAGGTCCAAAGGATTGACATGAAGGTTAGTTGATATGTATTCAAAATATATTTGTCGAAAGCCTTCTTCAAGAAATTTCGGGAAAATTTCCTCAAATACTGTCTGTAAGTTTTTCGAGGAGGTGGTACATTCATTTGTCAGCTTTTTGTGGAATTTTCTCTCCTCGTTTGTAAAAGATGAAGTGGAGTTATTAAAAATCATTCAAATATATTTGTTAAGGACAGATTTCGTGATCTGCGCCAAAATGTCACTGCGCTCGAAATTAAGATACCTAAGAAATTCTTTATTCGTCAGTGACACCTTGTTCTTGGAAAATTTGGAAATACAAATATATTTAATAAGAATGAAACTTCTACTTATCTTGGTGGACTTTTCGGGAACGAATCTGCTCCTGTTCCCAACACAATTGAAACAATTTTCTTGGTGAAATTTTTCAACGTGCAGTTGGTTTTCCCAGTGTCCTATGAACGTCATCACTCCCTTGCTAACCCTCATACTTTTATTGATTCATTCTATTGTAATAGTTTTCGTCTAGACTAGTGAAACAAATTCAGTCAGGACAGCAAGGAAACTTCTTGAATACTCGATTCTTCCTTATTCTAATGAAATTTCTCAGGCCATTTCCAACCTCTTTCTATTTTAATAGATTACAAATACAGACTTTGAAAAATCTTTTTTTCATTTTAGTTTTTGTTTATGAGGAGAAGATCTGCCAAGACAACGTAAAACTAGCTTTTCTTGTATTTCCAAGTATTTCCTATGTCTATTAGTATTTGTCTAGAAAAAATATTTCAGCCAGGACAGCTCGAAAGCTTGGTGTTTCTTCCATTTCCATTTCCAATTCTTTCCTATTCCTATAAATGTACTCACTCCCTTGTCAACCCTCATACTTCCATTGATGACTAATTTGGTGACTGACGGTGGGTAATATTCACTGAAAATTCCTTCTATTGTAATAGTTTTCGTATGGACTAGGAAAACAAATTCAGTCCAGACAGCAAGGAAACTTCTTGAATACTCGATTTTTTCTTATTCTAATAAAATTCCTCGGGTCATTTTCAACCCCTCTTTTATTTTGATAGATTACTAATACAGACTTTGAATTTTTTTTTCTAGCTTTTCTTCAAAGTATTTCCTATGCCTATGAGTATCTTGGCACCCTTTCTAACTCTTATATTCCAATTGATGTCTGATCTAGATCATGAAAACATTTCTTTTTCTATCAGTGTTTGTCTAGGGTAAATATTTCAGCCCGGACAGCACGCCAACCCGTATACTTCAATTGATGACTCATTTGGAGCATGGTAATATTTTTTTTCCTTTAGTTTCTGTCTAGGAAAATTGGTTCAGTAGGGACAGCATGATACACTTGGTGTCTCTCAACTTTCCATGTCTTTTGTATAACTATGAGAATCTTCAGGCACTTAATCATTATATCTTAATTGATGACTAATATAGATTAAGAAAATCAATTTCTTCGTATTAGTTTTTTTCTAGTTTGCACATCGCAAACCTCTAGGTTTCTCTTGAATTTTTTGTTAAAATTGTGCTATTTCGGATAGATTACAGTTCATTTACATCAATTTACATCAGTACACGAAAAAATTACATACATCGTATTAAAATTCAATAAGAAACTTAGACTTCACAATAACTCTGATTCATTCAATAATATCATACAGTGTAGTCAGAAGAATTTTTCTAAGAAAGAACAATGAAAATATACATTCTATCTCTCGCAAAAAAACTGAGTCTCTTTTTTCATAGAGAACTTGTTAATTTCACTCCTGGTTTTCCTCCCAACAGCAATCTTAGGACAGGTCAGCAGTAGCGACAGATGACAGACGAGGTGTTGAAAAGGACTGCAGGCAGTCAGGAAAGGAGAGCGAGGAAACTCATAGTACATAGTACGATTGTGTCTGATCATTGGGCATTGGGCAGTTGAAATTGAAAACAAAATGGCCGTCGTGAACGAAAAGAACTAGCTTTTATAGAAAAAAGTTGAAACACCCTGTATTCCATCTCCTCATCGAATTCTTCATGATGATCTCTAGATTTGTTTTGTATGGAAAATCCGTGGCCTACTAGCAAGAATTCATTTAGTGTTTTTCAGCATTTCTGAGATTCCAATTCCAATCATACATCATTCTGAAGGAACTTTTCAATGAAACACCCTGTATTCCATCATCTCATTGAATTCTTTACTTTTTTTTACCTTCAAAATGATGTATGATAATTTCTAGATCTGTTTTATATGGAAAATCCGTGGCTTACAAGCAAAAATTCATTTCTCTGTTTCGGCCCTCTAACAGACTTATTCCCGCACTATATATCGTTTAAGAATGAGCTTCATTAATACACGATTTTTAGATATTTTTGTTTTTGATTTTCCAAAGATTGGTGTGCCTGCCTGTATGAGTGTATAACCAAAGAGTGATAGTACTATAGTATATATATATTACTCTTTGGCATGTGTTCTATGGTTCAATAGTCCAAACACAGAATATACACCCACCCTATACCGTAAGCACAGACCACCACTATGTAGATAGGTAATCTGTGCCGTAAGGTATATATTCTGTGGTTCGAAACTATCCGATACGATCGAGATCTATCTTTGAACGAAAGAGGAAGAAGACGCGAGCAACCTGAGAATGGTACTAATATTTTGAGACTATTTTGAGGTTTTTGAAAAAGCGAGTGGACGTGTTGAAAATCGTATCAAGTACTAACAATACCTCTGTTATAAAACAACCTTTTCCCATCCTGATCGCCGGAAATCGGTGAGTTATTATTTCATATTTTGAATGGTCGTTCTTCAAGAATACTTTGAATAAGAGAAGCAGACATGTCATTGGATTCAGGGGGCCCCCCCCCCTGGCCTGACCTTGATGCTCACATGGACGAAGATAATGTCACCAAAAAAACAGACAACAACGTAAAAACACAAAAACAAGACGGTAAAGAAGAAAAAAAGATAATATACTTCAGAGAAAATGATATTGGTCCATTTCTTGTGATAGTAGAAGCCACAGAAAAGTCGGGTAATCATATTGGGAAATATAATCATTTAAAGATAGCCAATGACATTTTCAATATGAATCTCAAAGATATTAAAAGCGTTAAAAGTAAAGGCATTAATAAAATAGGAATCGAATTTGTATCATTCACTGCAGCTAATAATTTCATTCACAATGAACAAATAGCAAGCAGAGGCTATCGCGTATACATCCCTTACAACCAAGTAACATGCAAAGGTATTGTTCGATATGTAGACACCTGCTACTCAATAGAGAACATCGAAAAAATGTGTAATAACCCATTCAAAGTAATCGACATTAAAAGACTAAACAGAAAAACTTTCAGAGACGATGGAACTGTTGAATACGCACCAACCACAACAGTCCTTTTTACCTTTGAGGGCATAATCCTACCTAGAGCAGTAAGTCTCAGCTATCTTTATTTTCCAGTAATGCCATACATCCCTCCTGTCACACAATGCCATTCATGCTTAATATATGGACATGTCAAAACACAATGCCGAGGCAAAGCAAAATGTCAGAACTGCGGAACAATACACACTGAAGAAGAAAATAATTCATGTATTACACAATGCATACACTGTAAAAGAGCGGATCATAAGTCAATATCAAAAGAGTGTCCAGAATTTCTTAGACAAAAAGAAATTAAAAAAATAATGGTCTTTGAAAATAAATCTTTTCATGAAGCTAGCAACTCAGTACCTAAATATCACCTCAACTATGAACCGAACTCTCAACACAACAGGGCCCTTTTTTCACAGCATCCTCTAGATTTTCCATCTCTTCCAAATCGACAAAAACCAGAAGACAATTACATAAATATCAATCAAAGAAGGATTGTACACTCCGAAAGCAGTCAAGACAAAAAGAACATACAATCAGGTGACAACTAACTCATCAAAAAGGAGAATATTACAAGTTAATAATCAAGGTTTCGATTTAGAAGAGCACAATGCATGTCTTTACCTCCCTAATTCCAGACCTGAAAAGAACCAAACAGCACCATTTCCAAACACACAAAGTTCAAGTCACACTGAATCTCCGAGCTCTTACAAATCGCCTAATAGTGCCTCTCAAACTTCACATAATTCAAATCCAAATTCAAGCATTGTAAATGAATATTACAATCAGTTTATACAGATTCCAAATGAGTATAAATTTAGTATAAAACAGTAAAGGAAAAGAAGAAAAAAAAAACAGTAAAGGAAAAGAAGAAAAAAGGAATAGTTAAATGGATAGAAATACACTAAAAATTATACAGTGGAATATACGAAGTCTGAATGCTAATCACAGTAACCTAATAAACCTAATACGAGACGAAGAACCAGACATACTTCTACTTAATGAAACATGGTTGAAAGCTAATCAAAATTTCAATATAAAGCATCATGAAGTAATCAGAAATGAATTAATTGATTCTAACCAAGGAATAGCTATCATTATTAAGAAAAATATACAATTCACTGAAATCAAATTGAATCCAAACTGGCAGACTCCCCAATTTAGATTCAGCATAATAAAAATTAATAGTATCAATATAATAAATATTTACTCACACCCAAATAACAAGTTTTCTACTATTCTCTTCAGGAATATAATAGAAGAACTGGAAGGACAAATTATTATAATGGGAGATTTAAACGCTCACCACATCAGTTGGGGATGTGGAATAAATGATCAAAAAGGAAATACAATTATTGACATTGTTGAAGAACACAACTTTGTAATTATGAATGACGGGTCACCCACTAGAATGACAGTACCTGGCCAAAGACCAAGTGCAGTGGACATTACAATTGTATCAAATGAATTAGCCCCCAGAACGACCTGGAAAGTAATTTTAGATTGCGCAAACAGCGATCATTTCCCTACCATTTGCTCTCTCAACGAGTTAGAATACCAAACAATAAATAATACAAGAAATCCCTACCGCCTATACTCACAAGCTGACTGGTTTTCATACTCTGACAAAATAGCACAAGGAATAACATGCATCAAAGAGTACAAAGACTTCAAACAACTTATAATAAATTCAGCAAACCAAACTATTCCAACAAAGAAAATAAATAATAATTCCAATTTATCAAAAAGAGTGCGATGCCCCTGGTGGGACGAAGAATGCACTAACAAAGTCAAGGAAAGGAAAAGGGCAATGAACAAATTCAGCAATGATTTCACTCTTGAAAATTACCTGGAAGTAAAAAAAGTTATTGCAGAAACAAAAAAATATTTGAGAATTAAAAAAAAAAACAAAGTTTCAAACTTTTTGTTCAACCCTGAATAGAAATTCTGATCCGAGTTACGTTTGGAAGACGGTTAATAAGTTTCATCACGCAAAATACTCAAGACGAAACAATAGCTACCCTACAAAGGAATTGAGCAATGAAATAATCGACTCTTTAACACCAATTTATATACAACCGGATTTTCAATTCAACCCAATAACAAACGAACCAAAAGAGATCACGTTGGTAGAATTAAAAAGTGTTATTTATAATAGAAAAAACATGGACGAAATATCCTACCCAATGTTAGCTCACTTACCGGAAATAGGACTCAATAAACTGATAGAATTCTACAACAAAGCTCTCAAAGGAGGAGAAATTCCCCAAGAATGGACAGAGCAAATGATAGTAGCGTTTTTAAAGCCTAACAAAGATCCGGGGTTGGCTGATAGTTTCAGATCCCTTGCTCTTTCATCTTGTGCCAGTAAAATATTAGAGCAGATAATAAAGAATCGAATAGAATGGCAGATAGAAAATGAAAATGCATTCTCTAAATATCAAACAGGTTTTCGAAAGGGAATGGGCACAAATGAAAATTTGGCCTATTTAGTCTCATTTGTCCAGTTAGCTTTCAGTAGAGATGAGTCAGTTATCGCAGTATTCCTAGATATCAAGTCAGCATACGATCATGTCAATATATTTTTATTATACAAAATCCTCATCGAACATAACATTCCCATAGAACTAACCAACCTCATATTTCGATTACTTCATAGAAATTTATTTATTAAAACTGAAGAAGGAAGCCTTATTGGCCCAAAGAAAGCAACACGAGGACTAGCTCAAGGCTCTCCACTCAGTCCTATATTATTTAATATATATTTGAAGTCACTGTATGACATAATTCCTGAAAACTTTATCCTGTTGACTTATGCTGATGATATCACTTTAATAATTAGAGGACGAAATGTGGTAAATATGGTTGAAAAGACAAACGAAACATTATCTCGCATAAACCAATGGATGGAAGCGCACAATTTCACACTATCAACAAATAAATGCGAAAGCATGCACTTTACCAAAATCATGACACGATACTCACCGCCACCCATTCAAATAGATAATAAAATAATTAACTTCAAAGATAACCTCACATATTTAGGGCTCTCTATATCTAAAAATCTCAGTTGGGATGCACAAATTGAGAAAATGAAAGGTAAAGCCCAAAAAGGCATTAATGTAATTAGATCCTTCAGTAGAGTATGGTGGGGATCAGATCCCAAAACATTACAGATGGCATACAGCGGCTTAATTAGATCTCATTTAGACTTTGGTTCAAATTTAATAATACCGAGCAACAAAAAATCAATAAATAAATTGAACACAATACACTATCAAGCGCTTCGTGTTATCACGGGTTGCATGAAAAGTACTCCAACCAATGTGTTACTTGCTGAAACAACAGAAATGTCTCTTGAATATAGGCGCAAGTGGTTAGCCATCAAATTTTTAATAAAAATAATCGGTTACAATGATCACCCCCTTCTGAATATATTAGACTCACTCAGAGATTATTGTAGATTTGGAGTAGGCTATTGGAGGACCAAAGAACCCCCACAGCTTGTGAATGCACTAAATTATGTAGACAATTACACACCATATATCATAAGATCAGACCAGCTGCAGTGTTTCAAATTTGAATATGATGTACAAATTTCCCCAATTAAAAAAATTAATCTTGGTTTAAAAAAAAATAATCTCGACAACAGAGAGGATTTTCTTTGTGTTTCTGAAAAATATGAAAATACATACACATTTGTTTATACTGATGCCTCAAAGTCGGAAGTAGGTACCGACAATGAAAAAACCGGAATAGGCATTTACATACCTAGTATAAAATTTTCCTTCTCTTCCAAACTACCAAATATAACAAATATATGTGCGGCTGAAATAACTGCAATCAACAAAGGGATAAGTGCCTGCCTAGAACATGGCATTAAAAAATCTATTATCTTTACAGATTCAAAAAGTGCTATTGACAAATTATCTAAGACCAACATTGAAGCAAAAAATGATTATATCTCCCTGATGACTAAAAGACTACTGATAGAGGCAAACGAAAATGATCTGGATATCCGATTAGCATGGATCCCTAGCCATACAGGAATCAAAGGGAATGAAATTGCAGACACCCTTGCAAACATTGGAAGACAACTCAATGTGCCCATGAATATTAAAATTGATAAATACGATTTGATTCCCAGAATTAAAAATAGAATATCAAGCCAACATGCCCATCAATGGAAAAATACCACAATGGGTAAGGGCCGATGGTATGCCAGCATACAAAACGACTTTCCAGAAAAACCATGGTTCGCTAAGTTCCCATTTACAGACCGAAGACACCTAACGACCATAATAAGAATGAGAAGTGGACATTGCCTCACCGCATCACATCTATACAGAATAGGAGTTAAAACAAACCCATATTGTGAGTGTGGACAAATAGAAACACTGGATCACATGATCCTAGAATGTCCAATTAACAAAATACCAGACATAGACATCTACAGCGAATTAAGCAAAAACGGTATTCCAAGCCCGATGAACATAACGACTATTCTTACAAACATTAATCATAAAAGCATCCTTTTGTTAATGAAATTCCTGAGATACAATCATATAAACCTATAATAATCTTTTACAGATCCCATCTTTAAATCCCTGGGTGCTATTGTCCGAGGCAACATTTCTGGTGTGTGAATGCTCTGCTGTTGCCCCAGAGCGAGAAGAGTTCTACCTGTGTTGTGCTATCTGTTTACTAACCCCCTACTCAACTCAGTCAGTCACGGTCGCTAAGTTAACAATAACAATTGGAACAAATTAAAAAGTTTTCAGCTAACATCCAGGATAAGGGTATGAGCACATGTCTCAGACTCACCTAACGGTGGCCCATAAAGGAAATAAAAAATAATGTGCTGGCCAATTTCCAAATAGGAAGAGGCCAAAAGAAAAGAAAGAAGAAAGAAACTAATATTTTGATTCAAGATTCAAGTTCCTTATATTTATTTAGGCTGCAAAGAAAAATCAAATGGAAAGCAATAACCGTCAACAATTATCCAATGGAAGTACTATTGAAGATATAGGATTGGTTTATAGGTATTGTTTTCATAGTTGAGACTAACCTCTGAATAACAAAGCAATAATAGGTAGGTCATTGTTCCAAAGGAATGTTCCCAAACCATGAGATACCTAACTACAAATAAATACAAAATGTAGGATCCGCTAATCAACTCTATTATGCCACCACGCGCGATTCCTAGTAGACAAACCAGACGAGCTCAAGCTGGTCACCCCTACACTGTCAGGCTCGAGACCTGTCGAACATCGCTATACCAAGCATCATTCATCAATAGAACGGCAAAGTTGTGGAATTCTTTGCCTAGTGAAGTCTTTCCTGATGCTTACAACCTCCAAACATTCAAGAAAAATTCCAACACCTTCCTTCTTTCCCAAAATTCCACCGCTGGCTAACACGATGTTCCTCGAACATCATAGGTTTCCCTTTCGTGTTGTCCACAGATAAAAAAAAAAAAAAGTTACATTACAATTGCTGTAAATTTTTATAGAAATGCCTGAAATTGTGGAATTATCTCCTGCATTGACTGCAATTCCAGGGATATTACTGAGAGAATTCACAATATTGATGGCTTCATCATTTCCATTCAATTCTACCTGATGTAGGATAGAATCAGATGACCCTGCTCTACTGACAGTTTCTGCCTGTTGGGTATCAATAGAAGGTTCAACTCTTCTAGATAATTCTGATGGCCTCTGTGCAGTACTAGTGGATGGTCCTGCTTCATTCAGAGTGTGAAAATTAGATGTGAGCATATTTGCCACCTCAATTTTTCTTTTTGTGGATGCTTCTACATAACCCTCTGCTACAGTTGAGCTTTTCCAACCACCATGATTCTTGAGAGTCATCAAATCACCACCAACATTTGCCAAATGTGATGCTGAAGACCTTCGAAAACAATGTCCAGAAAACTGTTCGAGATTTGGTAGCTTCAAGTACTTGGCAATAACTCTTGGAATTGCACCTGTTTCATTTATACCAATTGGTTGAACTGTACAACGTCCACTCTGATAGTAAATGAAAAATCGTTTGTGGTTCGCATGAGCTGGTCTTAAGCTAGCATACTCTCTAATCAAACTGATCCAAGGTCTATTTGTTATAGCGAATAATTTTGGATGGTTTGTTTTAGTTTTCAATATTGTAACAAAAATTGAATCATTTTTGAAATCAATATCATCAGTTCGCATGTTCACCAGTTCATCACGCCTACACGCTCCAGAATAACCCATTATCAATACAACCTGAAAATTATTGACCTCTTGTAATGATTGAATACTTTAATTATTTATGACTTACTTTTATCCCAAGGTAGTCTATGTTGGGTGCTGCATTTAGGAATACCTCGATTTCATGATATTCCAATATTTTGGATTTTTTCGGTTCATACCCTGTAGAACATCTTTTCAGAAAAGCATGTAAATTCATGAATTTCGAAATGTCAATATTTTGTCGAATATTCAGCATTGATCTCAACATGGAGTATGTTTTCCATAATGTTGAACTCTTTGTTTTATACTTTTTATCAATACAATACAATCTTTTGTCTGATTATAGAAATTGAACCACATCTAACCTAACGAACATTATCAAGGATGATTGACGCAAGATGTATAACAATTGTGACGTGACACAAACATGAAATGAAATTCCCTCACTTCATTTATTTTTTCTATTTTGCATGAAATGGTCTTGTGCTCTCCTACTCTTTCAACAAATTGAATTTTTTTGAATGCAGAAACTTTTCGTGAAGATGGGCTAGGGAGTGATTCTTTTTCCATTTGTTCTTGAAGGCGTGGATGAGAGGCAATTCTGTTGGTTCCTTGAGGACGATGCTGGACATGCATCCAACACTTACGAAACGACAAACAGATGATGTTTACTCAGATTCTTTCTGGAGATTTACATGAAAAAACTAACCTGATGGTGAGTAATATTTATTGAGAATTCTTCCTTTCACAATAGTTTTTGTCTAGAAAAACTAGTTCAGTCAGGAGAGCATGAATACTTCCTCCATACTCAAGTCTTTCCCATTCAGATATAATTGCTCAAACCATCCCAACCCTTTTATTTTGATAGAAAACTTATAGAGACTGGAAAATCTTTTTTTATTTCAGTTTTTGTTCATGAGGAATATTTCTACCAAGACAACATGAAAACTAGCTTTTTTTGAATTTCCAAGTATCTCCTATGCCTGAATATCTTGGCACTCTTACCAACCCTCATATTCCAATGTATGACCGGTGTAGAGCATGAAAGCTTGGCGTTTCTTCAATTTCCAAGTCTTTTCTATGCCTATGAATGTCCTCACACCGTTGCCAACTCTTTTACTTCAATTGATGACTAATTTGGAGCATGGAAGTATTTTTTTTTGTCTAGGAAAATCGGTACATCAATGACAGTTTTCTACACTTGGTTTCTCTCAACTTCCCATGTCATGATGGTGAGTAATATTTATTGAGAACTAATTGGAAAATTAGTTCAGTCAGGCTTCATGTGAACTTCCTGAATACTCAAATCTTTCATATTCCTATGAAGTTGCTTTCCAATAGAGACTGGAAAATCTTTATTAATCTAGTTTTTGTCAATGAGAGATAGTTCTGCCAAGACAACATGAAAACTAGCTTTTCTTGTATTTCCAAGTAACATTTTTTTTTCTATTTGTTTTTGTGTAGGAAAAATATTTCAGCCAGGACAGCACAATTTCCAAGTCTTTTCTATACCTATGATAGTCGTCACAAGACATTCAAAATATACCGCAATCATATCAACAGCTTCATCATTTGTAAAAGGCATTTCAATGGTTTTGAGGCCTCACTTGTGTGTGCAACAAACACAAATTACACTGTATCTATAAGTATAACTTCAATATTTGTTGACAAGTTTATTTTAGGCATTTGTTTTTTCTCCAGGGCCTACTCTTCATGTTCTGCCTACCATGCACTTGCATCTTATATGCATTGATCATTATTCCCCCACACGTATATTTTAAATTTTCAAACTAATAATACTTTTATTATTCAATGAAAGATTATTATAAAATAATGAATTTCCATCACTGATTCTTAAATAAGACAAATAAATAAGAATAAATACATGTGTAATAGCGTCATTTTGAAATTTTATGATAACTACATTTTCTTTCTTCGATATTTTAGGTCAGGAACTAGATATCGAGATACGGTTTTCACTAGCCTATTTAGGTATCATTTCACATTCACATTTTTTGAAATCTGTTCAGTCGTTCAGGAGTTACAGCTGTTTATTTAACAAAACATTGAATCGCCCCCCACCACTTTATTTCAATAGATACGTCAAAAAGTCAACTTTGAAGAGCATATACTTTTTCGGTACATTCACAATGTAGATTTCAGTGAAAAATCACTTCAAAAGTTTGAGATGACGGTTACGCCCTCTGGCGGCCATCTTGGGAACCTGAAAATAATTTCCAGGATTTTCTTTTGGCCATTTTAGTCATCAAATTTTTTACTGCAAGTCTGTACGACGAATAGTTCCCGAGATACAGCACTTTGCATTCTTATCTGGCTACCCTGTACAAAAATTCTATTTCAACAAAAAACTAGAAATAATCAGATGGATTTTGGATTGGTTGAATCTATTTTCTATTATCAACTATTGGTGAGAAAAAATATTGAAACAGATGAAATTGTTCTCCTTGGTGATTCATTTTTGAAAATGATGACAGTCTAAGGAAATTTCCAATTTGTCAACATGAACTCATCTGTATTCTCTGAAAACTAAACTCTCATGAGGACCTTTCATTAAATATCATCTTTCGAATTTCTAGAGCAATCATTTGCCAAAAAATTCTTTAGAGCTCGTTTTTTATTTTATAATAATGCCTGTGGTGTATTGTCCTGTGGGAAATTGTATGTATGTATGTATTTTACGCGGGATTTCATATAAACGTCTGTTGAATGTTGAAAATCAATGAAAACATAACTATATATGACACATTGAACAGGTTGAATTCATTTTCACAAGTGAATTTGCGGAACTGTTTTCCCAAGTTAACATTGGAAACACACTGAAAAAACATTTTGAAAAAATATCTTTCAGTCATCCATGTGACAAGTTTCCAATTTGTATTGTATAGTTCGTATTTATTTCGCATTGAAATTTGCCAATCGAAATATGAAAACAGGAAAAGCATCAAGTAAAGTTAATACAAAACTTTCAATATTACAGCAATTGTGATTTTTCTCAATGTATTTCAATATATTATGACAAACGGTTCATTGTCCAATTTCGTTTTGATTCATCTGTACTTTGAAAATTTCCAAAATTTTGACAGTGTCTTTTGCTAACAATCAGAAGTAGTAGGTAGCGGCGCGCTTCCGATCTCGAAATATCAAAATCATAGTAAATATCCAATCCACTCAAATTTTTGGGTCGTCACGGTACATCAGCTATCGCGCGAAATGCTTTTCCGTTACCCCGTATCTACAGCGAAGTTGCCATGAGGACACGTGCAGGCGGTACGCTTTTGAGCTGAGAATCTCAAACGCCCGACAGAGAGTCGTCCAACTGTTTATTTATTAAACTGTGATGGTTTCGGCTTGAAAGAAACAGAGCGATTTTGAAAATTATTACGTTTTGAACCCCTTCTATATCTAAAGAAGTCATTAGAAATTCTGTCGAGCTCAGAACTATGGATTTTGCGCAGAATCCAGTGGCGTACTCAAAATTTCATTTCGGGGTATGATTCTGGAGATACGACACGATCTTTTATTTTTTACCTTGTATTCCATTTTAATTGTTTTTTTGTTTTTTCCTTCAAATTTATGTATGATAATCTCTAGATTGATGGAATCTCAGGAATCTCTGCTTACTAATGAGATAATCAAAAATGAACATTTGTCAATGGTGACCTGTTTTATATGGAAAATCCGTGACCTACTGGCAAAAATTCTTTCAGTGTTTTTTAGTATTTCAAGAGATTATCACACATCGTTTTGAAAGAAGAAAAAAATCAATGAGATAATGGAATGCAGGGTGTTTCATTGATGAGAAAAAAGATCGTATCGTATCTCCAAAACTATAACCCGAAATGGAATATTTAGTACGCCACTGGATTCTGCGCAAAATATTCTCTTAGATGTAATTCTATCTCGACAGTATTTCCAATGACTTCGTAGATATAGAAGGGGTCCAAAAAGTAATAATTCTTTAAATCGCCCTGTATATTTTAAAACGAAACAGTTACGCAAAATCTGATTGGATCATGAAACCGAAAAATTCCATTTTCAATAACAACCGAGAAACCTGGCAGTCTCAATCAACCAATATGGAAGGCACTGTACATATATCTGGTGTACCGGTACACAAAACATTCACACAGGGTGTACAATGTTACAGTCAGCAAAAGTCTTCATATTCAATATACAAGGCTATTTGAACCCACGAAATGAATTCAAATGATTGTTCTCGCAATAAATTCGTTCATCTTCTTCAGACAGGTGATCGATAACATGATGTCGGCCATCAACCAACTTATAGATCAGGAACTTGTCTGATTATTGAAATTGAACCAAACCTAACCCAACGAACATTCTCAAAGATGATTGACGCAAGATGGAAAACAATCGTGACGACTCTTTGAAGGTCCAAAGGATTGACATGAAGGTTAGTTGATATGTATTCAAAATATATTTGTCGAAAGCCTTCTTCAAGAAATTTCGGGAAAATTTCCTCAAATACTGTCTGTAAGTTTTTCGAGGAGGCGGTACATTCATTTGTCAGCTTTTTGTGGAATTTTCTCTCCTCGTTTGTAAAAGATGAAGTGGAGGTATTAAAAATCATTCAAATAAATTTGTTAAGGACAGAATTCGTGATCTGCGCCAAAATGTCACTGCGCTCGAAATTAAGATACCTAAGAAATTCTTTATTCGTCAGTGACACCTTGTTCTTGGAAAATTTGGAAATACAAATATATTTAATAAGAATGAAACTTCTACTTATATTGGTGGACTTTTCGGGAACGAATCTGCTCCTGTTCTCAACACAATTGAAATAATTCTCTTGGTGAAATTTTTCAACGTGCAGTTGGTTTTCCCAGTGTCCTATGAACGTCATCACTCCCTTGCTAACCCTCATACTTTTATTGATTCATTCTATTGTAATAGTTTTCGTCTAGACTAGTGAAACAAATTCAGTCAGGACAGCAAGGAAACTTCTTGAATACTCGATTCTTCCTTATTCTAATGAAATTCCTCAGGCCATTTCCAACCTCTTTCTTGTTTAATAGATTACAAATACAGACTTTGAAAAATCTTTTTTTTCATTTTAGATTTTGTTTATGAGGAGAAGATCTGCCAAGACAACGTAAAAGTAGCTTTTCTTGAATTTCCAAGTATTTCCTATGTCTATTGGTATTTGTCTAGAAAAAATATTTCAGCCAGGACAGCGCGAAAGCTTGGTGTTTCTTCCATTTCCAATTCTTTCCTATTCCTATAAATGTACTCACTCCCTTGCCAACCCTCATACTTCCATTGATGACTAATTTGGTGACTGACGGTGGGTAATATTAACTGAAAATTCCTTCTATTGTAATAGTTTTCGTATGGACTAGGAAAACAAATTCAGTCCAGACAGCAAGGAAACTTCTTGAATACTCGATTTTTTCTTATTCTGATAAAATTCCTCGGGTCATTTTCAACCCCTCTTTTATTTTGATAGATTACTAATACAGACTTTGAATTTTTTTTCTAGCTTTTCTTTAAAGTATTTCCTATGCCTATGAGTATCTTGGCACCCTTTCTAACCCTTATATTCCAATTGATGTCTGATCTAGATCATGAAAACATTTCTTTTTCTATCAGTGTTTGTCTAGGGTAAATATTTCAGCCCGGACAGCACGCCAACTCGTATTCTTCAATTGATGACTTATTTGGAGCATGGTAATATTTTTTTTCCATTAGTTTCTGTCTAGGAAAATTGGTTCAGTAGGGACAGCATGATACACTTGGTGTCTCTCAACTTTCCATGTCTTTTGTATAACTATGAGAATCTTCAGGCACTTAATCATTATATCTTAATTGATGACTAATATAGATTAAGAAAATTAATTTCTTCGTATTAGTTTTTTTCTAGTTTGCACATCGCAAACCTCTAGGTTTCTCTTGAATTTTCTGTTAAAATTGTGCTATTTCGGATAGATTACAGTTCATTAACATCAATTTACATCAGTACACGAAAAAATTACATACATCGTATTAAAATTCAATAAGAAACTTAGACTTCACAATAACTCTGATTCATTCAATAATATTATACAGTGTAGTCAGAAGAATTCTTCTAAGAAAGAACAATGAAAATATACATTCTATCTCTCGCAAAAAACTGAGTCTCTTTTTTCATAGAGAACTTGTTAATTTCACTCCTGGTTTTCCTCCCAACAGCAATCTTAGGACAGGTCAGCAGTAGCGACAGATGACAGACGAGGTGTTAAAAAGGACGGCAGGCAGTCAGGAAAGGAGAGCGAGGAAACTCATAGTACATAGTACGATTGTATCTGATCATTAGGCATTGGGCAGTTGAAATTGAAAACAAAATGGCCGTCGTTAACGAAAAGAACTAGCTTTTATAGAAAAAAGTTGAAACACCCTGTATTCCATCTCCTCATCGAATTCTTCATGATGATCTCTAGATTTGTTTTGTATGGAAAATCCGTGGCCTACTAGCAAGAATTCATTTAGTGTTTTTCAGCATTTCTGAAATTCCAATTCCAATCATACATCATTCTGAAGGAACTTTTCAATGAAACACCCTGTATTCCATCATCTCATTGAATTCTTTACTTTTTTTACCTTCAAAATGATGTATGATATTCTCTAGATCTGTTTTATATGGAAAATCCGTGGCCTACAAGCAAAAAATTCATTTCTCTGTTTCGGCCCTTTAACAGACACGATTTTTAGATATTTTTGTTTTTGATTTTCCAAAGATTGGTATGCCTGCCTGTATGAGTGTATAACCAAAGAGTGATAGTACTATAGTATATATATTACTCTTTGGTATGTGTTCTATGGTTCAATAGTCCAAACACAGAATATACACCTACCCTATACCGTAAGCACAGATCACCTTAACTATGTAGGTAGGTAATCTGTACCGTAAGGTATATATTCTGTGGTTCGAAACTATCCGATTCGATCGAGATCTATCTTTGAACGAAAGAGGAAGAAGACGCGAGCAACCTGAGAATGGTACTAATATTTTGATTCAAGATTCAAGTTCCTTATATTTATTTAGGCTGCAAAGAAAAATCAAATGGAAAGCAATAACCGTCAACAATTATCCAATGGAAGTACTATTGAAGATATAGAATTGGTTTATAGGTATTGTTTTCATAGTTGAGACTAACCTCTGAATAACAAAGCAATAATAGGTAGGTCATTGTTCCAAAGGAATGTTCCCAAACCATGAGATACCTAACTACAAATGAATACAAAATGTAGAATCCGCTAATCTCCTCTAGTTACAGTACAATTGCTGTAAATTTTTATAGAAATGCCTGAAATTGTGGAATTATCTCCTGCATTGACTGCAATTCCAGGTATATTACTGAGAGAATTCACAATATTGATGGCTTCATCATTTCCATTCAATTCTACCTGATCTACTGACAGTTTCTGCCTGTTGGGTATCAATTGAAGGTTCAACTCTTCTAGATAATTCTGATGGCCTCTGTGCAGTACTAGTGGATGGTCCGCTTCATTCAAAGTGTGAAAATTAGATGTGAGCATATTTGCCACCTCAATTTTTCTTTTTGTGGATGCTTCTACATAACCATCTGCTACAGTTGAGCTTTTCCAACCACCATGATTCTTGAGAGTCATCAAATCACTAGTGGATGGTCCTGCTTCATTCAGAGTGTGAAAATTAGATGTGAGCATATTTGCCACCTCAATTTTTCTTTTTGTGGATGCTTCTACATAACCCTCTGCTACAGTTGAGCTTTTCCAACCACCATGATTCTTGAGAGTCATCACCACCAACATTTGCCAAATGTGATGCTGAAGACCTTCGAAAACAATGTCCAGAAAACTGTTCGAGATTTGGTAGCTTCAAGTACTTGGCAATAACTCTTGGAATTGCACCTGTTTCATTTATACCAATTGGTTGAACTGTACAACGTCCACTCTGATAGTAAATGAAAAATCGTTTGTGGTTCGCATGAGCTGGTCTTAAGCTAGCATACTCTCTAATCAAACTGATCCAAGGTCTATTTGTTATAGCGAATAATTTTGGATGGTTTGTTTTAGTTTTCAATATTGTAACAAAAATTGAATCATTTTTGAAATCAATATCATCAGTTCGCATGTTCACCAGTTCATCACGCCTACACGCTCCAGAATAACCCATTATCAATACAACCTGAAAATTATTGACCTCTTGTAATGATTGAATACTTTAATTATTTATGACTTACTTTTATCCCAAGGTAGTCTATGTTGGGTGCTGCATTTAGGAATACCTCGATTTCATGATATTCCAATATTTTGGATTTTTTCGGTTCATACCCTGTAGAACATCTTTTCAGAAAAGCATGTAAATTCATGAATTTCGAAATGTCAATATTTTGTCGAATATTCAGCATTGATCTCAACATGGAATATGTTTTCCATAATGTTGAACTCTTTGTTTTATACTTTTTATCAATACAATACAATATTTTGTCTGATTATAGAAATTGAACCACATCTAACCTAACGAACATTATCAAGGATGATTGACGCAAGATGTATAACAATTGTGACATGACACAAACATGAAATGAAATTCCCTCACTTCATTTATTTTTTCTATTTTGCATGAAATGGTCTTGTGCTCTCCTACTCTTTCAACAAATTGAATTTTTTTGAATGCAGAAACTTTTCGTGAAGATGGGCTAGGGAGTGATTCTTTTTCCATTTGTTCTTGAAGGCGTGGATGAGAGGCGATTCTGTTGGTTCCTTGAGGACGATGCTGGACATGCATCCAACACTTACGAAACGACAAACAGATAATGTTTACTCAGATTCTTTCTGGAGATTTATATGAAAAAACTAACCTGATGGTGAGTAATATTTATTGAGAATTCTTCCTTTCACAATAGTTTTTGTCTAGGAAAACTAGTTCAGTCAGGAGAGCATGAATACTTCCTCCATACTCAAGTCTTTCCCATTCAGATATAATTGCTCAAACCATCCCAACCCTTTTATTTTGATAGAAAACTTATAGAGACTGGAAAATCTTTTTTTATTTCAGTTTTTGTTCATGAGGAATATTTCTACCAAGACAACATGAAAACTAGCTTTTCTTGAATTTCCAAGTATCTCCTATGCCTGAATATCTTGGCACTCTTACCAACCCTCATATTCCAATGTATGACCGGTGTAGAGTATGAAAGCTTGGCGTTTCTTCAATTTCCAAGTCTTTTCTATGCCTATGAATGTCCTCACACCGTTGCCAACTCTTTTACTTCAATTGATGACTAATTTGGAGCATGGAAGTATTTTTTTTGTCTAGGAAAATTGGTACATCAATGACAGTTTTCTACACTTGGTTTCTCTCAACTTCCCATGTCATGATGGTGAGTAATATTTATTGAGAACTAATTGGAAAATTAGTTCAGTCAGGCGTCATGTGAACTTCCTGAATACTCAAATCTTTCATATTCCTATGAAGTTGCTTTCCAATAGAGACTGGAAAATCTTTATTAATCTAGTTTTTGTCAATGAGAGATAGTTCTGCCAAGACAACATGAAAACTAGCTTTTCCTGAATTTCCAAGTAACATTTTTTTTTCTATTTGTTTTTGTGTAGGAAAAATATTTCAGCCAGGACAGCACAATTTCCAAGTCTTTTCTATACCTATGATAGTCGTCACAAGTCATTCAAAATATACCGCAATCATATCAACAGCTTCATCATTTGTAAAAGGCATTTCAATGGTTTTGAGGCCTCACTTGTGTGTGCAACAAACACAAATTACACTGTATCTATAAGTATAACTTCAATATTTGTTGACAAGTTTATTTTAGGCATTTGTTTTTTCTCCAGGGCCTACTCTTCATGTTCTGCCTACCTTGCACTTGCATCTTATATGCATTGATCATTATTCCCCCACACGTATATTTTAAATTTTCAAACTAATAATACTTTTATTATTCAATGAATGATTATTATAAAATAATGAATTTTTCCATCACTGATTCTTAAATAAGACAAATAAATAAGAATAAATACATGTGTAATAGCGTCATTTTGAAATTTTATGATAACTACATTTTCTTTCTTCAATATTTTAGGTCAGGAACTAGATATCGAGATACGGTTTTCACTAGCCTATTTAGGTATCATTTCACTTTCACATTTTTTGAAATCCGTTCAGTCGTTTAGGAGTTACAGCTGTTTATTCAAAAAAACATTGAATCGCCCCCCACCACTTTAGTTCAATAGATACGTCAAAAAGTCAACTTTGAAGAGCATATACTTTTTCGGTACATTCACAATGTAGATTTCAGTGAAAAATCACTTCAAAAGTTTGAGATGACGGTTACGCCCTCTGGCGGCCATCTTGGGAACCTGAAAATAATTTCCAGGATTTTCTTTTGGCCATTTTAGTCATCAATTTTTTTACTGCAAGTCTGTACGACGAATAGTTCCCGAGATACAGCACTTTGCATTCGTATCTGGCCACCCTGTACAAAAATTGTATTTCAACAAAAATCTAGAAATAATCAGATGGATTTTGGATTGGTTGAATCTATTTTCTATTATCAACTATTGGTGAGAAAAAATATTGAAACAGATGAAATTGTTCTCCTTGGTGACTCATTTTTGAAAACGATGACAGTCTAAGGAAATTTCCAATTTGTCAACATGAACTCATCTGTATTCTCTGAAAACTAAACTCTCATGAGGACCTTTCATTAAATATCATCTTTCGAATTTCTAGAGCAATCATTTGCCAAAAAATGTCAAAATTAGAAACACCCTGTATAAACCTGCTGTTCTATATAATGTATACATGTTGTTTCATCAACGTTCGACAAAATTTCAAGGTCGAATTTGTTGCACCGAAATTTAAAATGAAAATCATATAAACCGATCTCCCAGAACGATTCGTCTCAGAGATACAGGGTTAGTCAAGTTTCATGAGAAAATCGATATTTTTCCAAAAATAGGAATTCTTCAGGAATTAATGAAAAATCGATTGTTTTCGAGAAAATTTGTGCACCCTGTTTCTCGGACACGAATCGTTTCCGGAAATGTATTTACATGTACATCTTTCATGCTTTGATGACCCTAATAATTCGACTTTAAAGTTTCGTGCAACATTAATGGAACGTATTGTATAATTATGTATTTTTCGGAGTTCAGACATTTCAAGTTTTCGGTAGGTATCAAGCCTACCAGCCTTTCAGTCTCGTCTAAGTACACTTTTCATACCTACATTAGTCATCAGTTGAGAAAAATATCATTAACTCAGCATATTTTTATAAATTTTCAACCTTTTTTCCTAAAAGCAAATAGTTCCCTAGAATATGACAGCAAATCATTCATTGATAAAAGACGCACAGAACCTTGGATCAGAGAACTGTCACTATTCGGGAAAATATAATCATTCTGTGGCACGGAGTACGATTGTATTTGATCATGGAGAAAGGTTACCTATAAATGACATTTTTAGTGTATGGAGATGGTATCGAAAGTGTCATGTGTGAGGATTGCAAGTTCGGTTGGTTTGATGACTATCCAAAACAGTCAGAAGAAAGAAGGTGAAGTTTCACACTTCTTCCTGGAATATCTTGTAAAACAGAGATGTGTACCCTTTTTATTGTGAAAATCGGATTCTTCAGGTGAAAGTAGGTGAGTACGAAGTAAAAACTTTCTAAACATGGCATGATGAGTGCAAAATTACCAAATATTTCATTGAGTTTTCATGTGAGAGTGAAAACATGCCAAATTTTTCAAATAATCTGTACAGTGAGCCTCCTACTTTTTCTTGAAACTCAAGATGGCCCAATCAGAGTTTGCATATCTGTTTCGGCACAGTATAGAGAATACTAACAGTAGACCGACTCTGGCCTACGTGCTCGCTTACCGGTTCCCTTCCCCTCAGGCCTCTCGGACACCGTTCGGTACCCAGACCGCTACGCAGTGGCTAACGAACAGTTATGCGCTCTAGTGTAACGTGCCGTAGGCTATAAATATAGAGTGCGAGAAAATAACTACGTATCATAATTCTTTAGAGCTCGTTTTTTATTTTATAATAATGCCTGTGGTGTATTGTCCTGTGGGAAATTGCACGTCAAGACGTGGAGGTGGCTTATCCTTTTTTCGTTGTCCAAAAGATGAAGCAAGGTATGTATTTTACGCGGGATTTCATATAAACGTCTGTTGAATGTTCAAAAACAATGAATACATAACTATATATGACACACTGAACAGGTTGAATTCATTTTCACAAGTGAATTTGCGGAACTGGTTTCCCAAGTTAACATTGGAAACACACTGAAAAAAACATTTTGCAAAAATTTCTTTCAGTCATCCATGTGACAAGTTTCCAATTTGTATTGTATAGTTCGTATTTATTTCGCATTGAAATTTGCCAATCGAAATATGAAAACAGAAAAAGCATCAAGTAAAGTTAATACAAAACTTTCAATATTACAGCATTTGTGATTTTTCTCAATGTATTTCAATATATTATGACAAACGGTTCATTGTCCAATTTCGTTTTGATTCATCTGTACTTTGAAAATTTCCAAAATTTTGACAGTGTCTTTTGCTAACAATCAGAAGTAGTAGGTAGCGGCGCGCTTCCGATCTCGAAATATCAAAATCATAGTAAATATCCAATCCACTCAAATTTTTGGGTCGTCACGGTACATCAGCTATTGCGCGAAATGCTTTTCCGTTACCCCGTATCTACAGCGAAGTTGCCATGAGGACACGTGCAGGCGGTACGCTTTTGAGCTGAGAATCTCAAACGCCCGACAGAGAGTCGTCCAACTGTTTATTTATTAAACTGTGGTTTCGGCTTGAAAGAAACAGAGCGATTATGAAAATTATTACGATTTGAACCCCTTCTATATCTAAAGAAGTCATTAGAAATTCTGTCGAGCTCAGAACTATGGATTTTGCGCAGAATCCAATGTCGTACTCAAAATTTCATTTCGGGGTATGATTCTGGAGATACGACACGATCTTTTATTTTTTACCTTGTATTCCATTTTTATTGTTTTTTGTTTTTTGCTTCAAATTTATGTATGATAATCTCTAGATTGATGGAATCTCAGGAATCTCTGCTTACTAATGAGAAAATCAAAAATGAACATTTGTCAATGGTGACCTGTTTTATATGGAAAATCCGTGACCTACTGGCAAAAATTCTTTCAGTGTTTTTTTGTATTTCAAGAGATTATCACACATCGTTTTGAAAGAAGAAAAAAAAATCAATGAGATAATGGAATGCAGGGTGTTTCATTGATGAAAAAAAAGATCGTATCGTATCTCCAAAACTATAACCCGAAATGGAATATTCAGTACGCCACTGGATTCTGCGCAAAATATTCTCTCAGATGTAATTCTATCTCGACAGTATTTCCAATGACTTCGTAGATATAGAAGGGGTCCAAAAAGTAATAATTTTTTAAATCGCCCTGTATATTTCAAAACGAAACAGTTACGCAAAATCTGATTGGATCTTCTCGAATTTCGATGAACGAATAAACGATATGACAGGAACATGAAAAAATTCCATTTTCAATAACAACCGAGAAACCTGGCAGTCTCAATCAACCAATATGGAAGGCACTGTACATATATCTGGTGTACCGGTACACAAAACATTTACACAGGGTGTACAATGTTACAGTCAGCAAAAGTCTTCATATTCAATATACAAGGCTATCTGAACCCACGAAATGAATTCAAATGATTGTTCTCGCAATAAATTCGTTTATCTTCTTCAGACAGGTGATCGATAACATGATGTCGGCCATCAACCAACTTATAGATCAGGAACTTGTCTGATTATTGAAATTGAACCAAACCTAACCCAACGAACATTCTCAAGGATGATTGACGCAAGATGGATAACAATCGTGACGACTCTTTGAAGGTCCAAAGGATTGACATGAAGGTTAGTTGATATGTATTCAAAATATATTTGTCGAAAGCCTTCTTCAAGAAATTTCGGGAAAATTTCCTCAAATACTGTCTGTAAGTTTTTCGAGGAGGTGGAACATTCATTTGTCAGCTTTTTGTGGAATTTTCTCTCCTCGTTTGTAAAAGATGAAGTGGAGTTATTAAAAATCATTCAAATATATTTGTTAAGGACAGATTTCGTGATCTGCGCCAAAATGTCACTGCGCTCGAAATTAAGATACCTAAGAAATTCTTTATTCGTCAGTGACACCTTGTTCTTGGAAAATTCGGAAATAAAAATATATTCAATAAGAATGAAACTTCTACTTATCTTGGTGGACTTTTCGGGAACGAATCTGCTCCTGTTCTCAACACAATTGAAACAATTTTCTTGGTGAAATTTTTCAACGTGCAGTTGGTTTTCCCAGTGTCCTATGAACGTCATCACTCCCTTGCTAACCCTCATACTTTTATTGATTCATTCTATTGTAATAGTTTTCGTCTAGACTAGTGAAACAAATTCAGTCAGGACAGCAAGGAAACTTCTTGAATACTCGATTCTTCCTTATTCTAATGAAATTCCTCAGGCCATTTCCAACCTCTTTCTATTTTAATAGATTACAAATACAGACTTTGAAAAATCTTTTTTTCATTTTAGTTTTTGTTTATGAGGAGAAGATCTGCCAAGACAACGTAAAAGTAGCTTTTCTTGAATTTCCAAGTATTTCCTATGTCTATTAGTATTTGTCTAGAAAAAATATTTCAGCCAGGACAGCGCGAAAGCTTGGTGTTTCTTCCATTTCCAATTCTTTCCTATTCCTATAAATGTACTCACTCCCTTGCCAACCCTCATACTTCCATTGATGACTAATTTGGTGACTGACGGTGGGTAATATTCACTGAAAATTCCTTCTATTGTAATAGTTTTCGTATGGACTAGGAAAACAAATTCAGTCCAGACAGCAAGGAAACTTCTTGAATACTCGATTTTTTCTTATTCTGATAAAATTCCTCGGGTCATTTTCAATCCCTCTTTTATTTTGATAGATTACTAATACAGACTTTGAATTTTTTTTCTAGCTTTTCTTTAAAGTATTTCCTATGCCTATGAGTATCTTGGCACCCTTTCTAACCCTTATATTCCAATTGATGTCTGATCTAGATCATGAAAACATTTCTTTTTCTATCAGTGTTTGTCTAGGGTAAATATTTCAGCCCGGACAGCACGCCAACCCGTATACTTCAATTGATGACTTATTTGGAGCATGGTAATATTTTTTTTTCCATTAGTTTCTGTCTAGGAAAATTGGTTCAGTAGGGACAGCATGATACACTTGGTGTCTCTCAACTTTCCATGTCTTTTGTATAACTATGAGAATCTTCAGGTCCTTAATCATTACATCTTAATTGATGACTAATATAGATTAAGAAAATTAATTTCTTCGTATTAGTTTTTTTCTAGTTCCTTCTAACTGGAAGAAAGCTAGGGTCCAACCGATTCCAAAGAAGGGCAAGAAAACCCTCCCTAACAACTATAGACCGATTGCACTACTGTCTGTGATCTCTAAAGTAATGGAAAAAGCAATCAACATCGAGCTCATCCGATATCTAGAGAGCTCAAGAATCGTGAACGACCGGCAATATGGCTTTCGTCACCAGAGGTCAACTGGAGATCTGCTTGCCTATGTGACACATAAGTGGCAGGTGTCAATAGAGAAACATGGGGAGTCTCTGGCTGTAGCCTTGGATATCTCCATAGCATTTGACCGAGTTTGGCACCAAGGCCTCCTAGCGAAACTTCCGTCATATGGTTTGCCGCCCCAACTGTGTCTTTTACTATCGAGTTTTCTTGCTGATAGATCACTCTACGTGGTGGTAGACGGGGTCTCGTCTGATACAATGACGATCAATGCTGGTGTTCCACAAGGCTCTGTCTTGGCACCAACTTTGTTTTTGCTCCACATCAATGATTTGTTGAATGTGACCTCCAGCCCAGTTCATAGCTTTGCGGATGATAGTACACTTCATTCCGCCTTTTCCTCTAGAGCCCCTATATCATCCAACGAGGCCAGAGGTGCAAGGCGAAGACAGGTTGATGCTTTAAATGAGGATCTGACAAGAATTCTGAAATGGGGATCTGAGAATCTAGTACAGTTCAATGCAACTAAAACTCAAGCTTGTATGTTCACCAAGAAGGCTGATCACACAATGCCCAATTTGATGATGTCGGGTACCACTGTTCCTATGAGGTCGTCAATATCCATGCTGGGTGTCACCACCAACAGTGCTCTCTCATGGGACGATCATGTGAGGTCCATTGCGAAAACTGCTTCACAAAAACTCGGTTTTCTTTTCCGTGCGAAGAGATACTTCACATCCCAGCAACTGCTTATGATCTACAAAGCACAAATTCGACCTGTCCTGGAGTACTGTTCACATGTTTGGAGCTCAGCCCCCAAACATACGCTGAAGCTCTTAGATTCAATTCAGAAGAGAGCTATTCGCCTAGTCGATGACACAACACTCACCAAATCATTGACCTCTCTAGATCATCGTAGAAAGGTCGGCGATCTTTGCCTTTTTTATAGGTACTTTCACGGTCGGTGCTCAACGGAAATATCATCTATTATGCCACCACGCGCGATTCCTAGTAGACAAACCAGACGAGCTCAAGTTGGTCACCCCTACACTGTCAGGCTCGAGACCTGTCGAACATCGCTATACCAAGCATCATTCATCAATAGAACGGCAAAGTTGTGGAATTCTTTGCCTAGTGAAGTCTTTCCTGATGCTTACAACCTCCAAACATTCAAGAAAAATTCCAACACCTTCCTTCTTTCCCAAAATTCCACCGTTGGCTAACACGATGTTCCTCGAACATCATAGGTTTCCCTTTCGTGTTGTCCAAAGATAAAAAAAAAATAAAAAAAAAAAAACATCGCAAACCTCTAGGTTTCTCTTGAATTTTCTGTTGAAATTGTGCTATTTCGGATAGATTACAGTACATTAACATCAATTTACATCAGTACACGAAAAAATTACATACATCGTATTAAAATTCAATAAGAAACTTAGACTTCACAATAACTCTGATTCATTCAATAATATTATACAGTGTTGTCAGAAGAATTCTTCTAAGAAAGAACAATGAAAATATACATTCTATCTCTCGCAAAAAACTGAGTCTCTTTTTTCATAGAGAACTTGTTAATTTCACTCCTGGTTTTCCTCCCAACAGCAATCTTAGGACAGGTCAGCAGTAGCGACAGATGACAGACGAGGTGTTAAAAAGGACGGCAGGCAGTCAGGAAAGGAGAGCGAGGAAACTCATAGTACATAGTACGATTGTATCTGATCATTAGGCATTGGGCAGTTGAAATTGAAAACAAAATGGCCGTCGTTAACGAAAAGAACTAGCTTTTATAGAAAAAAGTTGAAACACCCTGTATTCCATCTCCTCATCGAATTCTTCATGATGATCTCTAGATTTGTTTTGTATGGAAAATCCGTGGCCTACTAGCAAGAATTCATTTAGTGTTTTTCAGCATTTCTGAAATTCCAATTCCAATCATACATCATTCTGAAGGAACTTTTCAATGAAACACCCTGTATTCCATCATCTCATTGAATTCTTTACTTTTTTTTTACCTTCAAAATGATGTATGATAATCTCTAGATCTGTTTTATATGGAAAATCCGTGGCCTACAAGCAAAAATTCATTTCTCTGTTTCGGCCCTTTAACAGACTCATTCCCGCACTATTTATCGTTTAAGAATGAGCTTCATTAATACACGATTTTTAGATATTTTTCTTTTTGATTTTCCAAAGATTGGTATGCCTGCCTGTATGAGTGTATAACCAAAGAGTGATAGTACTATAGCATGATACTATAACGAGGAAAGATATGATCACTCGAGGTTCTAGTTTTGAACCGTTTTGCGAATGACGTCACTACGTGACAAATACGATTGGCGGCAATTGGAATAACACGGGTTAAAATGATAAAAATGAACACAACAAAATCAGTTATTCCCCTGGATATCTTCTGAATTTCAAATAATTCATTCAAAGGTATTGTATTCATGACGTTCTTCAAAACAGAAAGATTATTGAGAACTATTTTTGTATGTGAATAATTGTTTTATTCGTGAGCATTTATTTAGAAATGAACAATAATAATGAAATATCCACTAGTTGATAAATATATATTTCGCAACTGACTTCCATGAATCATTTCAAGTGAAGTGAATACCATAAAGTGCATTTACAATAGTGGTAATTATATTGGCCACAATTATGAACATTTGGGGCATGAGTCTAATAAAACACAAGTAGATAAAGTTGTATTTAATATAAATATTTTTATTGGAAATTAAAACTCTGGAACCATGTTGTTACACCATCATAATCAGTGCAATTATTTTCAAGTATTTAGATAATTCACAAAATAATCATCAAACCATGAAGGTAAAAATACATTTGTACGAATAGACATAACGCATCTAATAAGGAATAATGGGTTTAAAATTTTTCAACAAATTACATTTCAGATAGGTACCATAAAAGAAATTGAATCTAATTGGATGAATCGAATTGAATAAATTGAAAAAAAAAATACTGTGTGTAGGTTAATCGAGGTGTGATATATTCATTTCTCTATTTGTCGTTTCTAAAAATAAAAATAGGAAATATGATGAATATTTCAATATACGTATTTGTAGGACAGATCTGCTCCAAGATGTCAATGCATTTAAAATACGATACCTATAAGAGAATTTTTTTGCTAATAGTCATTGAAATGAGAGAGGAAATCCCAAAAAATCTAAGGTAATGAATTCAACATTTCATTGATGGTATTGGAATGTTTGAGGAAGGTATGGCATCATCTTTCAATTTCCATTTCTGAATAGGTAATTCTAACAGTTTTTCTTGCAATCTATAGTCTTCGTCTGAGAAATGCTTCGAACATATTCTAACTGTTTTTACATTGAACTTGTTCTTCTGAAAGCAATTCTTCACCCACAAACTGCAAGTTTCCTTCGATGAAGGAAAAGTGAAGTAACGACATGTCGATGCAGTTTTACATCTTTTATTATTGTTACTGGAACAACCCACCACAGCACAATGAACTATAGTTTCTTATTATGGAAATAAATGAAGTAAGCAAAATTATGCGAACCGAAACTTCTGAAAAACACAATTTAAAACGATAAACGCACTGAAATGTTCGCTTAACCTCGAAGCGCCAACAGAAATTTCTCAGTTATAGTATCATGGTACTATAGTATATATTTTACTCTTTGGTATGTGTTCTATGGTTCAATAGTCCAAACACAGAATATACACCTACCCTATACCGTAAGCACAGATCACCTTAACTATGTAGATAGGTAATCTGTACCGTAAGGTATATATTCTGTGGTTCGAAACTATCCGATTCGATCGAGATCTATCTTTGAACGAAAGAGGAAGAAGACGCGAGCAACCTGAGAATGGTACTAATATTTTGATTCAAGTTCCTTATATTTATTTAGGCTGCAAAGAAAAATCAAATGGAAAGCAATAACCGTCAACAATTATCCAATGGAAGTACTATTGAAGATATAGGATTGGTTTATAGGTATTGTTTTCATAGTTGAGACTAACCTCTGAATAACAAAGCAATAATAGGTAGGTCATTGTTCCAAAGGAATGTTCCCAAACCATGAGATACCTAACTACAAATAAATACAAAATGTAAATCCGCTAATCTCCTCTAGTTACAGTACAATTGCTGTAAATTTTAATAGAAATGCCTGAAATTGTGGAATTATCTCCTGCATTGACTGCAATTCCAGGGATATTACTGAGAGAATTCACAATATTGGTGGCTTCATCATTTCCATTCAATTCTGCCTGATGTAGGATAGAATCAGATGACCCTGCTATACTGACAGTTTCTGCCTGTTGGGTATCAATAGAAGGTTCAACTCTTCTAGATAATTCTGATGTCCTCTGTGCAGTACTAGTGGATGGTCCTGCTTCATTCAAAGTGTGAAAATTGGATGTGAGCATATTTGCCACCTCAATGTTTCTTTTTGTGGATGCTTCTACATAACCCTCTGCTACAGTTGAGCTTTTCCAACCACCATGATTCTTGAGAGTCATCAAATCACCACCAACATTTGCCAAATGTGATGCTGAAGACCTTCAAAAACAATGTCCAGAAAACTGTTCGAGATTTGGTAGCTTCAAGTACTTGGCAATAACTCTTGGAATTGCACCTGTTTCATTTATACCAATTGGTTGAACTGTACAACGTCCACTCCGATAGTAAATGAAAAATCGTTTGTGGTTCGCATGAGCTGGTCTTAAGCTAGAATACTCTCTAATCAAACTGATCCAAGGTCTATTTGTTATAGTGAATAATCTTGGATGGTTTGTTTTAGTTTTCAATATTGTAACAAAAACTGAATCATTTTTGAAATCAATATCATCAGTTCACATGTTCACCAGTTCATCATGCCTACACCCTCCAGAATAACCCATTATCAATACAACCTGAAAATTATTGACCTCTTGTAATGATTGAATACTTTAATTATTTATGACTTACTTTTATCCCAAGGTAGTCTATGTTGGGTGCTGCATTTAGGAATACCTCGATTTCATGATATTCTAATATTTTGGATTTTTTCGGTTCATACCCTGTAGAACATCTTTTCAGAGAAGCATGTAAATTCATGAATTTCGAAAAGTCAATATTTTGTCGAATATTCAGCATTGATCTCAACATGGAGTATGTTTTCCATAATGTTGAACTCTTTGTTTTATACTTTTTATCAATACAATACAATATTTTGTCTGATTATAGAAATTGAACCACATCTAACCTAACGAACATTATCAAGGATGATTGACGCAAGATGTATAACAATTGTGACTTGACACAAACATGAAATGAAATTCCCTCACTTCATTTATTTTTTCTATTTTGCATGAAATGGTCTTGTGCTCTCCTACTCTTTCAACAAATTGAATTTTTTTGAATGCAGAAACTTTTCGTGAAGATGGGCTAGGGAGTGATTCTTTTTCCATTTGTTCTTGAAGGCGTGGATGAGAGGCGATTCTGTTGATTCCTTGAGGACGATGCTGGACATGCATCCAACACTTACGAAACGTCAAACAGATAATGTTTACTCAGATTCTTTCTGGAGATTTACATGAAAAAACTAACCTGATGGTGAGTAATATTTATTGAGAATTTTTCCTTTCACAATAGTTTTTGTCTAGGAAAACTAGTTCAGTCAGGAGAGCATGAATACTTCCTCTATACTCAAGTCTTTCCCATTCAGATATAATTGCTCAAACCATCCCAACCCTTTTATTTTGATAGAAAACTTATAGAGACTGGAAAATCTTTTTTTATTTCAGTTTTTGTTCATGAGGAATATTTCTACCAAGACAACATGAAAACTAGCTTTTCTTGAATTTCCAAGTATCTCCTATGCCTGAATATCTTGGCACTCTTACCAACCCTCATATTCCAATGTATGACCGGTGTAGAGCATGAAAGTTTGGCGTTTCTTCAATTTCCAAGTCTTTTCTATGCCTATGAATGTCCTCACACCGTTGCCAACTCTTTTACTTCAATTGATGACTAATTTGGAGCATGGAAGTATTTTTTTTTGTCTAGGAAAATTGGTACATCAATGACAGTTTTCTACACTTGGTTTCTCTCAACTTCCCATGTCATGATGGTGAGTAATATTTATTGAGAACTAATTAGAAAATTAGTTCAGTCAGGCTTCATGTGAACTTCCTGAATACTCAAATCTTTCATATTCCTATGAAGTTGCTTTCCAATAGAGACTGGAAAATCTTTATTAATCTAGTTTTTGTCAATGAGAGATAGTTCTGCCAAGACAACATGAAAACTAGCTTTTCTTGAATTTCCAAGTAACATTTTTTTTTCTATTTGTTTTTGTGTAGGAAAAATATTTCAGCCAGGACAGCACAATTTCCAAGTCTTTTCCATACCTATGATAGTCGTCACAAGACATTCAAAATATACCGCAATCATCAACCAACAGCTTCATCATTTGTAAAAGGCATTTCAATGGTTTTGAGGCCTCACTTGTGTGTGCAACAAACACAAATTACACTGTATCTATAAGTATAACTTCAATATTTGTTGACAAGTTGATTTTAGGTATTTGTTTTTTCTCCAGGGCCTACTCTACATGTTCTGCCTACCTTGCACTTGTATCTTATATGCATTGATCATTATTCCCCTACACGTATATTTCAAATTTTCAAACTAATAATACTTTTATTATTCAATGAAAGATTATTATAAAATAATGAATTTCCATCACTGATTCTTAAATGAGACAAATAAATAAGAATAAATACATGTGTAATAGCGTCATTTTGAAATTTTATGATAACTACATTTTCTTTCTTCGATATTTTAGGTCAGGAACTAGATATCGAGATACGGTTTTCACTAGCCTATTTAGGTATCATTTCACATTCACATTTTTTGAAATCCGTTCAGTCGTTTATGAGTTACAGCTGTTTATTCAAAAAAACATTGAATCGCCCCCCACCACTTGATTTCAATAGATACGTCAAAAAGTCAACTTTGAAGAGCATATACTTTTTCGGTACATTCACAATGTAGATTTCAGTGAAAAATCACTTCAAAAGTTTGAGATGACGGTTACGCCCTCTTGCGGCCATCTTGGGAACCTGAAAATAATTCCCAGGATTTTCTTTTGGCCATTTTAGTCATCAAATTTTTTACTGCAAGTCTGTACGACGAATAGTTCCCGAGATACATCACTTTGCATTCTTATCTGGCCACCCTGTACAAAAATTGTATTTCAACAAAAAACTAGAAATAATCAGATGGATTTTAGATTGGTTGAATCTATTTTCTATTATCAACTATTGGTGAGAAAAAATATTGAAACAGATGAAATTGTTCTCCTTGGTGATTCATTTTTGAAAATGATGACAGTCTAAGGAAATTTCCAATTTGTCAACATGAACTCATCTGTATTCTCTGAAAACTAAACTTTCATGAGGACCTTTCATTAAATATCATCTTTCGAATTTCTAGAGCAATCATTTGCCAAAAAATTCTTTAGAGCTCGTTTTTTATTTTATAATAATGCCTGTGGTGTATTGTCCTGTGGGAAATTGCACGTCAAGACGTGGAGGTGGCTTATCCTTTTTTCGTTGTCCAAAAGATGAAGCAAGGTATGTATTTTACGCGGGATTTCATATAAACGTCTGTTGAATGTTGAAAATCAATGAATACATAACTATATATGACACACTGAACAGGTTGAATTCATTTTCACAAGTGAATTTGCGGAACTGGTTTCCCAAGTTAACATTGGAAACACACTGAAAAAACATTTTGAAAAAATATCTTTCAATCGTCCATGTGACAAGTTTCCAATTTGTATTGTATAGTTCGTATTTATTTCGCATTGAAATTTGCCAATCGAAATATGAAAACAGGAAAAGCATCAAGTAAAGTTAATACAAAACTTTCAATATTACAAATTTCCAAAATTTTGACAGTGTCTTTTGGTAACAATCAGAAGTAGTAGCGCGCTTCCGATCTCGAAATATCAAAATCATAGTAAATATCCAATCCACTCAAATTTTTGGGTCGTCACGTCAGCTATCGCGCGAAATGCTTTTCCGTTACCCCGTATCTACAGCGAAGTTGCCATGAGGACACGTGCAGGCGGTACGCTTTTGAGCTGAGAATCTCAAACGCCCGACAGGGAGTCGTCCAACTGTTTATTTATTAAACTGTGGTTTCGGCTTAAAAGAAACAGAGCGATTATGAAAATTATTACGTTTTGAACCCCTTCTATATCTAAAGAAGTCATTAGAAATTCTGTCGAGCTCAGAACTATGGATTTTGCGCAGAATCCAATGTCGTACTCAAAATTTCATTTCGGGGTATGATTCTGGAGATACGACACGATCTTTTATTTTTTACCTTGTATTCCATTTTTATTGTTTTTTGTTTTTTGCTTCAAATTTATGTATGATAATCTCTAGATTGATGGAATCTCAGGAATCTCTGCTTACTAATGAGAAAATCAAAAATGAACATTTGTCAATGGTGACCTGTTTTATATGGAAAATCCGTGACCTACTGGCAAAAATTCTTTCAGTGTTTTTTAGTATTTCAAGAGATTATCACACATCGTTTTGAAAGAAGAAAAAAAATCAATGAGATAATGGAATGCAGGGTGTTTCATTGATGAAAAAAAAAGATCGTATCGTATCTCCAAAACTATAACCCGAAATGGAATATTCAGTACGCCACTGGATTCTGCGCAAAATATTCTCTTAGATGTGATTCTATCTCGACAGTATTTCCAATGACTTCGTAGATATAGAAGGGGTCCAAAAAGTAATAATTTTTTAAATCGCCTTGTATATTTTAAAACGAAACAGTTACGCAAAATCTGATTGGATCATCTCGAATTTCGATGAACGAATAAACGATATGACAGGAACATGAAAACCGAAAAATTCCATTTTCAATAACAACCGAGAAACCTGGCAGTCTCAATCAACCAATATGGAAGGCACAGTACATATATCTGGTGTACCGGTACACAAAACATTTACACAGGGTATACAATGTTACAGTCAGCAAAAGTCTTCATATTCAATATACAACGCTATTTGAACCCACGAAATGAATTCAAATGATTGTTCTCGCAATAAATTCGTTTATCTTCTTCAGACAGGTGATCGATAACATGATGTCGGCCATCAACCAACTTATAAATCAGGAACTTGTCTGATTATTGAAATTGAACCAAACCTAATCCAACGAACATTCTCAAAGATGATTGACGTAAGATGGATAACAATCGTGACGACTCTTTGAAGGTCCAAAGGATTGACATGAAGGTTAGTTGATATGTATTCAAAATATATCTGTCGAAAGCCTTCTTCAAGAAATTTCGGGAAAATTTCCTCAAATACTGTCTGTGAGTTTTTCGAGGAGGTGGTACATTCATTTGTCAGCTTTTTGTGGAATTTTCTCTCCTCGTTTGTAAAAGATGAAGTGGAGTTATTAAAAATCATTCAAATATATTTGTTAAGGACAGATTTCGTGATCTGCGCCAAAATGTCACTGCGCTCGAAATTAAGATACCTAAGAAATTCTTTATTCGTCAGTGACACCCTGTTCTTGGAAAATTTGGAAATAAAAATATATTTAATAAGAATGAAACTTCTACTTATCTTGGTGGACTTTTCGGGAACGAATCTGCTCCTATTCTCAACACAATTGAAACAATTTTCTTGGTGAAATTTTTCAACATGCAGTTGGTTTTCCCAGTGTCCTATGAACGTCATCACTCCCTTGCTAACCCTCATACTTTTATTGATTCATTCTATTGTAATAGTTTTCGTCTAGACTAGTGAAACAAATTCAGTCAGGACAGCAAGGAAACTTCTTGAATACTCGATTCTTCCTTATTCTAATGAAATTCCTCAGGCCATTTCCAACCTCTTTCTATTTTAATAGATTACAAATACAGACTTTGAAAAATCTTTTTTTCATTTTAGATTTTGTTTATGAGGAGAAGATCTGCCAAGACAACGTAAAAGTAGCTTTTCTTGAATTTCCAAGTATTTCCTATGTCTATTAGTATTTGTCTAGAAAAAATATTTCAGCCAGGACAGCGCGAAAGCTTGGTGTTTCTTCCATTTCCAATTCTTTCCTATTCCTATAAATGTACTCACTCCCTTGCCAACCGTATTACTTCCATTGATGACTAATTTGGTGACTGACGGTGGGTAATATTCACTGAAAAATCCTTCTATTGTAATAGTTTTCGTATGGACTAAGAAAACAAATTCAGTCCAGACAGCAAGGAAACTTCTTGAATACTCGATTTTTTCTTATTCTGATAAAATTCCTCGGGTCATTTTCAACCCCTCTTTTATTTTGATAGATTACTAGTACAGACTTTGAATTTTTTTTCTAGCTTTTCTTTAAAGTATTTCCTATGCCTATGAGTATCTTGGCACCCTTTCTAACCCTTATATTCCAATTGATGTCTGATCTAGATCATGAAAACATTTCTTTTTCTATCAGTGTTTGTCTAGGGTAAATGTTTCAGCCCGGACAGCACGCCAACTCGTTTACTTCAATTGATGACTTATTTGAAGCATGGTAATATTTTTTTTCCATTAGTTTCTGTCTAGGAAAATTGGTTCAGTAGGGACAGCATGATACACTTGGTGTCTCTCAACTTTCCATGTCTTTTGTATAACTATGAGAATCTTAATTGATGACTAATATAGATTAAGAAAATTAATTTCTTCGTATTAGTTTTTTTCTAGTTTGCACATCGCAAACCTCTAGGTTTCTCTTGAATTTTCTGTTAAAATCGTGCTATTTCGGATAGATTACAGTTCATTAACATCAATTTACATCAGTACACGAAAAAATTACATACATCGTATTAAAATTCAATAAGAAACTTAGACTTCACAATAACTCTGATTCATTCAATAATATTATACAGTGTAGTCAGAAGAATTCTTCTAAGAAAGAACAATGAAAATATACATTCTATCTCTCGCAAAAAACTGAGTCTCTTTTTTCATAGAGAACTTGTTAATTTCACTCCTGGTTTTCCTCCCAACAGCAATCTTAGGACAGGTCAGCAGTAGCGACAGATGACAGACGAGGTGTTGAAAAGGACGGCAGGCAGTCAGGAAAGGAGAGCGAGGAAACTCATAGTACATAGTACGATTGTATCTGATCATTAGGCATTGGGCAGTTGAAATTGAAAACAAAATGGCCGTCGTGAACGAAAAGAACTAGCTTTTATAGAAAAAAGTTGAAACACCCTGTATTCCATCTCCTCATCGAATTCTTCATGATGATCTCTAAATTTGTTTTGTATGGAAAATCCGTCTAGCCTACTAGCAAGAATTCATTTAGTGTTTTTCAGCATTTCTGAGATTCCAATTCCAATCATACATCATTCTGAAGGAACTTTTCAATGAAACACCCAGTATTCCATCATCTCATTGAATCCTTTACTTTTTTTTTACCTTCAAAATGATGTATGATAATCTCTAGATCTGTTTTAACAGACTCATTCCCGCACTATTTATCGTTTAAGAATGAGCTTCATTAATACACGATTTTTAGATATTTTTCTTTTTGATTTTCCAAAGATTGGTATGCCTGCCTGTATGAGTGTATAACCAAAGAGTGATAGTACTATAGCATGATACTATAACGAGGAAAGATATGATCACTCGAGGTTCTAGTTTTGAACCGTTTTGCGAATGACGTCACTACGTGACAAATACGAATGGCGGCAATTGGAATAACACGGGTTAAAATGATAAAAATGAACACAACAAAATCAGTTATTCCCCTGGATATCTTCTGAATTTCAAATAATTCATTCAAAGGTATTGTATTCATGACGTTCTTCAAAACAGAAAGATTATTGAGAACTATTTTTGTATGTGAATAATTGTTTTATTCGTGAGCATTTATTCAGAAATGAACAATAATAATGAAATATCCACTAGTTGATAAATATATATTTCGCAACTGACTTCCATGAATCATTTCAAGTGAAGTGAATACCATAAAGTGCATTTACAATAGTGGTAATTATATTGGCCACAATTATGAACATTTGGGGCATGAGTCTAATAAAACACAAGTAGATAAAGTTGTATTTAATATAAATATTTTTATTGGAAATTAAAACTCTGGAACCATGTTGTTACACCATCATAATCAGTGCAATTATTTTCAAGTATTTAGATAAATCACAAAATAATCATCAAACCATGAAGGTGAATATATTTGTACGAATAGACATAACACATCTAAAAAGGAATAATGGGTTTAAAATTTTTCAACAAATTACATTTCAGATAGGTACCATAAAAGAAATTGAATCTAATTGGATAAATCGATTTGAATGAATTGAAAAAAAAAATACTGTGTGTAGGTTAATCGAGGTGTGATATGTTCATTTCTCTAGATTTTTTTCCTTTCTAAAAATAATAGGAATAGGAAATATGATGAATATTTCAATATACCTATTTGTAGTAAGGACAGATCAGTGATCTGCTCCAATGCATTTAAAATAAAACAATTTTGGATCACTTACGATACCTATAAGAGAATTTCTTTGCTAATATATAGTCATTGAAATGAGAGAGAAAATCCCAAAAAATCTAAGATAATGAATTCAACATTTCATTGATGGTATTGGAATGTTTGAGGAAGGTATGGCATCATCTTTCAATTTCCATTTCTGAATAGGTAATTCTAACGGTTCATCTTGCAATCTATAGTCGTCGTCTGAGAAATGCTTCGAACATATTCTAGCTGTTTTTACATTGAACTTGTTCTTCTGAAAGCAATTCTTCACCCACAAACTGCAAGTTTCCTTCGATGAAGAAAAAGTGAAGTAACGACATGTCGATGCAGTTTTACATCTTTTATTATTGTTACTGGAACAACCCACCACAGCACAATGAACCATAGTTTCTTAGTATGGAATATAAATGAAGTAAGCAAAATTATTCGAACTGACACTACTGAAAAACACAATTTAAAACGATGAACGCACTGAAATGTTCGCTTAACCTCGAAGCGCCAACAGAAATTTGTCACGGAGTGACGTATTATGTGCAAGAGAGATAGAAATAAAACATGCGCGTGGGTTTACCTTCTCAATTATAGTATCATGGTACTATAGTATATATATTACTCTTTGGTTTGTGTTCTATGGTTCAATAGTCCAAACACAGAATATACACCTACCCTATACCGTAAGCACAGATCACCTTAACTATGTAGATAGGTAATCTGTGCCGTAAGGTATATATTCTGTGGTTCGAAACTATCTGATTCGATCGAGATCTATCTTTGAACGAAAGAGGAAGAAGACGCGAGCAACCTGAGAATGGTACTAATATTTTGATTCAAGATTCAAGTTCCTTATATTTATTTAGGCTGCAAAGAAAAATCAAATGGAAAGCAATAACCGTCAACAATTATCCAATGGAAGTACTATTGAAGATATAGGATTGGTTTATAGGTATTGTTTTCATAGTTGAGACTAACCTCTGAATAACAAAGCAATAATAGGTAGGTCATTGTTCCAAAGGAATGTTGCCAAACCATGAGATACCTAACTACAAATAAATACAAAATGTAGAATCCGCTAATCTCCTCTAGTTACAGTACAATTGCTGTAAATTTTTATAGAAATGCCTAAAATTGTGGAATTATCTCCTGCATTGACTGCAATTCCAGGGATATTACTGAGAGAATTCACAATATTGATGGCTTCATCATTTCCATTCAATTCTACCTGATGTAGGATAGAATCAGATGACCCGCTCTACTGACAGTTTCTGCCTGTTGGGTATCAATAGAAGGTTCAACTCTTCTAGATAATTCTGATGGCCTCTGTGCAGTACTAGTGGATGGTCCTGCTTCATTCAAAGTGTGAAAATTAGATGTGAGCATATTTGCCACCTCAATTTTTCTTTTTGTGGAAGCTTCTACATAACCCTCTGCTACAGTTGAGCTTTTCCAACCACCATGATTCTTGAGAGTCATCAAATCACCACCAACATTTGCCAAATGTGATGCTGAAGACCTTCGAAAACAATGTCCAGAAAACTGTTCGAGATTTGGTAGCTTCAAGTACTTGGCAATAACTCTTGGAATTGCACCTGTTTCATTTATACCAATTGGTTGAACTGTACAACGTCCACTCCGATAGTAAATGAAAAATCATTTGTGGTTCGCATGAGCTGGTCTTAAGCTAGCATACTCTCTAATCAAACTGATCCAAGGTCTATTTGTTATAGCGAATAATCTTGGATGGTTTGTTTTAGTTTTCGATATTGTAACAAAAATTGAATCATTTTTGAAATCAATATCATCAGTTCCCATGTTCACCAGTTCATCACGCCTACACGCTCCAGAATAACCCATTATCAATACAACCTGAAGATTATTGACCTCTTGTAATGATTGAATACTTTAATTATTTATGACTTACTTTTATCCCAAGGTAGTCTATGTTGGGTGCTGCATTTAGGAATACCTCGATTTCATGATATTCTAATATTTTGGATTTTTTCGGTTCATACCCTGTGGAACATCTCTTCAGAAAAGCATGTAAATTCATGAATTTCGAAATGTCAATATTTTGTCGAATATTCAGCATTGATCTCAACATGGAGTATGTTTTCCATAATGTTGAACTCTTCGTTTTATACTTTTTACTCAATATTTCGAAAAAGGCCATCATGACATTTTCAGTAACCATATGTACTTTCTTTTTAGTGCACCAAGACATGAATTTCGTATATTCCATTTCATAAAGGTTTTTGGATTTGACAGGTAATAAATTATTTGCTGCATGAGATGCCAATTCCCGCAATTCAGGCGGTGTCCCTTGAAATTCATCTGATGACATTCCAATTTACTGATGGGAAATACACTGATAGTTTTTTTTTCTTACGAATATTGCGGAGCAGCTTTTGAATTTATGAAAATTTCCGCTATATTATGTCAAATTTCAGTCAACTGTCAGAAACGAATCATTCTTGCCAATCTAATTATTTTGCTGAAATTTCCGTGCGTAGTAATCGATTTCTGTCACGAAAATATGTATTCGATATAAAAAAAACATATATTACAGCCGAAACAGAGAAAATAGTATAAAACATTCGTCACAGAAGGCCATTCGAGCACTCGTCCGTTCAGAAATTCGCTGCTACGCAGCTCATTTCCGAATTTCGGACTCGTGCTAGAATATGTTGACTTCTGCAACTTATGTTTCAATGTACTATTCGCGAAAATCACAAACCAATAGATGGCGCTTTCCAAACGTCAAATTTCAAACTGAGTGTGAACAACAAAAACATTGCTGTATGTACCCAAGGCAAATTCGATATTTTGAACTTAGTTTTACTTATAAAAAATAGTGTTTTCAAGGGAGTTTTTCAGGGCAGAATTGATCAACAACATTATAAGAGAGTGAATAAGGTATTTTACTGGAGTTTCATCGATTATTTTTGTTTATACAAGAGATAATCTTTCAACCGCAAGTAAAAGTACCTTCCAGATCAAAGTATTAATTTATGTTCATTACATTCTACTATTTCAGTATACATTCGAAAATGCCCAAAATTGAGGTAAGTATTTCGAATATCATCGACTACATTGGAGATAAAATAAGACCATTGAAAGAGGGAGAGGCTGTCTATAAAGCTGGACATATTATAATGTGTGGGGTAGATGTTGAACAAACACATGTAATCAAGAGCTTGTGTCTACAGACCTCAGCTCTTACGCAGCCTCCTCATGAAATACTAATAATTCCTCGAGATAATGAATTTTGGAAATGCCAATGTTCATGCAAAGCAGGAAATTCAGGGTTTTGTAAGCACATAATAGGAACTCTTATTTATATAAATAGGTAAGTGCATATCTCATGTCACAGGTATGAAACGATCTCACAAAATTATAGGAATGAAGATTTGGATTACATTAGCTGTACAGACCTAACCCAAAAGTGGGGAAAAGAAAAGTGTTGAAGACATGTATAGAGCTAAACCTTTTAACGAATTCTGTCACCCCTTGATAAAAAAAAGAAAGTTTCCTATCATGTTACTGAGGCTATGAACAAAGAAAATTTTAATATACTTTCAGTAGGCAAGTAGTACATCAACATTTAAAACAGCTAAAAGGAGAATGGTAATTTCTCAGATAATTTTGAATAATGATATGTTGCTTTCGTATATCTCCACTTTCTTTGTCTTGGAAAAATGTTTTTTGAAATCCAATTCCATTTTTTTCAGCCTCTGGAAATTCTAGCATTTGTAAGTTTCTAGGCAGAACATTAGAAATGCCGATGATAGGAAACAAAGAAGTTGAAGATTCATCGAGCTGTTTGAGTATTTCAGTTCAGACAGAAACTCATTCTTCTGCTGAGAAGGACAGGTTGTATAATTCAATTGTTGTTTTACAGGCATATCGGCCTTCTTTAATTGGAAGCATTCCTGCTCCACATCATTATATTGGTTTTCCCTTTTCTGTGTGTTTCTGTTATATTTCAGGTGTTCGTCAACTGTATTCTTGGAAAAATTATTGAGCAATGCAGAAGACAGTCCTTTTCTTAGAAAAATCTCTGAATTGATCAATTTGGACTATTCCAATTTGAAACGATGCTGCCAGGATATTTTAGAAACCCTTAAGGGCACCAACATTATGAAAGTGGCTCTTGATTATCCACAGGGGTCCGATATGTGGAAAATAGAAAGACAGCTTAGAATCACTGGTAAGCTAATTGATTAAATATTTTCACAAATTCACCTAGTTACACATGTACCTATATATATAATGAATATATTATTCATAATTTCAGGTTCTAATTGTTATTCCATTTATACATACCAGAAGGATTCCTGGGAAAACAAATCAGTCAGCTTTTTCTTCCCTAAAGGTTTTTCCAACAAATTCACTCAACATGGAATCAAATTTGAGTCTGAAGTTATCAAGTTGTTCAAGATCAAAAATAAGAATTTCGAAATTTTCCAGCCCAATTTGATTGTTTCGAAACATTTCCCTTGGTTAGGATTTTCCCCAGATGGGATAATTTTTCATGAAGGAAAACCATGGAGATTGATCGAAGTGAAATGTCCTTATATCGGTTTGTGGAATATAATATGAATTTGATTTCTAATTATTCTAGGTAACTTTCAGGCAAGGAAAATGATTCCAACAAATTTGTAGATTTGTGCAATTTTTTGACTATTGGAGGTTCAGGTGTCCAATTGAAAGACAAACATTCCTACTATGGACAAGTGCAGTTAGGAATGGCTCTGCTAAATTTAAAAAAAACACATTTTTTAGTGTATTCTTCTTTTTCAAATAGTTATTTAGAGGTAATGGTAGAATTTGATGAATTGTTCTGTCAGGAATTGATTGAGACCATATCAAAAAAATATTTTGATAATATGTTACACTATTATTGTATGAATAAATAAATATAAAACATGATAACAATTCAAAATTATGGATACCTATGTATAATATAGAGAAAAATATATTGATTTCGAAACTTATTTCATTTGTTTGATATCATGTAAAAAAAGGAAAACATTTTTTTTGGAATTTGTTTAATTCATTGTTCGGATGATACATTAATGATACTAAAAAACCCAAAATTATTTACAAAAAAATTGGAAGCAAAACTAATCACACAAAACTATTATACAAAGAAGAAAACAAGCTTTGAAACAGAATGGAATATAAAATTCAAAAAATCATTAGCTGATGGATAATAGACTACAAATGTTTTCAATATCAATCGAAGTCATTTTTCTTTCTTTGCAGGCATTTTTCTTCATGTGAATGTGAATCTATAGTATTGTTGATAGATATTTATTGTTATCCATTGGCATATTGCAGTCCATTCACACGAGTAAAAATTACATTGAATGAATAAAAAGCAAAATGTATATGTGTGGTACGAAATTCACATAAGATACAAGTAAAGATAAAAAATAAAAAGGTAATACAATAAAAAACAGTAATAATAAGAACATCATGGATAAAAAAGAAATCAGAATAAGCTTGGTAATCTCCAATGAAACTTCTAGTAAAGCATGATATGCATTATGGAATGAAAATTTAAATTTAGTATCATCATACTTTCAGCACCACTAAGAATTCAAAATTTATCATCAGCTATTATTGGATTTTTCATATTCACTGTTGCAGCCACAATTGTGATAATGTCATCTATGTAAGGTATCAAATACCAATCTATTTGATCGTTTACAATTTTGAAATTCTTAATTTTTTCAATAGCTCGTTCTACATGAACTCTGGCCCTGGCAATGTTTGCAGTCAATTCAGCATCTTCCTTCGTTAACTGCTTCTTCTTTCTGAGGAATGGTGGCCTAATCAATTTGATGAAATTTTTCTCGCATTCAGTGTCAATTAGAACCCCCTTGTCTACCATGATTCCATCATTAGGTTCAAACTTAGTAATAAGATTTTCATTATTAAAAATTGCCTTATCTGTAGCACGACCTCCATATCCATTACTAACATAAGAAATTAATCCTGAAGGGGTAATTCCAATTAGAAATTTCATAGTATGACACCTTTTGTAATGTGAATATGATAATATGCAACAATTCAAACAATTCAATTTTTGTACTCTGTGCCAAAAGATTAACTGTCGAGTAAAAAATTCTTTTACATGTGGAACTGCTTATACTGAAAAGAATGGCTAGACAACTGAATGAAAGATTGGTTTTCAACTTGCACAAAACCAGTATTATGTTCATTTCAATATTTGAGAGATTCAAGTTGTTTCCTGATGCTACATTTCTCACACACTTTTTGTAGGCTCCCAAAATGGTATAATCTACACCTATAAAAAAAATAAGTACATGTTATTTTTTATTCAGATGTTTCTACTGAATAGAAGTGTAGAAAGAATTGAAACAATCCATTGCAAACTTGTAATACATCTGAAAGCATGTCAGTAGACATACCTATATTATGTTTACCTGTGAAAGTCAGCAATTTCTCATCTGTGTTCAATATCTGAGGCAGTTGAAGTATATATTCCATTGTTTGTGTAGAAGTCTCAACCACCATATTACTTGCAGCACCAATTTCCAGTTCCATGTCATCATCATGTGGAATAAGTCTAGAATGACTTTCTAAAACATTTGATCCCATGGTTTCCATTTTTTCCCTACTACTTGGAACCAATTGACTGTCTGAATGTTCATGATATTCCGAATCGATAGGGCCAATTTCTCCTCTTTTTGGGGACCTTCAAATTCATTTATTTATGAAAAATCTCAATGAGTATATGATTACTTGACCGAGATTCACAATTATCATGTACTCACCGTCTGAAGCTACTCCTTTTTGTCTCATGTGATGATTTTGGAATATTCACTGATGGTACTGAAGTTTTCTTAAGGAGTTTTGGTGGTTTACGTTTTCCTTTCGATGGTCCTGGAATGAGAACCATACAATGATAGGATAAAACATTCAGAGGCAAGATCTGGATGAAACTCACCTATTGTATTCAAAAAATCTCCAGCGATGAAATGCTTACTACAAACAAACATGTTTTGTGTAATGGGTTTCCCAATTTTCAAAACGTGTTTCCACGTTTTACACAATTTCAGATCTCTAGGAAATCTGTGTAAAGAAACAGTAGGGGTAGTGTATGAAGAGCACTTTGGAACTGAACAAAATTTCCTGGATTTCGTTTCTACTGTTCTATGAACTCGCTGCATGTTTTGAAAAAACAATAACCAAATCTCAGACACAAAATAAGCAAACGATATCAAGTAATTTGCTTCCAAAACAAATATGGTTTGTTGATGTTGATCACACTCGCGAGACTTGTAAAATTCGACACCAGAGGCCGCACCCTTCGTGATTCTCGCGAATTCTGAGATTTCAATCTAGATTCCAATTCCATTTTCCAAAGATTGGTATGCCTGCCTGTATGAGTGTATAACCAAAGAGTGATAGTACTATAGTATATATATTACTCTTTGGTATGTGTTCTATGGTTCAATAGTCCAAACACAGAATATACACCTACCCTATACCGTAAGCACAGATCACCTTAACTATGTAGATAGGTAATCTGTACCGTAAGGTATATATTCTGTGGTTCGAAACTATCCGATTCGATCGAGATCTATCTTTGAACGAAAGAGGAAGAAGACGCGAGCAACCTGAGAATGGTACTAATATTTTGATTCAAGATTCAAGTTCCTTATATTTATTTAGGCTGCAAAGAAAAATCAAATGGAAAGCAATAACCGTCAACAATTATCCAATGGAAGTACTATTGAAGATATAGGATTGGTTTATAGGTATTGTTTTCATAGTTGAGACTAACCTCTGAATAACAAAGCAATAATAGGTAGGTCATTGTTCCAAAGGAATGTTCCCAAACCATGAGATACCTAACTACAAATAAATACAAAATGTAGAATCCGCTAATCTCCTCTAGTTACAGTACAATTGCTGTAAATTTTTATAGAAATGCCTGAAATTGTGGAATTATCTCCTGCATTGACTGCAATTCCAGGGATATTACTGAGAGAATTCACAATATTGATGGCTTCATCATTTCCATTCAATTCTACCTGATGTAGGATAGAATCAGATGACCCTGCTCTACTGACAGTTTCTGCCTGTTGGGTATCAAAAGAAGGTTCAACTCTTCTAGATAATTCTGATGGCCTCTGTGCAGTACTAGTGGATGGTCCTGCTTCATTCAGAGTGTGAAAATTAGATGTGAGCATATTTGCCACCTCAATTTTTCTTTTTGTGGATGCTTCTACATAACCCTCTGCTACAGTTGAGCTTTTCCAACCACCATGATTCTTGAGAGTCATCAAATCACCACCAACATTTGCCAAATGTGATGCTGAAGACCTTCGAAAACAATGTCCAGAAAACTGTTCGAGATTTGGTAGCTTCAAGTACTTGGCAATAACTCTTGGAATTGCACCTGTTTCATTTATACCAATTGGTGGAACTGTACAACGTCCACTCCGATAGTAAATGAAAAATCGTTTGTGGTTCGCATGAGCTGGTCTTAAGCTAGCATACTCTCTAATCAAACTGATCCAAGGTCTATTTGTTATAGGGAATAATCTTGGATGGTTTGTTTTAGTTTTCGATATTGTAACAAAAATTGAATCATTTTTGAAATCAATATCATCAGTTCGCATGTTCACCAGTTCATCACGCCTACACGCTCCAGAATAACCCATTATCAATACAACCCGAAAATTATTGACCTCTTGTAATGATTGAATACTTCAATTATTTATGACTTACTTTTATCCCAAGGTAGTCTATGTTGGGTGCTGCATTTAGGAATACCTCGATTTCATGATATTCCAATATTTTGGATTTTTTCGGTTCATACCCTGTAGAACATCTTTTCAGAAAAGCATGTAAATTCATGAATTTCGAAATGTCAATATTTTGTCGAATATTCAGCATTGATCTCAACATGGAGTATGTTTTCCATAATGTTGAACTCTTTGTTTTATACTTTTTATCAATACAATACAATACAATATTTTGTCTGATTATAGAAATTGAACCACATCTAACCTAACGAACATTATCAAGGATGATTGAAGCAAGATGTATAACAATTGTGACATGACACAAACATGAAATGAAATTCCCTCACTTCATTTATTTTTTCTATTTTGCATGAAATGGTCTCGTGCTCTCCTACTCTTTCAACAAATTGAATTTTTTTGAATGCAGAAACTTTTCGTGAAGATGGGCTAGGGAGTGATTCTTTTTCCATTTGTTCTTGAAGGCGTGGATGAGAGGCGATTCTGTTGATTCCTTGAGGACGATGCTGGACATGCATCCAACACTTACGAAACGACAAACAGATAATGTTTACTCAGATTCTTTCTGGAGATTTACATGAAAAAACTAACCTGATGGTGAGTAATATTTATTGAGAATTCTTCCTTTCACAATAGTTTTTGTCTAGGAAAACTAGTTCAGTCAGGAGAGCATGAATACTTCCTCCATACTCAAGTCTTTCCCATTCAGATATAATTGCCCAAACCATCCCAACCCTTTTATTTTGATAGAAAACTTATAGAGACTGGAAAATCTTTTTTTATTTCAGTTTTTGTTCATGAGGAATATTTCTACCAAGACAACATGAAAACTAGCTTTTCTTGAATTTCCTAGTATCTCCTATGCCTGAATGTCTTGGCACTCTTACCAACCCTCATATTCCAATGTATGACTGGTGTAGAGGATGAAAGCTTGGCGTTTCTTCAATTTCCAAGTCTTTTCTATACCTATGAATGTCCTCACACCATTGCCAACTCTTTTACTTCAATTGATGACTAATTTGGAGCATGGAAGTATTTTTTTTTGTCTAGGAAAATTGGTACATCAATGACAGTTTTCTACACTTGGTTTCTCTCAACTTCCCATGTCATGATGGTGAGTAATATTTATTGAGAACTAATTGGAAAATTAGTTCAGTCAGGCGTCATGTGAACTTCCTGAATACTCAAATCTTTCATATTCCTATGAAGTTGCTTTCCAATAGAGACTGGAAAATCTTTATGAATCTAGTTTTTGTCAATGAGAGATAGTTCTGCCAAGACAACATGAAAACTAGCTTTTCTTGAATTTCCAAGTAACATTTTTTTTTTTTATTTGTTTTTGTGTAGGAAAAATATTTCAGCCAGGACAGCACAATTTCCAAGTCTTTTCCATACCTATGATAGTCGTCACAAGACATTCAAAATATACCGCAATCATCAATCAACAGCTTCATCATTTGTAAAAGGCATTTCAATGGTTTTGAGGCCTCACTTGTGTGTGCAACAAACACAAATTACACTGTATCTATAAGTATAACTTCAATATTTGTTGACAAGTTGATTTTAGGCATTTGTTTTTTCTCCAGGGCCTACTCTTACAGGAAATTTCCAATTTGTCAACATGAACTCATCTGTATTCTCTGAAAACTAAACTCTCATGAGGACCTTTCATTAAATATCATCTTTCGAATTTCTAGAGCAATCATTTGCCAAAAAATTCTTTAGAGCTCGTTTTTTATTTTATAATAATGCCTGTGGGAAATTGCACGTCAAGACGTGGAGGTGGCTTATCCTTTTTTCGTTGTCCAAAAGATGAAGCAAGGTATGTATTTTACGCGGGATTTCATATAAACGTCTGTTGAATGTTGAAAATCAATGAATACATAACTATATATGACACACTGAACAGGTTGAATTCATTTTCACAAGTGAATTTGCGGAACTAGTTTCCCAAGTTAACATTGGAAACACACTGAAAAAACATTTTGAAAAAATATCTTTCAGTCATCCATGTGACAAGTTTCCAATTTGTATTGTATAGTTCGTATTTATTTCGCATTGAAATTTGCCAATCGAAATATGAAAACAGGAAAAGCATCAAGTAAAATTAATACAAAACTTTCAATATTACAGCATTTGTGATTTTTCTCAATGTATTTCAATATATTATGACAAACGGTTCATTGTCCAATTTCGTTTTGATTCATCTGTACTTTGAAAATTTCCAAAATTTTGACAGTGTCTTTTGCTAACAATCAGAAGTAGTAGGTAGCGGCGCGCTTCCGATCTCGAAATATCAAAATCATAGTAAATATCCAATCCACTCAAATTTTTGGGTCGTCACGGTACATCAGCTATCGCGCGAAATGCTTTTCCGTTACCCCGTATCTACAGCGAAGTTGCCATGAGGACACGTGCAGGCGGTACGCTTTTGAGCTGAGAATCTCAAACACCCGACAGAGAGTCGTCCAACTGTTTATTTATTAAACTGTGATGGTTTCGGCTTGAAAGAAACAGAGCGATTTTGAAAATTATTACGTTTTGAACCCCTTCTATATCTAAAGAAGTCATTAGAAATTCTGTCGAGCTCAGAACTAAGGATTTTGCGCAGAATCCAGTGGCGTACTCAAAATTTCATTTCGGGGTATGATTCTGGAGATACGACACGATCTTTTATTTTTTACCTTGTATTCCATTTTCATTGTTTTTTTGTTTTTTCCTTCAAATTTATGTATGATAATCCCTAGATTGGTGGAATCTCAGGAATCTCTGCTTATTAATGAGAAAATCAAAAATGAACATTTGTCAATGGTGACCTGTTTTATATGGAAAATCCGTGACCTACTGGCAAAAATTCTTTCAGTGTTTTTTAGTATTTCAAGAGATTATCACACATCGTTTTGAAAGAAGAAAAAAATCAATGAGATAATGGAATGCAGGGTGTTTCATTGATGAAAAAAAAGATCGTATCGTATCTCCAAAACTATAACCCGAAATGGAATATTCAGTACGCCATTGGATTCTGCGCAAAATATTCTCTTAGATGTAATTCTATCTCGACAGTATTTCCAATGACTTCGTAGATATAGAAGGGGTCCAAAAAGTAATAATTTTTTAAATCGCCCTGTATATTTTAAAACGAAACAGTTACGCAAAATCTGATTGGATCATCTCGAATTTCTATGAACGAATAAACGATATGACAGGAACATGAAAACCGAAAAATTCCATTTTCAATATCAACCGAGAAACCTGGCAGTCTCAATCAACCAATATGGAAGGCACTGTACATATATCTTGTTTTCTGGTACACAAAACATTTACACAGGGTGTACAATGTTACAGTCAGCAGAAGTCTTCATATTCAATATACAAGGCTATTTGAACCCACGAAATGAATTCAAATGATTGTTCTCGCAATAAATTTGTTTATCTTCTTCAGATAGGTGATCGATAACATGATGTCGGCCATCAACCAACTTATAGATCAGGAACTTGTCTGATTATTGAAATTGAACCAAACCTAACCCAACGAACATTCTCAAAGATGATTGACGCAAGATGGATAACAATCGTGACGACTCTTTGAAGGTCCAAAGGATTGACATGAAGGTTAGTTGATATGTATTCAAAATATATTTGTTAAAAGCCTTCTTCAAGAAATTTCGGGAAAATTTCCTCAAATACTGTCTGTAAGTTTTTCGAGGAGGCGGTACATTCATTTGTCAGCTTTTTGTGGAATTTTCTCTCCTCGTTTGTAAAAGATGAAGTAGAGTTATTAAAAATCATTCAAATATATTTGTTAAGGACAGATTTCGTGATCTGCGCCAAAATGTCACTGCGCTCGAAATTAAGATACCTAAGAAATTCTTTATTCGTCAGTGACACCTTGTTCTTGGAAAATTTGGAAATACAAATATATTTAATAAGAATGAAACTTCTACTTATCTTGGTGGACTTTTCGGGAACGAATCTGCTCCTGTTCTCAACACAATTGAAATAATTCTCTTGGTGAAATTTTTCAACGTGCAGTTGGTTTTCCCAGTGTCCTATGAACGTCATCACTCCCTTGCTAACCCTCATACTTTTATTGATTCATTCTATTGTAATAGTTTTCGTCTAGACTAGTGAAACAAATTCAGTCAGGACAGCAAGGAAACTTCTTGAATACTCGATTCTTCCTTATTCTAATGAAATTCCTCAGGTCATTTCCAACCTCTTTCTATTTTAATAGATTACAAATACAGACTTTGAAAAATCTTTTTTTCATTTTAGATTTTGTTTATGAGAAGATCTGCCAAGACAACGTAAAAGTAGCTTTTCTTGAATTTCCAAGTATTTCCTATGTCTATTAGTATTTGTCTAGAAAAAATATGTCAGCCAGGACAGCGCGAAAGCTTGGTGTTTCTTCCATTTCCAATTCTTTCCTATTCCTATAAATGTACTCACTCCCTTGCCAACCCTCATACTTCCATTGATGACTAATTTGGTGACTGACGGTGGGTAATATTCACTGACAATTCCTTCTATTGTAATAGTTTTCGTATGGACTAGGAAAACAAATTCAGTCCAGACAGCAAGGGAACTTCTTGAATACTCGATTTTTTCTTATTCTGATAAAATTCCTCGGGTCATTTTCAACCCCTCTTTTATTTTGATAGATTACTAATACAGACTTTGAATTTTTTTTCTAGCTTTTCTTTAAAGTATTTCTTATGCCTATGAGTATCTTGGCACCCTTTCTAACCCTTATATTCCAATTGATGTCTGATCTAGATCATGAAAACATTTCTTTTTCTATCAGTGTTTGTCTAGGGTAAATATTTCAGCCCGGACAGCACGCCAACCCGTATACTTCAATTGATGACTTATTTGGAGCATGGCAATGTTTTTTATCCATTAGTTTCTGTCTAGGAAAATTAGTTCAGTAGGGACAGCTTGATACACTTGGTGTCTCTCAACTTTCCATGTCTTTTGTATAACTATGAGAATCTTCAGGCCCTTAATCATTATATCTTAATTGATGACTAATATAGATTAAGAAAATTAATTTCTTCGTATTAGTTTTTTTCTAGTTTGCACATCGCAAACCTCTAGGTTCCTCTTGAATTTTCTGTGAAAATTGTGCTTTTTCGGATAGATTACAGTTCATTAACATCAATTTACATCAGTACATGAAAAAATTACATACATCGTATAAAAATTCAATAAGAAACTTAGACTTCACAATAACTCTGATTCATTCAATAATATCATACAGTGTAGTCAGAAGAATTTTTCTAAGAAAGAACAATGAAAATATACATTCTATCTCTCGCAAAAAAACTGAGTCTCTTTTTTCATAGAGAACTTGTTAATTTCACTCCTGGTTTTCCTCCCAACAGCAATTTTAGGACAGGTCAGCAGTAGCGACAGATGACAGACGAGGTGTTGAAAAGGACGGCAGGCAGTCAGGAAAGGAGAGCGAGGAAACTCATAGTACATAGTACGATTGTATCTGATCATTGGGCATTGGGCAGTTGAAATTGAAAACAAAATGGCCGTCGTGAACGAAAAGAACTAGCTTTTATAGAAAAAAGTTGAAACACCCTGTATTCCATCTCCTCATCGAATTCTTCATGATGATCTCTAGATTTGTTTTGTATGGAAAATCCGTGGCCTACTAGCAAGAATTCATTTAGTGTTTTTCAGCATTTCTGAGATTCCAATTCCAATCATACATCATTCTGAAGGAACTTTTCAATGAAACACCCTGTATTCCATCATCTCATTGAATTCTTTACTTTTTTTTACCTTCAAAATGATGTATGATAATCTCTAGATCTGTTTTATATGGAAAATACGTGGCCTACAAGCAAAAATTCATTTCTCTGTTTCGGCCCTTTAACAGACTCATTCCCGCACTATTTATCGTTTGAGAATGAGCTTCATTAATACACGATTTTTAGATATTTTTGTTTTTGATTTTCCAAAGATTGGTATGCCTGCCTGTATGAGTGTATAACCAAAGAGTGATAGTACTATAGTATATATATTACTCTTTGGTATGTGTTCTATGGTTCAATAGTCCACACACAGAATATACACCTACCCTATACCGTAAGCACAGATCACCTTAACTATGTAGATAGGTAATCTGTACCGTAAGGTATATATTCTGTGGTTCGAAACTATCCGATTCGATCGAGATCTATCTTTGAACGAAAGAGGAAGAAGACGCGAGCAACCTGAGAATGGTACTAATATTTTGATTCAAGATTCAAGTTCCTTATATTTTTTTAGGCTGCAAAGAAAAATCAAATGGAAAGCAATAACCGTCAACAATTATCCAATGGAAGTACTATTGAAGATATAGGATTGGTTTATAGGTATTGTTTTCATAGTTGAGACTAACCTCTGAATAACAAAGCAATAATAGGTAGGTCATTGTTCCAAAGGAATGTTCCCAAACCATGAGATACCTAACTACAAATAAATACAAAATGTAGAATCCGCTAATCTCCTCTAGTTACAGTACAATTGCTGTAAATTTTTATAGAAATGCCTGAAATTGTGGAATTATCTCCTGCATTGACTGCAATTCCAGGGATATTACTGAGAGAATTCACAATATTGATGGCTTCATCATTTCCATTCAATTCTACCTGATGTAGGATAGAATCAGATGACCCTGCTCTACTGACAGTTTCTGCCTGTTGGGTATCAATAGAAGGTTCAACTCTTCTAGATAATTCTGATGGCCTCTGTGCAGTACTAGTGTGGATGGTCCTGCTTCATTCAGAGTGTGAAAATTAGATGTGAGCATATTTGCCACCTCAATTTTTCTTTTTGTGGATGTTTCTACATAACCCTCTGCTACAGTTGAGCTTTTCCAACCACCATGATTCTTGAGAGTCATCAAATCACCACCAACATTTGCCAAATGTGATGCTGAAGACCTTCGAAAACAATGTCCAGAAAACTGTTTGAGATTTGGTAGCTTCAAGTACTTGGCAATAACTCTTGGAATTGCACCTGTTTCATTTATACCAATTGGTTGAACTGTACAACGTCCACTCCGATAGTAAATGAAAAATCGTTTGTGGTTCGCATGAGCTGGTCTTAAGCTAGAATACTCTCTAATCAAACTGATCCAAGGTCTATTTGTTATAGCGAATAATCTTGGATGGTTTGTTTTAGTTTTCGATATTGTAACAAAAATTGAATCATTTTTGAAATCAATATCATCAGTTCGCATGTTCACCAGTTCATCACGCCTACACGCTCCAGAATAACCCATTATCAATACAACCTGAAAATTGTTGACCTCTTGTAATGATTGAATACTTTAATTATTTATGACTTACTTTTATCCCAAGGTAGTCTATGTTGGGTGCTGCATTTAGGAATACCTCGATTTCATGATATTCCAATATTTTGGATTTTTTCGGTTCATACCCTGTAGAACATCTTTTCAGAAAAGCATGTAAATTCATGAATTTCGAAATGTCAATATTTTGTCGAATATTCAGCATTGATCTCAACATGGAGTATGTTTTCCATAATGTTGAACTCTTTGTTTTATACTTTTTACTCAATATTTCGAAAAAGGCCTTCATGACATTTTCAGTAACCATATGTACTTTCTTTTTAGTGCACCAAGACATGAATTTTGTATATTCCATTTCATAAAGGTTTTTGGATTTGTCAGGTAATAAATTATTTGCTGCATGAGATGCCAATTCCCGCAATTCAGGCGGTGTCCCTTGAAATTCATCTGATGACATTCCAATTTACTGATGGGAAATACACTGATAGTTTTTTTTTCTTACGAATATTGCGGAGCAGCTTTTGAATTTATGAAAGTTTTCGCTATATTATGTCAAATTTTAGTCAACTGTCAGAAACGAATCATTCTTGCCAATCTAATTATTTTGCTGAAATTTCCCTGCATAGTAATCGATTTCTGTCACGAAAATATGTATTCGATATAAAAAAAAATATATTACAGCCGAAACAGAGAAAATAGTATAAAACATTCGTCACAGAAGGCCATTCGAGCACTCCGTTCAGAAATTCGCTGCTACGCAGCTCATTTCCGAATTTCGGACTCATGCTAGAATATGTTGCCTTCTGCAACTTATGTTTCAATGTTCTATTCTGAGATTTCAATCTAGATTCCAATTCCATTGACACATCATTTTGAAGGAAAAGAATGAAGTATCCATTGAGATGATGGAATACAGGGTGTTCTATTGAAAAACAATAGAAGATCGTGTCATATCTCCAAAACTATACCCCGAAATGAAATTTTGAGTAAGCTACTGGATTCTGCGCAGAATTCTCTAGCTCGACAGTATTTCTAATGACTTCACTTCGTAGATATAGTAGGGGGTCTAGAAATTGATAATTTTCGAAATCGCCCTGTATATTTTGAACGGAAACAGTTATGCAAAATCTGATTGAATCATCTTGAATTTCAATGAACGATAGGACAGGAACGTGAAAACCGTAACATTCCATTTTCAATAACAATTTCGCAATAAATTCGTTTTTCTTCTTCAGACAGGTGATCGATTTTATGATGTCGGCCATCAATCAACTATATAGATCAATATTTTGTCTGATTATAGAAATTGAACCACATCTAACCTAACGAACATTATCAAGGATGATTGACGCAAGATGTATAACAATTGTGACATGACACAAACATGAAATGAAATTCCCTCACTTCATTTATTTTTTCTATTTTGCATGAAATGGTCTTGTGCTCTTCTACTCTTTCAACAAATTGAATTTTTTTGAATGCAGAAACTTTTCGTGAAGATGGGCTAGAGAGTGATTCTTTTTCCATTTGTTCTTGAAGGCGTGGATGAGAGGCGATTCTGTTGGTTCCTTGAGGACGATGCTGGACATGCATCCAACACTTACGAAACGACAAACAGATGATGTTTACTCAGATTCTTTCTGGAGATTTACATGAAAAAACTAACCTGATGGTGAGTAATATTTATTGAGAATTCTTCCTTTCACAATAGTTTTTGTCTAGGAAAACTAGTTCAGTCAGGAGAGCATGAATACTTCCTCCATACTCAAGTCTTTCCCATTCAGATATAATTGCCCAAACCATCCCAACCCTTTTATTTTGATAGAAAACTTATAGAGACTGGAAAATCTTTTTTATTTCAGTTTTTGTTCATGAGGAATATTTCTACCAAGACAACATGAAAACTAGCTTTTCTTGAATTTCCAAGTATCTCCTATGCCTGAATATCTTGGCACTCTTACCAACCCTCATATTCCAATGTATGACCGGTGTAGAGCATGAAAGCTTGGCGTTTCTTCAATTTCCAAGTCTTTTCCATACCTATGAATGTCCTCACACCGTTGCCAACTCTTTTACTTCAATTGATGACTAATTTGGAGCATGGAAGTATTTTTTTTGTCTCGGAAAATTGGTACATCAATGACAGTTTTCTACACTTGGTTTCTCTCAACTTCCCATGTCATGATGGTGAGTAATATTCATTGAGAACTAATTGGAAAATTAGTTCAGTCAGGCTTCATGTGAACTTCCTGAATACTCAAATCTTTCATATTCCTATGAAGTTGCTTTCCAATAGAGACTGGAAAATTTTTATTAATCTAGTTTTTGTCAATGAGAGATAGTTCTGCCAAGACAACATGAAAACTAGCTTTTCTTGAATTTCCAAGTAACATTTTTTTTTCTATTTGTTTTTGTGTAGGAAAAATATTTCAGCCAGGACAGCACAATTTCCAAGTCTTTTCCATACCTATGATAGTCGTCACAAGACATTCAAAATATACCGGAATCATATCAACAGCTTCATCATTTGTAAAAGGCATTTTAATGGTTTTGAGGCCTCACTTGTGTGTGCAACAAACACAAATTACACTGTATCTATAAGTATAACTTCAATATTTGTTGACAAGTTGATTTTAGGCATTTGTTTTTTCTCCATGGCCTACTCTTCATGTTCTGCCTACCTTGCACTTGCATCTTATATGCATTGATCATTATTCCCCTACACGTATATTTTAAATTTTCAAACAATTATAAAATAATGAATTTCCATCACTGATTCTTAAATAAGACAAATGAATAAGAATAAATACATGTGTAATAGCGTCATTTTGAAATTTTATGATAACTACATTTTCTTTCTTCGATATTTTAGGTGAGGAACTAGATATCGAGATACGGTTTTCACGGTTTAGGTATCATTTCACATTCACATTTTTTGAAATCCGTTCAGTCGTTTAGGAGTTACAGCTGTTTATTTAAAAAAACATTGAATCGCCCCCACCACTTTATTTCAATAGATACGATGACGGTTTTGCCCTCTGGCGGCCATCTTGGGAACCTGAAAATGATTTCCAGGATTTTCTTTTGGCCATTTTATACATCAAATTTTTTACTGCAAGTCTGTACGACGAATAGTTCCCGAGATACAGCACTTTGCATTCTTATCTGGCCACCCTGTACAAAAATTGTATTTCAACAATAAACTAGAAATAATCAGTTGGATTTCGGATTGGTTGAATCTATTTTCTATTATCAACTATTGGTGAGAAGAAATATTGAAACAGATGAAATTGTTCTCCTTGGTGATTCATTTTTGAAAATGATGACAGTCTAAGGAAATTTCCAATTTGTCAACATGAACTTATCTGTATTCTCTGAAAACTAAACTCTCATGAGGACCTTTCATTAAATATCATCTTTCGAATTTCTAGAGCAATCATTTGCCAAAAAATGTCAAAATTAGAAACACCCTGTATAAACCTGCTGTTCTATATAATGTATACATGTTGTTTCATCAACGTTCGACAAAATTTCAAGGTCGAATTTGTTGCACTGAAATTTAAAATGAAAATCATATAAACCGATCTCCCAGAACGATTCGTCTCAGAGATACAGGGTTAGTCAAGTTTCATGAGAAAATCGATATTTTTCCAAAAATAGGAATTCTTCAGGAATTAATGAATAATCGATTGTTTTCGAGAAAATTTGTGCACCCTGTTTCTCGGACACGAATCGTTTCCGGAAATGTATTTACATGTACATCTTTCATGTTTTGATGACCCTAATAATTCGACTTTAAAGTTTCGTGCAACATTAATGGAACGCATTGTATAATTATGTATTTTTCGGAGTTCAGACATTTCAAGTTTTCGGTAGGTATCAAGCCTACCAGCCTTTCAGTCTCGTCTAAGTACACTTTTCATACCTACATTATATATTCAGTTGAGAAAAATATTATTTACTCAGCATATTTTTGTAAAGTTTCAACCTTTTTTCCTAAAAGCAAATAGTTCCCTTGGATCAGAGAACTGTCACTATTCGGGAAAATATAATCATTCTGTGGCACGGAGTACGATTGTATTTGATCATGGAGAAAGGTTACCACATAAATGACATTTTTAGTGTATGTGTATGGAGATGGTATCGAAAGTGTCATGTGTGAGGATTGCAAGTTCGGTTGGTTTGATGACTATCCAAAACAGTCAGAAGAAAGAAGGTGAATTTTCACACTTCTTCCTGGAATATCTTGTAAAACAGAGATTTGTACCCTTTTTATTGTGAAAATCGGATTCTTCAGGTGAAAGTAGGTGAGTACGAAATAAAAACTTTCTAAAAATGGCATGATGAGTGCAAAATTACCAAATATTTCATTGAGTTTTCATGTGAGAGTGAAAACATGGCAAATTTTTCAAATAATCTGTACAGTGAGCCTCCTACTTTTTCTTGAAACTCAAGATGGCCCAATCAGAGTTTGCATATCTGTTTCGGCACAGTATAGAGAATACTAACAGTAGACCGACTCTGGCCTACGTGCTCGCTTACTGGTTCCCTTCCCCTCAGGCCCTTCGGACACCGTTCGGTACCCAGACCGCTACGCAGTGGCTAACGAACAGTTATGCGCTCTAGTGTAACGTGCCGTAGGCTATAAATATAGAGTGCGAGAAAATAACTACGTATCATAATTCTTTAGAGCTCGTTTTTTATTTTATAATAATGCCTGTGGTGTGATTGTTCTCGCAATAAATTCGTTTATCTTCTTCAGACAGGTGATCGATAACATGATGTCGGCCATCAACCAACTTATAGATCAGGAACTTGTCTGATTATTGAAATTGAACCAAACCTAATCCAACGAACATTCTCAAAGATGATTGACGTAAGATGGATAACAATCGTGACGACTCTTTGAAGGTCCAAAGGATTGACATGAAGGTTAGTTGATATGTATTCAAAATATATTTGTCGAAAGCCTTCTTCAAGAAATTTCGGGAAAATTTCCTCAAATACTGTCTGTAAGTTTTTCGAGGAGGTGGTACATTCATTTGTCAGCTTTTTGTGGAATTTTCTCTCCTCGTTTGTAAAAGATGAAGTGGAGTTATTAAAAATCATTCAAATATATTTGTTAAGGACAGATTTCGTGATCTGCGCCAAAATGTCACTGCGCTCGAAATTAAGATACCTAAGAAATTCTTTATTCGTCAGTGACACCTTGTTCTTGGAAAATTTGGAAATAAAAATATATTTAATAAGAATGAAACTTCTACTTATCTTGGTGGACTTTTCGGGAACGAATCTGCTCCTGTTCTCAACACAATTGAAACAATTTTCTTGGTGAAATTTTTCAACGTGCAGTTGGTTTTCCCAGTGTCCTATGAACGTCATCACTCCCTTGCTAACCCTCATACTTTTATTGATTCATTCTATTGTAATAGTTTTCGTCTAGACTAGTGAAACAAATTCAGTCAGGACAGCAAGGAAACTTCTTGAATACTCGATTCTTCCTTATTCTGATGAAATTTCTCAGGCCATTTCCAACCTCTTTCTATTTTAATAGATTACAAATACAGACTTTGAAAAATCTTTTTTTCATTTTAGTTTTTGTTTATGAGGAGAAGATCTGACAAGACAACGTAAAACTAGCTTTTCTTGAATTTCCAAGTATTTCCTATGTCTATAAGTATTTGTCTAGAAAAAATATTTCAGCCAGGACAACGCGAAAGCTTGGTGTTTCTTCCATTTCCAATTCTTTCCTATTCCTATAAATGTACTCACTCCCTTGCCAACCCTCATACTTCCATTGATGACTAATTTGGTGACTGACGGTGGGTAATATTCACTGACAATTCCTTCTATTGTAATAGTTTTCGTATGGACTAGGAAAACAAATTCAGTCCAGACAGCAAGGAAACTTCTTGAATACTCGATTTTTTCTTATTCTGATAAAATTCCTCGGGTCATTTTCAACCCCTCTTTTATTTTGATAGATTACTAATACAGACTTTGAATTTTTTTTCTAGCTTTTCTTTAAATTATTTCTTATGCCTATGAGTATCTTGGCACCCTTTCTAACCATTCCAATTGATGTCTAATCTAGATCATGAAAACATTTCTTTTTCTATCAGTGTTTGTCTAGGGTAAATATTTCAGCCCGGACAGCACGCCAACCCGTATACTTCAATTGATGACTTATTTGGAGCATGGCAATGTTTTTTATCCATTAGTTTCTGTCTAGGAAAATTAGTTCAGTAGGGACAGCTTGATACACTTGGTGTCTCTCAACTTTCCATGTCTTTTGTATAACTATGAGAATCTTCAGGCCCTTAATCATTATATCTTAATTGATGACTAATATAGATTAAGAAAATTAATTTCTTCGTATTAGTTTTTTTCTAGTTTGCACATCGCAAACCTCTAGGTTCCTCTTGAATTTTCTGTGAAAATTGTGCTTTTTCGGATAGATTACAGTTCATTAACATCAATTTACATCAGTACATGAAAAAATTACATACATCGTATTAAAATTCAATAAGAAACTTAGACTTCACAATAACTCTGATTCATTCAATAATATCATACAGTGTAGTCAGAAGAATTTTTCTAAGAAAGAACAATGAAAATATACATTCTATCTCTCGCAAAAAAACTGAGTCTCTTTTTTCATAGAGAACTTGTTAATTTCACTCCTGGTTTTCCTCCCAACAGCAATTTAAGGACTGGTCAGCAGTAGCGACAGATGACGGACGAGGTGTTGAAAAGGACGGCAGGCAGTCAGGAAAGGAGAGCGAGGAAACTCATAGTACATAGTACGATTGTATCTGATCATTGGGCATTGGGCAGTTGAAATTGAAAACAAAATGGCCGTCGTGAACGAAAAGAACTAGCTTTTATAGAAAAAAGTTGAAACACCCTGTATTCCATCTCCTCATCAAATTCTTCATGATGATCTCTAGATTTGTTTTGTATGGAAAATCCGTGGCCTACTAGCAAGAATTCATTTAGTGTTTTTCAGCATTTCTGAGATTCCAATTCCAATCATACATCATTCTGAAGGAACTTTTCAATGAAACACCCTGTATTCCATCATCTCATTGAATTCTTTACTTTTTTTACCTTCAAAATGATGTATGATAATCTCTAGATCTGTTTTATATGGAAAATCCGTGGCCTACATGCAAAAATTCATTTCTCTGTTTCGGCCCTTCAACAGACTCATTCCCGCACTATTTATCGTTTAAAGGCTGGTTCATGCAACGTTCATTATAATTACATTTTAATTATATTATCACTAAGAAAAACTCCCCGTTCATGCAACACATTAACAGCGCATTAGTGCATGCTTATTGAGACTCTTCAGATTTTTACCATGTGTTATATTTGAAATTCAACAAATTGTGGAATGCATCTGTATGTGTTTATTAATTAATTTTTGTCTTCACAGCGTATTGGACTTTTGTTATCTTCATTGATTATGTCTTTGCTTGTATTGGTTCGAAAGAAAAGGTCACGAAACCGCTGATTTTGTGTGAGGAGGAGTGACAGGAATTCGATTTCATGCTCTATGTCTAGCAAATAACATCCCGGCGCATGCGAATTAGCTGTTTTCACTACGAATATAATGTAATTATAATGCTTAGTTGAAAGTTGGCCAACTTCTTAGTGGACTAATGTAATGAAAATGCACTAATGCATTGCATGAACTCGCCGCATCAGTATTAGTGATTCAACTTTTCTTAATCATAATATAATTAAAATGTAATTATAATGAACGTTGCATGAACCAGCCTTAAGAATGAGCTTCATTAAAACACGATTTTTAGATATTTTTGTTTTTGATTTTCCAAAGATTGGTATGCCTGCCTGTATGAGTATAACCAAAGAGTGATAGTATTATAGTATATATATTACTCTTTGGTATGTGTTCTATGGTTCAATAGTCCAAACACAGAATATACACCTTCCCTATACCGTAAGCACAGATCACCTTAACTATGTAGATAGGTAATCTGTACCGTAAGGTATATATTCTGTGGTTCGAAACTATCCGATTCGATCGAGATCTATCTTCGAACGAAAGAGGAAGAAGACGCGAGCAACCTGAGAATGGTACTAATATTTTGATTCAAGATTCAAGTTCCTTATATTTATTTAGGCTGCAAAGAAAAATCAAATGGAAAGCAATAACCGTCAACAATTATCCAATGGAAGTACTATTGAAGATATAGGATTGGTTTATAGGTATTGTTTTCATAGTTGAGACTAACCTCTGAATAACAAAGCAATAATAGGTAGGTCATTGTTCCAAAGGAATGTTCCCAAACCATGAGATACCTAACTACAAATAAATACAAAATGTAGAATCCGCTAATCTCCTCTAGTACAATTGCTGTAAATTTTTATAGAAATGCCTGAAATTGTGGAATTATCTCCTGCATTGACTGCAATTCCAGGGATATTACTGAGAGAATTCACAATATTGATGGCTTCATCATTTCCATCCAATTCTACCTGATCTACTCTTCTAGATAATTCTGATGGCCTCTGTGCAGTACTAGTGGATGGTCCTGCTTCATTCAGAGTGTGAAAATTAGATGTGAGCATATTTGCCACCTCAATTTTTCTTTTTGTGGATGCTTCTACATCTCTGCTAGAGTTGAGCTTTTCCAACCACCATGATTCTTGAGAGTCATCAAATCACCACCAACATTTGCCAAATGTGATGCTGAAGACCTTCAAAAACAATGTCCAGAAAACTGTTCGAAATTTGGTAGCTTCAAGTACTTGGCAATAACTCTCGGAATTGCACCTGTTTCATTTATACCAATTGGTTGAACTGTACAACGTCCACTCTGATAGTAAATGAAAAATCGCATGAGCTGGTCTTAAGCTAGCATACTCTCTAATCAAACTGATCCAATGTCTATTTGTTATAGCGAATAATCTTGGATGGTTCGTTTTAGTTTTCGATATTCATGAATTTCAAAATATCAATATTTTGTCGAATATTCAGCATTGATCTCAACATGGAGTATGTTTTCCATAATGTTGAACTCTTTGTTTTATACTTTTTATCAATACAATACAATACAATATTTTGTCTGATTATAGAAATTGAACCACATCTAACCTAACGAACATTATCAAGGATGATTGACACAAGATATATAACAATTGTGACATGACACAAACATGAAATGAAATCCCCTCACTTCATTTATTTTTTCTATTTTGCATGAAATGGTCTTGTGCTCTCCTACTCTTTCAACAAATTGAATTTTTTTGAATGCAGAAACTTTTCGTGAAGATGGGCTAGGGAGTGATTCTTTTTCCATTTGTTCTTGAAGGCGTGGATGAGAGGCAATTCTGTTGGTTCCTTGAGGACGATGCTGGACATGCATCCAACACTTACGAAACGACAAACAGATGATGTTTACTCAGATTCTTTCTGGAGATTTACATGAAAAAACTAACCTGATGGTGAGTAATATTTATTGAGAATCTTCCTTTCACAATAGTTTTTGTCTAGGAAAACTAGTTCAGTCAGGAGAGCATGAATACTTCCTCCATACTCAAGTCTTTCCCATTCAGATATAATTGCTCAAACCATCCCAACCCTTTTATTTTGATAGAAAACTTATAGAGACTGGAAAATCTTATTTTATTTCAGTTTTTGTTCATGAGGAATATTTCTACCAATACAACATGAAAACTAGCTTTTCTTGAATTTCCAAGTATCTCCTATGCCTGAATATCTTGGCACTCTTACCAACCCTCATATTCCAATGTATGACCGGTGTAGAGCATGAAAGCTTGGCGTTTCTTCAATTTCCAAGTCTTTTCCATACCTATGAATGTCCTCACACCGTTGCCAACTCTTTTACTTCAATTGATGACTAATTTGGAGCATGGAAGTATTTTTTTTTGTCTCGGAAAATTGGTACATCAATGACAGTTTTCTACACTTGGTTTCTCTCAACTTCCCATGTCATGATGGTGAGTAATATTTATTGAGAACTAATTGGAAAATTAGTTCAGTCAGGCTTCATGTGAACTTCCTGAATACTCAAATCTTTCATATTCCTATGAAGTTGCTTTCCAATAGAGACTGGAAAATTTTTATTAATCTAGTTTTTGTCAATGAGAGATAGTTCTGCCAACACAACATGAAAACTAGCTTTTCTTAAATTTCCAAGCAACATTTTTTTTTCTATTTGTTTTTGTATAGGAAAAATATTTCAGCCAGGACAGCACAATTTCCAAGTCTTTTCCATACCTATGATAGTCGTCACAAGACATTCAAAATATACCGCAATCATATCAACAGCTTCATCATTTGTAAAAGGCATTTCAATGGTTTTGAGGCCTCACTTGTGTGTGCAACAAACACAAATTACACTGTATCTATAAGTATAACTTCAATATTTGTTGACAAGTTGATTTTAGGCATTTGTTTTTTCTCCAGGGCCTACTCTTCATGTTCTGCCTACCTTGCGCTTGCATCTTATATGCATTGATCATTATTCCCCTACACGTATATTTTAAATTTTCAAACTAATAATACTTTTATTATTCAATGAAAGATTATTATAAAATAATGAATTTCCATCAGTGATTCTCAAATAAGACAAATAAATAGGAATAAATACATGTGTAATAGCGTCATTTTGAAATTTTATGATAACTACATTTTCTTTCTTCGATATTTTAGGTCAGGAACTAGATATCGAGATACGGTTTTCACTAGCCTATTTAGGTATCATTTCACATTCACATTTTTTGAAATCCGTTCAGTCGTTTAGGAGTTACAGCTGTTTATTTAAAAAAACATTGAATCTCCCCCCACCACTTTATTTCAATAGATACGTCAAAAAGTCAACTTTGAAGAGCATATACTTTTTCGGTACATTCACAATGTAGATTTCAGTGAAAAATCACTTCAAAAGTTTGAGATGACGGTTACGCCCTCTGGCGGCCATCTAGGGAAGCTGAAAATAATTTCCAGGATTTTCTTTTGGCCATTTTAGTCATCATATTTTTTACTGCAAGTCTGTACGACGAATAGTTCCCGAGATACAGCACTTTGCATTCTTATCTGGCCACCCTGTACAAAAATTGTATTTCAACAAAAAACTAGAAATAATCAGATGGATTTTGGATTGGTTGAATCTATTTTCTATTATCAACTATTGGTGAGAAAAAATATTGAAACAGATGAAATTGTTCTCCTTGGTGATTCATTTTTGAAAATGATGACAGTCTAAGGAAATTTCCAATTTGTCAACATGAACTCATCTGTATTCTCTGAAAACTCATGAGGACCTTACATTAAATATCATCTTTCGAATTTCTAGAGCAATCATTTGCCAAAAAATGTCAAAATTAGAAATACCCTGTATAAACCTGCTGTTCTATATAATGTATACATGTTGTTTCATCAACGTTCGACAAAATTTCAAGGTCGAATTTGTTGCACTGAAATTTAAAATGAAAATCATATAAACCGATCTCCCAGAACGATTCGTCTCAGAGATACAGGGTTAGTCAAGTTTCATGAGAAAATCGAAATTTTTCCAAAAATAGGAATTCTTCAGGAATTAATGAAAAATCGATTGTTTTCGAGAAAATTTGTGCACCCTGTTTCTCGGACACGAATCGTTTCCGGAAATGTATTTACATGTACATCTTTCATGCTTTGATGACCCTAATAATTCGACTTCAAAGTTTAATTCAACGCATTGTATAATTATGTATTTTATGGAGAAAGGTTACCATATAAATGACATTTTTAGTGTATGGAGATGGTATCGAAAGTGTCATGTGTGAGGATTGCAAGTTCGGTTGGTTTGATGACTATCCAAAACAGTCAGAAGAAAGAAGGTGAAATTTTCACACTTCTTCCTGGAATATCTTGTAAAACAGAGATTTGTACCCTTTTTATTGTGAAAATCGGATTCTTCAGGTAAATTTAGGTGAGTACGAAGTAAAAACTTTCTAAACATGGCATGATGAGTGCAAAATTACCAAATATTTCATTGAGTTTTCATGTGAGAGTGAAAACATCCCAAATTTTTCAAATAATCTCCTACTCCTACTCCTACTTTTTCTTGAAACTCAAGATGGCCCAATCAGAGTTTGCATATCTGTTTCGGCACAGTATAGAGAATACTAACAGTAGACCGACTCTGACCTACGTGCTCGCTTACCGGTTCCCTTCCCCTCAGACCCTTCGGACACCGTTCGGTAACCAGACCGCTACACAGTGGCTAACGAACAGTTATGCGCTCTAGTGTAACGTGCCGTAGGCTATAAATATAGAGTGCGAGAAAATAACTACGTATCATAATTCTTTAGAGCTCGTTATGCGCGAACAGTTATGCGCTCTAGTGTAACGTGCCGTAGGCTATAAATATAGAGTGCGAGAAAATAACTACATATCGTAATTCTTTAGAGCTCGTTTTTTATTTTATAATAATGCCTGTGGTGTATTGTCCTGTGGGAAATTGCACGTCAAGACGTGGAGGTGGCTTATCCTTTTTTCGTTGTCCAAAAGATGAAGCAAGGTATATATTTTACGCGGGATTTCATATAAACGTCTGTTGAATGTTGAAAATCAATGAATACATAACTATATATGACACACTGAACAGGTTGAATTCATTTTCACAAGTGAATTTGCGGAACTGGTTTCCCAAGTTAACATTGGAAACACACTGAAAAAACATTTTGAAAAAATATCTTTCAGTCATCCATGTGACAAGTTTCCAATTTGTATTGTATAGTTCGTATTTATTTCGCATTGAAATTTGCCAATCGAAATATGAAAACAGGAAAAGCATCAAGTAAAGTTAATACAAAACTTTCAATATTACAAATTTCCAAAATTTTGACAGTGTCTTTTGCTAACAATCAGAAGTAGTAGGTAGCGGCGCGCTTCCGATCTCGAAATATCAAAATCATAGTAAATATCCAATCCACTCAAATTTTTGGGTCGTCACGTCAGCTATCGCGCGAAATGCTTTTCTGTTACCCCGTATCTACAGCGAAGTTGCCATGAGGACACGTGCAGGCGGTACGCTTTTGAGCTGAGAATCTCAAACGCCCGACAGGGAGTCGTCCAACTGTTTATTCATTAAACTGTGATGGTTTCGGCTTGAAAGAAACAGAGCGATTTTGAAAATTATTACGTTTTGAACCCCTTCTATATCTAAAGAAGTCATTAGAAATTCTGTCGAGCTCAGAACTATGGATTTTGCGCAGAATCCAGTGGCGTACTCAAAATTTCATTTCGGGGTATGATTCTGGAGATACGACACGATCTTTTATTTTTTACCTTGTATTCCATTTTTATTGTTTTTTTGTTTTTTCCTTCAAATTTATGTATGATAATCTCTAGATTGATGGAATCTCAGGAATCTCTGCTTACTAATGAGAAAATCAAAAATGAACATTTGTCAATGGTGACCTGTTTTATATGGAAAATCCGTGACCTACTAGCAAAAATTCTTTCAGTGTTTTTTAGTATTTCAAGAGATTATCACACATCGTTTTGAAAGAAGAGAAAAAATCAATGAGATAATGGAATACAGGGTGTTTCATTGATGAAAAAAAAAGATCGTATCGTATCTCCAAAACTATAACCCGAAATGGAATATTCAGTACGCCACTGGATTCTGCGCAAAATATTCTCTTAGATGTAATTCTATCTCGACAGTATTTCCAATGCCTTCGTAGATATAGAAGGGGTCCAAAAAGTAATAATTTTTTAAATCGCCCTGTATATTTTAAAACGAAACAGTTACGCAAAATCTGATTGGATCATCTCGAATTCCGATGAACGAATAAACGATATGACAGGAACATGAAAACCGAAAAATTCCATTTTCAATAACAACCGAGAAACCTGGCAGTCTCAATCAACCAATATGGAAGGCACAGTACATATATCTGGTGTACCGGTACACAAAACATTTACACAGGGTATACAATGTTACAGTCAGCAAAAGTCTTCATATTCAATATACAACGCTATTTGAACCCACGAAATGAATTCAAAAGATTGTTCTCGCAATAAATTCGTTTATCTTCTTCAGACAGGTGATCGATAACATGATGTCGGCCATCAACCAACTTATAGATCAGGAACTTGTCTGATTATTGAAATTGAACCAAACCTAATCCAACGAACATTCTCAAAGATGATTGACGTAAGATGGATAACAATCGTGACGACTCTTTGAAGGTCCAAAGGATTGACATGAAGGTTAGTTGATATGTATTCAAAATATATTTGTCGAAAGCCTTCTTCAAGAAATTTCGAGAAAATTTTCTCAAATACTGTCTGTAAGTTTTTCAAAGAGGTGGTACATTCATTTGTCAGCTTTTTGTGGAATTTTCTCTCCTCGTTTGTAAAAGATGAAGTGGAGTTATTAGAAATAATTCGAATATATTTGTTAAGGACAGATTTCGTGATCTGCGCCAAAATGTCACTGCGCTCGAAATTAAGATACCTAAGAAATTCTTTATTCGTCAGTGACACCTTGTTCTTGGAAAATTTGGAAATAAAAATATATTTAATAAGAATGAAACTTCTACTTATCTTGGTGGACTTTTCGGGAACGAATCTGCTCCTGTTCTCAACACAATTGAAACAATTTTCTTGGTGAAATTTTTCAACGTGCAGTTGGTTTTCCCAGTGTCCTATGAACGTCATCACTCCCTTGCTAACCCTCATACTTTTATTGATTCATTCTATTGTAATAGTTTTCGTCTAGACTAGTGAAACAAATTCAGTCAGGACAGCAAGGAAACTTCTTGAATACTCGATTCTTCCTTATTCTAATGAAATTTCTCAGGCCATTTCCAACCTCTTTCTATTTCAATAGATTACAAATACAGACTTTGAAAAATCTTTTTTTCATTTTAGTTTTTGTTTATGAGGAGAAGATCTGCCAAGACAACGTAAAAGTAGCTTTTCTTGAATTTCCAAGTATTTCCTATGTCTATTAGTATTTGTCTAGAAAAAATATTTCAGCCAGGACAGCGCGAAAGCTTGGTGTTTCTTCCATTTCCAATTCTTTCCTATTCCTATAAATGTACTCACTCCCTTGCCAACCCTCATACTTCCATTGATGACTAATTTGGTGACTGACGGTGGGTAATATTCACTGAAAAATCCTTCTATTGTAATAGTTTTCGTATGGACTAAGAAAACAAATTCAGTCCAGACAGCAAGGAAACTTCTTGAATACTCGATTTTTTCTTATTCTGATAAAATTCCTCGGGTCATTTTCAACCCCTCTTTTATTTTGATAGATTACTAATACAGACTTTGAATTTTTTTTCTAGCTTTTCTTTAAAGTATTTCTTATGCCTATGAGTATCTTGGCACCCTTTCTAACCCTTATATTCCAATTGATGTCTGATCTAGATCATGAAAACATTTCTTTTTCTATCAGTGTTTGTCTAGGGTAAATATTTCAGCCCGGACAGCACGCCAACTCGTATACTTCAATTGATGACTTATTTGAAGCATGGTAATATTTTTTTTCCATTAGTTTCTGTCTAGGAAAATTGGTTCAGTAGAGACAGCATGATACACTTGGTGTCTCTCAACTTTCCATGTCTTTTGTATAACTATGAGAATCTTAATTGATGACTAATATAGATTAAGAAAATTAATTTCTTCGTATTAGTTTTTTTCTAGTTTGCACATCGCAAACCTCTAGGTTTCTCTTGAATTTTCTGTTAAAATTGTGCTATTTCGGATAGATTACAGTTCATTAACATCAATTTACATCAGTACACGAAAAAATTACATACATCGTATTAAAATTCAATAAGAAACTTAGACTTCACAATAACTCTGATTCATTCAATAATATTATACAGTGTAGTCAGAAGAATTCTTCTAAGAAAGAACAATGAAAATATACATTCTATCTCTCGCAAAAAACTGAGTCTCTTTTTTCATAGAGAACTTGTTAATTTCACTCCTGGTTTTCCTCCCAACAGCAATCTTAGGACAGGTCAGCAGTAGCGACAGATGACAGACGAGGTGTTGAAAAGGACAGCAGGCAGTCAGGAAAGGAGAGCGAGGAAACTCATAGTACATAGTACGATTGTATCTGATCATTAGGCATTGGGCAGTTGAAATTGAAAACAAAATGGCCGTCGTGAACGAAAAGAACTAGCTTTTATAGAAAAAAGTTGAAACACCCTGTATTCCATCTCCTCATCGAATTCTTCATGATGATCTCTAGATTTGTTTTGTATTGAAAATCCGTGGCCTACTAGCAAGAATTCATTTAGTGTTTTTCAGCATTTCTAAGATTCCAATTCCAATCATACATCATTCTGAAGGAACTTTTCAATGAAACACCCTGTATTCCATCATCTAATTATGTATGAGAACACCATAATCTACCATGTTCTCACGAGATATGCTGAGAACGCTGACGGATGCAGAATCATCTTACACCTTCCAGGACACGAGTCATTCTCCGACCGATTCTCATCAGATTTGACATAGACTTCACACAGTAAAGACGAATTGTATTTTTGCTCTTGAATAAAACTTCGATATTTTTGTGTTCAATAAATAAATTCTTTTTTAAAAACCTTTTGGTGATAACGAATTCTTTACTTTTTTTTTACCTTCAAAATGATGTATGATAATCTCTAGATCTGTTTTATATGGAAAATCCGTGGCCTACAAGCAAAAATTCATTTCTCTGTTTCGGCCCTTTAACAGACTCATTCCCGCACTATTTATCGTTTGAGAATGAGCTTCATTAATACACGATTTTTAGATATTTTTGTTTTTGATTTTCCAAAGATTGGTATGCCTGCCTGTATGAGTGTATAACCAAAGAGTGATAGTACTATAGTATATATATTACTCTTTGGTATGTGTTCTATGGTTCAATAGTTCAATAGTCTTTACTAATAAAGTGCTCATTGATTACTTCTCCAAGATGGTCTACTCCTAGAACTGCAGAATGCATAGCAATATACACAGCTATAATGAGCTCTTTTTCTTTCTCTTGATTTGATATAATTGTTATGTGATTATCCAAATTGGTTGTTCTATTTGGATGTAGAAGTTTCATCTTCTTTTGATGAGTGTGTGTGCGCCCATGCTTTTTTAAATCAGAGTGGTGGGCTCTCAAGTAGCTTTTGCATGCCTTACAATATGCATCTTGGCACGTCTTGGACTTATCTTCGTCAGGTACTTCGGACAACCATCCTGAAAATTTAAATAATGCATTGAGAGAGTTGATTCAACAATCTTCGAGAAAGTACCTTTGGCCCATCCTTCATGTTCCCACAGTTTGTTGTACTTTCTGAGCCTTTCGTGCCTTCCCATATATCGCATCAGTCTCTCAATAATCGGAAATAGTTGATGTTGATGTAAATTACATTATGTAAAATTGATGAAACCCACAGATTATTAATATGCTCAAACGTATGAAGATTATTATGAAGAATGACTGTATATTACTCATATTAGTCTAGGTATCTAGGTCTTATTCATGCAAACGCAACTCACAAGTGTGTGTTGTGTTCTATGTTCTCATTACAACCACAGAACACACAACTGTAACCTCACTGCTAATAGAGAAGTGACATGAGCATAAGCACCGAACAAAATATATTACTCTTTGTCATAAGACATAATGTTTCCTGAAATCCGCTGTTGGGCCGTTCCGTGTTACCGGGTCACAAAACTTGCGAATGTCACTATGTTGAATAATGTTCGTCACATTTTCACATGTCGCCATTAAATCTCTCGAAAATTCTACAATGTCGCCAGAACTGTCGCCAGTCGCCCAAATGAATTTTTAGTCGCAATTCTTGTGAAAAAGTAGCCGTAAATGCGATAAATCGCCACACCTGGCAACACTGGTTCAATAGTCCAAACACAGAATATACACCTACCCTATACCGTAAGCACAGATCACCTTAACTATGTAGATAGGTAATCTGTACCTTACGGTACAGATTACCTATTTGTGGTTCTGTGGTTCGGAACTATCCGATTCGATCGAGATATATCTTTGAACGAAAGAGGAAGAAGACGCGAGCAACCTGAGAATGGTACTAATATTTTGATTGGCCAATTTCCAAATAGGAAGAGGCCAAAAGAAAAGAAAGAAGAAGAAAGAACTAATATTTTGATTCAAGATTCAAGTTCCTTATATTTATTTAGGCTGCAAAGAAAAATCAAATGGAAAGCAATAACCGTCAACAATTATCCAATGGAAGTACTATTGAAGATATAGGATTGGTTTATAGGTATTGTTTTCATAGTTGAGACTAACCTCTGAATAACAAAGCAATAATAGGTAGGTCATTGTTCCAAAGGAATGTTCCCAAACCATGAGATACCTAACTACAAATAAATACAAAATGTAGAATCCGCTAATCTCCTCTAGTTACATTACAATTGCTGTAAATTTTTATAGAAATGAATGAAATTGTGGAATTATCTCCTGCATTGACTGCAATTCCAGGGATATTAATGAGAGAATTCACAATATTGATGGCTTCATCATTTCCATTCAATTCTACCTGATGTAGGATAGAATCAGATGACCCTGCTCTACTGACAGTTTCTGCCTGTTGGGTATCAATAGAAGGTTCAACTCTTCTAGATAATTCTGATGGCCTCTGTGCAGTACTAGTGGATGGTCCTGCTTCATTCAGAGTGTGAAAATTAGATGTGAGCATATTTGCCACCTCAATTTTTCTTTTTGTGGATGCTTCTACATAACCCTCTGCTACAGTTGAGCTTTTCCAACCACCATGATTCTTGAGAGTCATCAAATCACCACCAACATTTGCCAAATGTGATGCTGAAGACCTTCGAAAACAATGTCCAGAAAACTGTTTGAGATTTGGTAGCTTCAAGTACTTGGCAATAACTCTTGGAATTGCACCTGTTTCATTTATACCAATTGGTTGAACTGTACAACGTCCACTCCGATAGTAAATGAAAAATCGTTTGTGGTTCGCATGAGCTGGTCTTAAGCTAGCATACTCTCTAATCAAACTGATCCAAGGTCTATTTGTTATAGCGAATAATCTTGGATGGTTTGTTTTAGTTTTCGATATTGTAACAAAAATTGAATCATTTTTGAAATCAATATCATCAGTTCGCAAGTTCACCAGTTCATCACGCCTACACGCTCCAGAATAACCCATTATCAATACAACCTGAAAATTATTGACCTCTTGTAATGATTGAATACTTCAATTATTTATGACTTACTTTTATCCCAAGGTAGTCTATGTTGGGTGCTGCATTTAGGAATACCTCGATTTCATGATATTCCAATATTTTGGATTTTTTCGGTTCATACCCTGTAGAACATCTTTTCAGAAAAGCATGTAAATTCATGAATTTCGAAATGTCAATATTTTGTCGAATATTCAGCATTGATCTCAACATGGAGTATGTTTTCCATAATGTTGAACTCTTTGTTTTATACTTTTTATCAATACAATACAATATTTTGTCTGATTATAGAAATTGAACCACATCTAACCTAACGAACATTATCAAGGATGATTGACGCAAGATGTATAACAATTGTGACATGACACAAACATGAAATGAAATTCCCTCACTTCATTTATTTTTTCTATTTTGCATGAAATGGTCTTGTGCTCTCCTACTCTTTCAACAAATTGAATTTTTTTGAATGCAGAAACTTTTCGTGAAGATGGGCTAGGGAGTGATTCTTTTTCCATTTGTTCTTAAAGGCGTGGATGAGAGGCGATTCTGTTGGTTCCTTGAGGACGATGCTGGACATGCATCCAACACTTACGAAACGACAAACAGATGATGTTTACTCAGATTCTTTCTGGAGATTTACATGAAAAAACTAACCTGATGGTGAGTAATATTTATTGAGAATTCTTCCTTTCACAATAGTTTTTGTCTAGGAAAACTAGTTCAGTCAGGAGAGCATGAATACTTCCTCCATACTCAAGTCTTTCCCATTCAGATATAATTGCTCAAACCATCCCAACCCTTTTATTTTGATAGAAAACTTATAGAGACTGGAAAATCTTTTTTTATTTCAGTTTTTGTTCATGAGGAATATTTCTACCAAGACAACATGAAAACTAGCTTTTCTTGAATTTCCAAGTATCTCCTATGCCTGAATATCTTGGCACTCTTACCAACCCTCATATTCCAATGTATGACCAGTGTAGAGCATGAAAGCTTGGCGTTTCTTCAATTTCCAAGTCTTTTCTATGCCTATGAATGTCCTCACACCGTTGCCAGAATTTTTTTTTTGTCTAGGAAAATTGGTACATCAATGACAGTTTTCTACACTTGGTTTCTCTCAACTTCCCATGTCATGATGGTGAGTAATATTTATTGAGAACTAATTGGAAAATTAGTTCAGTCAGGCTTCATGTGAACTTCCTGAATACTCAAATCTTTCATATTCCTATGAAGTTGCTTTCCAATAGAGACTGGAAAATCTTTATTAATCTAGTTTTTGTCAATGAGAGATAGTTCTGCCAAGACAACATGAAAACTAGCTTTTCTTGAATTTCCAAGTAACATTTTTTTTCTATTTGTTTTTGTGTAGGAAAAATATTTCAGCCAGGACAGCACAATTTCCAAGTCTTTTCTATACCTATGATAGTCGTCACAAGACATTCAAAATATACCGCAATCATCAACCAACAGCTTCATCATTTGTAAAAGGCATTTCAATGGTTTTGAGGCCTCACTTGTGTGTGCAACAAACACAAATTACACTGTATCTATAAGTATAACTTCAATATTTGTTGACAAGTTTATTTTAGGCATTTGTTTTTTCTCCAGGGCCTACTCTTCATGTTCTGCCTACCTTGCACTTGCATCTTATATGCATTGATCATTATTCCCCCACACGTATATTTTAAATTTTCAAACTAATAATACTTTGATTATTCAATGAAAGATTATTATAAGATAATGAATTTCCATCACTGATTCTTAAATAAGTCAAATAAATAAGAATAAATACATGTGTAATAGCGTCATTTTGAAATTTTATGATAACTACATTTTCTTTCTTCGATATTTTAGGTCAGGAACAGATATCGAGATACGGTTTTCACTAGCCTATTTAGGTATCATTTCACATTCACATTTTTTGAAATCCGTTCAGTCGTTTAGGAGTTACAGCTGTTTATTCAAAAAAACATTGAATCGCCCCCCACCACTTTATTTCAATAGATACGTCAAAAAGTCAACTTTGAAGAGCATATACTTTTTCGGTACATTCACAATGTAGATTTCAGTGAAAAATCACTTCAAAAGTTTGAGATGACGGTTACGCCCTCTGGCGGCCATCTTGGGAACCTGGAAATAATTTCCAGGATTTTCTTTTGGCCATTTTAGTCATCAAATTTTTTACTGCAAGTCTGTACGACGAATAGTTCCCGAGATACAGCACTTTGCATTCTTATCTGGCCACCCTGTACAAAAATTGTATTTCAACAAAAATCTAGAAATAATCAGATGGATTTTGGATTGGTTGAATCTATTTTCTATTATCAACTATTGGTGAGAAAAAATATTGAAACAGATGAAATTGTTCTCCTTGGTGATTCATTTTTTGAAAATCTGTATTCTCTGAAAACTAAACTCTCATGAGGACCTTTCATTAAATATCATCTTTCGAATTTCTAGAGCAATCATTTGCCAAAAAATGTCAAAATTAGAAACACCCTGTATAAACCTGCTGTTCTATATAATGTATACATGTTGTTTCATCAACGTTCGACAAAATTTCAAGGTCGAATTTGTTGCACTGAAATTTAAAATGAAAATCATATAAACCGATCTCCCAGAACGATTCGTCTGAGAGATACAGGGTTAGTCAAGTTTCATGAGAAAATCGATATTTTTCCGAAAATAGGAATTCTTCAGAAATTAATGAAAAATCGATTGTTTTCGAGAAAATTTGTGCACCCTGTTTCTCGGACACGAATCGTTTCCGGAAATATATTTACATGTACATCTTTCATGCTTTGATGACCCTAATAATTCGACTTTAAAGTTTCGTGCAACATTAATGGAACGTATTGTATAATTATGTATTTTTCGGAGTTCAGACATTTCATGTTTTCGGTAGGTATCAAGCCTACCAGCCTTTCAGTCTCGTCTAAGTACACTTTTCATACCTACATTATATATTCAGTTGAGAAAAATATTATTTACTCAGCATATTTTTGTAAAGTTTCAACCTTTTTTCCTAAAAGCAAATAGTTCCCTTGGATCAGAGAACTGTCACTATTCGGGAAAATATAATCATTCTGTGGCACGGAGTACGATTGTATTTGATCATGGAGAAAGGTTACCACATAAATGACATATCGAAAGTGTCATGTGTGAGGATTGCAAGTTCGGTTGGTTTGATGACTATCCAAAACAGTCAGAAGAAAGAAGGTGAATTTTCACACTTCTTCCTGGAATATCTTGTAAAACAGAGATGTGTACCCTTTTTATTGTGAAAATCGGATTCTTCAGGTGAAAGTAGGTGAGTACGAAGTAAAAACTTTCTAAACATGGCATGATGAGTGCAAAATTACCAAATATTTCATTGAGTTTTCATGTGAGAGTAAAAACATGCCAAATTTTTCAAATAATCTGTACAGTGAGCCTCCTACTTTTTCTTGAAACTCAAGATGGCCCAATCAGAGTTTGCATATCCAACTGTTTATTTATTAAACGTTCAACTGTTTATTTATTAAACTTCGGCTTGAAAGGAACAGAGCGATTTTGAAAATTATTACGTTTTGAACCCCTTTTATATCTAAAGAAGTCATTAGAAATTCTGTCGAGCTCAGAACTATGGATTTTGCGCAGAATCCAGTGGCGTACTCAAAATTTCATTTCGGGGTATGATTCTGGAGATACGACACGATCTTTTATTTTTTACCTTGTATTCCATTTTCATTGTTTTTTGTTTTTTCCTTCAAATTTATGTATGATAATCTCTAGATTGATGGAATCTCAGGAATCTCTGCTTACTAATGAGAAAATCAAAAATGAACATTTGTCAATGGTGACCTGTTTTATATGGAAAATCCGTGACCTACTGGCAAAAATTCTTTCAGTATTTTTTAGTATTTCAAGAGATTATCACACATCGTTTTGAAAGAAGAAAAAAAATCAATGAGATAATGGAATACAGGGTGTTTCATTGATGAAAAAAAAGATCGTATCGTATATCCAAAACTATAACCCGAAATGGAATATTCAGTACGCCACTGGATTCTGCGCAAAATATTCTCTTAGATGTAATTCTATCTCGACAATTTCCAATGCCTTCGTAGATATAGAAGGGGTCCAAAAAGTAATAATTTTTTAAATCGCACTGTATATTTTAAAACGAAACAGTTACGCAAAATCTGATTGGATCATCTCGAATTTCGATGAACGAATAAACGATATGACAGGAACATGAAAACCGAAAAATTCCATTTTCAATAACAACCGAGAAACCTGGCAGTCTCAATCAACCAATATGGAAGGCACTGTACATATATCTGGTGAACCGGTACACAAAACATTTACACAGGGTGTACAATGTTACAGTCAGCAAAAGTCTTCATATTCAATATACAACGCTATTTGAACCCACGAAATGAATTCAAATGATTGTTCTCGCAATAAATTCGTTTATCTTCTTCAGACAGGTGATCGATAACATGATGTCGGCCATCAACCAACTTATAGATCAGGAACTTGTCTGATTATTGAAATTGAACCAAACCTAACCCAACGAACATTCTCAAGGATGATTGACGCAAGATGGATAACAATCGTGACTACTCTTTGAAGGTCCAAAGGATTGACATGAAGGTTAGTTGATATGTATTCAAAATATATCTGTCGAAAGCCTTCTTCAAGAAATTTCGAGAAAATTTTCTCAAATACTGTCTGTAAGTTTTTCAAAGAGGTGGTACATTCATTTGTCAGCTTTTTGTGGAATTTTCTCTCCTCGTTTGTAAAAGATGAAGTGGAGTTATTAGAAATAATTCGAATATATTTGTTAAGGACAGATTTCGTGATCTGCGCCAAAATGTCACTGCGCTCGAAATTAAGATACCTAAGAAATTCTTTATTCGTCAGTGACACCTTGTTCTTGGAAAATTTGGAAATAATAATAAGAATGAAACTTCTACTTATCTTGGTGGACTTTTCGGGAACGAATCTGCTCCTGTTCTCAACACAATTGAAACAATTTTCTTGGTGAAATTTTTCAACGTGCAGTTGGTTTTCCCAGTGTCCTATGAACGTCATCACTCCCTTGCTAACCCTCATACTTTTATTGATTCATTCTATTGTAATAGTTTTCGTCTAGACTAGTGAAACAAATTCAGTCAGGACAGCAAGGAAACTTCTTGAAAACTCGATTCTTCCTTATTCTAATGAAATTCCTCAGGCCATTTCCAACCTCTTTCTATTTTAATAGATTACAAATACAGACTTTGAAAAATCTTTTTTTCATTTTAGTTTTTGTTTATGAGGAGAAGATCTGCCAAGACAACGTAAAAGTAGCTTTTCTTGAATTTCCAAGTATTTCCTATGTCTATAAGTATTTGTCTAGAAAAAATATTTCAGCCAGGACAACGCGAAAGCTTGGTGTTTCTTCCATTTCCAATTCTTTCCTATTCCTATAAATGTACTCACTCCCTTGCCAACCCTCATACTTCCATTGATGACTAATTTGGTGACTGACGGTGGGTAATATTCACTGAAAATTCCTTCTATTGTAATAGTTTTCGTATGGACTAGGAAAACAAATTCAGTCCAGACAGCAAGGAAACTTCTTGAATACTCGATTTTTTCTTATTCTGATAAAATTCCTCGGGTCATTTTCAACCCCTCTTTTATTTTGATAGATTACTAATACAGACTTTGAATTTTTTTCTAGCTTTTCTTTAAAGTATTTCTTATGCCTATGAGTATCTTGGCACCCTTTCTAACCCTTATATTCCAATTGATGTCTGATCTAGATCATGAAAACATTTCTTTTTCTATCAGTGTTTGTCTAGGGTAAATATTTCAGCCCGGACAGCACGCCAACTCGTATACTTCAATTGATGACTTATTTGAAGCATGGTAATATTTTTTTTCCATTAGTTTCTGTCTAGGAAAATTGGTTCAGTAGGGACAGCATGATACACTTGGTGTCTCTCAACTTTCCATGTCTTTTGTATAACTATGAGAATCTTAATTGATGACTAATATAGATTAAGAAAATTAATTTCTTCGTATTAGTTTTTTTTTCTAGTTTGCACATCGCAAACCTCTAGGTTTCTCTTGAATTTTCTGTTAAAATTGTGCTATTTCGGATAGATTACAGTTCATTAACATCAATTTACATCAGTACACGAAAAAATTACATACATCGTATTAAAATTCAATAAGAAACTTAGACTTCACAATAACTCTGATTCATTCAATAATATTATACAGTGTAGTCAGAAGAATTCTTCTAAGAAAGAACAATGAAAATATACATTCTATCTCTCGCAAAAAACTGAGTCTCTTTTTTCATAGAGAACTTGTTAATTTCACTCCTGGTTTTCCTCCCAACAGCAATCTTAGGACAGGTCAGCAGTAGCGACAGATGACAGACGAGGTGTTGAAAAGGACGGCAGGCAGTCAGGAAAGGAGAGCGAGGAAACTCATAGTACATAGTACGATTGTATCTGATCATTAGGCATTGGGCAGTTGAAATTGAAAACAAAATGGCCGTCGTGAACGAAAAGAACTAGCTTTTATAGAAAAAAGTTGAAACACCCTGTATTCCATCTCCTCATCGAATTCTTCATGATGATCTCTAAATTTGTTTTGTATGGAAAATCCGTGGCCTACTAGCAAGAATTCATTTAGTGTTTTTCAGCATTTCTGAGATTCCAATTCCAATCATACATCATTCTGAAGGAACTTTTCAATGAAACACCCAGTATTCCGTCATCTCATTGAATCCTTTACTTTTTTTACCTTCAAAATGATGTATGATAATCTCTAGATCTGTTTTATATGGAAAATCCGTGGCCTACAAGCAAAAATTCATTTCTCTGTTTCGGCCCTTTAACAGACTCATTCCCGCACTATTTATCGTTTAAGTATGAGCTTCATTAATACACGATTTTTAGATATTTTTCTTTTTGATTTTCCAAAGATTGGTATGCCTGCATGTATGAGTGTATAACCAAAGAGTGATAGTACTATAGCATGATACTATAATGAGGAAAGATATGATCACTCGAGGTTCTAGTTTTGAACCGTTTTGCGAATGACGTCACTACGTGACAAATACGATTGGCGGCAATTGGAATAACACGGGTTAAAATGATAAAAATGAACACAACAAAATCAGTTATTCCCCTGGATATCTTCTGAATTTCAAATAATTCATTCAAAGGTATTGTATTCATGACGTTCTTCAAAACAGAAAGATTATTGAGAACTATTTTTGTATGTGAATAATTGTGTATATATATATATATATATATATATATATATATATATATATATATATATAAATTTCGCAACTGACTTCCATGAATCATTTCAAGTGAAGTGAATACCATAAAGTGCATTTACAATAGTGGTAATTATATTGGCCACAATTATGAACATTTGGGGCATGTGTCTAATAAAACACAAGTAGATAAAGTTGTATTTAATATAAATATTTTTATTGTAAATTAAAACTCTGGAACCCTGTTGTTACACCCATCATAATCAGTGCAATTATTTTCAAGTATTTAGATAATTCACAAAATAATCATCAAACCATGAAGGTAAAAATACATTTGTACAAATAGACATAACGCATCTAATAAGAAATAATGGGTTTAAAATTTTTCAACAAATTACATTTCAGATAGATACCATAAAAGAAATTGAATCTAATTGGATGAATCGAATTGAATAAATTGAAAAAAAAAATACTGTGTGTAGGTTAATCGAGGTGTGATATATTCATTTCTCTATTTGTCGTTTCTAAAAATAAAAATAGGAAATATGATGAATATTTCAATATACCTATTTGTAGTAAGGACAGATCAGTGATCTGCTCCAATGCATTTAAAATAAAACAATTTTGGATCACTTACGATACCTATAAGAGAATTTCTTTGCTAATATATAGTCATTGAAATGAGAGAGAAAATCCAAAAAAATCTAAGATAATGAATTTAACATTTCATTGATGGTATTGGAATGTTTGAGGAAGGTATGGCATCATCTTTCAATTTCCATTTCTGAATAGGTAATTCTAACAGTTCATCTTGCAATCTATAGTCGTCGTCTGAGAAATGCTTCGAACATATTCTAGCTGTTTTTACATTGAACTTGTTCTTCTGAAAGCAATTCTTCACCCACAAACTGCAAGTTTCCTTCGATGAAGAAAAAGTGAAGTAACGACATGTCGATGCAGTTTTACATCTTTTATTATTGTTACTGGAACAACCCACCACAGCACAATGAACCATAGTTTCTTAGTATGGAATATAAATGAAGTAAGCAAAATTATTCGAACTGACACTACTGAAAAACACAATTTAAAACGATGAACGCACTGAAATGTTCGCTTAACCTCGAAGCGCCAACAGAAATTTGTCACGGGGTGACGTATTATGTGCAAGAGAGATAGAAATAAAACATGCGCGTGGGTATACCTTCTCAATTATAGTATCATGGTACTATAGTATATATATTACTCTTTGGTATGTGTTCTATGGTTCAATAGTCCAAACACAGAATATACACCTACCCTATACCGTAAGCACAGATCACCTTAACTATGTAGATAGGTAATCTGTGCCGTAAGGTATATATTCTGTGGTTGGTACTAATATTTTGATTCAAGATTCAAGTTCCTTATATTTATTTAGGCTGCAAAGAAAAATTAAATGGAAAGCAATAACCGTCAACAATTATCCAATGGAAGTACTATTGAAGATATAGGATTGGTTTATAGGTATTGTTTTCATAGTTGCGACTAACCTCTGAATAACAAAGCAATAATAGGTAGGTCATTGTTCCAAAGGAATGTTCCCAAACCATGAGATACCTAACTACAAATAAATACAAAATGTAGAATCCGCTAATCTCCTCTAGTTACAGTACAATTGCTGTAGATTTTTATAGAAATGCCTGAAATTGTGGAATTATCTCCTGCATTGACTGCAATTCCAGGGATATTAGTGAGAGAATTAACAATATTGATGGCTTCATCATTTCCATTCAATTCTACCTGATGTAGGATAGAATCAGATGACCCTGCTCTACTGACAGTTTCTGCCTGTTGGGTATCAATAGAAGGTTCAACTCTTCTAGATAATTCTGATGGCCTCTGTGCAGTACTAGTGTGGATGGTCCTGCTTCATTCAGAGTGTGAAAATTAGATGTGAGCATATTTGCCACCTCAATTTTTCTTTTTGTGGATGCTTCTACATAACCCTCTGCTACAGTTGAGCTTTTCCAACCACCATGATTCTTGAGAGTCATCAAATCACCACCAACATTTGCCAAATGTGATGCTGAAGACCTTCGAAAACAATGTCCAGAAAACTGTTTGAGATTTGGTAGCTTCAAGTACTTGGCAATAACTCTTGGAATTGCACCTGTTTCATTTATACCAATTGGTTGAACTGTACAACGTCCACTCCGATAGTAAATGAAAAATCGTTTGTGGTTCGCATGAGCTGGTCTTAAGCTAGAATACTCTCTAATCAAACTGATCCAAGGTCTATTTGTTATAGCGAATAATCTTGGATGGTTTGTTTTAGTTTTCGATATTGTAACAAAAATTGAATCATTTTTGAAATCAATATCATCAGTTCGCATGTTCACCAGTTCATCACGCCTACACGCTCCAGAATAACCCATTATCAATACAACCTGAAAATTGTTGACCTCTTGTAATGATTGAATACTTTAATTATTTATGACTTACTTTTATCCCAAGGTAGTCTATGTTGGGTGCTGCATTTAGGAATACCTCGATTTCATGATATTCCAATATTTTGGATTTTTTCGGTTCATACCCTGTAGAACATCTTTTCAGAAAAGCATGTAAATTCATGAATTTCGAAATGTCAATATTTTGTCGAATATTCAGCATTGATCTCAACATGGAGTATGTTTTCCATAATGTTGAACTCTTTGTTTTATACTTTTTACTCAATATTTCGAAAAAGGCCTTCATGACATTTTCAGTAACCATATGTACTTTCTTTTTAGTGCACCAAGACATGAATTTTGTATATTCCATTTCATAAAGGTTTTTGGATTTGTCAGGTAATAAATTATTTGCTGCATGAGATGCCAATTCCCGCAATTCAGGCGGTGTCCCTTGAAATTCATCTGATGACATTCCAATTTACTGATGGGAAATACACTGATAGTTTTTTTTTCTTACGAATATTGCGGAGCAGCTTTTGAATTTATGAAAGTTTTCGCTATATTATGTCAAATTTTAGTCAACTGTCAGAAACGAATCATTCTTGCCAATCTAATTATTTTGCTGAAATTTCCCTGCATAGTAATCGATTTCTGTCACGAAAATATGTATTCGATATAAAAAAAAATATATTACAGCCCAAACAGAGAAAATAGTATAAAACATTCGTCACAGAAGGCCATTCGAGCACTCCGTTCAGAAATTCGCTGCTACGCAGCTCATTTCCGAATTTCGGACTCATGCTAGAATATGTTGCCTTCTGCAACTTATGTTTCAATGTTCTATTCTGAGATTTCAATCTAGATTCCAATTCCATTGACACATCATTTTGAAGGAAAAGAATGAAGTATCCATTGAGATGATGGAATACAGGGTGTTCTATTGAAAAACAATAGAAGATCGTGTCATATCTCCAAAACTATACCCCGAAATGAAATTTTGAGTAAGCTACTGGATTCTGCGCAGAATTCTCTAGCTCGACAGTATTTCTAATGACTTCACTTCGTAGATATAGTAGGGGGTCTAGAAATTGATAATTTTCGAAATCGCCCTGTATATTTTGAACGGAAACAGTTATGCAAAATCTGATTGAATCATCTTGAATTTCAATGAACGATAGGACAGGAACGTGAAAACCGTAACATTCCATTTTCAATAACAATTTCGCAATAAATTCGTTTTTCTTCTTCAGACAGGTGATCGATTTTATGATGTCGGCCATCAATCAACTATATAGATCAATATTTTGTCTGATTATAGAAATTGAACCACATCTAACCTAACGAACATTATCAAGGATGATTGACGCAAGATGTATAACAATTGTGACATGACACAAACATGAAATGAAATTCCCTCACTTCATTTATTTTTTCTATTTTGCATGAAATGGTCTTGTGCTCTTCTACTCTTTCAACAAATTGAATTTTTTTGAATGCAGAAACTTTTCGTGAAGATGGGCTAGAGAGTGATTCTTTTTCCATTTGTTCTTGAAGGCGTGGATGAGAGGCGATTCTGTTGGTTCCTTGAGGACGATGCTGGACATGCATCCAACACTTACGAAACGACAAACAGATGATGTTTACTCAGATTCTTTCTGGAGATTTACATGAAAAAACTAACCTGATGGTGAGTAATATTTATTGAGAATTCTTCCTTTCACAATAGTTTTTGTCTAGGAAAACTAGTTCAGTCAGGAGAGCATGAATACTTCCTCCATACTCAAGTCTTTCCCATTCAGATATAATTGCTCAAACCATCCCAACCCTTTTATTTTGATAGAAAACTTATAGAGACTGAAAAATCTTTTTTATTTCAGTTTTTGTTCATGAGGAATATTTCTACCAAGACAACATGAAAACTAGCTTTTCTTGAATTTCCAAGTATCTCCTATGCCTGAATATCTTGGCACTCTTACCAACCCTCATATTCCAATGTATGACCGGTGTAGAGCATGAAAGCTTGGCGTTTCTTCAATTTCCAAGTCTTTTCCATACCTATGAATGTCCTCACACTGTTGCCAACTCTTTTACTTCAATTGATGACTAATTTGGAGCATGGAAGTATTTTTTTTGTCTCGGAAAATTGGTACATCAATGACAGTTTTCTACACTTGGTTTCTCTCAACTTCCCATGTCATGATGGTGAGTAATATTCATTGAGAACTAATTGGAAAATTAGTTCAGTCAGGCTTCATGTGAACTTCCTGAATACTCAAATCTTTCATATTCCTATGAAGTTGCTTTCCAATAGAGACTGGAAAATCTTTATTAATCTAGTTTTTGTCAATGAGAGATAGTTCTGCCAAGACAACATGAAAACTAGCTTTTCTTGAATTTCCAAGTAACATTTTTTTTTCTATTTGTTTTTGTGTAGGAAAAATATTTCAGCCAGGACAGCACAATTTCCAAGTCTTTTCCATACCTATGATAGTCGTCACAAGACATTCAAAATATACCGCAATCATATCAACAGCTTCATCATTTGTAAAAGGCATTTTAATGGTTTTGAGGCCTCACTTGTGTGTGCAACAAACACAAATTACACTGTATCTATAAGTATAACTTCAATATTTGTTGACAAGTTGATTTTAGGCATTTGTTTTTTCTCCAGGGCCTACTCTTGATGTTCTGCCTACCTTGCACTTGCATCTTATATGCATTGATCATTATTCCCCTACACGTATATTTTAAATTTTCAAACAATTATAAAATAATGAATTTCCATCACTGATTCTTAAATAAGACAAATGAATAAGAATAAATACATGTGTAATAGCGTCATTTTGAAATTTTATGATAACTACATTTTCTTTCTTCGATATTTTAGGTGAGGAACTAGATATCGAGATACGGTTTTCACGGTTTAGGTATCATTTCACATTCACATTTTTTGAAATCCGTTCAGTCGTTTAGGAGTTACAGCTGTTTATTTAAAAAAACTATTTAGGTATCATTTCACATTCACATTTTTTGAAATCCGTTCAGTCGTTTAGGAGTTACAGCTGTTTATTTAAAAAAACATTGAATCGCCCCCACCACTTTATTTCAATAGATACGATGACGGTTACGCCCTCTGGCGGCCATCTTGGGAACCTGAAAATGATTTCCAGGATTTTCTTTTGGCCATTTTATACATCAAATTTTTTACTGCAAGTCTGTACGACGAATAGTTCCCGAGATACAGCACTTTGCATTCTTATCTGGCCACCCTGTACAAAAATTGTATTTCAACAAAAAACTAGAAATAATCAGTTGGATTTCGGATTGGTTGAATCTATTTTCTATTATCAACTATTGGTGAGAAGAAATATTGAAACAGATGAAATTGTTCTCCTTGGTGATTCATTTTTGAAAATGATGACAGTCTAAGGAAATTTCCAATTTGTCAACATGAACTTATCTGTATTCTCTGAAAACTAAACTCTCATGAGGACCTTTCATTAAATATCATCTTTCGAATTTCTAGAGCAATCATTTGCCAAAAAATGTCAAAATTAGAAACACCCTGTATAAACCTGCTGTTCTATATAATGTATACATGTTGTTTCATCAACGTTCGACAAAATTTCAAGGTCGAATTTGTTGCACTGAAATTTAAAATGAAAATCATATAAACCGATTTCCCAGAACGATTCGTCTCAGAGATACAGGGTTAGTCAAGTTTCATGAGAAAATCGATATTTTTCCAAAAATAGGAATTCTTCAGGAATTAATGAATAATCGATTGTTTTCGAGAAAATTTGTGCACCCTGTTTCTCGGACACGAATCGTTTCCGGAAATGTATTTACATGTACATCTTTCATGTTTTGATGACCCTAATAATTCGACTTTAAAGTTTCGTGCAACATTAATGGAACGCATTGTATAATTATGTATTTTTCGGAGTTCAGACATTTCAAGTTTTCGGTAGGTATCAAGCCTACCAGCCTTTCAGTCTCGTCTAAGTACACTTTTCATACCTACATTATATATTCAGTTGAGAAAAATATTATTTACTCAGCATATTTTTGTAAAGTTTCAACCTTTTTTCCTAAAAGCAAATAGTTCCCTTGGATCAGAGAACTGTCACTATTCGGGAAAATATAATCATTCTGTGGCACGGAGTACGATTGTATTTGATCATGGAGAAAGGTTACCACATAAATGACATTTTTAGTGTATGTGTATGGAGATGGTATCGAAAGTGTCATGTGTGAGGATTGCAAGTTCGGTTGGTTTGATGACTATCCAAAACAGTCAGAAGAAAGAAGGTGAATTTTCACACTTCTTCCTGGAATATCTTGTAAAACAGAGATTTGTACCCTTTTTATTGTGAAAATCGGATTCTTCAGGTGAAAGTAGGTGAGTACGAAATAAAAACTTTCTAAACATGGCATGATGAGTGCAAAATTACCAAATATTTCATTGAGTTTTCATGTGAGAGTGAAAACATGGCAAATTTTTCAAATAATCTGTACAGTGAGCCTCCTACTTTTTCTTGAAACTCAAGATGGCCCAATCAGAGTTTGCATATCTGTTTCGGCACAGTATAGAGAATACTAACAGTAGACCGACTCTGGCCTACGTGCTCGCTTACTGGTTCCCTTCCCCTCAGGCCCTTCGGACACCGTTCGGTACCCAGACCGCTACGCAGTGGCTAACGAACAGTTATGCGCTCTAGTGTAACGTGCCGTAGGCTATAAATATAGAGTGCGAGAAAATAACTACGTATCATAATTCTTTAGAGCTCGTTTTTTATTTTATAATAATGCCTGTGGTGTGATTGTTCTCGCAATAAATTCGTTTATCTTCTTCAGACAGGTGATCGATAACATGATGTCGGCCATCAACCAACTTATAGATCAGGAACTTGTCTGATTATTGAAATTGAACCAAACCTAATCCAACGAACATTCTCAAAGATGATTGACGTAAGATGGATAACAATCGTGACGACTCTTTGAAGGTCCAAAGGATTGACATGAAGGTTAGTTGATATGTATTCAAAATATATTTGTCGAAAGCCTTCTTCAAGAAATTTCGGGAAAATTTCCTCAAATACTGTCTGTAAGTTTTTCGAGGAGGTGGTACATTCATTTGTCAGCTTTTTGTGGAATTTTCTCTCCTCGTTTGTAAAAGATGAAGTGGAGTTATTAAAAATCATTCAAATATATTTGTTAAGGACAGATTTCGTGATCTGCGCCAAAATGTCACTGCGCTCGAAATTAAGATACCTAAGAAATTCTTTATTCGTCAGTGACACCTTGTTCTTGGAAAATTTGGAAATAAAAATATATTTAATAAGAATGAAACTTCTACTTATCTTGGTGGACTTTTCGGGAACGAATCTGCTCCTGTTCTCAACACAATTGAAACAATTTTCTTGGTGAAATTTTTCAACGTGCAGTTGGTTTTCCCAGTGTCCTATGAACGTCATCACTCCCTTGCTAACCCTCATACTTTTATTGATTCATTCTATTGTAATAGTTTTCGTCTAGACTAGTGAAACAAATTCAGTCAGGACAGCAAGGAAACTTCTTGAATACTCGATTCTTCCTTATTCTAATGAAATTTCTCAGGCCATTTCCAACCTCTTTCTATTTTAATAGATTACAAATACAGACTTTGAAAAATCTTTTTTTCATTTTAGTTTTTGTTTATGAGGAGAAGATCTGACAAGACAACGTAAAACTAGCTTTTCTTGAATTTCCAAGTATTTCCTATGTCTATAAGTATTTGTCTAGAAAAAATATTTCAGCCAGGACAACGCGAAAGCTTGGTGTTTCTTCCATTTCCAATTCTTTCCTATTCCTATAAATGTACTCACTCCCTTGCCAACCCTCATACTTCCATTGATGACTAATTTGGTGACTGACGGTGGGTAATATTCACTGACAATTCCTTCTATTGTAATAGTTTTCGTATGGACTAGGAAAACAAATTCAGTCCAGACAGCAAGGAAACTTCTTGAATACTCGATTTTTTCTTATTCTGATAAAATTCCTCGGGTCATTTTCAACCCCTCTTTTATTTTGATAGATTACTAATACAGACTTTGAATTTTTTTTCTAGCTTTTCTTTAAATTATTTCTTATGCCTATGAGTATCTTGGCACCCTTTCTAACCATTCCAATTGATGTCTAATCTAGATCATGAAAACATTTCTTTTTCTATCAGTGTTTGTCTAGGGTAAATATTTCAGCCCGGACAGCACGCCAACCCGTATACTTCAATTGATGACTTATTTGGAGCATGGCAATGTTTTTTATCCATTAGTTTCTGTCTAGGAAAATTAGTTCAGTAGGGACAGCTTGATACACTTGGTGTCTCTCAACTTTCCATGTCTTTTGTATAACTATGAGAATCTTCAGGCCCTTAATCATTATATCTTAATTGATGACTAATATAGATTAAGAAAATTAATTTCTTCGTATTAGTTTTTTTCTAGTTTGCACATCGCAAACCTCTAGGTTCCTCTTGAATTTTCTGTGAAAATTGTGCTTTTTCGGATAGATTACAGTTCATTAACATCAATTTACATCAGTACATGAAAAAATTACATACATCGTATTAAAATTCAATAAGAAACTTAGACTTCACAATAACTCTGATTCATTCAATAATATCATACAGTGTAGTCAGAAGAATTTTTCTAAGAAAGAACAATGAAAATATACATTCTATCTCTCGCAAAAAAACTGAGTCTCTTTTTTCATAGAGAACTTGTTAATTTCACTCCTGGTTTTCCTCCCAACAGCAATTTAAGGACTGGTCAGCAGTAGCGACAGATGACAGACGAGGTGTTGAAAAGGACGGCAGGCAGTCAGGAAAGGAGAGCGAGGAAACTCATAGTACATAGTACGATTGTATCTGATCATTGGGCATTGGGCAGTTGAAATTGAAAACAAAATGGCCGTCGTGAACGAAAAGAACTAGCTTTTATAGAAAAAAGTTGAAACACCCTGTATTCCATCTCCTCATCAAATTCTTCATGATGATCTCTAGATTTGTTTTGTATGGAAAATCCGTGGCCTACTAGCATGAATTCATTTAGTGTTTTTCAGCATTTCTGAGATTCCAATTCCAATCATACATCATTCTGAAGGAACTTTTCAATGAAACACCCTGTATTCCATCATCTCATTGAATTCTTTACTTTTTTTACCTTCAAAATGATGTATGATAATCTCTAGATCTGTTTTATATGGAAAATCCGTGGCCTACATGCAAAAATTCATTTCTCTGTTTCGGCCCTTTAACAGACTCATTCCCGCACTATTTATCGTTTAAAGGCTGGTTCATGCAACGTTCATTATAATTACATTTTAATTATATTATCACTAAGAAAAACTCCCCGTTCATGCAACACATTAACAGCGCATTAGTGCATGCTTATTGAGACTCTTCAGATTTTTACCATGTGTTATATTTGAAATTCAACAAATTGTGGAATGCATCTGTATGTGTTTATTAATTAATTTTTGTCTTCACAGCGTATTGGACTTTTGTTATCTTCATTGATTATGTCTTTGCTTGTATTGGTTCGAAAGAAAAGGTCACGAAACCGCTGATTTTGTGTGAGGAGAAGTGACAGGAATTCGATTTCATGCTCTATGTCTAGCAAATAACATCCCGGCGCATGCGAATTAGCTGTTTTCACTACGAATATAATGTAATTATAATGCTTAGTTGAAAGTTGGCCAACTTCTTAGTGGACTAATGTAATGAAAATGCACTAATGCATTGCATGAACTCGCCGCATCAGTATTAGTGATTCAACTTTTCTTAATCATAATATAATTAAAATGTAATTATAATGAACGTTGCATGAACCAGCCTTAAGAATGAGCTTCATTAAAACACGATTTTTAGATATTTTTGTTTTTGATTTTCCAAAGATTGGTATGCCTGCCTGTATGAGTATAACCAAAGAGTGATAGTATTATAGTATATATATTACTCTTTGGTATGTGTTCTATGGTTCAATAGTCCAAACACAGAATATACACCTTCCCTATACCGTAAGCACAGATCACCTTAACTATGTAGATAGGTAATCTGTGTGCCGTAAGGTATATATTCTGTGGTTCGAAACTATCCGATTCGATCGAGATCTATCTTCGAACGAAAGAGGAAGAAGACGCGAGCAACCTGAGAATGGTACTAATATTTTGATTCAAGATTCAAGTTCCTTATATTTATTTAGGCTGCAAAGAAAAATCAAATGGAAAGCAATAACCGTCAACAATTATCCAATGGAAGTACTATTGAAGATATAGGATTGGTTTATAGGTATTGTTTTCATAGTTGAGACTAACCTCTGAATAACAAAGCAATAATAGGTAGGTCATTGTTCCAAAGGAATGTTCCCAAACCATGAGATACCTAACTACAAATAAATACAAAATGTAGAATCCGCTAATCTCCTCTAGTACAATTGCTGTAAATTTTTATAGAAATGCCTGAAATTGTGGAATTATCTCCTGCATTGACTGCAATTCCAGGGATATTACTGAGAGAATTCACAATATTGATGGCTTCATCATTTCCATCCAATTCTACCTGATCTACTCTTCTAGATAATTCTGATGGCCTCTGTGCAGTACTAGTGGATGGTCCTGCTTCATTCAGAGTGTGAAAATTAGATGTGAGCATATTTGCCACCTCAATTTTTCTTTTTGTGGATGCTTCTACATCTCTGCTAGAGTTGAGCTTTTCCAACCACCATGATTCTTGAGAGTCATCAAATCACCACCAACATTTGCCAAATGTGATGCTGAAGACCTTCGAAAACAATGTCCAGAAAACTGTTCGAGATTTGGTAGCTTCAAGTACTTGGCAATAACTCTCGGAATTGCACCTGTTTCATTTATACCAATTGGTTGAACTGTACAACGTCCACTCTGATAGTAAATGAAAAATCGCATGAGCTGGTCTTAAGCTAGCATACTCTCTAATCAAACTGATCCAATGTCTATTTGTTATAGCGAATAATCTTGGATGGTTTGTTTTAGTTTTCGATATTCATGAATTTCAAAATATCAATATTTTGTCGAATATTCAGCATTGATCTCAACATGGAGTATGTTTTCCATAATGTTGAACTCTTTGTTTTATACTTTTTATCAATACAATACAATACAATATTTTGTCTGATTATAGAAATTGAACCACATCTAACCTAACGAACATTATCAAGGATGATTGACACAAGATATATAACAATTGTGACATGACACAAACATGAAATGAAATCCCCTCACTTCATTTATTTTTTCTATTTTGCATGAAATGGTCTTGTGCTCTCCTACTCTTTCAACAAATTGAATTTTTTTGAATGCAGAAACTTTTCGTGAAGATGGGCTAGGGAGTGATTCTTTTTCCATTTGTTCTTGAAGGCGTGGATGAGAGGCAATTCTGTTGGTTCCTTGAGGACGATGCTGGACATGCATCCAACACTTACGAAACGACAAACAGATGATGTTTACTCAGATTCTTTCTGGAGATTTACATGAAAAAACTAACCTGATGGTGAGTAATATTTATTGAGAATCTTCCTTTCACAATAGTTTTTGTCTAGGAAAACTAGTTCAGTCAGGAGAGCATGAATACTTCCTCCATACTCAAGTCTTTCCCATTCAGATATTATTGCTCAAACCATCCCAACCCTTTTATTTTGATAGAAAACTTATAGAGACTGGAAAATCTTATTTTATTTCAGTTTTTGTTCATGAGGAATATTTCTACCAATACAACATGAAAACTAGCTTTTCTTGAATTTCCAAGTATCTCCTATGCCTGAATATCTTGGCACTCTTACCAACCCTCATATTCCAATGTATGACCGGTGTAGAGCATGAAAGCTTGGCGTTTCTTCAATTTCCAAGTCTTTTCCATACCTATGAATGTCCTCACACCGTTGCCAACTCTTTTACTTCAATTGATGACTAATTTGGAGCATGGAAGTATTTTTTTTTGTCTCGGAAAATTGGTACATCAATGACAGTTTTCTACACTTGGTTTCTCTCAACTTCCCATGTCATGATGGTGAGTAATATTTATTGAGAACTAATTGGAAAATTAGTTCAGTCAGGCTTCATGTGAACTTCCTGAATACTCAAATCTTTCATATTCCTATGAAGTTGCTTTCCAATAGAGACTGGAAAATCTTTATTAATCTAGTTTTTGTCAATGAGAGATAGTTCTGCCAACACAACATGAAAACTAGCTTTTCTTAAATTTCCAAGCAACATTTTTTTTTCTATTTGTTTTTGTATAGGAAAAATATTTCAGCCAGGACAGCACAATTTCCAAGTCTTTTCCATACCTATGATAGTCGTCACAAGACATTCAAAATATACCGCAATCATATCAACAGCTTCATCATTTGTAAAAGGCATTTCAATGGTTTTGAGGCCTCACTTGTGTGTGCAACAAACACAAATTACACTGTATCTATAAGTATAACTTCAATATTTGTTGACAAGTTGATTTTAGGCATTTGTTTTTTCTCCAGGGCCTACTCTTCATGTTCTGCCTACCTTGCGCTTGCATCTTATATGCATTGATCATTATTCCCCTACACGTATATTTTAAATTTTCAAACTAATAATACTTTTATTATTCAATGAAAGATTATTATAAAATAATGAATTTCCATCAGTGATTCTCAAATAAGACAAATAAATAGGAATAAATACATGTGTAATAGCGTCATTTTGAAATTTTATGATAACTACATTTTCTTTCTTCGATATTTTAGGTCAGGAACTAGATATCGAGATACGGTTTTCACTAGCCTATTTAGGTATCATTTCACATTCACATTTTTTTAAATCCGTTCAGTCGTTTAGGAGTTACAGCTGTTTATTTAAAAAAACATTGAATCTCCCCCCACCACTTTATTTCAATAGATACGTCAAAAAGTCAACTTTGAAGAGCATATACTTTTTCGGTACATTCACAATGTAGATTTCAGTGAAAAATCACTTCAAAAGTTTGAGATGACGGTTACGCCCTCTGGCGGCCATCTAGGGAACCTGAAAATAATTTCCAGGATTTTCTTTTGGCCATTTTAGTCATCAAATTTTTTACTGCAAGTCTGTACGACGAATAGTTCCCGAGATACAGCACTTTGCATTCTTATCTGGCCACCCTGTACAAAAATTGTATTTCAACAAAAAACTAGAAATAATCAGATGGATTTTGGATTGGTTGAATCTATTTTCTATTATCAACTATTGGTGAGAAAAAATATTGAAACAGATGAAATTGTTCTCCTTGGTGATTCATTTTTGAAAATGATGACAGTCTAAGGAAATTTCCAATTTGTCAACATGAACTCATCTGTATTCTCTGAAAACTCATGAGGACCTTTCATTAAATATCATCTTTCGAATTTCTAGAGCAATCATTTGCCAAAAAATGTCAAAATTAGAAATACCCTGTATAAACCTGCTGTTCTATATAATGTATACATGTTGTTTCATCAACGTTCGACAAAATTTCAAGGTCGAATTTGTTGCACTGAAATTTAAAATGAAAATCATATAAACCGATCTCCCAGAACGATTCGTCTCAGAGATACAGGGTTAGTCAAGTTTCATGAGAAAATCGAAATTTTTCCAAAAATAGGAATTCTTCAGGAATTAATGAAAAATCGATTGTTTTCGAGAAAATTTGTGCACCCTGTTTCTCGGACACGAATCGTTTCCGGAAATGTATTTACATGTACATCTTTCATGCTTTGATGACCCTAATAATTCGACTTCAAAGTTTAATTCAACGCATTGTATAATTATGTATTTTATGGAGAAAGGTTACCATATAAATGACATTTTTAGTGTATGGAGATGGTATCGAAAGTGTCATGTGTGAGGATTGCAAGTTCGGTTGGTTTGATGACTATCCAAAACAGTCAGAAGAAAGAAGGTGAAATTTTCACACTTCTTCCTGGAATATCTTGTAAAACAGAGATTTGTACCCTTTTTATTGTGAAAATCGGATTCTTCAGGTGAATTTAGGTGAGTACGAAGTAAAAACTTTCTAAACATGGCATGATGAGTGCAAAATTACCAAATATTTCATTGAGTTTTCATGTGAGAGTGAAAACATCCCAAATTTTTCAAATAATCTCCTACTCCTACTCCTACTTTTTCTTGAAACTCAAGATGGCCCAATCAGAGTTTGCATATCTGTTTCGGCACAGTATAGAGAATACTAACAGTAGACCGACTCTGACCTACGTGCTCGCTTACCGGTTCCCTTCCCCTCAGACCCTTCGGACACCGTTCGGTAACCAGACCGCTACACAGTGGCTAACGAACAGTTATGCGCTCTAGTGTAACGTGCCGTAGGCTATAAATATAGAGTGCGAGAAAATAACTACGTATCATAATTCTTTAGAGCTCGTTATGCGCGAACAGTTATGCGCTCTAGTGTAACGTGCCGTAGGCTATAAATATAGAGTGCGAGAAAATAACTACATATCGTAATTCTTTAGAGCTCGTTTTTTATTTTATAATAATGCCTGTGGTGTATTGTCCTGTGGGAAATTGCACGTCAAGACGTGGAGGTGGCTTATCCTTTTTTCGTTGTCCAAAAGATGAAGCAAGGTATATATTTTACGCGGGATTTCATATAAACGTCTGTTGAATGTTGAAAATCAATGAATACATAACTATATATGACACACTGAACAGGTTGAATTCATTTTCACAAGTGAATTTGCGGAACTGGTTTCCCAAGTTAACATTGGAAACACACTGAAAAAACATTTTGAAAAAATATCTTTCAGTCATCCATGTGACAAGTTTCCAATTTGTATTGTATAGTTCGTATTTATTTCGCATTGAAATTTGCCAATCGAAATATGAAAACAGGAAAAGCATCAAGTAAAGTTAATACAAAACTTTCAATATTACAAATTTCCAAAATTTTGACAGTGTCTTTTGCTAACAATCAGAAGTAGTAGGTAGCGGCGCGCTTCCGATCTCGAAATATCAAAATCATAGTAAATATCCAATCCACTCAAATTTTTGGGTCGTCACGTCAGCTATCGCGCGAAATGCTTTTCTGTTACCCCGTATCTACAGCGAAGTTGCCATGAGGACACGTGCAGGCGGTACGCTTTTGAGCTGAGAATCTCAAACGCCCGACAGGGAGTCGTCCAACTGTTTATTCATTAAACTGTGATGGTTTCGGCTTGAAAGAAACAGAGCGATTTTGAAAATTATTACGTTTTGAACCCCTTCTATATCTAAAGAAGTCATTAGAAATTCTGTCGAGCTCAGAACTATGGATTTTGCGCAGAATCCAGTGGCGTACTCAAAATTTCATTTCGGGGTATGATTCTGGAGATACGACACGATCTTTTATTTTTTACCTTGTATTCCATTTTTATTGTTTTTTTGTTTTTTCCTTCAAATTTATGTATGATAATCTCTAGATTGATGGAATCTCAGGAATCTCTGCTTACTAATGAGAAAATCAAAAATGAACATTTGTCAATGGTGACCTGTTTTATATGGAAAATCCGTGACCTACTGGCAAAAATTCTTTCAGTGTTTTTTAGTATTTCAAGAGATTATCACACATCGTTTTGAAAGAAGAGAAAAAATCAATGAGATAATGGAATACAGGGTGTTTCATTGATGAAAAAAAAGATCGTATCGTATCTCCAAAACTATAACCCGAAATGGAATATTCAGTACGCCACTGGATTCTGCGCAAAATATTCTCTTAGATGTAATTCTATCTCGACAGTATTTCCAATGCCTTCGTAGATATAGAAGGGGTCCAAAAAGTAATAATTTTTTAAATCGCCCTGTATATTTTAAAACGAAACAGTTACGCAAAATCTGATTGGATCATCTCGAATTCCGATGAACGAATAAACGATATGACAGGAACATGAAAACCGAAAAATTCCATTTTCAATAACAACCGAGAAACCTGGCAGTCTCAATCAACCAATATGGAAGGCACAGTACATATATCTGGTGTACCGGTACACAAAACATTTACACAGGGTATACAATGTTACAGTCAGCAAAAGTCTTCATATTCAATATACAACGCTATTTGAACCCACGAAATGAATTCAAAAGATTGTTCTCGCAATAAATTCGTTTATCTTCTTCAGACAGGTCATCGATAACATGATGTCGGCCATCAACCAACTTATAGATCAGGAACTTGTCTGATTATTGAAATTGAACCAAACCTAATCCAACGAACATTCTCAAAGATGATTGACGTAAGATGGATAACAATCGTGACGACTCTTTGAAGGTCCAAAGGATTGACATGAAGGTTAGTTGATATGTATTCAAAATATATTTGTCGAAAGCCTTCTTCAAGAAATTTCGAGAAAATTTTCTCAAATACTGTCTGTAAGTTTTTCAAAGAGGTGGTACATTCATTTGTCAGCTTTTTGTGGAATTTTCTCTCCTCGTTTGTAAAAGATGAAGTGGAGTTATTAGAAATAATTCGAATATATTTGTTAAGGACAGATTTCGTGATCTGCGCCAAAATGTCACTGCGCTCGAAATTAAGATACCTAAGAAATTCTTTATTCGTCAGTGACACCTTGTTCTTGGAAAATTTGGAAATAAAAATATATTTAATAAGAATGAAACTTCTACTTATCTTGGTGGACTTTTCGGGAACGAATCTGCTCCTGTTCTCAACACAATTGAAACAATTTTCTTGGTGAAATTTTTCAACGTGCAGTTGGTTTTCCCAGTGTCCTATGAACGTCATCACTCCCTTGCTAACCCTCATACTTTTATTGATTCATTCTATTGTAATAGTTTTCGTCTAGACTAGTGAAACAAATTCAGTCAGGACAGCAAGGAAACTTCTTGAATACTCGATTCTTCCTTATTCTAATGAAATTTCTCAGGCCATTTCCAACCTCTTTCTATTTTAATAGATTACAAATACAGACTTTGAAAAATCTTTTTTTCATTTTAGTTTTTGTTTATGAGGAGAAGATCTGCCAAGACAACGTAAAAGTAGCTTTTCTTGAATTTCCAAGTATTTCCTATGTCTATTAGTATTTGTCTAGAAAAAATATTTCAGCCAGGACAGCGCGAAAGCTTGGTGTTTCTTCCATTTCCAATTCTTTCCTATTCCTATAAATGTACTCACTCCCTTGCCAACCCTCATACTTCCATTGATGACTAATTTGGTGACTGACGGTGGGTAATATTCACTGAAAAATCCTTCTATTGTAATAGTTTTCGTATGGACTAAGAAAACAAATTCAGTCCAGACAGCAAGGAAACTTCTTGAATACTCGATTTTTTCTTATTCTGATAAAATTCCTCGGGTCATTTTCAACCCCTCTTTTATTTTGATAGATTACTAATACAGACTTTGAATTTTTTTTCTAGCTTTTCTTTAAAGTATTTCTTATGCCTATGAGTATCTTGGCACCCTTTCTAACCCTTATATTCCAATTGATGTCTGATCTAGATCATGAAAACATTTCTTTTTCTATCAGTGTTTGTCTAGGGTAAATATTTCAGCCCGGACAGCACGCCAACTCGTATACTTCAATTGATGACTTATTTGAAGCATGGTAATATTTTTTTTCCATTAGTTTCTGTCTAGGAAAATTGGTTCAGTAGAGACAGCATTATACACTTGGTGTCTCTCAACTTTCCATGTCTTTTGTATAACTATGAGAATCTTAATTGATGACTAATATAGATTAAGAAAATTAATTTCTTCGTATTAGTTTTTTTTCTAGTTTGCACATCGCAAACCTCTAGGTTTCTCTTGAATTTTCTGTTAAAATTGTGCTATTTCGGATAGATTACAGTTCATTAACATCAATTTACATCAGTACACGAAAAAATTACATACATCGTATTAAAATTCAATAAGAAACTTAGACTTCACAATAACTCTGATTCATTCAATAATATTATACAGTGTAGTCAGAAGAATTCTTCTAAGAAAGAACAATGAAAATATACATTCTATCTCTCGCAAAAAACTGAGTCTCTTTTTTCATAGAGAACTTGTTAATTTCACTCCTGGTTTTCCTCCCAACAGCAATCTTAGGACAGGTCAGCAGTAGCGACAGATGACAGACGAGGTGTTGAAAAGGACAGCAGGCAGTCAGGAAAGGAGAGCGAGGAAACTCATAGTACATAGTACGATTGTATCTGATCATTAGGCATTGGGCAGTTGAAATTGAAAACAAAATGGCCGTCGTGAACGAAAAGAACTAGCTTTTATAGAAAAAAGTTGAAACACCCTGTATTCCATCTCCTCATCGAATTCTTCATGATGATCTCTAGATTTGTTTTGTATGGAAAATCCGTGGCCTACTAGCAAGAATTCATTTAGTGTTTTTCAGCATTTCTAAGATTCCAATTCCAATCATACATCATTCTGAAGGAACTTTTCAATGAAACACCCTGTATTCCATCATCTAATTATGTATGAGAACACCATAATCTACCATGTTCTCACGAGATATGCTGAGAACGCTGACGGATGCAGAATCATCTTACACCTTCCAGGACACGAGTCATTCTCCGACCGATTCTCATCAGATTTGACAGAGACTTCACACAGTAAAGACGAATTGTATTTTTGCTCTTGAATAAAACTTCGATATTTTTGTGTTCAATAAATAAATTCTTTTTTAAAAACCTTTTGGTGATAACGAATTCTTTACTTTTTTTTTACCTTCAAAATGATGTATGATAATCTCTAGATCTGTTTTATATGGAAAATCCGTGGCCTACAAGCAAAAATTCATTTCTCTGTTTCGGCCCTTTAACAGACTCATTCCCGCACTATTTATCGTTTGAGAATGAGCTTCATTAATACACGATTTTTAGATATTTTTGTTTTTGATTTTCCAAAGATTGGTATGCCTGCCTGTATGAGTGTATAACCAAAGAGTGATAGTACTATAGTATATATATTACTCTTTGGTATCTGTTCTATGGTTCAATAGTTCAATAGTCTTTACTAATAAAGTGCTCATTGATTACTTCTCCAAGATGGTCTACTCCTAGAACTGCAGAATGCATAGCAATATACACAGCTATAATGAGCTCTTTTTCTTTCTCTTGATTTGATATAATTGTTATGTGATTATCCAAATTGGTTGTTCTATTTGGATGTAGAAGTTTCATCTTCTTTTGATGAGTGTGTGTGCGCCCATGCTTTTTTAAATCAGAGTGGTGGGCTCTCAAGTAGCTTTTGCATGCCTTACAATATGCATCTTGGCACGTCTTGGACTTATCTTCGTCAGGTACTTCGGACAACCATCCTGAAAATTTAAATAATGCATTGAGAGAGTTGATTCAACAATCTTCGAGAAAGTACCTTTGGCCCATCCTTCATGTTCCCACAGTTTGTTGTACTTTCTGAGCCTTTCGTGCCTTCCCATATATCGCATCAGTCTCTCAATAATCGGAAATAGTTGATGTTGATGTAAATTACATTATGTAAAATTGATGAAACCCACAGATTATTAATATGCTCAAACGTATGAAGATTATTATGAAGAATGACTGTATATTACTCATATTAGTCTAGGTATCTAGGTCTTATTCATGCAAACGCAACTCACAAGTGTGTGTTGTGTTCTATGTTCTCATTACAACCACAGAACACACAACTGTAACCTCACTGCTAATAGAGAAGTGACATGAGCATAAGCACCGAACAAAATATATTACTCTTTGTCATAAGACATAATGTTTCCTGAAATCCGCTGTTGGGCCGTTCCGTGTTACCGGGTCACAAAACTTGCGAATGTCACTATGTTGAATAATGTTCGTCACATTTTCACATGTCGCCATTAAATCTCTCGAAAATTCTACAATGTCGCCAGAACTGTCGCCAGTCGCCCAAATGAATTTTTAGTCGCAATTCTTGTGAAAAAGTAGCCGTAAATGCGATAAATCGCCACACCTGGCAACACTGGTTCAATAGTCCAAACACAGAATATACACCTACCCTATACCGTAAGCACAGATCACCTTAACTATGTAGATAGGTAATCTGTACCTTACGGTACAGATTACCTATTTGTGGTTCTGTGGTTCGGAACTATCCGATTCGATCGAGATATATCTTTGAACGAAAGAGGAAGAAGACGCGAGCAACCTGAGAATGGTACTAATATTTTGATTGGCCAATTTCCAAATAGGAAGAGGCCAAAAGAAAAGAAAGAAGAAGAAAGAACTAATATTTTGATTCAAGATTCAAGTTCCTTATATTTATTTAGGCTGCAAAGAAAAATCAAATGGAAAGCAATAACCGTCAACAATTATCCAATGGAAGTACTATTGAAGATATAGGATTGGTTTATAGGTATTGTTTTCATAGTTGAGACTAACCTCTGAATAACAAAGCAATAATAGGTAGGTCATTGTTCCAAAGGAATGTTCCCAAACCATGAGATACCTAACTACAAATAAATACAAAATGTAGAATCCGCTAATCTCCTCTAGTTACATTACAATTGCTGTAAATTTTTATAGAAATGAATGAAATTGTGGAATTATCTCCTGCATTGACTGCAATTCCAGGGATATTAATGAGAGAATTCACAATATTGATGGCTTCATCATTTCCATTCAATTCTACCTGATGTAGGATAGAATCAGATGACCCTGCTCTACTGACAGTTTCTGCCTGTTGGGTATCAATAGAAGGTTCAACTCTTCTAGATAATTCTGATGGCCTCTGTGCAGTACTAGTGGATGGTCCTGCTTCATTCAGAGTGTGAAAATTAGATGTGAGCATATTTGCCACCTCAATTTTTCTTTTTGTGGATGCTTCTACATAACCCTCTGCTACAGTTGAGCTTTTCCAACCACCATGATTCTTGAGAGTCATCAAATCACCACCAACATTTGCCAAATGTGATGCTGAAGACCTTCGAAAACAATGTCCAGAAAACTGTTTGAGATTTGGTAGCTTCAAGTACTTGGCAATAACTCTTGGAATTGCACCTGTTTCATTTATACCAATTGGTTGAACTGTACAACGTCCACTCCGATAGTAAATGAAAAATCGTTTGTGGTTCGCATGAGCTGGTCTTAAGCTAGCATACTCTCTAATCAAACTGATCCAAGGTCTATTTGTTATAGCGAATAATCTTGGATGGTTTGTTTTAGTTTTCGATATTGTAACAAAAATTGAATCATTTTTGAAATCAATATCATCAGTTCGCATGTTCACCAGTTCATCACGCCTACACGCTCCAGAATAACCCATTATCAATACAACCTGAAAATTATTGACCTCTTGTAATGATTGAATACTTCAATTATTTATGACTTACTTTTATCCCAAGGTAGTCTATGTTGGGTGCTGCATTTAGGAATACCTCGATTTCATGATATTCCAATATTTTGGATTTTTTCGGTTCATACCCTGTAGAACATCTTTTCAGAAAAGCATGTAAATTCATGAATTTCGAAATGTCAATATTTTGTCGAATATTCAGCATTGATCTCAACATGGAGTATGTTTTCCATAATGTTGAACTCTTTGTTTTATACTTTTTATCAATACAATACAATATTTTGTCTGATTATAGAAATTGAACCACATCTAACCTAACGAACATTATCAAGGATGATTGACGCAAGATGTATAACAATTGTGACATGACACAAACATGAAATGAAATTCCCTCACTTCATTTATTTTTTCTATTTTGCATGAAATGGTCTTGTGCTCTCCTACTCTTTCAACAAATTGAATTTTTTTGAATGCAGAAACTTTTCGTGAAGATGGGCTAGGGAGTGATTCTTTTTCCATTTGTTCTTAAAGGCGTGGATGAGAGGCTATTCTGATGGTTCCTTGAGGACGATGCTGGACATGCATCCAACACTTACGAAACGACAAACAGATGATGTTTACTCAGATTCTTTCTGGAGATTTACATGAAAAAACTAACCTGATGGTGAGTAATATTTATTGAGAATTCTTCCTTTCACAATAGTTTTTGTCTAGGAAAACTAGTTCAGTCAGGAGAGCATGAATACTTCCTCCATACTCAAGTCTTTCCCATTCAGATATAATTGCTCAAACCATCCCAACCCTTTTATTTTGATAGAAAACTTATAGAGACTGGAAAATCTTTTTTTATTTCAGTTTTTGTTCATGAGGAATATTTCTACCAAGACAACATGAAAACTAGCTTTTCTTGAATTTCCAAGTATCTCCTATGCCTGAATATCTTGGCACTCTTACCAACCCTCATATTCCAATGTATGACCAGTGTAGAGCATGAAAGCTTGGCGTTTCTTCAATTTCCAAGTCTTTTCTATGCCTATGAATGTCCTCACACCGTTGCCAGAATTTTTTTTTTGTCTAGGAAAATTGGTACATCAATGACAGTTTTCTACACTTGGTTTCTCTCAACTTCCCATGTCATGATGGTGAGTAATATTTATTGAGAACTAATTGGAAAATTAGTTCAGTCAGGCTTCATGTGAACTTCCTGAATACTCAAATCTTTCATATTCCTATGAAGTTGCTTTCCAATAGAGACTGGAAAATCTTTATTAATCTAGTTTTTGTCAATGAGAGATAGTTCTGCCAAGACAACATGAAAACTAGCTTTTCTTGAATTTCCAAGTAACATTTTTTTTCTATTTGTTTTTGTGTAGGAAAAATATTTCAGCCAGGACAGCACAATTTCCAAGTCTTTTCTATACCTATGATAGTCGTCACAAGACATTCAAAATATACCGCAATCATCAACCAACAGCTTCATCATTTGTAAAAGGCATTTCAATGGTTTTGAGGCCTCACTTGTGTGTGCAACAAACACAAATTACACTGTATCTATAAGTATAACTTCAATATTTGTTGACAAGTTTATTTTAGGCATTTGTTTTTTCTCCAGGGCCTACTCTTCATGTTCTGCCTACCTTGCACTTGCATCTTATATGCATTGATCATTATTCCCCCACACATATATTTTAAATTTTCAAACTAATAATACTTTGATTATTCAATGAAAGATTATTATAAGATAATGAATTTCCATCACTGATTCTTGAATAAGTCAAATAAATAAGAATAAATACATGTGTAATAGCGTCATTTTGAAATTTTATGATAACTACATTTTCTTTCTTCGATATTTTAGGTCAGGAACAGATATCGAGATACGGTTTTCACTAGCCTATTTAGGTATCATTTCACATTCACATTTTTTGAAATCCGTTCAGTCGTTTAGGAGTTACAGCTGTTTATTCAAAAAAACATTGAATCGCCCCCCACCACTTTATTTCAATAGATACGTCAAAAAGTCAACTTTGAAGAGCATATACTTTTTCGGTACATTCACAATGTAGATTTCAGTGAAAAATCACTTCAAAAGTTTGAGATGACGGTTACGCCCTCTGGCGGCCATCTTGGGAACCTGAAAATAATTTCCAGGATTTTCTTTTGGCCATTTTAGTCATCAAATTTTTTACTGCAAGTCTGTACGACGAATAGTTCCCGAGATACAGCACTTTGCATTCTTATCTGGCCACCCTGTACAAAAATTGTATTTCAACAAAAATCTAGAAATAATCAGATGGATTTTGGATTGGTTGAATCTATTTTCTATTATCAACTATTGGTGAGAAAAAATATTGAAACAGATGAAATTGTTCTCCTTGGTGATTCATTTTTTGAAAATCTGTATTCTCTGAAAACTAAACTCTCATGAGGACCTTTCATTAAATATCATCTTTCGAATTTCTAGAGCAATCATTTGCCAAAAAATGTCAAAATTAGAAACACCCTGTATAAACCTGCTGTTCTATATAATGTATACATGTTGTTTCATCAACGTTCGACAAAATTTCAAGGTCGAATTTGTTGCACTGAAATTTAAAATGAAAATCATATAAACCGATCTCCCAGAACGATTCGTCTCAGAGATACAGGGTTAGTCAAGTTTCATGAGAAAATCGATATTTTTCCGAAAATAGGAATTCTTCAGAAATTAATGAAAAATCGATTGTTTTCGAGAAAATTTGTGCACCCTGTTTCTCGGACACGAATCGTTTCCGGAAATGTATTTACATGTACATCTTTCATGCTTTGATGACCCTAATAATTCGACTTTAAAGTTTCGTGCAACATTAATGGAACGTATTGTATAATTATGTATTTTTCGGAGTTCAGACATTTCATGTTTTCGGTAGGTATCAAGCCTACCAGCCTTTCAGTCTCGTCTAAGTACACTTTTCATACCTACATTATATATTCAGTTGAGAAAAATATTATTTACTCAGCATATTTTTGTAAAGTTTCAACCTTTTTTCCTAAAAGCAAATAGTTCCCTTGGATCAGAGAACTGTCACTATTCGGGAAAATATAATCATTCTGTGGCACGGAGTACGATTGTATTTGATCATGGAGAAAGGTTACCACATAAATGACATTTTTAGTGTATGTGTATGGAGATGGTATCGAAAGTGTCATGTGTGAGGATTGCAAGTTCGGTTGGTTTGATGACTATCCAAAACAGTCAGAAGAAAGAAGGTGAATTTTCACACTTCTTCCTGGAATATCTTGTAAAACAGAGATGTGTACCCTTTTTATTGTGAAAATCGGATTCTTCAGGTGAAAGTAGGTGAGTACGAAGTAAAAACTTTCTAAACATGGCATGATGAGTGCAAAATTACCAAATATTTCATTGAGTTTTCATGTGAGAGTGAAAACATGCCAAATTTTTCAAATAATCTGTACAGTGAGCCTCCTACTTTTTCTTGAAACTCAAGATGGCCCAATCAGAGTTTGCATATCCAACTGTTTATTTATTAAACGTTCAACTGTTTATTTATTAAACTTCGGCTTGAAAGAAACAGAGCGATTTTGAAAATTATTACGTTTTGAACCCCTTTTATATCTAAAGAAGTCATTAGAAATTCTGTCGAGCTCAGAACTATGGATTTTGCGCAGAATCCAGTGGCGTACTCAAAATTTCATTTCGGGGTATGATTCTGGAGATACGACACGATCTTTTATTTTTTACCTTGTATTCCATTTTCATTGTTTTTTGTTTTTTCCTTCAAATTTATGTATGATAATCTCTAGATTGATGGAATCTCAGGAATCTCTGCTTACTAATGAGAAAATCAAAAATGAACATTTGTCAATGGTGACCTGTTTTATATGGAAAATCCGTGACCTACTGGCAAAAATTCTTTCAGTATTTTTTAGTATTTCACACATCGTTTTGAAAGAAGAAAAAAAATCAATGAGATAATGGAATACAGGGTGTTTCATTGATGAAAAAAAAGATCGTATCGTATATCCAAAACTATAACCCGAAATGGAATATTCAGTACGCCACTGGATTCTGCGCAAAATATTCTCTTAGATGTAATTCTATCTCGACAATTTCCAATGCCTTCGTAGATATAGAAGGGGTCCAAAAAGTAATAATTTTTTAAATCGCACTGTATATTTTAAAACGAAACAGTTACGCAAAATCTGATTGGATCATCTCGAATTTCGATGAACGAATAAACGATATGACAGGAACATGAAAACCGAAAAATTCCATTTTCAATAACAACCGAGAAACCTGGCAGTCTCAATCAACCAATATGGAAGGCACTGTACATATATCTGGTGAACCGGTACACAAAACATTTACACAGGGTGTACAATGTTACAGTCAGCAAAAGTCTTCATATTCAATATACAACGCTATTTGAACCCACGAAATGAATTCAAATGATTGTTCTCGCAATAAATTCGTTTATCTTCTTCAGACAGGTGATCGATAACATGATGTCGGCCATCAACCAACTTATAGATCAGGAACTTGTCTGATTATTGAAATTGAACCAAACCTAACCCAACGAACATTCTCAAGGATGATTGACGCAAGATGGATAACAATCGTGACTACTCTTTGAAGGTCCAAAGGATTGACATGAAGGTTAGTTGATATGTATTCAAAATATATCTGTCGAAAGCCTTCTTCAAGAAATTTCGAGAAAATTTTCTCAAATACTGTCTGTAAGTTTTTCAAAGAGGTGGTACATTCATTTGTCAGCTTTTTGTGGAATTTTCTCTCCTCGTTTGTAAAAGATGAAGTGGAGTTATTAGAAATAATTCGAATATATTTGTTAAGGACAGATTTCGTGATCTGCGCCAAAATGTCACTGCGCTCGAAATTAAGATACCTAAGAAATTCTTTATTCGTCAGTGACACCTTGTTCTTGGAAAATTTGGAAATAATAATAAGAATGAAACTTCTACTTATCTTGGTGGACTTTTCGGGAACGAATCTGCTCCTGTTCTCAACACAATTGAAACAATTTTCTTGGTGAAATTTTTCAACGTGCAGTTGGTTTTCCCAGTGTCCTATGAACGTCATCACTCCCTTGCTAACCCTCATACTTTTATTGATTCATTCTATTGTAATAGTTTTCGTCTAGACTAGTGAAACAAATTCAGTCAGGACAGCAAGGAAACTTCTTGAAAACTCGATTCTTCCTTATTCTAATGAAATTCCTCAGGCCATTTCCAACCTCTTTCTATTTTAATAGATTACAAATACAGACTTTGAAAAATCTTTTTTTCATTTTAGTTTTTGTTTATGAGGAGAAGATCTGCCAAGACAACGTAAAAGTAGCTTTTCTTGAATTTCCAAGTATTTCCTATGTCTATAAGTATTTGTCTAGAAAAAATATTTCAGCCAGGACAACGCGAAAGCTTGGTGTTTCTTCCATTTCCAATTCTTTCCTATTCCTATAAATGTACTCACTCCCTTGCCAACCCTCATACTTCCATTGATGACTAATTTGGTGACTGACGGTGGGTAATATTCACTGAAAATTCCTTCTATTGTAATAGTTTTCGTATGGACTAGGAAAACAAATTCAGTCCAGACAGCAAGGAAACTTCTTGAATACTCGATTTTTTCTTATTCTGATAAAATTCCTCGGGTCATTTTCAACCCCTCTTTTATTTTGATAGATTACTAATACAGACTTTGAATTTTCTTTCTAGCTTTTCTTTAAAGTATTTCTTATGCCTATGAGTATCTTGGCACCCTTTCTAACCCTTATATTCCAATTGATGTCTGATCTAGATCATGAAAACATTTCTTTTTCTATCAGTGTTTGTCTAGGGTAAATATTTCAGCCCGGACAGCACGCCAACTCGTATACTTCAATTGATGACTTATTTGAAGCATGGTAATATTTTTTTTCCATTAGTTTCTGTCTAGGAAAATTGGTTCAGTAGGGACAGCATGATACACTTGGTGTCTCTCAACTTTCCATGTCTTTTGTATAACTATGAGAATCTTAATTGATGACTAATATAGATTAAGAAAATTAATTTCTTCGTATTAGTTTTTTTTTCTAGTTTGCACATCGCAAACCTCTAGGTTTCTCTTGAATTTTCTGTTAAAATTGTGCTATTTCGGATAGATTACAGTTCATTAACATCAATTTACATCAGTACACGAAAAAATTACATACATCGTATTAAAATTCAATAAGAAACTTAGACTTCACAATAACTCTGATTCATTCAATAATATTATACAGTGTAGTCAGAAGAATTCTTCTAAGAAAGAACAATGAAAATATACATTCTATCTCTCGCAAAAAACTGAGTCTCTTTTTTCATAGAGAACTTGTTAATTTCACTCCTGGTTTTCCTCCCAACAGCAATCTTAGGACAGGTCAGCAGTAGCGACAGATGACAGACGAGGTGTTGAAAAGGACGGCAGGCAGTCAGGAAAGGAGAGCGAGGAAACTCATAGTACATAGTACGATTGTATCTGATCATTAGGCATTGGGCAGTTGAAATTGAAAACAAAATGGCCGTCGTGAACGAAAAGAACTAGCTTTTATAGAAAAAAGTTGAAACACCCTGTATTCCATCTCCTCATCGAATTCTTCATGATGATCTCTAAATTTGTTTTGTATGGAAAATCCGTGGCCTACTAGCAAGAATTCATTTAGTGTTTTTCAGCATTTCTGAGATTCCAATTCCAATCATACATCATTCTGAAGGAACTTTTCAATGAAACACCCAGTATTCCGTCATCTCATTGAATCCTTTACTTTTTTTACCTTCAAAATGATGTATGATAATCTCTAGATCTGTTTTATATGGAAAATCCGTGGCCTACAAGCAAAAATTCATTTCTCTGTTTCGGCCCTTTAACAGACTCATTCCCGCACTATTTATCGTTTAAGAATGAGCTTCATTAATACACGATTTTTAGATATTTTTCTTTTTGATTTTCCAAAGATTGGTATGCCTGCATGTATGAGTGTATAACCAAAGAGTGATAGTACTATAGCATGATACTATAATGAGGAAAGATATGATCACTCGAGGTTCTAGTTTTGAACCGTTTTGCGAATGACGTCACTACGTGACAAATACGATTGGCGGCAATTGGAATAACACGGGTTAAAATGATAAAAATGAACACAACAAAATCAGTTATTCCCCTGGATATCTTCTGAATTTCAAATAATTCATTCAAAGGTATTGTATTCATGACGTTCTTCAAAACAGAAAGATTATTGAGAACTATTTTTGTATGTGAATAATTGTATATATATATATATATATATATATATAAAAATTTCGCAACTGACTTCCATGAATCATTTCAAGTGAAGTGAATACCATAAAGTGCATTTACAATAGTGGTAATTATATTGGCCACAATTATGAACATTTGGGGCATGTGTCTAATAAAACACAAGTAGATAAAGTTGTATTTAATATAAATATTTTTATTGGAAATTAAAACTCTGGAACCCTGTTGTTACACCCATCATAATCAGTGCAATTATTTTCAAGTATTTAGATAATTCACAAAATAATCATCAAACCATGAAGGTAAAAATACATTTGTACAAATAGACATAACGCATCTAATAAGAAATAATGGGTTTAAAATTTTTCAACAAATTACATTTCAGATAGATACCATAAAAGAAATTGAATCTAATTGGATGAATCGAATTGAATAAATTGAAAAAAAAAATACTGTATGTAGGTTAATCGAGGTGTGATATATTCATTTCTCTATTTGTCGTTTCTAAAAATAAAAATAGGAAATATGATGAATATTTCAATATACCTATTTGTAGTAAGGACAGATCAGTGATCTGCTCCAATGCATTTAAAATAAAACAATTTTGGATCACTTACGATACCTATAAGAGAATTTCTTTGCTAATATATAGTCATTGAAATGAGAGAGAAAATCCAAAAAAATCTAAGATAATGAATTTAACATTTCATTGATGGTATTGGAATGTTTGAGGAAGGTATGGCATCATCTTTCAATTTCCATTTCTGAATAGGTAATTCTAACAGTTCATCTTGCAATCTATAGTCGTCGTCTGAGAAATGCTTCGAACATATTCTAGCTGTTTTTACATTGAACTTGTTCTTCTGAAAGCAATTCTTCACCCACAAACTGCAAGTTTCCTTCGATGAAGAAAAAGTGAAGTAACGACATGTCGATGCAGTTTTACATCTTTTATTATTGTTACTGGAACAACCCACCACAGCACAATGAACCATAGTTTCTTAGTATGGAATATAAATGAAGTAAGCAAAATTATTCGAACTGACACTACTGAAAAACACAATTTAAAACGATGAACGCACTGAAATGTTCGCTTAACCTCGAAGCGCCAACAGAAATTTGTCACGGGGTGACGTATTATGTGCAAGAGAGATAGAAATAAAACATGCGCGTGGGTATACCTTCTCAATTATAGTATCATGGTACTATAGTATATATATTACTCTTTGGTATGTGTTCTATGGTTCAATAGTCCAAACACAGAATATACACCTACCCTATACCGTAAGCACAGATCACCTTAACTATGTAGATAGGTAATCTGTGCCGTAAGGTATATATTCTGTGGTTGGTACTAATATTTTGATTCAAGATTCAAGTTCCTTATATTTATTTAGGCTGCAAAGAAAAATTAAATGGAAAGCAATAACCGTCAACAATTATCCAATGGAAGTACTATTGAAGATATAGGATTGGTTTATAGGTATTGTTTTCATAGTTGCGACTAACCTCTGAATAACAAAGCAATAATAGGTAGGTCATTGTTCCAAAGGAATGTTCCCAAACCATGAGATACCTAACTACAAATAAATACAAAATGTAGAATCCGCTAATCTCCTCTAGTTACAGTACAATTGCTGTAAATTTTTATAGAAATGCCTGAAATTGTGGAATTATCTCCTGCATTGACTGCAATTCCAGGGATATTAGTGAGAGAATTCACAATATTGATGGCTTCATCATTTCCATTCAATTCTACCTGATGTAGGATAGAATCAGATGACCCTGCTCTACTGACAGTTTCTGCCTGTTGGGTATCAATAGAAGGTTCAACTCTTCTAGATAATTCTGATGGCCTCTGTGCAGTACTAGTGTGGATGGTCCTGCTTCATTCAGAGTGTGAAAATTAGATGTGAGCATATTTGCCACCTCAATTTTTCTTTTTGTGGATGTTTCTACATAACCCTCTGCTACAGTTGAGCTTTTCCAACCACCATGATTCTTGAGAGTCATCAAATCACCACCAACATTTGCCAAATGTGATGCTGAAGACCTTCGAAAACAATGTCCAGAAATCTGTTCGAGATTTGGTAGCTTCAAGTACTTGGCAATAACTCTTGGAATTGCACCTGTTTCATTTATACCAATTGGTTGAACTGTACAACGTCCACTCCGATAGTAAATGAAAAATTGTTTGTGGTTCGCATGAGCTGGTCTTAAGCTAGAATACTCTCTAATCAAACTGATCCAAGGTCTATTTGTTATTCATTTTTCAGTTTTTGATGGGATTTTCTCTCCTCGTTTCTAAAAAATAGAGTAGAAGTTATTAAAAATTATTGCAATATATTTGTAGTAAGGACAGATTTAGGATCTGTCCCAAAATGCCACTGCGCTTGAAATTAAACCTTTAGATACCTAAAAGAGAAATTCTCTATTGGTCAGTGACACCTTGTTTTTGAAAAAATTTGGAAATACAAATATATTTAATAATAATAAAACCTCTACTTATCTTGGTGGACGTTTCGGGAACGAATCTGCTCCCGTTCTCAACACAATTGAAATATTTTTCTTCGTAAACTTTTTTCGATGTTTCCGATTTTGACACTGAAGAGTGACAATTTGGCAGACGTAGGAATTCTGGTTACAAGGTGTTTTCATTAATTGATATCAAATTTTCCATTTTCATATTCAAGTTTCAGAAGTGGATGCCAAGTTCTATCTATATCAACTGAACAAGAAGCAATATTATTGTCTCCGTTCAGGAGAATGCAAGCAGACTCTTTGATTTTCCGTTTTTGGTTGTTGTCTTCTTTTCCTATGATCTTAATATTACTCCAATCGGCCATATGTTGTCCATTTTCAGTAAGGATATGCTCAGCTAATTTTGACTTGTCAGTATATCTTCTCTTTATATTGTTCTTATGCTCTTTCATCCTTACTGATAGAGGCCTGCTGGTTTCACCGGTATAATATTTTCCACAAACACATGGTATACTGTATATACAATTTTTTGATGACTGTTCTTCATTTCTCGGTTTTGTATGAGTCAAAATCGATCTCATTGTATTTTCTGTCTTGAACACTGTTTTCACTCGAAACTTGTCACCAACACGTTTAATTTTTTCAGATATTCCGGGAATGTATGGGATTACATTTGTTATCAGTGTTGGTTGTCTTTGTGTTTGTTGTATATTCTGTCTGTTCTCAATTTGGTGTATTGTTTTGTCAATGAAATGTTTCGGATAAGTGTTGAGTTGTAGAACATCTTTTATATGGTTCATTTCGGCATTGAAAATTTGGTGGTTCGATGATATGGATTTGGCTCTATCATGAAGTGATTTGATTATTCCTTTCTTTATACTTGTATGATGATTCGATTGAAAATTGAGGTATCTGTCGGTGTGTGTATTTTTACGATATACACTTGTTATCAAATTGTTATCTGATTTTTTAATGAGGACATCTAAGAATGGTAATTGATTATTACATTCGATTTCTAAAGTGAATTTGATTGTTGGTTCGATATTGTTTATATAATTTAGAAAATTATCTAGTTCCATACGGTTATGTGGCCAAATAATGAAAATATCATCCACATATCTCCACCAAGTCTTTGGTTGTTTACTGAATTTTTTTTTTTTTCACAATATTCTCTTCAAAATCTTCCATGAATATATTACTTAGAATAGGAGATAATGGTGAACCCATGGCCATACCAAAATTTTGTTGATAAAAATCATGATCTAATTGAAAGTAAGTTGTTTTGAGACATAGTTCCAAAAATTCTAAAATGCCTTCTACACTCAGCTTAGTTCTTTCAATGAGTTTTTCATCATCTTCCAGTTTCTTTTTCACTATTTGTAAAGTTTTTTCTATAGGAACATTAGTAAATAAACTCACTACATCGAAACTTACTAAAATATCATCTGTATCGAGATGGATGTTATTTAGTTTCTCCAAGAAATGAGCAGTATTTCTAATGAAACTTTCACTATTTCCTGATAAAGGTTTTATTATATCTAAAAGAAATCGTGACAAATTTTGACAAGGAGATCCTATGGAACTCACGATTGGTCTTAACGGATTGTTTGGTTTATGTATTTTTGGAAGTCCATAAAAATGTGGGGGTTTGCTATGGTATCTGGATATATGTTTCCTATCTGTTAGTGTAAGTTCATTTTCGTGTTTTTTCATTATGTTTCGTATCTTTCTCTCTATGTTTGCTGTTGGATCTCTATTCAATTTTGTGTAATTGCCTTCATTTATAATTTGTATTATTTTATCATTATATTCATTTTTGTTCATAATGACTGTAGCGTTGCCTTTATCAGCTGGAAGTATTTTGATTGTATCATCGTGTTTAAGATTATTAAGTGTGTTTTTCTCTTCTCTTGTGATGTTTGGTGTTATTTCATGTTTTTTCTCAATAATTATTTTATTTCTGATTCTATATTCATTGGAAAATTCATCGGGAAGTCTTTGTGCAGTTTGTTCAATAGCTGTTATCAAATCTAATTTTGGAATATGATTCGGAGTGATTGAAAAATTCATACCTTTTGACAGTATTAATTTTTCAGAATCTGTTAATGTTCTCGAGGATAGGTTTATAACAGTTCTATTCATGAAATTTTGTTGACGATGTTCTAATCTCGATTTTTTTTAAATTCCTTTCTTCAATGAGTTTATTGAATTTTCTTATGTGTATCAATTTGTTCTTGTCATTCTCTTTTTTGTATGAGTTGTTCACAGAAATGAATATATGTGTTGAATCATCTTCGTGTAAAACGTTGTATAAAGTTTGTTCTAACTGTGAGATGATATTTCTTGTTCTTACCTTGTTGTATTTGTGGAAATTTATTCTTTCTCTTACCAATGCCTTACTTGCTTTCAGAACTATCCATTCACATTTCTTACTATAAAATGGTGCTTTCAAACGTAACCCTCTTGGTATCACTCCATTGTCACGACATTTACAAAGAAAAGTTAAACTGTTTTCGGTGTGAGACAGTTTTATGTATAAATTTTCAAGATTCCGAAACTGATGATTGATGTTAGGCCCATACCTATTTGTTAAATACTGTCTGTAAGTTCTTCGAGGAGGTGGTAAATTCATTTTTCAGTTTTTGATGGGATTTTCTCTCCTCGTTTCTAAAAAATAGAGTAGAAGTTATTAAAAATTATTGCAATATATTTGTAGTAAGGACAGATTTAGGATCTGTCCCAAAATGCCACTGCGCTTGAAATTAAACCTTTAGATACCTAAAAGAGAAATTCTCTATTGGTCAGTGACACCTTGTTTTTGAAAAAATTTGGAAATACAAATATATTTAATAATAATAAAACCTCTACTTATCTTGGTGGACGTTTCGGGAACGAATCTGCTCCCGTTCTCAACACAATTGAAATATTTTTCTTCGTAAACTTTTTTCGATGTTTCCGATTTTGACACTGAAGAGTGACAATTTGGCAGACGTAGGAATTCTGGTTACAAGGTGTTTTCATTAATTGATATCGAATTTTCCATTTTCATATTCAAGTTTCAGAAGTGGATGCCAAGTTCTATCTATATCAACTGAACAAGAAGCAATATTATTGTCTCCGTTCAGGAGAATGCAAGCAGACTCTTTGATTTTCCGTTTTTGGTTGTTGTCTTCTTTTCCTATGATCTTAATATTACTCCAATCGGCCATATGTTGTCCATTTTCAGTAAGGATATGCTCAGCTAATTTTGACTTGTCAGTATATCTTCTCTTTATATTGTTCTTATGCTCTTTCATCCTTACTGATAGAGGCCTGCTGGTTTCACCGGTATAATATTTTCCACAAACACATGGTATACTGTATATACAATTTTTTGATGACTGTTCTTCATTTCTCGGTTTTGTATGAGTCAAAATCGATCTCATTGTATTTTCTGTCTTGAACACTGTTTTCACTCGAAACTTGTCACCAACACGTTTAATTTTTTCAGATATTCCGGGAATGTATGGGATTACATTTGTTATCAGTGTTGGTTGTCTTTGTGTTTGTTGTATATTCTGTCTGTTCTCAATTTGGTGTATTGTTTTGTCAATGAAATGTTTCGGATAAGTGTTGAGTTGTAGAACATCTTTTATATGGTTCATTTCGGCATTGAAAATTTGGTGGTTCGATGATATGGATTTGGCTCTATCATGAAGTGATTTGATTATTCCTTTCTTTATACTTGTATGATGATTCGATTGAAAATTGAGGTATCTGTCGGTGTGTGTATTTTTACGATATACACTTGTTATCAAATTGTTATCTGATTTTTTAATGAGGACATCTAAGAATGGTAATTGATTATTACATTCGATTTCTAAAGTGAATTTGATTGTTGGTTCGATATTGTTTATATAATTTAGAAAATTATCTAGTTCCATACGGTTATGTGGCCAAATAATGAAAATATCATCCACATATCTCCACCAAGTCTTTGGTTGTTTACTGAATTTTTTTTTTTTCACAATATTCTCTTCAAAATCTTCCATGAATATATTACTTAGAATAGGAGATAATGGTGAACCCATGGCCATACCAAAATTTTGTTGATAAAAATCATGATCTAATTGAAAGTAAGTTGTTTTGAGACATAGTTCCAAAAATTCTAAAATGCCTTCTACACTCAGCTTAGTTCTTTCAATGAGTTTTTCATCATCTTCCAGTTTCTTTTTCACTATTTGTAAAGTTTTTTCTATAGGAACATTAGTAAATAAACTCACTACATCGAAACTTACTAAAATATCATCTGTATCGAGATGGATGTTATTTAGTTTCTCCAAGAAATGAGCAGTATTTCTAATGAAACTTTCACTATTTCCTGATAAAGGTTTTATTATATCTAAAAGAAATCGTGACAAATTTTGACAAGGAGATCCTATGGAACTCACGATTGGTCTTAATGGATTGTTTGGTTTATGTATTTTTGGAAGTCCATAAAAATGTGGGGGTTTGCTATGGTATCTGGATATATGTTTCCTATCTGTTAGTGTAAGTTCATTTTCGTGTTTTTTCATTATGTTTCGTATCTTTCTCTCTATGTTTGCTGTTGGATCTCTATTCAATTTTGTGTAATTGCCTTCATTTATAATTTGTATTATTTTATCATTATATTCATTTTTGTTCATAATGACTGTAGCGTTGCCTTTATCAGCTGGAAGTATTTTGATTGTATCATCGTGTTTAAGATTATTAAGTGTGTTTTTCTCTTCTCTTGTGATGTTTGGTGTTATTTCATGTTTTTTCTCAATAATTATTTTATTTCTGATTCTATATTCATTGGAAAATTCATCAGGAAGTCTTTGTGCAGTTTGTTCAATAGCTGTTATCAAATCTAATTTTGGAATATGATTCGGAGTGATTGAAAAATTCATACAAAATTCAAAAATTCAATTACACAAAATTGAATAGAGATCCAACAGCAAACATAGAGAGAAAGATACGAGACATAATGAAAAAACACGAAAATGAACTTACACTAACAGATAGGAAACATATATCCAGATACCATAGCAAACCCCCACATTTTTATGGACTTCCAAAAATACATAAACCAAACAATCCATTAAGACCAATCGTGAGTTCCATAGGATCTCCTTGTCAAAATTTATCACGATTTCTTTTAGATATAATAAAACCTTTATCAGGAAATAGTGAAAGTTTCATTAGAAATACTGCTCATTTCTTGGAGAAACTAAATAACATCCATCTCGATACAGATGATATTTTAGTAAGTTTCGATGTAGTGAGTTTATTTACTAATGTTCCTATAGAAAAAACTTTACAAATAGTGAAAAAGAAACTGGAAGATGATGAAAAACTCATTGAAAGAACTAAGCTGAGTGTAGAAGGCATTTTAGAATTTTTGGAACTATGTCTCAAAACAACTTACTTTCAATTAGATCATGATTTTTATCAACAAAATTTTGGTATGGCCATGGGTTCACCATTATCTCCTATTCTAAGTAATATATTCATGGAAGATTTTGAAGAGAATATTGTGAAAAAAAAAAATTCAGTAAACAACCAAAGACTTGGTGGAGATATGTGGATGATATTTTCATTATTTGGCCACATAACCGTATGGAACTAGATAATTTTCTAAATTATATAAACAATATCGAACCAACAATCAAATTCAATTTAGAAATCGAATGTAATAATCAATTACCATTCTTAGATGTCCTCATTAAAAAATCAGATAACAATTTGATAACAAGTGTATATCGTAAAAATACACACACCGACAGATACCTCAATTTTCAATCGAATCATCATACAAGTATAAAGAAAGGAATAATCAAATCACTTCATGATAGAGCCAAATCCATATCATCGAACCACCAAATTTTCAATGCCGAAATGAACCATATAAAAGATGTTCTACAACTCAACACTTATCCGAAACATTTCATTGACAAAACAATACACCAAATTGAGAACAGACAGAATATACAACAAACACAAAGACAACCAACACTGATAACAAATGTAATCCCATACATTCCCGGAATATCTGAAAAAATTAAACGTGTTGGTGACAAGTTTCGAGTGAAAACAGTGTTCAAGACAGAAAATACAATGAGATCGATTTTGACTCATACAAAACCGAGAAATGAAGAACAGTCATCAAAAAATTGTATATACAGTATACCATGTGTTTGTGGAAAATATTATACCGGTGAAACCAGCAGGCCTCTATCAGTAAGGATGAAAGAGCATAAGAACAATATAAAGAGAAGATATACTGACAAGTCAAAATTAGCTGAGCATATCCTTACTGAAAATGGACAACATATGGCCGATTGGAGTAATATTAAGATCATAGGAAAAGAAGACAACAACCAAAAACGGAAAATCAAAGAGTCTGCTTGCATTCTCCTGAACGGAGACAATAATATTGCTTCTTGTTCAGTTGATATAGATAGAACTTGGCATCCACTTCTGAAACTTGAATATGAAAATGGAAAATTCGATATCAATCAATGAAAACACCTTGTAACCAGAATTCCTACGTCTGCCAAATTGTCACTCTTCAGTGTCAAAATCGGAAACATCGAAAAAAGTTTACGAAGAAAAATATTTCAATTGTGTTGAGAACGGGAGCAGATTCGTTCCCGAAACGTCCACCAAGATAAGTAGAGGTTTTATTATTATTAAATATATTTGTATTTCCAAATTTTTTCAAAAACAAGGTGTCACTGACCAATAGAGAATTTCTCTTTTAGGTATCTAAAGGTTTAATTTCAAGCGCAGTGGCATTTTGGGACAGATCCTAAATCTGTCCTTACTACAAATATATTGCAATAATTTTTAATAACTTCTACTCTATTTTTTAGAAACGAGGAGAGAAAATCCCATCAAAAACTGAAAAATGAATTTACCACCTCCTCGAAGAACTTACAGACAGTATCTATTTGTTATAGCGAATAATCTTGGATGGTTTGTTTTAGTTTTCGATATTGTAACAAAAATTGAATCATTTTTGAAATCAATATCATCAGTTCGCATGTTCACCAGTTCATCACGCCTACACGCTCCAGAATAACCCATTATCAATACAACCTGAAAATTATTGACCTCTTGTAATGATTGAATACTTTAATTATTTATGACTTACTTTTATCCCAAGGTAGTCTATGTTGGGTGCTGCATTTACGAATACCTCGATTTCATGATATTCCAATATTTTGGATTTTTTCGGTTCATACCCTGTAGAACATCTTTTCAGAAAAGCATGTAAATTCATGAATTTCGAAATGTCAATATTTTGTCGAATATTCAGCATTGATCTCAACATGGAGTATGTTTTCCATAATGTTGAACTCTTCGTTTTATACATTTTACTCAATATTTCGAAAAAGGCCTTCATGACATTTTCAGTAACCATATGTACTTTCTTTTTAGTGCACCAAGACATGAATTTTGTATATTCCATTTCATAAAGGTTTTTGGATTTGTCAGGTAATAAATTATTTGCTGCATGAGATGCCAATTCCCGCAATTCAGGCGGTGTCCCTTGAAATTCATTTGATGACATTCCAATTTACTGATGGGAAATACACTGATAGTTTTTTTTTCTTACGAATATTGCGGAGCAGCTTTTGAATTTATGAAAGTTTTCGCTATTTCTGTCACGAAAATATGTATTCGATATAAAAAAAAATATATTACAGCCGAAACAGAGAAAATAGTATAAAACATTCGTCACAGAAGGCCATTCGAGCACTCCGTTCAGAAATTCGCTGCTACGCAGCTCATTTCCGAATTTCGGACTCATGCTAGAATATGTTGCCTTCTGCAACTTATGTTTCAATGTTCTATTCTGAGATTTCAATCTAGATTCCAATTCCATTGACACATCATTTTGAAGGAAAAGAATGAAGTATCCATTGAGATGATGGAATACAGGGTGTTCTATTGAAAAACAATAGAAGATCGTGTCATATCTCCAAAACTATACCCCGAAATGAAATTTTGAGTAAGCTACTGGATTCTGCGCAGAATTCTCTAGCTCGACAGTATTTCTAATGACTTCACTTCGTAGATATAGTAGGGGGTCTAGAAATTGATAATTTTCGAAATCGCCCTGTATATTTTGAACGGAAACAGTTATGCAAAATCTGATTGAATCATCTTGAATTTCAATGAACGATAGGACAGGAACGTGAAAACCGTAACATTCCATTTTCAATAACAATTTCGCAATAAATTCGTTTTTCTTCTTCAGACAGGTGATCGATTTTATGATGTCGGCCATCAATCAACTATATAGATCAATATTTTGTCTGATTATAGAAATTGAACCACATCTAACCTAACGAACATTATCAAGGATGATTGACGCAAGATGTATAACAATTGTGACATGACACAAACATGAAATGAAATTCCCTCACTTCATTTATGTTTTCTATTTTGCATGAAATGGTCTTGTGCTCTTCTACTCTTTCAACAAATTGAATTTTTTTGAATGCAGAAACTTTTCGTGAAGATGGGCTAGAGAGTGATTCTTTTTCCATTTGTTCTTGAAGGCGTGGATGAGAGGCGATTCTGTTGGTTCCTTGAGGACGATGCTGGACATGCATCCAACACTTACGAAACGACAAACAGATGATGTTTACTCAGATTCTTTCTGGAGATTTACATGAAAAAACTAACCTGATGGTGAGTAATATTTATTGAGAATTCTTCCTTTCACAATATTTTTTGTCTAGGAAAACTAGTTCAGTCAGGAGAGCATGAATACTTCCTCCATACTCAAGTCTTTCCCATTCAGATATAATTGCTCAAACCATCCCAACCCTTTTATTTTGATAGAAAACTTATAGAGACTGGAAAATCTTTTTTTATTTCAGTTTTTGTTCATGAGGAATATTTCTACCAAGACAACATGAAAACTAGCTTTTCTTGAATTTCCAAGTATCTCCTATGCCTGAATATCTTGGCACTCTTACCAACCCTCATATTCCAATGTATGACCGGTGTAGAGCATGAAAGCTTGGCGTTTCTTCAATTTCCAAGTCTTTTCTATGCCTATGAATGTCCTCACACCGTTGCCAATCCTTTTACTTCAATTGATGACTAATTTGGAGCATGGAAGTATTTTTTTTTGTCTAGGAAAATTGGTACATCAATGACAGTTTTCTACACTTGGTTTCTCTCAACTTCCCATGTCATGATGGTGAGTAATATTTATTGAGAACTAATTGGAAAATTAGTTCAGTCAGGCTTCATGTGAACTTCCTGAATACTCAAATCTTTCATATTCCTATGAAGTTGCTTTCCAATAGAGACTGGAAAATCTTTATTAATCTAGTTTTTGTCAATGAGAGATAGTTCTGCCAAGACAACATGAAAACTAGCTTTTCTTGAATTTCCAAGTAACATTTTTTTTCTATTTGTTTTTGTGTAGGAAAAATATTTCAGCCAGGACAGCACAATTTCCAAGTCTTTTCTATACCTATGATAGTCGTCACAAGACATTCAAAATATACCGCAATCATATCAACAGCTTCATCATTTGTAAAAGGCATTACAATGGTTTTGAGGCCTCACTTGTGTGTGCAACAAACACAAATTACACTGTATCTATAAGTATAACTTCAATATTTGTTGACAAGTTTATTTTAGGCATTTGTTTTTTCTCCAGGGCCTACTCTTCATGTTCTGCCTACCTTGCACTTGCATCTTATATGCATTGATCATTATTCCCCCACACGTATATTTTAAATTTTCAAACAATTATAAAATAATGAATTTCCATCACTGATTCTTAAATAAGACAAATAAATAAGAATAAATACATGTGTAATAGCGTCATTTTGAAATTTTATGATAACTACATTTTCTTTCTTCGATATTTTAGGTCAGGAACTAGATATCGAGATACGGTTTTCACTAGCCTATTTAGGTATCATTTCACATTCACATTTTTTGAAATCCGTTCAGTCGTTTAGGAGTTACAGCTGTTTATTCAAAAAAACATTGAATCGCCCCCCACCACTTCATTTCAATAGATACTCAAAAAGTCAACTTTGAAGAGCATATACTTTTTCGGTACATTCACAATGTAGATTTCAGTGAAAAATCACTTCAAAAGTTTGAGATGACGGTTACGCCCTCTGGCGGCCATCTTGGGAACCTGAAAATAATTTCCAGGATTTTCTTTTGGCCATTTTAGTCATCAAATTTTTTACTGCAAGTCTGTACGACGAATAGTTCCCGAGATACAGCACTTTGCATTCTTATCTGGCCACCCTGTACAAAAATTGTATTTCAACAAAAATCTAGAAATAATCAGATGGATTTTGGATTGGTTGAATCTATTTTCTATTATCAACTATTGGTGAGAAAAAATATTGAAACAGATGAAATTGTTCTCCTTGGTGAATCATTTTTGAAAATGATGACAGTCTAAGGAAATTTCCAATTTGTCAACATGAACTCATCTGTATTCTCTGAAAACTAAACTCTCATGAGGACCTTTCATTAAATATCATCTTTCGAAATTCTAGAGCAATCATTTGCCAAAAAATGTCAAAATTAGAAACACCCTGTATAAACCTGCTGTTCTATATAATGTATACATGTTGTTTCATCAACGTTCGACAAAATTTCAAGGTCGAATTTGTTGCACCGAAATTTAAAATGAAAATCATATAAACCGATCTCCCAGAACGATTCGTCTCAGAGATACAGGGTTAGTCAAGTTTCATGAGAAAATCGATATTTTTCCAAAAATAGGAATTCTTCAGGAATTAATGAAAAATCGATTGTTTTCCAGAAAATTTGTGCACCCTGTTTCTCGGACACGAATCGTTTCCGGAAATGTATTTACATGTACATCTTTCATGCTTTGATGACCCTAATAATTCGACTTTAAAGTTTCGTGCAACATTAATGGAACGCATTGTATAATTATGTATTTTTCGGAGTTCAGACATTTCAAGTTTTCGGTAGGTATCAAGCCTACCAGCCTTTCAGTTTCGTCTAAGTACACTTTTCATACCTACATTTTATATTCAGTTGAGAAAAATATTATTTACTCAGCATATTTTTATAAAGTTTCAACCTTTTTTCCTAAAAGCAAATAGTTCCCTAGAATATGACAGCAAATCATTCATTGATAAAAGACGCACAGAACCTTGGATCAGAGAACTGTCACTATTCGGGAAAATATAATCATTCTGTGGCACGGAGTACGATTGTATTTGATCATGGAGAAAGGTTACCATATAAATGACATTTTTAGTGTATGGAGATGGTATCGAAAGTGTCATGTGTGAGGATTGCAAGTTCGGTTGGTTTGATGACTATACAAAACAGTCAGAAGAAAGAAGGTGAATTTTCACACTTCTTCCTGGAATATCTTGTAAAACAGAGATTTGTACCCTTTTTATTGTGAAAATCGGATTCTTCAGGTGAAAGTAGGTGAGTACGAAACGAAAACTTTCTAAACATGGCATGATGAGTGCAAAATTACCAAATATTTCATTGAGTTTTCATGTGAGAGTGAAAACATGCCAAATTTTTCAAATAATCTGTACAGTGAGCCTCCTACTTTTTCTTGAAACTCAAGATGGCCCAAGCAGAGTTTGCATATCTGTTTCGGCACAGTATAGAGAATACTAACAGTAGACCGACTCTGGCCTACGTGCTCGCTTACCGGTTCCCTTCCCCTCAGGCCCCTCGGACACCGTTCGGTACCCAGACCGCTACGCAGTGGCTAACGAACAGTTATGCGCTCTAGTGTAACGTGCCGTAGGCTATAAATATAGAGTGCGAGAAAATAACTACGTATCATAATTCTTTAGAGCTCGTTTTTTATTTTATAATAATGCCTGTGGTGTATTGTCCTGTGGGAAATTGCACGTCAAGACGTGGAGGTGGCTTATCCTTTTTTCGTTGTCCAAAAGATGAAGCAAGGTATGTATTTTACGAGGGATTTCATATAAACGTGTGTTGAATGTTGAAAATCAATGAATACATAACTATATATGACACACTGAACAGGTTGAATTCATTTTCACAAGTGAATTTGCGGAACTGGTTTCCCAAGTTAACATTGGAAACACACTGAAAAAACATTTTGCAAAAATATCTTTCAGTCATCCATGTGACAAGTTTCCAATTTGTATTGTATAGTTCGTATTTATTTCGCATTGAAATTTGCCAATCGAAATATGAAAACAGGAAAAGCATCAAGTAAAGTTAATACAAAACTTTCAATATTACAGCATTTGTGATTTTTCTCAATGTATTTCAATATATTATGATAAACGGTAAATTGTCCAATTTCGTTTTGATTCATCTGTACTTTGAAAATTTCCAAAATTTTGACAGTGTCTTTTGCTAACAATCAGAAGTAGTAGGTAGCGGCGCGCTTCCGATCTCGAATTATCAAAATCTTAGTAAATATCCAATCCACTCAAATTTTTGGGTCGTCACGGTACATCAGCTATCGCGCGAAATGCTTTTCCGTTACCCCGTATCTACAGCGAAGTTGCCATGAGGACACGTGCAGGCGGTATGCTTTTGAGCTGAGAATCTCAAACGCCCGACAGGGAGTCGTCCAACTGTTTATTTATTAAACTTCGGCTTGAAAGAAACAGAGCGATTTTGAAAATTATTACGTTTTGAACCCCTTTTATATCTAGAGAAGTCATTAGAAATTCTGTCGAGCTCAGAACTATGGATTTTGCGCAGAATCCAGTGGCGTACTCAAAATTTCATTTCGGGGTATGATTCTGGAGATACGACACGATCTTTTATTTTTTACCTTGTATTCCATTTTCATTGTTTTTTGTTTTTTCCTTCAAATTTATGTATGATAATCTCTAGATTGATGGAATCTCAGGAATCTCTGCTTACTAATGAGAAAATCAAAAATGAACATTTGTCAATGGTGACCTGTTTTATATGGAAAATCCGTGACCTACTGGCAAAAATTCTTTCAGTATTTTTTAGTATTTCAAGAGATTATCACACATCGTTTTGAAAGAAGAAAAAAAATCAATGAGATAATGGAATACAGGGTGTTTCATTGATGAAAAAAAAGATCGTATCGTATATCCAAAACTATAACCCGAAATGGAATATTCAGTACGCCACTGGATTCTGCGCAAAATATTCTCTTAGATGTAATTCTATCTCGACAATTTCCAATGCCTTCGTAGATATAGAAGGGGTCCAAAAAGTAATAATTTTTTAAATCGCACTGTATATTTTAAAACGAAACAGTTACGCAAAATCTGATTGGATCATCTCGAATTTCGATGAACGAATAAATGATATGACAGGAACATGAAAACCGAAAAATTCCATTTTCAATAACAACCGAGAAACCTGGCAGTCTCAATCAACCAATATGGAAGGCACTGTACATATATCTGGTGTACCGGTACACAAAACATTTACACAGGGTGTACAATGTTACAGTCAGCAAAAGTCTTCATATTCAATATACAACGCTATTTGAACCCACGAAATGAATTCAAATGATTGTTCTCGCAATAAATTCGTTTATCTTCTTCAGACAGGTGATCGATAACATGATGTCGGCCATCAACCAACTTATAGATCAGGAACTTGTCTGATTATTGAAATTGAACCAAACCTAACCCAACGAACATTCTCAAGGATGATTGACGCAAGATGGATAACAATCGTGACTACTCTTTGAAGGTCCAAAGGATTGACATGAAGGTTAGTTGATATGTATTCAAAATATATCTGTCGAAAGCTTTCTTCAAGAAATTTCGGGAAAATTTCTTCAAATACTGTCTGTAAGTTTTTCGAGGAGGTGGTACATTCATTTGTCAGCTTTTTGTGGAATTTTCTCTCCTCGTTTGTAAAAGATGAAGTGGAGTTATTAAAAATCATTCAAATATATTTGTTAAGGACAGATTTCGTGATCTGCGCCAAAATGTCACTGCGCTCGAAATTAAGATACCTAAGAAATTCTTTATTCGTCAGTGACACCTTGTTCTTGGAAAATTTGGAAATAAAAATATATTTAATAAGAATGAAACTTCTACTTATCTTGGTGGACTTTTTGGGAACGAATCTGCTCCTGTTCTCAACACAATTGGAACAATTTTCGTGGTGAAATTTTTCAACGTGCAGTTGGTTTTCCCAGTGTCCTATGAACGTCATCACTCCCTTGCTAACCCTCATACTTTTATTGATTCATTCTATTGTAATAGTTTTCGTCTAGACTAGTGAAACAAATTCAGTCAGGACAGCAAGGAAACTTCTTGAAAACTCGATTCTTCCTTATTCTAATGAAATTCCTCAGGCCATTTCCAACCTCTTTCTATTTTAATAGATTACAAATACAGACTTTGAAAAATCTTTTTTTCATTTTAGTTTTTGTTTATGAGGAGAAGATCTGCCAAGACAACGTAAAAGTAGCTTTTCTTGAATTTCCAAGTATTTCCTATGTCTATAAGTATTTGTCTAGAAAAAATATTTCAGCCAGGACAACGCGAAAGCTTGGTGTTTCTTCCATTTCCAATTCTTTCCTATTCCTATAAATGTACTCACTCCCTTGCCAACCCTCATACTTCCATTGATGACTAATTTGGTGACTGACGGTGGGTAATATTCACTGAAAATTCCTTCTATTGTAATAGTTTTCGTATGGACTAGGAAAACAAATTCAGTCCAGACAGCAAGGAAACTTCTTGAATACTCGATTTTTTCTTATTCTGATAAAATTCCTCGGGTCATTTTCAACCCCTCTTTTATTTTGATAGATTACTAATACAGACTTTGAATTTTTTTTCTAGTTTTTCTTTAAAGTATTTCTTATGCCTATGAGTATCTTGGCACCATTTCTAACCCTTATATTCCAATTGATGTCTGATCTAGATCATGAAAACATTTCTTTTTCTATCAGTGTTTGTCTAGGGTAAATATTTCAGCCCGGACAGCACGCCAACTCGTATACTTCAATTGATGACTTATTTGAAGCATGGTAATATTTTTTTTCCATTAGTTTCTGTCTAGGAAAATTGGTTCAGTAGGGACAGCATGATACACTTGGTGTCTCTCAACTTTCCATGTCTTTTGTATAACTATGAGAATCTTAATTGATGACTAATATAGATTAAGAAAATTAATTTCTTCGTATTAGTTTTTTTTTCTAGTTTGCACATCGCAAACCTCTAGGTTTCTCTTGAATTTTCTGTTAAAATTGTGCTATTTCGGATAGATTACAGTTCATTAACATCAATTTACATCAGTACACGAAAAAATTACATACATCGTATTAAAATTCAATAAGAAACTTAGACTTCACAATAACTCTGATTCATTCAATAATATTATACAGTGTAGTCAGAAGAATTCTTCTAAGAAAGAACAATGAAAATATACATTCTATCTCTCGCAAAAAACTGAGTCTCTTTTTTCATAGAGAACTTGTTAATTTCACTCCTGGTTTTCCTCCCAACAGCAATCTTAGGACAGGTCAGCAGTAGCGACAGATGACAGACGAGGTGTTGAAAAGGACGGCAGGCAGTCAGGAAAGGAGAGCGAGGAAACTCATAGTACATAGTACGATTGTATCTGATCATTAGGCATTGGGCAGTTGAAATTGAAAACAAAATGGCCGTCGTGAACGAAAAGAACTAGCTTTTATAGAAAAAAGTTGAAACACCCTGTATTCCATCTCCTCATCGAATTCTTCATGATGATCTCTAAATTTGTTTTGTATGGAAAATCCGTGGCCTACTAGCAAGAATTCATTTAGTGTTTTTCAGCATTTCTGAGATTCCAATTCCAATCATACATCATTCTGAAGGAACTTTTCAATGAAACACCCAGTATTCCGTCATCTCATTGAATCCTTTACTTTTTTTACCTTCAAAATGATGTATGATAATCTCTAGATCTGTTTTATATGGAAAATCCGTGGCCTACAAGCAAAAATTCATTTCTCTGTTTCGGCCCTTTAACAGACTCATTCCCGCACTATTTCTCGTTTAAGAATGAGCTTCATTAATACACGATTTTTAGATATTTTTCTTTTTGATTTTCCAAAGATTGGTATGCCTGCATGTATGAGTGTATAACCAAAGAGTGATAGTACTATAGCATGATACTATAATGAGGAAAGATATGATCACTCGAGGTTCTAGTTTTGAACCGTTTTGCGAATGACGTCACTACGTGACAAATACGATTGGCGGCAATTGGAATAACACGGGTTAAAATGATAAAAATGAACACAACAAAATCAGTTATTCCCCTGGATATCTTCTGAATTTCAAATAATTCATTCAAAGGTATTGTATTCATGACGTTCTTCAAAACAGAAAGATTATTGAGAACTATTTTTGTATGTGAATAATTGTTTTATATAATATTTATTTATATATATATATATATATATATATATATATAAATTTCGCAACTGACTTCCATGAATCATTTCAAGTGAAGTGAATACCATAAAGTGCATTTACAATAGTGGTAATTATATTGGCCACAATTATGAACATTTGGGGCATGTGTCTAATAAAACACAAGTAGATAAAGTTGTATTTAATATAAATATTTTTATTGGAAATTAAAACTCTGGAACCCTGTTGTTACACCATCATAATCAGTGCAATTATTTTCAAGTATTTAGATAATTCACAAAATAATCATCAAACCATGAAGGTGAATACATTTGTACGAATAGACATAACGCATCTAAAAAGGAATAATGGGTTTAAAATTTTTCAACAAATTACATTTCAGATAGGTACCATAAAAGAAATTGAATCTAATTGGATAAATCGAATTGAATGAATTGAAAAAAAAATACTGTGTGTAGGTTAATCGAGGTGTGATATGTTCATTTCTCTAGAGTTTTTTTCGTTTCTAAAAATAAAAATAGGAAATATGATGAATATTTCAATATACCTATTTGTAGTAAGGACAGATCAGTGATCTGCTCCAATGCATTTAAAATAAAACAATTTTGGATCACTTACGATACCTATAAGAGAATTTCTTTGCTAATATATAGTCATTGAAATGAGAGAGAAAATCCCAAAAAATCTAAGATAATGAATTCAACATTTCATTGATGGTATTGGAATGTTTGAGGAAGGTATGGCATCATCTTTCAATTTCCATTTCTGAATAGGTAATTCTAACAGTTCATCTTGCAATCTATAGTCGTCGTCTGAGAAATGCTTCGAACATATTCTAGCTGTTTTTACATTGAACTTGTTCTTCTGTAAGCAATTCTTCACTCACAAACTGCAAGTTTCCTTCGATGAAGAAAAAGTGAAGTAACGACATGTCGATGCAGTTTTACATCTTTTATTATTGTTACTGGAACAACCCACCACAGCACAATGAACCATAGTTTCTTAGTATGGAATATAAATGAAGTAAGCAAAATTATTCGAACTGACACTACTGAAAAACACAATTTAAAACGATGAACGCACTGAAATGTTCGCTTAACCTCGAAGCGCCAACAGAAATTTGTCACGGAGTGACGTATTATGTGCAAGAGAGATAGAAATAAAACATGCGCGTGGGTTTACCTTCTCAGTTATAGTATCATGGTACTATAGTATATATATTACTCTTTAGTATGTGTTCTATGGTTCAATAGTCCAAACACAGAATATACACCTACCCTATACCGTAAGCACAGATCACCTTAACTATGTAGATAGGTAATCTGTGCCGTAAGGTATATATTCTGTGTTTCGAAACTATCTGATTCGATCGAGATCTATCTTTGAACGAAAGGGGAAGAAGACGCGAGCAACCTGAGAATGGTACTAATATTTTGATTCAAGATTCAAGTTCCTTATATTTATTTAGGCTGCAAAGAAAAATCAAATGGAAAGCAATAACCGTCAACAATTATCCAATGGAAGTACTATTGAAGATATAGGATTGGTTTATAGGTATTGTTTTCATAGTTGAGACTAACCTCTGAATAACAAAGCAATAATAGGTAGGTCATTGTTCCAAAGGAATGTTCCCAAACCATGAGATACCTAACTACAAATAAATACAAAATGTAGATTCCGCTAATCTCCTCTAGTTACAGTACAATTGCTGTAAATTTTTATAGAAATGCCTGAAATTGTGGAATTATCTCCTGCATTGACTGCAATTCCAGGGATATTACTGAGAGAATTCACAATATTGATGGCTTCATCATTTCCATTCAATTCTACCTGATGTAGGATAGAATCAGATGACCCTGCTCTACTGACAGTTTCTGCCTGTTGGGTATCAATAGAAGGTTCAACTCTTCTAGATAATTCTGATGGCCTCTGTGCAGTACTAGTGGATGGTCCTGCTTCATTCAGAGTGTGAAAATTAGATGTGAGCATATTTGCCACCTCAATTTTTTTTTTTGTGGATGCTTCTACATAACCCTCTGCTACAGTTGAGCTTTTCCAACCACCATGATTCTTGAGAGTCATCAAATCACCACCAACATTTGCCAAATGTGATGCTGAAGACCTTCGAAAACAATGTCCAGAAAACTGTTCGAGATTTGGTAGCTTCAAGTACTTGGCAATAACTCTTGGAATTGCACCTGTTTCATTTATACCAATTGGTTGAACTGTACAACGTCCACTCTGACAGTAAATGAAAAATCGTTTGTGGTTTGCATGAGCTGGTCTTAAGCTAGCATACTCTCTAATCAAACTGATCCAATGTCTATTTGTTATAGCGAATAATCTTGGATGGTTTGTTTTAGTTTTCGATATTGTAACAAAAATTGAATCATTTTTGAAATCAATATCATCAGTTCGCATGTTCACCAGTTCATCACGCCTACACGCTCCAGAATAACCCATTATCAATACAACCTGAAAATTATTGACCTCTTGTAATGATTGAATACTTTAATTATTTATGACTTACTTTTATCCCAAGGTAGTCTATGTTGGGTGCTGCATTTAGGAATACCTCGATTTCATGATATTCCAATATTTTGGATTTTTTCGGTTCATACCCTGTAGAACATCTTTTCAGAAAAGCATGTAAATTCATGAATTTCGAAATGTCAATATTTTGTCGAATATTCAGCATTGATCTAAACATGGAGTATGTTTTCCATAATGTTGAACTCTTTGTTTTATACTTTTTATCAATACAGTACAATATTTTGTCTGATTATAGAAATTGAACCACATCTAACCTAACAAACATTATCAAGGATGATTGACGCAAGATGTATAACAATTGTGACATGACACAAACATGAAATGAAATTCCCTCACTTCATTTATTTTTTCTATTTTGCATGAAATGGTCTTGTGCTCTCCTACTCTTTCAACAAATTGAATTTTTTTGAATGCAGAAACTTTTCGTGAAGATGGGCTAGGGAGTGATTCTTTTTCCATTTGTTCTTGAAGGCGTGGATGAGAGGCGATTCTGTTGGTTCCTTGAGGACGATGCTGGACATGCATCCAACACTTACGAAACGACAAACAGATGATGTTTACTCAGATTCTGGAGATTTACATGAAAAAACTAACCTGATGGTGAGTAATATTTATTGAGAATTCTTCCTTTCACAATAGTTTTTGTCTAGGAAAACTAGTTCAGTCAGGAGAGCATGAATACTTCCTCCATACTCAAGTCTTTCCCATTCAGATATAATTGCTCAAACCATCCCAACCCTTTTATTTTGATAGAAAACTTATAGAGACTGGAAAATCTTTTTTTATTTCAGTTTTTGTTCATGAGGAATATTTCTACCAAGACAACATGAAAACTAGCTTTTCTTGAATTTCCAAGTATCTCCTATGCCTGAATATCTTGGCACTCTTACCAACCCTCATATTCCAATGTATGACCGGTGTAGAGCATGAAAGCTTGGCGTTTCTTCAATTTCCAAGTCTTTTCTATGCCTATGAATGTCCTCACACCGTTGCCAATCCTTTTACTTCAATTGATGACTAATTTGGAGCATGGAAGTATTTTTTTTTGTCTAGGAAAATTGGTACATCAATGACAGTTTTCTACACTTGGTTTCTCTCAACTTCCCATGTCATGATGGTGAGTAATATTTATTGAGAACTAATTGGAAAATTAGTTCAGTCAGGCTTCATGTGAACTTCCTGAATACTCAAATCTTTCATATTCCTATGAAGTTGCTTTCCAATAGAGACTGGAAAATCTTTATTAATCTAGTTTTTGTCAATGAGAGATAGTTCTGCCAAGACAACATGAAAACTAGCTTTTCTTGAATTTCCAAGTAACATTTTTTTTCTATTTGTTTTTGTGTAGGAAAAATATTTCAGCCAGGACAGCACAATTTCCAAGTCTTTTCTATACCTATGATAGTCGTCACAAGACATTCAAAATATACCGCAATCATATCAACAGCTTCATCATTTGTAAAAGGCATTACAATGGTTTTGAGGCCTCACTTGTGTGTGCAACAAACACAAATTACACTGTATCTATAAGTATAACTTCAATATTTGTTGACAAGTTTATTTTAGGCATTTGTTTTTTCTCCAGGGCCTACTCTTCATGTTCTGCCTACCTTGCACTTGCATCTTATATGCATTGATCATTATTCCCCCACACGTATATTTTAAATTTTCAAACAATTATAAAATAATGAATTTCCATCACTGATTCTTAAATAAGACAAATAAATAAGAATAAATACATGTGTAATAGCGTCATTTTGAAATTTTATGATAACTACATTTTCTTTCTTCGATATTTTAGGTCAGGAACTAGATATCGAGATACGGTTTTCACTAGCCTATTTAGGTATCATTTCACATTCACATTTTTTGAAATCCGTTCAGTCGTTTAGGAGTTACAGCTGTTTATTCAAAAAAACATTGAATCGCCCCCCACCACTTCATTTCAATAGATACGTCAAAAAGTCAACTTTGAAGAGCATATACTTTTTCGGTACATTCACAATGTAGATTTCAGTGAAAAATCACTTCAAAAGTTTGAGATGACGGTTACGCCCTCTGGCGGCCATCTTGGGAACCTGAAAATAATTTCCAGGATTTTCTTTTGGCCATTTTAGTCATCAAATTTTTTACTGCAAGTCTGTACGACGAATAGTTCCCGAGATACAGCACTTTGCATTCTTATCTGGCCACCCTGTACAAAAATTGTATTTCAACAAAAATCTAGAAATAATCAGATGGATTTTGGATTGGTTGAATCTATTTTCTATTATCAACTATTGGTGAGAAAAAATATTGAAACAGATGAAATTGTTCTCCTTGGTGAATCATTTTTGAAAATGATGACAGTCTAAGGAAATTTCCAATTTGTCAACATGAACTCATCTGTATTCTCTGAAAACTAAACTCTCATGAGGACCTTTCATTAAATATCATCTTTCGAAATTCTAGAGCAATCATTTGCCAAAAAATGTCAAAATTAGAAACACCCTGTATAAACCTGCTGTTCTATATAATGTATACATGTTGTTTCATCAACGTTCGACAAAATTTCAAGGTCGAATTTGTTGCACCGAAATTTAAAATGAAAATCATATAAACCGATCTCCCAGAACGATTCGTCTCAGAGATACAGGGTTAGTCAAGTTTCATGAGAAAATCGATATTTTTCCAAAAATAGGAATTCTTCAGGAATTAATGAAAAATCGATTGTTTTCGAGAAAATTTGTGCACCCTGTTTCTCGGACACGAATCGTTTCCGGAAATGTATTTACATGTACATCTTTCATGCTTTGATGACCCTAATAATTCGACTTTAAAGTTTCGTGCAACATTAATGGAACGCATTGTATAATTATGTATTTTTCGGAGTTCAGACATTTCAAGTTTTCGGTAGGTATCAAGCCTACCAGCCTTTCAGTTTCGTCTAAGTACACTTTTCATACCTACATTTTATATTCAGTTGAGAAAAATATTATTTACTCAGCATATTTTTATAAAGTTTCAACCTTTTTTCCTAAAAGCAAATAGTTCCCTAGAATATGACAGCAAATCATTCATTGATAAAAGACGCACAGAACCTTGGATCAGAGAACTGTCACTATTCGGGAAAATATAATCATTCTGTGGCACGGAGTACGATTGTATTTGATCATGGAGAAAGGTTACCATATAAATGACATTTTTAGTGTATGGAGATGGTATCGAAAGTGTCATGTGTGAGGATTGCAAGTTCGGTTGGTTTGATGACTATACAAAACAGTCAGAAGAAAGAAGGTGAATTTTCACACTTCTTCCTGGAATATCTTGTAAAACAGAGATTTGTACCCTTTTTATTGTGAAAATCGGATTCTTCAGGTGAAAGTAGGTGAGTACGAAACGAAAACTTTCTAAACATGGCATGATGAGTGCAAAATTACCAAATATTTCATTGAGTTTTCATGTGAGAGTGAAAACATGCCAAATTTTTCAAATAATCTGTACAGTGAGCCTCCTACTTTTTCTTGAAACTCAAGATGGCCCAAGCAGAGTTTGCATATCTGTTTCGGCACAGTATAGAGAATACTAACAGTAGACCGACTCTGGCCTACGTGCTCGCTTACCGGTTCCCTTCCCCTCAGGCCCCTCGGACACCGTTCGGTACCCAGACCGCTACGCAGTGGCTAACGAACAGTTATGCGCTCTAGTGTAACGTGCCGTAGGCTATAAATATAGAGTGCGAGAAAATAACTACGTATCATAATTCTTTAGAGCTCGTTTTTTATTTTATAATAATGCCTGTGGTGTATTGTCCTGTGGGAAATTGCACGTCAAGACGTGGAGGTGGCTTATCCTTTTTTCGTTGTCCAAAAGATGAAGCAAGGTATGTATTTTACGCGGGATTTCATATAAACGTGTGTTGAATGTTGAAAATCAATGAATACATAACTATATATGACACACTGAACAGGTTGAATTCATTTTCACAAGTGAATTTGCGGAACTGGTTTCCCAAGTTAACATTGGAAACACACTGAAAAAACATTTTGCAAAAATATCTTTCAGTCATCCATGTGACAAGTTTCCAATTTGTATTGTATAGTTCGTATTTATTTCGCATTGAAATTTGCCAATCGAAATATGAAAACAGGAAAAGCATCAAGTAAAGTTAATACAAAACTTTCAATATTACAGCATTTGTGATTTTTCTCAATGTATTTCAATATATTATGATAAACGGTAAATTGTCCAATTTCGTTTTGATTCATCTGTACTTTGAAAATTTCCAAAATTTTGACAGTGTCTTTTGCTAACAATCAGAAGTAGTAGGTAGCGGCGCGCTTCCGATCTCGAATTATCAAAATCTTAGTAAATATCCAATCCACTCAAATTTTTGGGTCGTCACGGTACATCAGCTATCGCGCGAAATGCTTTTCCGTTACCCCGTATCTACAGCGAAGTTGCCATGAGGACACGTGCAGGCGGTATGCTTTTGAGCTGAGAATCTCAAACGCCCGACAGGGAGTCGTCCAACTGTTTATTTATTAAACTTCGGCTTGAAAGAAACAGAGCGATTTTGAAAATTATTACGTTTTGAACCCCTTTTATATCTAGAGAAGTCATTAGAAATTCTGTCGAGCTCAGAACTATGGATTTTGCGCAGAATCCAGTGGCGTACTCAAAATTTCATTTCGGGGTATGATTCTGGAGATACGACACGATCTTTTATTTTTTACCTTGTATTCCATTTTCATTGTTTTTTGTTTTTTCCTTCAAATTTATGTATGATAATCTCTAGATTGATGGAATCTCAGGAATCTCTGCTTACTAATGAGAAAATCAAAAATGAACATTTGTCAATGGTGACCTGTTTTATATGGAAAATCCGTGACCTACTGGCAAAAATTCTTTCAGTATTTTTTAGTATTTCAAGAGATTATCACACATCGTTTTGAAAGAAGAAAAAAAATCAATGAGATAATGGAATACAGGGTGTTTCATTGATGAAAAAAAAGATCGTATCGTATATCCAAAACTATAACCCGAAATGGAATATTCAGTACGCCACTGGATTCTGCGCAAAATATTCTCTTAGATGTAATTCTATCTCGACAATTTCCAATGCCTTCGTAGATATAGAAGGGGTCCAAAAAGTAATAATTTTTTAAATCGCACTGTATATTTTAAAACGAAACAGTTACGCAAAATCTGATTGGATCATCTCGAATTTCGATGAACGAATAAACGATATGACAGGAACATGAAAACCGAAAAATTCCATTTTCAATAACAACCGAGAAACCTGGCAGTCTCAATCAACCAATATGGAAGGCACTGTACATATATCTGGTGTACCGGTACACAAAACATTTACACAGGGTGTACAATGTTACAGTCAGCAAAAGTCTTCATATTCAATATACAACGCTATTTGAACCCACGAAATGAATTCAAATGATTGTTCTCGCAATAAATTCGTTTATCTTCTTCAGACAGGTGATCGATAACATGATGTCGGCCATCAACCAACTTATAGATCAGGAACTTGTCTGATTATTGAAATTGAACCAAACCTAACCCAACGAACATTCTCAAGGATGATTGACGCAAGATGGATAACAATCGTGACTACTCTTTGAAGGTCCAAAGGATTGACATGAAGGTTAGTTGATATGTATTCAAAATATATCTGTCGAAAGCTTTCTTCAAGAAATTTCGGGAAAATTTCTTCAAATACTGTCTGTAAGTTTTTCGAGGAGGTGGTACATTCATTTGTCAGCTTTTTGTGGAATTTTCTCTCCTCGTTTGTAAAAGATGAAGTGGAGTTATTAAAAATCATTCAAATATATTTGTTAAGGACAGATTTCGTGATCTGCGCCAAAATGTCACTGCGCTCGAAATTAAGATACCTAAGAAATTCTTTATTCGTCAGTGACACCTTGTTCTTGGAAAATTTGGAAATAAAAATATATTTAATAAGAATGAAACTTCTACTTATCTTGGTGGACTTTTTGGGAACGAATCTGCTCCTGTTCTCAACACAATTGGAACAATTTTCGTGGTGAAATTTTTCAACGTGCAGTTGGTTTTCCCAGTGTCCTATGAACGTCATCACTCCCTTGCTAACCCTCATACTTTTATTGATTCATTCTATTGTAATAGTTTTCGTCTAGACTAGTGAAACAAATTCAGTCAGGACAGCAAGGAAACTTCTTGAAAACTCGATTCTTCCTTATTCTAATGAAATTCCTCAGGCCATTTCCAACCTCTTTCTATTTTAATAGATTACAAATACAGACTTTGAAAAATCTTTTTTTCATTTTAGTTTTTGTTTATGAGGAGAAGATCTGCCAAGACAACGTAAAAGTAGCTTTTCTTGAATTTCCAAGTATTTCCTATGTCTATAAGTATTTGTCTAGAAAAAATATTTCAGCCAGGACAACGCGAAAGCTTGGTGTTTCTTCCATTTCCAATTCTTTCCTATTCCTATAAATGTACTCACTCCCTTGCCAACCCTCATACTTCCATTGATGACTAATTTGGTGACTGACGGTGGGTAATATTCACTGAAAATTCCTTCTATTGTAATAGTTTTCGTATGGACTAGGAAAACAAATTCAGTCCAGACAGCAAGGAAACTTCTTGAATACTCGATTTTTTCTTATTCTGATAAAATTCCTCGGGTCATTTTCAACCCCTCTTTTATTTTGATAGATTACTAATACAGACTTTGAATTTTTTTTCTAGTTTTTCTTTAAAGTATTTCTTATGCCTATGAGTATCTTGGCACCATTTCTAACCCTTATATTCCAATTGATGTCTGATCTAGATCATGAAAACATTTCTTTTTCTATCAGTGTTTGTCTAGGGTAAATATTTCAGCCCGGACAGCACGCCAACTCGTATACTTCAATTGATGACTTATTTGAAGCATGGTAATATTTTTTTTCCATTAGTTTCTGTCTAGGAAAATTGGTTCAGTAGGGACAGCATGATACACTTGGTGTCTCTCAACTTTCCATGTCTTTTGTATAACTATGAGAATCTTAATTGATGACTAATATAGATTAAGAAAATTAATTTCTTCGTATTAGTTTTTTTTTCTAGTTTGCACATCGCAAACCTCTAGGTTTCTCTTGAATTTTCTGTTAAAATTGTGCTATTTCGGATAGATTACAGTTCATTAACATCAATTTACATCAGTACACGAAAAAATTACATACATCGTATTAAAATTCAATAAGAAACTTAGACTTCACAATAACTCTGATTCATTCAATAATATTATACAGTGTAGTCAGAAGAATTCTTCTAAGAAAGAACAATGAAAATATACATTCTATCTCTCGCAAAAAACTGAGTCTCTTTTTTCATAGAGAACTTGTTAATTTCACTCCTGGTTTTCCTCCCAACAGCAATCTTAGGACAGGTCAGCAGTAGCGACAGATGACAGACGAGGTGTTGAAAAGGACGGCAGGCAGTCAGGAAAGGAGAGCGAGGAAACTCATAGTACATAGTACGATTGTATCTGATCATTAGGCATTGGGCAGTTGAAATTGAAAACAAAATGGCCGTCGTGAACGAAAAGAACTAGCTTTTATAGAAAAAAGTTGAAACACCCTGTATTCCATCTCCTCATCGAATTCTTCATGATGATCTCTAAATTTGTTTTGTATGGAAAATCCGTGGCCTACTAGCAAGAATTCATTTAGTGTTTTTCAGCATTTCTGAGATTCCAATTCCAATCATACATCATTCTGAAGGAACTTTTCAATGAAACACCCAGTATTCCGTCATCTCATTGAATCCTTCACTTTTTTTTTACCTTCAAAATGATGTATGATAATCTCTAGATCTGTTTTATATGGAAAATCCGTGGCCTACAAGCAAAAATTCATTTCTCTGTTTCGGCCCTTTAACAGACTCATTCCCGCACTATTTCTCGTTTAAGAATGAGCTTCATTAATACACGATTTTTAGATATTTTTCTTTTTGATTTTCCAAAGATTGGTATGCCTGCATGTATGAGTGTATAACCAAAGAGTGATAGTACTATAGCATGATACTATAATGAGGAAAGATATGATCACTCGAGGTTCTAGTTTTGAACCGTTTTGCGAATGACGTCACTACGTGACAAATACGATTGGCGGCAATTGGAATAACACGGGTTAAAATGATAAAAATGAACACAACAAAATCAGTTATTCCCCTGGATATCTTCTGAATTTCAAATAATTCATTCAAAGGTATTGTATTCATGACGTTCTTCAAAACAGAAAGATTATTGAGAACTATTTTTGTATGTGAATAATTGTTTTATATAATATTTATTTATATATATATATATATATATATATATAAATTTCGCAACTGACTTCCATGAATCATTTCAAGTGAAGTGAATACCATAAAGTGCATTTACAATAGTGGTAATTATATTGGCCACAATTATGAACATTTGGGGCATGTGTCTAATAAAACACAAGTAGATAAAGTTGTATTTAATATAAATATTTTTATTGGAAATTAAAACTCTGGAACCCTGTTGTTACACCATCATAATCAGTGCAATTATTTTCAAGTATTTAGATAATTCACAAAATAATCATCAAACCATGAAGGTGAATACATTTGTACGAATAGACATAACGCATCTAAAAAGGAATAATGGGTTTAAAATTTTTCAACAAATTACATTTCAGATAGGTACCATAAAAGAAATTGAATCTAATTGGATAAATCGAATTGAATGAATTGAAAAAAAAATACTGTGTGTAGGTTAATCGAGGTGTGATATGTTCATTTCTCTAGAGTTTTTTTCGTTTCTAAAAATAAAAATAGGAAATATGATGAATATTTCAATATACCTATTTGTAGTAAGGACAGATCAGTGATCTGCTCCAATGCATTTAAAATAAAACAATTTTGGATCACTTACGATACCTATAAGAGAATTTCTTTGCTAATATATAGTCATTGAAATGAGAGAGAAAATCCCAAAAAATCTAAGATAATGAATTCAACATTTCATTGATGGTATTGGAATGTTTGAGGAAGGTATGGCATCATCTTTCAATTTCCATTTCTGAATAGGTAATTCTAACAGTTCATCTTGCAATCTATAGTCGTCGTCTGAGAAATGCTTCGAACATATTCTAGCTGTTTTTACATTGAACTTGTTCTTCTGTAAGCAATTCTTCACTCACAAACTGCAAGTTTCCTTCGATGAAGAAAAAGTGAAGTAACGACATGTCGATGCAGTTTTACATCTTTTATTATTGTTACTGGAACAACCCACCACAGCACAATGAACCATAGTTTCTTAGTATGGAATATAAATGAAGTAAGCAAAATTATTCGAACTGACACTACTGAAAAACACAATTTAAAACGATGAACGCACTGAAATGTTCGCTTAACCTCGAAGCGCCAACAGAAATTTGTCACGGAGTGACGTATTATGTGCAAGAGAGATAGAAATAAAACATGCGCGTGGGTTTACCTTCTCAGTTATAGTATCATGGTACTATAGTATATATATTACTCTTTAGTATGTGTTCTATGGTTCAATAGTCCAAACACAGAATATACACCTACCCTATACCGTAAGCACAGATCACCTTAACTATGTAGATAGGTAATCTGTGCCGTAAGGTATATATTCTGTGTTTCGAAACTATCTGATTCGATCGAGATCTATCTTTGAACGAAAGGGGAAGAAGACGCGAGCAACCTGAGAATGGTACTAATATTTTGATTCAAGATTCAAGTTCCTTATATTTATTTAGGCTGCAAAGAAAAATCAAATGGAAAGCAATAACCGTCAACAATTATCCAATGGAAGTACTATTGAAGATATAGGATTGGTTTATAGGTATTGTTTTCATAGTTGAGACTAACCTCTGAATAACAAAGCAATAATAGGTAGGTCATTGTTCCAAAGGAATGTTCCCAAACCATGAGATACCTAACTACAAATAAATACAAAATGTAGATTCCGCTAATCTCCTCTAGTTACAGTACAATTGCTGTAAATTTTTATAGAAATGCCTGAAATTGTGGAATTATCTCCTGCATTGACTGCAATTCCAGGGATATTACTGAGAGAATTCACAATATTGATGGCTTCATCATTTCCATTCAATTCTACCTGATGTAGGATAGAATCAGATGACCCTGCTCTACTGACAGTTTCTGCCTGTTGGGTATCAATAGAAGGTTCAACTCTTCTAGATAATTCTGATGGCCTCTGTGCAGTACTAGTGGATGGTCCTGCTTCATTCAGAGTGTGAAAATTAGATGTGAGCATATTTGCCACCTCAATTTTTTTTTTTGTGGATGCTTCTACATAACCCTCTGCTACAGTTGAGCTTTTCCAACCACCATGATTCTTGAGAGTCATCAAATCACCACCAACATTTGCCAAATGTGATGCTGAAGACCTTCGAAAACAATGTCCAGAAAACTGTTCGAGATTTGGTAGCTTCAAGTACTTGGCAATAACTCTTGGAATTGCACCTGTTTCATTTATACCAATTGGTTGAACTGTACAACGTCCACTCTGACAGTAAATGAAAAATCGTTTGTGGTTTGCATGAGCTGGTCTTAAGCTAGCATACTCTCTAATCAAACTGATCCAATGTCTATTTGTTATAGCGAATAATCTTGGATGGTTTGTTTTAGTTTTCGATATTGTAACAAAAATTGAATCATTTTTGAAATCAATATCATCAGTTCGCATGTTCACCAGTTCATCACGCCTACACGCTCCAGAATAACCCATTATCAATACAACCTGAAAATTATTGACCTCTTGTAATGATTGAATACTTTAATTATTTATGACTTACTTTTATCCCAAGGTAGTCTATGTTGGGTGCTGCATTTAGGAATACCTCGATTTCATGATATTCCAATATTTTGGATTTTTTCGGTTCATACCCTGTAGAACATCTTTTCAGAAAAGCATGTAAATTCATGAATTTCGAAATGTCAATATTTTGTCGAATATTCAGCATTGATCTAAACATGGAGTATGTTTTCCATAATGTTGAACTCTTTGTTTTATACTTTTTATCAATACAGTACAATATTTTGTCTGATTATAGAAATTGAACCACATCTAACCTAACAAACATTATCAAGGATGATTGACGCAAGATGTATAACAATTGTGACATGACACAAACATGAAATGAAATTCCCTCACTTCATTTATTTTTTCTATTTTGCATGAAATGGTCTTGTGCTCTCCTACTCTTTCAACAAATTGAATTTTTTTGAATGCAGAAACTTTTCGTGAAGATGGGCTAGGGAGTGATTCTTTTTCCATTTGTTCTTGAAGGCGTGGATGAGAGGCGATTCTGTTGGTTCCTTGAGGACGATGCTGGACATGCATCCAACACTTACGAAACGACAAACAGATGATGTTTACTCAGATTCTGGAGATTTACATGAAAAAACTAACCTGATGGTGAGTAATATTTATTGAGAATTCTTCCTTTCACAATAGTTTTTGTCTAGGAAAACTAGTTCAGTCAGGAGAGCATGAATACTTCCTCCATACTCAAGTCTTTCCCATTCAGATATAATTGCTCAAACCATCCCAACCCTTTTATTTTGATAGAAAACTTATAGAGACTGGAAAATCTTTTTTTATTTCAGTTTTTGTTCATGAGGAATATTTCTACCAAGACAACATGAAAACTAGCTTTTCTTGAATTTCCAAGTATCTCCTATGCCTGAATATCTTGGCACTCTTACCAACCCTCATATTCCAATGTATGACCGGTGTAGAGCATGAAAGCTTGGCGTTTCTTCAATTTCCAAGTCTTTTCTATGCCTATGAATGTCCTCACACCGTTGCCAATCCTTTTACTTCAATTGATGACTAATTTGGAGCATGGAAGTATTTTTTTTTGTCTAGGAAAATTGGTACATCAATGACAGTTTTCTACACTTGGTTTCTCTCAACTTCCCATGTCATGATGGTGAGTAATATTTATTGAGAACTAATTGGAAAATTAGTTCAGTCAGGCTTCATGTGAACTTCCTGAATACTCAAATCTTTCATATTCCTATGAAGTTGCTTTCCAATAGAGACTGGAAAATCTTTATTAATCTAGTTTTTGTCAATGAGAGATAGTTCTGCCAAGACAACATGAAAACTAGCTTTTCTTGAATTTCCAAGTAACATTTTTTTTCTATTTGTTTTTGTGTAGGAAAAATATTTCAGCCAGGACAGCACAATTTCCAAGTCTTTTCTATACCTATGATAGTCGTCACAAGACATTCAAAATATACCGCAATCATATCAACAGCTTCATCATTTGTAAAAGGCATTACAATGGTTTTGAGGCCTCACTTGTGTGTGCAACAAACACAAATTACACTGTATCTATAAGTATAACTTCAATATTTGTTGACAAGTTTATTTTAGGCATTTGTTTTTTCTCCAGGGCCTACTCTTCATGTTCTGCCTACCTTGCACTTGCATCTTATATGCATTGATCATTATTCCCCCACACGTATATTTTAAATTTTCAAACAATTATAAAATAATGAATTTCCATCACTGATTCTTAAATAAGACAAATAAATAAGAATAAATACATGTGTAATAGCGTCATTTTGAAATTTTATGATAACTACATTTTCTTTCTTCGATATTTTAGGTCAGGAACTAGATATCGAGATACGGTTTTCACTAGCCTATTTAGGTATCATTTCACATTCACATTTTTTGAAATCCGTTCAGTCGTTTAGGAGTTACAGCTGTTTATTCAAAAAAACATTGAATCGCCCCCCACCACTTCATTTCAATAGATACGTCAAAAAGTCAACTTTGAAGAGCATATACTTTTTCGGTACATTCACAATGTAGATTTCAGTGAAAAATCACTTCAAAAGTTTGAGATGACGGTTACGCCCTCTGGCGGCCATCTTGGGAACCTGAAAATAATTTCCAGGATTTTCTTTTGGCCATTTTAGTCATCAAATTTTTTACTGCAAGTCTGTACGACGAATAGTTCCCGAGATACAGCACTTTGCATTCTTATCTGGCCACCCTGTACAAAAATTGTATTTCAACAAAAATCTAGAAATAATCAGATGGATTTTGGATTGGTTGAATCTATTTTCTATTATCAACTATTGGTGAGAAAAAATATTGAAACAGATGAAATTGTTCTCCTTGGTGAATCATTTTTGAAAATGATGACAGTCTAAGGAAATTTCCAATTTGTCAACATGAACTCATCTGTATTCTCTGAAAACTAAACTCTCATGAGGACCTTTCATTAAATATCATCTTTCGAAATTCTAGAGCAATCATTTGCCAAAAAATGTCAAAATTAGAAACACCCTGTATAAACCTGCTGTTCTATATAATGTATACATGTTGTTTCATCAACGTTCGACAAAATTTCAAGGTCGAATTTGTTGCACCGAAATTTAAAATGAAAATCATATAAACCGATCTCCCAGAACGATTCGTCTCAGAGATACAGGGTTAGTCAAGTTTCATGAGAAAATCGATATTTTTCCAAAAATAGGAATTCTTCAGGAATTAATGAAAAATCGATTGTTTTCGAGAAAATTTGTGCACCCTGTTTCTCGGACACGAATCGTTTCCGGAAATGTATTTACATGTACATCTTTCATGCTTTGATGACCCTAATAATTCGACTTTAAAGTTTCGTGCAACATTAATGGAACGCATTGTATAATTATGTATTTTTCGGAGTTCAGACATTTCAAGTTTTCGGTAGGTATCAAGCCTACCAGCCTTTCAGTTTCGTCTAAGTACACTTTTCATACCTACATTTTATATTCAGTTGAGAAAAATATTATTTACTCAGCATATTTTTATAAAGTTTCAACCTTTTTTCCTAAAAGCAAATAGTTCCCTAGAATATGACAGCAAATCATTCATTGATAAAAGACGCACAGAACCTTGGATCAGAGAACTGTCACTATTCGGGAAAATATAATCATTCTGTGGCACGGAGTACGATTGTATTTGATCATGGAGAAAGGTTACCATATAAATGACATTTTTAGTGTATGGAGATGGTATCGAAAGTGTCATGTGTGAGGATTGCAAGTTCGGTTGGTTTGATGACTATACAAAACAGTCAGAAGAAAGAAGGTGAATTTTCACACTTCTTCCTGGAATATCTTGTAAAACAGAGATTTGTACCCTTTTTATTGTGAAAATCGGATTCTTCAGGTGAAAGTAGGTGAGTACGAAACGAAAACTTTCTAAACATGGCATGATGAGTGCAAAATTACCAAATATTTCATTGAGTTTTCATGTGAGAGTGAAAACATGCCAAATTTTTCAAATAATCTGTACAGTGAGCCTCCTACTTTTTCTTGAAACTCAAGATGGCCCAAGCAGAGTTTGCATATCTGTTTCGGCACAGTATAGAGAATACTAACAGTAGACCGACTCTGGCCTACGTGCTCGCTTACCGGTTCCCTTCCCCTCAGGCCCCTCGGACACCGTTCGGTACCCAGACCGCTACGCAGTGGCTAACGAACAGTTATGCGCTCTAGTGTATCGTGCCGTAGGCTATAAATATAGAGTGCGAGAAAATAACTACGTATCATAATTCTTTAGAGCTCGTTTTTTATTTTATAATAATGCCTGTGGTGTATTGTCCTGTGGGAAATTGCACGTCAAGACGTGGAGGTGGCTTATCCTTTTTTCGTTGTCCAAAAGATGAAGCAAGGTATGTATTTTACGCGGGATTTCATATAAACGTGTGTTGAATGTTGAAAATCAATGAATACATAACTATATATGACACACTGAACAGGTTGAATTCATTTTCACAAGTGAATTTGCGGAACTGGTTTCCCAAGTTAACATTGGAAACACACTGAAAAAACATTTTGCAAAAATATCTTTCAGTCATCCATGTGACAAGTTTCCAATTTGTATTGTATAGTTCGTATTTATTTCGCATTGAAATTTGCCAATCGAAATATGAAAACAGGAAAAGCATCAAGTAAAGTTAATACAAAACTTTCAATATTACAGCATTTGTGATTTTTCTCAATGTATTTCAATATATTATGATAAACGGTAAATTGTCCAATTTCGTTTTGATTCATCTGTACTTTGAAAATTTCCAAAATTTTGACAGTGTCTTTTGCTAACAATCAGAAGTAGTAGGTAGCGGCGCGCTTCCGATCTCGAATTATCAAAATCTTAGTAAATATCCAATCCACTCAAATTTTTGGGTCGTCACGGTACATCAGCTATCGCGCGAAATGCTTTTCCGTTACCCCGTATCTACAGCGAAGTTGCCATGAGGACACGTGCAGGCGGTATGCTTTTGAGCTGAGAATCTCAAACGCCCGACAGGGAGTCGTCCAACTGTTTATTTATTAAACTTCGGCTTGAAAGAAACAGAGCGATTTTGAAAATTATTACGTTTTGAACCCCTTTTATATCTAGAGAAGTCATTAGAAATTCTGTCGAGCTCAGAACTATGGATTTTGCGCAGAATCCAGTGGCGTACTCAAAATTTCATTTCGGGGTATGATTCTGGAGATACGACACGATCTTTTATTTTTTACCTTGTATTCCATTTTCATTGTTTTTTGTTTTTTCCTTCAAATTTATGTATGATAATCTCTAGATTGATGGAATCTCAGGAATCTCTGCTTACTAATGAGAAAATCAAAAATGAACATTTGTCAATGGTGACCTGTTTTATATGGAAAATCCGTGACCTACTGGCAAAAATTCTTTCAGTATTTTTTAGTATTTCAAGAGATTATCACACATCGTTTTGAAAGAAGAAAAAAAATCAATGAGATAATGGAATACAGGGTGTTTCATTGATGAAAAAAAAGATCGTATCGTATATCCAAAACTATAACCCGAAATGGAATATTCAGTACGCCACTGGATTCTGCGCAAAATATTCTCTTAGATGTAATTCTATCTCGACAATTTCCAATGCCTTCGTAGATATAGAAGGGGTCCAAAAAGTAATAATTTTTTAAATCGCACTGTATATTTTAAAACGAAACAGTTACGCAAAATCTGATTGGATCATCTCGAATTTCGATGAACGAATAAACGATATGACAGGAACATGAAAACCGAAAAATTCCATTTTCAATAACAACCGAGAAACCTGGCAGTCTCAATCAACCAATATGGAAGGCACTGTACATATATCTGGTGTACCGGTACACAAAACATTTACACAGGGTGTACAATGTTACAGTCAGCAAAAGTCTTCATATTCAATATACAACGCTATTTGAACCCACGAAATGAATTCAAATGATTGTTCTCGCAATAAATTCGTTTATCTTCTTCAGACAGGTGATCGATAACATGATGTCGGCCATCAACCAACTTATAGATCAGGAACTTGTCTGATTATTGAAATTGAACCAAACCTAACCCAACGAACATTCTCAAGGATGATTGACGCAAGATGGATAACAATCGTGACTACTCTTTGAAGGTCCAAAGGATTGACATGAAGGTTAGTTGATATGTATTCAAAATATATCTGTCGAAAGCTTTCTTCAAGAAATTTCGGGAAAATTTCTTCAAATACTGTCTGTAAGTTTTTCGAGGAGGTGGTACATTCATTTGTCAGCTTTTTGTGGAATTTTCTCTCCTCGTTTGTAAAAGATGAAGTGGAGTTATTAAAAATCATTCAAATATATTTGTTAAGGACAGATTTCGTGATCTGCGCCAAAATGTCACTGCGCTCGAAATTAAGATACCTAAGAAATTCTTTATTCGTCAGTGACACCTTGTTCTTGGAAAATTTGGAAATAAAAATATATTTAATAAGAATGAAACTTCTACTTATCTTGGTGGACTTTTTGGGAACGAATCTGCTCCTGTTCTCAACACAATTGGAACAATTTTCGTGGTGAAATTTTTCAACGTGCAGTTGGTTTTCCCAGTGTCCTATGAACGTCATCACTCCCTTGCTAACCCTCATACTTTTATTGATTCATTCTATTGTAATAGTTTTCGTCTAGACTAGTGAAACAAATTCAGTCAGGACAGCAAGGAAACTTCTTGAAAACTCGATTCTTCCTTATTCTAATGAAATTCCTCAGGCCATTTCCAACCTCTTTCTATTTTAATAGATTACAAATACAGACTTTGAAAAATCTTTTTTTCATTTTAGTTTTTGTTTATGAGGAGAAGATCTGCCAAGACAACGTAAAAGTAGCTTTTCTTGAATTTCCAAGTATTTCCTATGTCTATAAGTATTTGTCTAGAAAAAATATTTCAGCCAGGACAACGCGAAAGCTTGGTGTTTCTTCCATTTCCAATTCTTTCCTATTCCTATAAATGTACTCACTCCCTTGCCAACCCTCATACTTCCATTGATGACTAATTTGGTGACTGACGGTGGGTAATATTCACTGAAAATTCCTTCTATTGTAATAGTTTTCGTATGGACTAGGAAAACAAATTCAGTCCAGACAGCAAGGAAACTTCTTGAATACTCGATTTTTTCTTATTCTGATAAAATTCCTCGGGTCATTTTCAACCCCTCTTTTATTTTTATAGATTACTAATACAGACTTTGAATTTTTTTTCTAGTTTTTCTTTAAAGTATTTCTTATGCCTATGAGTATCTTGGCACCATTTCTAACCCTTATATTCCAATTGATGTCTGATCTAGATCATGAAAACATTTCTTTTTCTATCAGTGTTTGTCTAGGGTAAATATTTCAGCCCGGACAGCACGCCAACTCGTATACTTCAATTGATGACTTATTTGAAGCATGGTAATATTTTTTTTCCATTAGTTTCTGTCTAGGAAAATTGGTTCAGTAGGGACAGCATGATACACTTGGTGTCTCTCAACTTTCCATGTCTTTTGTATAACTATGAGAATCTTAATTGATGACTAATATAGATTAAGAAAATTAATTTCTTCGTATTAGTTTTTTTTTCTAGTTTGCACATCGCAAACCTCTAGGTTTCTCTTGAATTTTCTGTTAAAATTGTGCTATTTCGGATAGATTACAGTTCATTAACATCAATTTACATCAGTACACGAAAAAATTACATACATCGTATTAAAATTCAATAAGAAACTTAGACTTCACAATAACTCTGATTCATTCAATAATATTATACAGTGTAGTCAGAAGAATTCTTCTAAGAAAGAACAATGAAAATATACATTCTATCTCTCGCAAAAAACTGAGTCTCTTTTTTCATAGAGAACTTGTTAATTTCACTCCTGGTTTTCCTCCCAACAGCAATTTAAGGACTGGTCAGCAGTAGCGACAGATGACAGACGAGGTGTTGAAAAGGACGGCAGGCAGTCAGGAAAGGAGAGCGAGGAAACTCATAGTACATAGTACGATTGTATCTGATCATTGGGCATTGGGCAGTTGAAATTGAAAACAAAATGGCCGTCGTGAACGAAAAGAACTAGCTTTTATAGAAAAAAGTTGAAACACCCTGTATTCCATCTCCTCATCGAATTCTTCATGATGATCTCTAAATTTGTTTTGTATGGAAAATCCGTGGCCTACTAGCAAGAATTCATTTAGTGTTTTTCAGCATTTCTGAGATTCCAATTCCAATCATACATCATTCTGAAGGAACTTTTCAATGAAACACCCAGTATTCCGTCATCTCATTGAATCCTTCACTTTTTTTTTACCTTCAAAATGATGTATGATAATCTCTAGATCTGTTTTATATGGAAAATCCGTGGCCTACAAGCAAAAATTCATTTCTCTGTTTCGGCCCTTTAACAGACTCATTCCCGCACTATTTCTCGTTTAAGAATGAGCTTCATTAATACACGATTTTTAGATATTTTTCTTTTTGATTTTCCAAAGATTGGTATGCCTGCATGTATGAGTGTATAACCAAAGAGTGATAGTACTATAGCATGATACTATAATGAGGAAAGATATGATCACTCGAGGTTCTAGTTTTGAACCGTTTTGCGAATGACGTCACTACGTGACAAATACGATTGGCGGCAATTGGAATAACACGGGTTAAAATGATAAAAATGAACACAACAAAATCAGTTATTCCCCTGGATATCTTCTGAATTTCAAATAATTCATTCAAAGGTATTGTATTCATGACGTTCTTCAAAACAGAAAGATTATTGAGAACTATTTTTGTATGTGAATAATTGTTTTATATAATATTTATTTATATATATATATATATATATATATATATATATATATATATATATATATATATATATAAATTTCGCAACTGACTTCCATGAATCATTTCAAGTGAAGTGAATACCATAAAGTGCATTTACAATAGTGGTAATTATATTGGCCACAATTATGAACATTTGGGGCATGTGTCTAATAAAACACAAGTAGATAAAGTTGTATTTAATATAAATATTTTTATTGGAAATTAAAACTCTGGAACCCTGTTGTTACACCATCATAATCAGTGCAATTATTTTCAAGTATTTAGATAATTCACAAAATAATCATCAAACCATGAAGGTGAATACATTTGTACGAATAGACATAACGCATCTAAAAAGGAATAATGGGTTTAAAATTTTTCAACAAATTACATTTCAGATAGGTACCATAAAAGAAATTGAATCTAATTGGATAAATCGAATTGAATGAATTGAAAAAAAAATACTGTGTGTAGGTTAATCGAGGTGTGATATGTTCATTTCTCTAGAGTTTTTTTCGTTTCTAAAAATAAAAATAGGAAATATGATGAATATTTCAATATACCTATTTGTAGTAAGGACAGATCAGTGATCTGCTCCAATGCATTTAAAATAAAACAATTTTGGATCACTTACGATACCTATAAGAGAATTTCTTTGCTAATATATAGTCATTGAAATGAGAGAGAAAATCCCAAAAAATCTAAGATAATGAATTCAACATTTCATTGATGGTATTGGAATGTTTGAGGAAGGTATGGCATCATCTTTCAATTTCCATTTCTGAATAGGTAATTCTAACAGTTCATCTTGCAATCTATAGTCGTCGTCTGAGAAATGCTTCGAACATATTCTAGCTGTTTTTACATTGAACTTGTTCTTCTGTAAGCAATTCTTCACTCACAAACTGCAAGTTTCCTTCGATGAAGAAAAAGTGAAGTAACGACATGTCGATGCAGTTTTACATCTTTTATTATTGTTACTGGAACAACCCACCACAGCACAATGAACCATAGTTTCTTAGTATGGAATATAAATGAAGTAAGCAAAATTATTCGAACTGACACTACTGAAAAACACAATTTAAAACGATGAACGCACTGAAATGTTCGCTTAACCTCGAAGCGCCAACAGAAATTTGTCACGGAGTGACGTATTATGTGCAAGAGAGATAGAAATAAAACATGCGCGTGGGTTTACCTTCTCAGTTATAGTATCATGGTACTATAGTATATATATTACTCTTTAGTATGTGTTCTATGGTTCAATAGTCCAAACACAGAATATACACCTACCCTATACCGTAAGCACAGATCACCTTAACTATGTAGATAGGTAATCTGTGCCGTAAGGTATATATTCTGTGTTTCGAAACTATCTGATTCGATCGAGATCTATCTTTGAACGAAAGGGGAAGAAGACGCGAGCAACCTGAGAATGGTACTAATATTTTGATTCAAGATTCAAGTTCCTTATATTTATTTAGGCTGCAAAGAAAAATCAAATGGAAAGCAATAACCGTCAACAATTATCCAATGGAAGTACTATTGAAGATATAGGATTGGTTTATAGGTATTGTTTTCATAGTTGAGACTAACCTCTGAATAACAAAGCAATAATAGGTAGGTCATTGTTCCAAAGGAATGTTCCCAAACCATGAGATACCTAACTACAAATAAATACAAAATGTAGATTCCGCTAATCTCCTCTAGTTACAGTACAATTGCTGTAAATTTTTATAGAAATGCCTGAAATTGTGGAATTATCTCCTGCATTGACTGCAATTCCAGGGATATTACTGAGAGAATTCACAATATTGATGGCTTCATCATTTCCATTCAATTCTACCTGATGTAGGATAGAATCAGATGACCCTGCTCTACTGACAGTTTCTGCCTGTTGGGTATCAATAGAAGGTTCAACTCTTCTAGATAATTCTGATGGCCTCTGTGCAGTACTAGTGGATGGTCCTGCTTCATTCAGAGTGTGAAAATTAGATGTGAGCATATTTGCCACCTCAATTTTTTTTTTTGTGGATGCTTCTACATAACCCTCTGCTACAGTTGAGCTTTTCCAACCACCATGATTCTTGAGAGTCATCAAATCACCACCAACATTTGCCAAATGTGATGCTGAAGACCTTCGAAAACAATGTCCAGAAAACTGTTCGAGATTTGGTAGCTTCAAGTACTTGGCAATAACTCTTGGAATTGCACCTGTTTCATTTATACCAATTGGTTGAACTGTACAACGTCCACTCTGACAGTAAATGAAAAATCGTTTGTGGTTTGCATGAGCTGGTCTTAAGCTAGCATACTCTCTAATCAAACTGATCCAATGTCTATTTGTTATAGCGAATAATCTTGGATGGTTTGTTTTAGTTTTCGATATTGTAACAAAAATTGAATCATTTTTGAAATCAATATCATCAGTTCGCATGTTCACCAGTTCATCACGCCTACACGCTCCAGAATAACCCATTATCAATACAACCTGAAAATTATTGACCTCTTGTAATGATTGAATACTTTAATTATTTATGACTTACTTTTATCCCAAGGTAGTCTATGTTGGGTGCTGCATTTAGGAATACCTCGATTTCATGATATTCCAATATTTTGGATTTTTTCGGTTCATACCCTGTAGAACATCTTTTCAGAAAAGCATGTAAATTCATGAATTTCGAAATGTCAATATTTTGTCGAATATTCAGCATTGATCTAAACATGGAGTATGTTTTCCATAATGTTGAACTCTTTGTTTTATACTTTTTATCAATACAGTACAATATTTTGTCTGATTATAGAAATTGAACCACATCTAACCTAACAAACATTATCAAGGATGATTGACGCAAGATGTATAACAATTGTGACATGACACAAACATGAAATGAAATTCCCTCACTTCATTTATTTTTTCTATTTTGCATGAAATGGTCTTGTGCTCTCCTACTCTTTCAACAAATTGAATTTTTTTGAATGCAGAAACTTTTCGTGAAGATGGGCTAGGGAGTGATTCTTTTTCCATTTGTTCTTGAAGGCGTGGATGAGAGGCGATTCTGTTGGTTCCTTGAGGACGATGCTGGACATGCATCCAACACTTACGAAACGACAAACAGATGATGTTTACTCAGATTCTGGAGATTTACATGAAAAAACTAACCTGATGGTGAGTAATATTTATTGAGAATTCTTCCTTTCACAATAGTTTTTGTCTAGGAAAACTAGTTCAGTCAGGAGAGCATGAATACTTCCTCCATACTCAAGTCTTTCCCATTCAGATATAATTGCTCAAACCATCCCAACCCTTTTATTTTGATAGAAAACTTATAGAGACTGGAAAATCTTTTTTTATTTCAGTTTTTGTTCATGAGGAATATTTCTACCAAGACAACATGAAAACTAGCTTTTCTTGAATTTCCAAGTATCTCCTATGCCTGAATATCTTGGCACTCTTACCAACCCTCATATTCCAATGTATGACCGGTGTAGAGCATGAAAGCTTGGCGTTTCTTCAATTTCCAAGTCTTTTCTATGCCTATGAATGTCCTCACACCGTTGCCAATCCTTTTACTTCAATTGATGACTAATTTGGAGCATGGAAGTATTTTTTTTTGTCTAGGAAAATTGGTACATCAATGACAGTTTTCTACACTTGGTTTCTCTCAACTTCCCATGTCATGATGGTGAGTAATATTTATTGAGAACTAATTGGAAAATTAGTTCAGTCAGGCTTCATGTGAACTTCCTGAATACTCAAATCTTTCATATTCCTATGAAGTTGCTTTCCAATAGAGACTGGAAAATCTTTATTAATCTAGTTTTTGTCAATGAGAGATAGTTCTGCCAAGACAACATGAAAACTAGCTTTTCTTGAATTTCCAAGTAACATTTTTTTTCTATTTGTTTTTGTGTAGGAAAAATATTTCAGCCAGGACAGCACAATTTCCAAGTCTTTTCTATACCTATGATAGTCGTCACAAGACATTCAAAATATACCGCAATCATATCAACAGCTTCATCATTTGTAAAAGGCATTACAATGGTTTTGAGGCCTCACTTGTGTGTGCAACAAACACAAATTACACTGTATCTATAAGTATAACTTCAATATTTGTTGACAAGTTTATTTTAGGCATTTGTTTTTTCTCCAGGGCCTACTCTTCATGTTCTGCCTACCTTGCACTTGCATCTTATATGCATTGATCATTATTCCCCCACACGTATATTTTAAATTTTCAAACAATTATAAAATAATGAATTTCCATCACTGATTCTTAAATAAGACAAATAAATAAGATAAATACATGTGTAATAGCGTCATTTTGAAATTTTATGATAACTACATTTTCTTTCTTCGATATTTTAGGTCAGGAACTAGATATCGAGATACGGTTTTCACTAGCCTATTTAGGTATCATTTCACATTCACATTTTTTGAAATCCGTTCAGTCGTTTAGGAGTTACAGCTGTTTATTCAAAAAAACATTGAATCGCCCCCCACCACTTCATTTCAATAGATACGTCAAAAAGTCAACTTTGAAGAGCATATACTTTTTCGGTACATTCACAATGTAGATTTCAGTGAAAAATCACTTCAAAAGTTTGAGATGACGGTTACGCCCTCTGGCGGCCATCTTGGGAACCTGAAAATAATTTCCAGGATTTTCTTTTGGCCATTTTAGTCATCAAATTTTTTACTGCAAGTCTGTACGACGAATAGTTCCCGAGATACAGCACTTTGCATTCTTATCTGGCCACCCTGTACAAAAATTGTATTTCAACAAAAATCTAGAAATAATCAGATGGATTTTGGATTGGTTGAATCTATTTTCTATTATCAACTATTGGTGAGAAAAAATATTGAAACAGATGAAATTGTTCTCCTTGGTGAATCATTTTTGAAAATGATGACAGTCTAAGGAAATTTCCAATTTGTCAACATGAACTCATCTGTATTCTCTGAAAACTAAACTCTCATGAGGACCTTTCATTAAATATCATCTTTCGAAATTCTAGAGCAATCATTTGCCAAAAAATGTCAAAATTAGAAACACCCTGTATAAACCTGCTGTTCTATATAATGTATACATGTTGTTTCATCAACGTTCGACAAAATTTCAAGGTCGAATTTGTTGCACCGAAATTTAAAATGAAAATCATATAAACCGATCTCCCAGAACGATTCGTCTCAGAGATACAGGGTTAGTCAAGTTTCATGAGAAAATCGATATTTTTCCAAAAATAGGAATTCTTCAGGAATTAATGAAAAATCGATTGTTTTCGAGAAAATTTGTGCACCCTGTTTCTCGGACACGAATCGTTTCCGGAAATGTATTTACATGTACATCTTTCATGCTTTGATGACCCTAATAATTCGACTTTAAAGTTTCGTGCAACATTAATGGAACGCATTGTATAATTATGTATTTTTCGGAGTTCAGACATTTCAAGTTTTCGGTAGGTATCAAGCCTACCAGCCTTTCAGTTTCGTCTAAGTACACTTTTCATACCTACATTTTATATTCAGTTGAGAAAAATATTATTTACTCAGCATATTTTTATAAAGTTTCAACCTTTTTTCCTAAAAGCAAATAGTTCCCTAGAATATGACAGCAAATCATTCATTGATAAAAGACGCACAGAACCTTGGATCAGAGAACTGTCACTATTCGGGAAAATATAATCATTCTGTGGCACGGAGTACGATTGTATTTGATCATGGAGAAAGGTTACCATATAAATGACATTTTTAGTGTATGGAGATGGTATCGAAAGTGTCATGTGTGAGGATTGCAAGTTCGGTTGGTTTGATGACTATACAAAACAGTCAGAAGAAAGAAGGTGAATTTTCACACTTCTTCCTGGAATATCTTGTAAAACAGAGATTTGTACCCTTTTTATTGTGAAAATCGGATTCTTCAGGTGAAAGTAGGTGAGTACGAAACGAAAACTTTCTAAACATGGCATGATGAGTGCAAAATTACCAAATATTTCATTGAGTTTTCATGTGAGAGTGAAAACATGCCAAATTTTTCAAATAATCTGTACAGTGAGCCTCCTACTTTTTCTTGAAACTCAAGATGGCCCAAGCAGAGTTTGCATATCTGTTTCGGCACAGTATAGAGAATACTAACAGTAGACCGACTCTGGCCTACGTGCTCGCTTACCGGTTCCCTTCCCCTCAGGCCCCTCGGACACCGTTCGGTACCCAGACCGCTACGCAGTGGCTAACGAACAGTTATGCGCTCTAGTGTAACGTGCCGTAGGCTATAAATATAGAGTGCGAGAAAATAACTACGTATCATAATTCTTTAGAGCTCGTTTTTTATTTTATAATAATGCCTGTGGTGTATTGTCCTGTGGGAAATTGCACGTCAAGACGTGGAGGTGGCTTATCCTTTTTTCGTTGTCCAAAAGATGAAGCAAGGTATGTATTTTACGCGGGATTTCATATAAACGTGTGTTGAATGTTGAAAATCAATGAATACATAACTATATATGACACACTGAACAGGTTGAATTCATTTTCACAAGTGAATTTGCGGAACTGGTTTCCCAAGTTAACATTGGAAACACACTGAAAAAACATTTTGCAAAAATATCTTTCAGTCATCCATGTGACAAGTTTCCAATTTGTATTGTATAGTTCGTATTTATTTCGCATTGAAATTTGCCAATCGAAATATGAAAACAGGAAAAGCATCAAGTAAAGTTAATACAAAACTTTCAATATTACAGCATTTGTGATTTTTCTCAATGTATTTCAATATATTATGATAAACGGTAAATTGTCCAATTTCGTTTTGATTCATCTGTACTTTGAAAATTTCCAAAATTTTGACAGTGTCTTTTGCTAACAATCAGAAGTAGTAGGTAGCGGCGCGCTTCCGATCTCGAATTATCAAAATCTTAGTAAATATCCAATCCACTCAAATTTTTGGGTCGTCACGGTACATCAGCTATCGCGCGAAATGCTTTTCCGTTACCCCGTATCTACAGCGAAGTTGCCATGAGGACACGTGCAGGCGGTATGCTTTTGAGCTGAGAATCTCAAACGCCCGACAGGGAGTCGTCCAACTGTTTATTTATTAAACTTCGGCTTGAAAGAAACAGAGCGATTTTGAAAATTATTACGTTTTGAACCCCTTTTATATCTAGAGAAGTCATTAGAAATTCTGTCGAGCTCAGAACTATGGATTTTGCGCAGAATCCAGTGGCGTACTCAAAATTTCATTTCGGGGTATGATTCTGGAGATACGACACGATCTTTTATTTTTTACCTTGTATTCCATTTTCATTGTTTTTTGTTTTTTCCTTCAAATTTATGTATGATAATCTCTAGATTGATGGAATCTCAGGAATCTCTGCTTACTAATGAGAAAATCAAAAATGAACATTTGTCAATGGTGACCTGTTTTATATGGAAAATCCGTGACCTACTGGCAAAAATTCTTTCAGTATTTTTTAGTATTTCAAGAGATTATCACACATCGTTTTGAAAGAAGAAAAAAAATCAATGAGATAATGGAATACAGGGTGTTTCATTGATGAAAAAAAAGATCGTATCGTATATCCAAAACTATAACCCGAAATGGAATATTCAGTACGCCACTGGATTCTGCGCAAAATATTCTCTTAGATGTAATTCTATCTCGACAATTTCCAATGCCTTCGTAGATATAGAAGGGGTCCAAAAAGTAATAATTTTTTAAATCGCACTGTATATTTTAAAACGAAACAGTTACGCAAAATCTGATTGGATCATCTCGAATTTCGATGAACGAATAAACGATATGACAGGAACATGAAAACCGAAAAATTCCATTTTCAATAACAACCGAGAAACCTGGCAGTCTCAATCAACCAATATGGAAGGCACTGTACATATATCTGGTGTACCGGTACACAAAACATTTACACAGGGTGTACAATGTTACAGTCAGCAAAAGTCTTCATATTCAATATACAACGCTATTTGAACCCACGAAATGAATTCAAATGATTGTTCTCGCAATAAATTCGTTTATCTTCTTCAGACAGGTGATCGATAACATGATGTCGGCCATCAACCAACTTATAGATCAGGAACTTGTCTGATTATTGAAATTGAACCAAACCTAACCCAACGAACATTCTCAAGGATGATTGACGCAAGATGGATAACAATCGTGACTACTCTTTGAAGGTCCAAAGGATTGACATGAAGGTTAGTTGATATGTATTCAAAATATATCTGTCGAAAGCTTTCTTCAAGAAATTTCGGGAAAATTTCTTCAAATACTGTCTGTAAGTTTTTCGAGGAGGTGGTACATTCATTTGTCAGCTTTTTGTGGAATTTTCTCTCCTCGTTTGTAAAAGATGAAGTGGAGTTATTAAAAATCATTCAAATATATTTGTTAAGGACAGATTTCGTGATCTGCGCCAAAATGTCACTGCGCTCGAAATTAAGATACCTAAGAAATTCTTTATTCGTCAGTGACACCTTGTTCTTGGAAAATTTGGAAATAAAAATATATTTAATAAGAATGAAACTTCTACTTATCTTGGTGGACTTTTTGGGAACGAATCTGCTCCTGTTCTCAACACAATTGGAACAATTTTCGTGGTGAAATTTTTCAACGTGCAGTTGGTTTTCCCAGTGTCCTATGAACGTCATCACTCCCTTGCTAACCCTCATACTTTTATTGATTCATTCTATTGTAATAGTTTTCGTCTAGACTAGTGAAACAAATTCAGTCAGGACAGCAAGGAAACTTCTTGAAAACTCGATTCTTCCTTATTCTAATGAAATTCCTCAGGCCATTTCCAACCTCTTTCTATTTTAATAGATTACAAATACAGACTTTGAAAAATCTTTTTTTCATTTTAGTTTTTGTTTATGAGGAGAAGATCTGCCAAGACAACGTAAAAGTAGCTTTTCTTGAATTTCCAAGTATTTCCTATGTCTATAAGTATTTGTCTAGAAAAAATATTTCAGCCAGGACAACGCGAAAGCTTGGTGTTTCTTCCATTTCCAATTCTTTCCTATTCCTATAAATGTACTCACTCCCTTGCCAACCCTCATACTTCCATTGATGACTAATTTGGTGACTGACGGTGGGTAATATTCACTGAAAATTCCTTCTATTGTAATAGTTTTCGTATGGACTAGGAAAACAAATTCAGTCCAGACAGCAAGGAAACTTCTTGAATACTCGATTTTTTCTTATTCTGATAAAATTCCTCGGGTCATTTTCAACCCCTCTTTTATTTTTATAGATTACTAATACAGACTTTGAATTTTTTTTCTAGTTTTTCTTTAAAGTATTTCTTATGCCTATGAGTATCTTGGCACCATTTCTAACCCTTATATTCCAATTGATGTCTGATCTAGATCATGAAAACATTTCTTTTTCTATCAGTGTTTGTCTAGGGTAAATATTTCAGCCCGGACAGCACGCCAACTCGTATACTTCAATTGATGACTTATTTGAAGCATGGTAATATTTTTTTTCCATTAGTTTCTGTCTAGGAAAATTGGTTCAGTAGGGACAGCATGATACACTTGGTGTCTCTCAACTTTCCATGTCTTTTGTATAACTATGAGAATCTTAATTGATGACTAATATAGATTAAGAAAATTAATTTCTTCGTATTAGTTTTTTTTTCTAGTTTGCACATCGCAAACCTCTAGGTTTCTCTTGAATTTTCTGTTAAAATTGTGCTATTTCGGATAGATTACAGTTCATTAACATCAATTTACATCAGTACACGAAAAAATTACATACATCGTATTAAAATTCAATAAGAAACTTAGACTTCACAATAACTCTGATTCATTCAATAATATTATACAGTGTAGTCAGAAGAATTCTTCTAAGAAAGAACAATGAAAATATACATTCTATCTCTCGCAAAAAACTGAGTCTCTTTTTTCATAGAGAACTTGTTAATTTCACTCCTGGTTTTCCTCCCAACAGCAATTTAAGGACTGGTCAGCAGTAGCGACAGATGACAGACGAGGTGTTGAAAAGGACGGCAGGCAGTCAGGAAAGGAGAGCGAGGAAACTCATAGTACATAGTACGATTGTATCTGATCATTGGGCATTGGGCAGTTGAAATTGAAAACAAAATGGCCGTCGTGAACGAAAAGAACTAGCTTTTATAGAAAAAAGTTGAAACACCCTGTATTCCATCTCCTCATCGAATTCTTCATGATGATCTCTAAATTTGTTTTGTATGGAAAATCCGTGGCCTACTAGCAAGAATTCATTTAGTGTTTTTCAGCATTTCTGAGATTCCAATTCCAATCATACATCATTCTGAAGGAACTTTTCAATGAAACACCCAGTATTCCGTCATCTCATTGAATCCTTCACTTTTTTTTTACCTTCAAAATGATGTATGATAATCTCTAGATCTGTTTTATATGGAAAATCCGTGGCCTACAAGCAAAAATTCATTTCTCTGTTTCGGCCCTTTAACAGACTCATTCCCGCACTATTTCTCGTTTAAGAATGAGCTTCATTAATACACGATTTTTAGATATTTTTCTTTTTGATTTTCCAAAGATTGGTATGCCTGCATGTATGAGTGTATAACCAAAGAGTGATAGTACTATAGCATGATACTATAATGAGGAAAGATATGATCACTCGAGGTTCTAGTTTTGAACCGTTTTGCGAATGACGTCACTACGTGACAAATACGATTGGCGGCAATTGGAATAACACGGGTTAAAATGATAAAAATGAACACAACAAAATCAGTTATTCCCCTGGATATCTTCTGAATTTCAAATAATTCATTCAAAGGTATTGTATTCATGACGTTCTTCAAAACAGAAAGATTATTGAGAACTATTTTTGTATGTGAATAATTGTTTTATATAATATTTATTTATATATATATATATATATATATATATATATATATATATATAAATTTCGCAACTGACTTCCATGAATCATTTCAAGTGAAGTGAATACCATAAAGTGCATTTACAATAGTGGTAATTATATTGGCCACAATTATGAACATTTGGGGCATGTGTCTAATAAAACACAAGTAGATAAAGTTGTATTTAATATAAATATTTTTATTGGAAATTAAAACTCTGGAACCCTGTTGTTACACCATCATAATCAGTGCAATTATTTTCAAGTATTTAGATAATTCACAAAATAATCATCAAACCATGAAGGTGAATACATTTGTACGAATAGACATAACGCATCTAAAAAGGAATAATGGGTTTAAAATTTTTCAACAAATTACATTTCAGATAGGTACCATAAAAGAAATTGAATCTAATTGGATAAATCGAATTGAATGAATTGAAAAAAAAATACTGTGTGTAGGTTAATCGAGGTGTGATATGTTCATTTCTCTAGAGTTTTTTTCGTTTCTAAAAATAAAAATAGGAAATATGATGAATATTTCAATATACCTATTTGTAGTAAGGACAGATCAGTGATCTGCTCCAATGCATTTAAAATAAAACAATTTTGGATCACTTACGATACCTATAAGAGAATTTCTTTGCTAATATATAGTCATTGAAATGAGAGAGAAAATCCCAAAAAATCTAAGATAATGAATTCAACATTTCATTGATGGTATTGGAATGTTTGAGGAAGGTATGGCATCATCTTTCAATTTCCATTTCTGAATAGGTAATTCTAACAGTTCATCTTGCAATCTATAGTCGTCGTCTGAGAAATGCTTCGAACATATTCTAGCTGTTTTTACATTGAACTTGTTCTTCTGTAAGCAATTCTTCACTCACAAACTGCAAGTTTCCTTCGATGAAGAAAAAGTGAAGTAACGACATGTCGATGCAGTTTTACATCTTTTATTATTGTTACTGGAACAACCCACCACAGCACAATGAACCATAGTTTCTTAGTATGGAATATAAATGAAGTAAGCAAAATTATTCGAACTGACACTACTGAAAAACACAATTTAAAACGATGAACGCACTGAAATGTTCGCTTAACCTCGAAGCGCCAACAGAAATTTGTCACGGAGTGACGTATTATGTGCAAGAGAGATAGAAATAAAACATGCGCGTGGGTTTACCTTCTCAGTTATAGTATCATGGTACTATAGTATATATATTACTCTTTAGTATGTGTTCTATGGTTCAATAGTCCAAACACAGAATATACACCTACCCTATACCGTAAGCACAGATCACCTTAACTATGTAGATAGGTAATCTGTGCCGTAAGGTATATATTCTGTGTTTCGAAACTATCTGATTCGATCGAGATCTATCTTTGAACGAAAGGGGAAGAAGACGCGAGCAACCTGAGAATGGTACTAATATTTTGATTCAAGATTCAAGTTCCTTATATTTATTTAGGCTGCAAAGAAAAATCAAATGGAAAGCAATAACCGTCAACAATTATCCAATGGAAGTACTATTGAAGATATAGGATTGGTTTATAGGTATTGTTTTCATAGTTGAGACTAACCTCTGAATAACAAAGCAATAATAGGTAGGTCATTGTTCCAAAGGAATGTTCCCAAACCATGAGATACCTAACTACAAATAAATACAAAATGTAGATTCCGCTAATCTCCTCTAGTTACAGTACAATTGCTGTAAATTTTTATAGAAATGCCTGAAATTGTGGAATTATCTCCTGCATTGACTGCAATTCCAGGGATATTACTGAGAGAATTCACAATATTGATGGCTTCATCATTTCCATTCAATTCTACCTGATGTAGGATAGAATCAGATGACCCTGCTCTACTGACAGTTTCTGCCTGTTGGGTATCAATAGAAGGTTCAACTCTTCTAGATAATTCTGATGGCCTCTGTGCAGTACTAGTGGATGGTCCTGCTTCATTCAGAGTGTGAAAATTAGATGTGAGCATATTTGCCACCTCAATTTTTTTTTTTGTGGATGCTTCTACATAACCCTCTGCTACAGTTGAGCTTTTCCAACCACCATGATTCTTGAGAGTCATCAAATCACCACCAACATTTGCCAAATGTGATGCTGAAGACCTTCGAAAACAATGTCCAGAAAACTGTTCGAGATTTGGTAGCTTCAAGTACTTGGCAATAACTCTTGGAATTGCACCTGTTTCATTTATACCAATTGGTTGAACTGTACAACGTCCACTCTGACAGTAAATGAAAAATCGTTTGTGGTTTGCATGAGCTGGTCTTAAGCTAGCATACTCTCTAATCAAACTGATCCAATGTCTATTTGTTATAGCGAATAATCTTGGATGGTTTGTTTTAGTTTTCGATATTGTAACAAAAATTGAATCATTTTTGAAATCAATATCATCAGTTCGCATGTTCACCAGTTCATCACGCCTACACGCTCCAGAATAACCCATTATCAATACAACCTGAAAATTATTGACCTCTTGTAATGATTGAATACTTTAATTATTTATGACTTACTTTTATCCCAAGGTAGTCTATGTTGGGTGCTGCATTTAGGAATACCTCGATTTCATGATATTCCAATATTTTGGATTTTTTCGGTTCATACCCTGTAGAACATCTTTTCAGAAAAGCATGTAAATTCATGAATTTCGAAATGTCAATATTTTGTCGAATATTCAGCATTGATCTAAACATGGAGTATGTTTTCCATAATGTTGAACTCTTTGTTTTATACTTTTTATCAATACAGTACAATATTTTGTCTGATTATAGAAATTGAACCACATCTAACCTAACAAACATTATCAAGGATGATTGACGCAAGATGTATAACAATTGTGACATGACACAAACATGAAATGAAATTCCCTCACTTCATTTATTTTTTCTATTTTGCATGAAATGGTCTTGTGCTCTCCTACTCTTTCAACAAATTGAATTTTTTTGAATGCAGAAACTTTTCGTGAAGATGGGCTAGGGAGTGATTCTTTTTCCATTTGTTCTTGAAGGCGTGGATGAGAGGCGATTCTGTTGGTTCCTTGAGGACGATGCTGGACATGCATCCAACACTTACGAAACGACAAACAGATGATGTTTACTCAGATTCTGGAGATTTACATGAAAAAACTAACCTGATGGTGAGTAATATTTATTGAGAATTCTTCCTTTCACAATAGTTTTTGTCTAGGAAAACTAGTTCAGTCAGGAGAGCATGAATACTTCCTCCATACTCAAGTCTTTCCCATTCAGATATAATTGCTCAAACCATCCCAACCCTTTTATTTTGATAGAAAACTTATAGAGACTGGAAAATCTTTTTTTATTTCAGTTTTTGTTCATGAGGAATATTTCTACCAAGACAACATGAAAACTAGCTTTTCTTGAATTTCCAAGTATCTCCTATGCCTGAATATCTTGGCACTCTTACCAACCCTCATATTCCAATGTATGACCGGTGTAGAGCATGAAAGCTTGGCGTTTCTTCAATTTCCAAGTCTTTTCTATGCCTATGAATGTCCTCACACCGTTGCCAATCCTTTTACTTCAATTGATGACTAATTTGGAGCATGGAAGTATTTTTTTTTGTCTAGGAAAATTGGTACATCAATGACAGTTTTCTACACTTGGTTTCTCTCAACTTCCCATGTCATGATGGTGAGTAATATTTATTGAGAACTAATTGGAAAATTAGTTCAGTCAGGCTTCATGTGAACTTCCTGAATACTCAAATCTTTCATATTCCTATGAAGTTGCTTTCCAATAGAGACTGGAAAATCTTTATTAATCTAGTTTTTGTCAATGAGAGATAGTTCTGCCAAGACAACATGAAAACTAGCTTTTCTTGAATTTCCAAGTAACATTTTTTTTCTATTTGTTTTTGTGTAGGAAAAATATTTCAGCCAGGACAGCACAATTTCCAAGTCTTTTCTATACCTATGATAGTCGTCACAAGACATTCAAAATATACCGCAATCATATCAACAGCTTCATCATTTGTAAAAGGCATTACAATGGTTTTGAGGCCTCACTTGTGTGTGCAACAAACACAAATTACACTGTATCTATAAGTATAACTTCAATATTTGTTGACAAGTTTATTTTAGGCATTTGTTTTTTCTCCAGGGCCTACTCTTCATGTTCTGCCTACCTTGCACTTGCATCTTATATGCATTGATCATTATTCCCCCACACGTATATTTTAAATTTTCAAACAATTATAAAATAATGAATTTCCATCACTGATTCTTAAATAAGACAAATAAATAAGATAAATACATGTGTAATAGCGTCATTTTGAAATTTTATGATAACTACATTTTCTTTCTTCGATATTTTAGGTCAGGAACTAGATATCGAGATACGGTTTTCACTAGCCTATTTAGGTATCATTTCACATTCACATTTTTTGAAATCCGTTCAGTCGTTTAGGAGTTACAGCTGTTTATTCAAAAAAACATTGAATCGCCCCCCACCACTTCATTTCAATAGATACGTCAAAAAGTCAACTTTGAAGAGCATATACTTTTTCGGTACATTCACAATGTAGATTTCAGTGAAAAATCACTTCAAAAGTTTGAGATGACGGTTACGCCCTCTGGCGGCCATCTTGGGAACCTGAAAATAATTTCCAGGATTTTCTTTTGGCCATTTTAGTCATCAAATTTTTTACTGCAAGTCTGTACGACGAATAGTTCCCGAGATACAGCACTTTGCATTCTTATCTGGCCACCCTGTACAAAAATTGTATTTCAACAAAAATCTAGAAATAATCAGATGGATTTTGGATTGGTTGAATCTATTTTCTATTATCAACTATTGGTGAGAAAAAATATTGAAACAGATGAAATTGTTCTCCTTGGTGAATCATTTTTGAAAATGATGACAGTCTAAGGAAATTTCCAATTTGTCAACATGAACTCATCTGTATTCTCTGAAAACTAAACTCTCATGAGGACCTTTCATTAAATATCATCTTTCGAAATTCTAGAGCAATCATTTGCCAAAAAATGTCAAAATTAGAAACACCCTGTATAAACCTGCTGTTCTATATAATGTATACATGTTGTTTCATCAACGTTCGACAAAATTTCAAGGTCGAATTTGTTGCACCGAAATTTAAAATGAAAATCATATAAACCGATCTCCCAGAACGATTCGTCTCAGAGATACAGGGTTAGTCAAGTTTCATGAGAAAATCGATATTTTTCCAAAAATAGGAATTCTTCAGGAATTAATGAAAAATCGATTGTTTTCGAGAAAATTTGTGCACCCTGTTTCTCGGACACGAATCGTTTCCGGAAATGTATTTACATGTACATCTTTCATGCTTTGATGACCCTAATAATTCGACTTTAAAGTTTCGTGCAACATTAATGGAACGCATTGTATAATTATGTATTTTTCGGAGTTCAGACATTTCAAGTTTTCGGTAGGTATCAAGCCTACCAGCCTTTCAGTTTCGTCTAAGTACACTTTTCATACCTACATTTTATATTCAGTTGAGAAAAATATTATTTACTCAGCATATTTTTATAAAGTTTCAACCTTTTTTCCTAAAAGCAAATAGTTCCCTAGAATATGACAGCAAATCATTCATTGATAAAAGACGCACAGAACCTTGGATCAGAGAACTGTCACTATTCGGGAAAATATAATCATTCTGTGGCACGGAGTACGATTGTATTTGATCATGGAGAAAGGTTACCATATAAATGACATTTTTAGTGTATGGAGATGGTATCGAAAGTGTCATGTGTGAGGATTGCAAGTTCGGTTGGTTTGATGACTATACAAAACAGTCAGAAGAAAGAAGGTGAATTTTCACACTTCTTCCTGGAATATCTTGTAAAACAGAGATTTGTACCCTTTTTATTGTGAAAATCGGATTCTTCAGGTGAAAGTAGGTGAGTACGAAACGAAAACTTTCTAAACATGGCATGATGAGTGCAAAATTACCAAATATTTCATTGAGTTTTCATGTGAGAGTGAAAACATGCCAAATTTTTCAAATAATCTGTACAGTGAGCCTCCTACTTTTTCTTGAAACTCAAGATGGCCCAAGCAGAGTTTGCATATCTGTTTCGGCACAGTATAGAGAATACTAACAGTAGACCGACTCTGGCCTACGTGCTCGCTTACCGGTTCCCTTCCCCTCAGGCCCCTCGGACACCGTTCGGTACCCAGACCGCTACGCAGTGGCTAACGAACAGTTATGCGCTCTAGTGTAACGTGCCGTAGGCTATAAATATAGAGTGCGAGAAAATAACTACGTATCATAATTCTTTAGAGCTCGTTTTTTATTTTATAATAATGCCTGTGGTGTATTGTCCTGTGGGAAATTGCACGTCAAGACGTGGAGGTGGCTTATCCTTTTTTCGTTGTCCAAAAGATGAAGCAAGGTATGTATTTTACGCGGGATTTCATATAAACGTGTGTTGAATGTTGAAAATCAATGAATACATAACTATATATGACACACTGAACAGGTTGAATTCATTTTCACAAGTGAATTTGCGGAACTGGTTTCCCAAGTTAACATTGGAAACACACTGAAAAAACATTTTGCAAAAATATCTTTCAGTCATCCATGTGACAAGTTTCCAATTTGTATTGTATAGTTCGTATTTATTTCGCATTGAAATTTGCCAATCGAAATATGAAAACAGGAAAAGCATCAAGTAAAGTTAATACAAAACTTTCAATATTACAGCATTTGTGATTTTTCTCAATGTATTTCAATATATTATGATAAACGGTAAATTGTCCAATTTCGTTTTGATTCATCTGTACTTTGAAAATTTCCAAAATTTTGACAGTGTCTTTTGCTAACAATCAGAAGTAGTAGGTAGCGGCGCGCTTCCGATCTCGAATTATCAAAATCTTAGTAAATATCCAATCCACTCAAATTTTTGGGTCGTCACGGTACATCAGCTATCGCGCGAGTTATTTTCGAAAAACCGGCAAGAGACTTTTTAAAAAACTTTATTACTTTACTGTACAAGAGATATGGTCAAAAATCAAGCAAAGGTGAATAGATAGATATATTTATAATGTCGGTTGATCTTGAAGACGAAATACGATTCCTGCTGAATCGGCCGCTTTCTGGGAAACGGCATGAGAAGTGCGATACCCAGCTCGGTACCGTGGGACCGCTCGCTCGACGTAACTCCTCCCTCCTTAAGAGACGGCTTCGGGCTGGAACAGGACCGAAGGCGATCGGACTGATTGATTCTCTTCGATCTTGATTTGGATTTCTGGGGTTTTAGGCTTTTTCTTCAGTCTTCGAATTCTGCGGAGGGCGTAGAAGGATAGGGCTAGTAGAACCATGCTGATTGTAGTCCAAAACATCCAATTGGCTGATTGATCTTCCTCGGTGTCATCGATCGATAGTTGATCGGTGGCTTCGATGTGTTGACGGAGCCGATGGATTTCTTCTAGAGGGATGTTTCCGATTTTCAGTGGTTTCCTACGAACTACCTCAACTTGCGCGTTGTCATTCATGATTTTCGGTAGTACGAGGGGACTTCCGAAACTTGAGGTTTGACTGTTCTCGAATTTGATTGACTGGTATTCGATGTTACAGTTCAGTGGAATTTGTAGAAGAATGTTTCCTTGCACGGCCAGAAACTGTTCTTCAGGGCAATGGGTTTTCAACTTGATTTCTTCTTGGCTAATTATTAGTAAATATTCGTCGTTGATTTTGTTAAACATCAACAATGGAATCTGTATTGGTATTTGCAGGCATCGGGATCTCTTGTCTTGGATGAGGGCAGAAATGCAGTCTTCGACGGGGTGGAATTTCAATTCTGTCTGTTCGCAGAGGTAGATGTTTTCGATTTTAGGACAGATACGATCCATGTACTGGTAGGTTTCTTGATCGAGAGCCAAATGAGGTTTATTGGGAATAATCAATGTTTGGTTATCGGTTGGGATTGGAAATAATTGGAAATATTGGAAGGTGTTTGGGTGAGTGATTGGAATTTCTATGGCAAAAATAATCTTATTCCCAGTGAAGTAACAGTTCGTATGAATGATAGAATACCAAGAGTGATAATCTATATTCAATATTGTCTTTTGACTGTTGTGATTTCTCAATTCATTCAATATGTTCTTCAAATTTTTATGAGGTAATATGTCGGGATGAATAATATGTAATTTTGCGAACATTATTGCATTTTCTATATTGTCTAAGAGAGTGACGAATATATTGGCATTCAGGAAGATTTGATTTATTATATTTGTATAGACTGCGTATTTTCCGAACTGATCATTGATGTTTTCTAAGAATGCTTTGTTCTCTGAGATATACTTGTAAATTTTATTTTGATTGTTAGTAATCGTATCTATATCCTTAGAATATTGACCAATCAATTGTTTTGATAATGAAATTTGGATATTGACATCTCTAACGATTTTCTGTTGATTCTGTTTCAGAGTAGTGATAGCACGGTCATATTTTTCGCCGTCTGATGAATCAAGTGTACCGAAAAGAAACTTCTGTACAGTTCCACCAGCATTGATCAATCCTCTTTTATTCCTAGAAATAATTGGATCATAGATATTACTAAATTTGTTGGTGATTTCTCTGATGATAGGGTCTAGACTCTCATAGGTATTTTTTATATTATAGAAATATTTCGACCGATTACTTGAGAGGTATTCAAGATTCTGATAATTTTCAATTAATCTGCCAATCTCGTCATTTATGATTTCTAAATTGATTTCATTAATGAATACATGTTTACTGGTTATAATTTTAGATTTGCCTAATTTGAAAGGGAGAATTCCGGGTGAGTTGGTGATTTGTTTTACTTTAATCTCGTGAGCTTGGACCAGCAGGGTCATCAATTGAAGGAGTATCAATCTTTTCATTCTGAGCCTGTAACAGAACGGGTTTTCTTAATTCTTTGATGTGGATGATTTCTGATTTTCCTTTCATACTTTTAATCTCGACCTTATTATGCTCTAATATTTTGGTTATGTTATATGGACCTAGAAACTTATTATTTTTCTTATTCCTGTTCAGCGGATTCTTTTTATATACTTTTTGACCTATCTTAAATTCTTCACTTGCATCGCCTTTAACATTTCTTCTCGAAATAACCTTTTCCTTCTGGGCTTGGAGTTTTTCCTTCACCTTTTCATACACCGGGTACAATTTTTGTTTGTGATCATGTACATATGCCGAAAATATTTCTTTAGGGACGAAAATTTCATCAGGGTTCCTTGAGTCGGTGTGTCCGAAGACAAGTTCGAATGGAGTGAACCCTGTAGAGCTATGTATCGAACTATTATAACCTAAAATTGCATAATTGATTGAATCACATTCGTTAGGATATACTTCTTTCAAGATTCTCAGTTGTTCTATCAACGTAGAATGGTATCTTTCTACGATTCCGTTGGCTTCGTGATGTCCAGGGGTGGTGAAATGAACTTTGATTTTGTGTAGGTTTAGTAATTCTTTGACGGTCTCGTTATTGAATTCTTTTCCACTGTCAGCTACGATTTTTTGTGGGGTACCGAAACAAGTGAAATATTTTATTAACGCATTGCATGTATTAATGGCGGATTTTCCGGGAACATGAAAAGCTTGACCAAATTTCGAAAAAGCATCTATTAGAGTGAGGTAGATTTTGGAGTCGTAAAAGAATGAATCAATATGTACTATTTGGAAAGGTTTCGATGGGGTTCCAGTCAAAACGAGTGGTACATATGGATTTTTACGAGAGTATTTTGATCTTTGACATATTTCACAAGAGTTTATGAATTGTGTCACTGTCGATTTCATATTCAACCAGTAGTAGTTCCTTTTCAGATATTGAATCGTTTCTTCGATACCTCGATGATTAGTTTTACCTTCATGATGATTTTTTATCATGAGAATTTGTTCTTCTTGTTCCTTTATGGTATTTACTAATTTTGTGCATCGAAATAATTTCAAAGTTGTCTTGTCAAAGTTTTCTGAATAGACATTGCTGAAATTTAGAATTAATTTTTTCGTATCGAAGTATATGTAATAATTAGTATTTGGTTTCAAATATTCTGTCATGAAGTCAAAAATGATTCGTTCATTATTATTCAATGGCAATTTTACAGTTATTATTTTGTGATTTCCGTACTTATCATGTTGGAGTGAGATTTTATCATGGTTATGAGCGAAAACAAGAATTTGAAATGTTTTATTATTGATTATTTCATCTAGGATAGGAATTCCATCATTGGCTACTTCTTTTGATAAGGAATGTGGTGTTTGGTCTGTTTTGTCAGTGGGTGGTTTCAGTTGTACGTCTGAGTGAATCAAAATTTTGGGTTGAATGTTTGTTGGATTTTCGGTTTCAGGTTCTTGAAATGTTTCAGGGTTTTCGGCAAGGTTTCTTAGGAATTCTAAGGATTCTTGATTTATATCGCCAGGGTAATTGATTACTGATTCTGATTCGTGGAGGTTGAGTTTTATTCTCGACAGAGCATCTACATTTGAATTCATGGTTCCTTTTTTATAGACGATTTTATAGTCATACTCTTCTAATTTCAAGCGCCAGCGTATTAGTTTGGAATTTGGTTCTTTCAGATTGAACAGCCAAGTTAGGGGACGATGGTCGGTAACTATAGTGAATTTTCGCCCGAACAGATAGGGACGGAAATACTTGCATGCCCAAACTATTGCCAATAACTCCCTTTCTATCGTGCTGTAACGTTGTTCTGTTTCGTTTAAAGTGCGACTGGCAAACGATATTGGTCTGTCCTGTCCTATAGTCCCTTGTGACAAAATAGCACCTAGAGCTATGCTTGACGCGTCCGTTGTTAGTATGAAGTCTCGTTCAAAGTTTGGAAATTGAAGGATAGGGTCATTACATAGTATTTTCTTACAGTTTTCGAAGCTCTCAATGAATTTTTGATCGTGAATAACCTTTGCATTTTTCTTGAGACAAAGAGTCATGGGTTTCGTAATCTTTGCGAAGTCTTGAATGAAACGGCGATAATAACCTAGCAAGCCTAAAAATGATTTGATTTCTTTTTGTGTTCTGGGGATTGGGAAATTTTGAATAGCCGAAATTTTATCTGGGTTTGGCTTAACGCCTTCAGGGGTTACTATATGTCCCAAGAAAGAAACTGATTTCTGTAAAAATTCTGATTTGTCCGTCTGAATTTTAAAATTGGAATTTCTAAGTCTGTCGAATACTTTCTTGAGTCTAGATACATGTTCTTGTAGGGATGTGCTGAAAATTATTATGTCGTCTAGATATACCAAGCAAATATCGTTGTTGAGTCCTCGTAAAACATTGTCAATTACTCTCTGGAATGTAGAGGGGGCATTTTTGAGACCGAAAGGCATCCTTTTGAACTCAAAATGTCCATTATGGGTAGAGAAAGCTGTCTTTGGTATGTCATGTTTGTTCATCTCAATTTGATGGTAGCCAGAGGCTAAGTCTAGGGTGGTGAAATAATTCGCTCTGCCAAGTCTGTCAAGAATGTCTGTGATGTTAGGAAGGGGGTATTTGTCGTCAACTGTCTTGTCATTCAGTTTGCGATAGTCGATGACAATTCGCCATTTTTGTTTACCTGAGTGATCTAATTTTTTCGGAACAATCCATATCGGACTACTCCAGGGGGAAGTCGAGGGTTGAATAATTCCTTGGGATAACATATTAGCCATTTGAGATTCAACTTCTTTTCTGTGAATCTCCGGAAATCGATATGATTTAGTAAATACAGGGGTCTCATCTCTCAATTTGATTTCATGTGTAATTTCGTTTGAAAAACTTAGGGGAATTTCCTCACAATGAAAGATATCTCGGTATTTATAGCAAAGGTCACGGATCGCTTGTTTTTCTTCGTTATTGCAGTGATTAAGCCTTAGATTTTTCAAGTTAGATTTCAAGAGATTATCCTGTTCGTCGCTCAAATTATTACTACAGTCGATTCTTTCAATGAAATGAATTTCATTAGGATCTAACATTTCTACATTGAATGGCTGAGTGATAGTGATTTTGAATGTGGTTGAATTTGGATTTATTACCGTCGTGATAGCAAAGTGGTTACGAATATTGACGACAGCTGTTGGTGATTGAATTTTGTTTCCGAAGTCGATAAAATCTAATAAACCTAATCCGTTTTCATGACATACTGGAATTCTAAAGACTTGTTGTGTCATAGGAGGAATAATTATTGTGTGATGACAGTTTTCGAACTGTTTTGGGGGTTCATGAATGTGTTCATCAAAAACCATGGGAATTTGAACATTTGGCGTGAAAAGAATTCTATTTTGGATATCAATATTTGCATTTAATTGCTTGAGAAGATCCATACCTATGAGTCCATCATATTTTTCGTTGAAATTGAAAATATGAAACTTGTGTGTTCCTTGTGTTTGAAATATTTCAAAAATAGGAATGATCAATACTTCATTGTGAAAGCTGATGTCGTGTGAAGTTTGGATACTGAATGTTTCATTTGTTATAAAATTCGGATAAGCCTGATAGGCTAATTTTGGACTGATCAAACTACGTGAACTACCTGTGTCTATCAAGAATTTTGCTTTGATTTCGGGGATGAGAATGTATGGTAAATCATTCTTCAGGTGGTTGAGTTTAATAATTACGTTAGGTGATCTTTGTTTACATCCTGTCGAAAATTTACATTTCCCAGAAATGGATTTTCTTGTTCAGTTGAATCTTCATAATCAGTGAAATTTTGAAAGTCGTCTGGTTGTTCGACGTATTGATTAGATTGATCATAATCTTGATTTTCTACGCTAGAGTCATATAATTCGGAATAATCATATTGTGGTTCCTCGATGTTATGAAGTTCTTCAGAATTGAAGTTCCTTGGACCAGTACTTTGAAAATAATTGTTTCTATTGAAATTTTGTCTCTGAAGTTGAACTGTCGGGTTTCTTGTAGATACCGACATCGGCTGTGGTCTAGTATTAGGTGCTTGTCCCGTTGGTTTGAATACGTTACGGGGTGGACCGAATATTTGTCGATTTGTGAAGAAATTATTTTGTTGTGCTGCATTACTTTGCCTTGGTTGAATATTTATAGGTTGAGATGGAAATTGATTTCCAGGTGAGTTGTTATGATTCTGATTGAAATTTTGATGAGAAAAGTTTGGTCTTTGATAGTTTGGATTCGGAAAATTTGGTCTTGGAACTGAATTTTGATTGAAACTTCGATTCTGATAAGGAACTTGTTGTCTAGGAAAATTATGATGGGGTTGGAGAGATTGTTTTTGAGGAAATAAGTTTTGTCTTTGATTATGTATAAAATTTTCTTCTTCTAAAACATGTGAAATTGCTAACTCTAAGCTATCGGGATTTCTCAGTCTAACCATATCTTGAATTCTACCAGTTAAACCACGAATGAATGTTTTCAGAGCAAGCTCGTCATAGTTTCTTATTTTAAAGGTTCTCTCGTCAACAGGTAAATTCATTGAAATTAATTTGGATGCAATGCCACTTCGACTTTTCTGAATTCTCTGTCCAAAAGTGAAAAATGATTCATTTCTATGGGGTTTCATTATGATCATTTCTTGTACAAGACAATCTAAATTTCTTTGATCTCCAAAGCTAAGTCTTAGAAGGTTTTTCAACGCATTCCAATCTCTAATTTCCGGCCTACTTCCTACTAAACTCAAAGCATGTCCTGATAATTTTCCTATCACTGCCCTGATAAGAAAATCGTTGATTGGGTCGTTTGGGTTCTGATTATTACTATAAGTTCTGATGAGATAGTCACAATGTTCTAAGAATATTTCTAAAGTACTTTCATCATTACCATTGAAATTTGGGATTGTGTCAATGTATAATCTAAGTAATTGGTAGTTAACTTGTGCTTCTGCCATTTCGTTTTGATCTAATTCTAAATTATTGAGTCTTTCTATTATTTCCTCAATTTTTAATATTATTTAATTCACTCTGTAATCTACTGTGTTAGACTGTAGATGAATTTATTTCTGTTCATTTGTTTTTTGTTCTCCCTAATTATGTTCTGAAAATATTATGTGCATTAATTTTTTTTCTAGAACGCAGTTGTGTTCGTCAACTCAGACCTATACTAATTTTTGTTGTATCCACCAACAACTAGAGAAACATTTACTCTGTTTCACTAGGAATTCTGACCAATTCTGACACAGAAAATCTGGGATGGGGTTGAAAAAGGATGGCTCACCTATTCTTGGTACCGTCTTCCTCTTCCTTGGCCCAGGGGTTGTCTTCTGAAGTCTGCACCGATTCTTCTCCTCGATGTTCACACCGAATGTACGATTTCGCCCGTGAAGAGTGAAAACTCAAAACGAATTCACGATGAGACGTTCCGGACTTATCCTACCGACTGCGCCAGTTATTTTCGAAAAACCGGCAAGAGACTTTTTAAAAAACTTTATTACTTTACTGTACAAGAGATATGGTCAAAAATCAAGCAAAGGTGAATAGATAGATATATTTATAATGTCGGTTGATCTTGAAGACGAAATACGATTCCTGCTGAATCGGCCGCTTTCTGGGAAACGGCATGAGAAGTGCGATACCCAGCTCGGTACCGTGGGACCGCTCGCTCGACGTAACTCGCGAAATGCTTTTCCGTTACCCCGTATCTACAGCGAAGTTGCCATGAGGACACGTGCAGGCGGTATGCTTTTGAGCTGAGAATCTCAAACGCCCGACAGGGAGTCGTCCAACTGTTTATTTATTAAACTGTGGTTTCGGCTAGAAAGAAACAGAGCGATTTTGAAAATTATCACGTTTTGAACCCCTTCTATATCTAAAGAAGTTCATTAGAAATTCTGTCGAGCTCAGAACTATGGATTTTTTCATTTCGGGGTACGATTCTGGAGATACGACACGATCTTTTATTTTTTACCTTGTATTCCATTTTTATTGTTTTTTTGTTTTTTCCTTCAAATTTATGTATGATAATCTCTAGATTGATGGAATCTCAGGAATCTCTGCTTACTAATGAGAAAATCAAAAATGAACATTTGTCAATGGTGACCTGTTTTATATGGAAAATCCGTGACCTACTGGCAAAAATTCTTTCAGTGTTTTTTAGTATTTCAAGAGATTATCACACATCGTTTCGAAAGAAGAAAAAAAATCAATGAGATAATGGAATACAGGGTGTTTCATTGATGAAAAAAAGATCGTATCGTATCTCCAAAACTATAAACCGAAATGGAATATTTAGTACGCCACTGGATTCTGCGCAAAATATTCTCTTAGATGTAATTCTATCTCGACAGTATTTCCAATGACTTCGTAGATATAGAAGGGGTCCAAAAAGTAATAATTTTTTAAATCGCCCTGTATATTTCAAAACGAAACAGTTACGCAAAATCTGATTGGATCGTCTCGAATTTCGATGAACGAATAAACGATATGACAGGAACATGAAAACCGAAAAATTCCATTTTCAATAACAACCGAGAAACCTGGCAGTCTCAATCAACCAATATGGAAGGCACTGTACATATATCTGGTGTACCGGTACACGAAACATGTACACAGGGTGTACAATGTTACAGTCAGCAAAAGTCTTCATATTCAATATACAAGGCTATTTGAACCCACGAAATGAATTCAAATGATTGTTCTCGCAATAAATTCGTTTATCTTCTTCAGACAGGTGATCGATAACATGATGTCGGCCATCAACCAACTTATAGATCAGGAACTTGTCTGATTATTGAAATTGAACCAAACCTAACCCAACGAACACTCTCAAGGATGATTGACGCAAGATGGATAACAATCGTGACGACTCTTTGAAGGTCCAAAGGATTGACATGAAGGTTAGTTGATATGTATTCAAAATATATTTGTCGAAAGCCTTCTTCAAGAAATTTCGGGAAAATTTCCTCAAATACTGTCTGTAAGTTTTTCGAGGAGGTGGTACATTCATTTGTCAGCTTTTTGTGGAATTTTCTCTCCTCGTTTGTAAAAGATGAAGTGGAGTTATTAAAAATCATTCAAATATATTTGTTAAGGACAGATTTCGTGATCTGCGCCAAAATGTCACTGCGCTCGAAATTAAGATACCTAAGAAATGAGGGATGAGGGATGAGGGATGAGGGATGAGGGATGAGGGATGAGTGATGAGTGATGGGGGATGAGGGATGAGGGATGAGGGATGAGGGATGAGGGATGAGGGATGAGGGATGAGGGATGAGGGATAATAGATGAGGAATGAAGGATGAGCGATGAGTGATGAGAAATGAGAGATGAGAGATGAGGGATAAGAGATGAGGAATGAAGGATGACTGATGAGGGATGAGAGATGAGGGATGAGGGATGAGGGATGACGCGCAGTAACATTTTGGGGCAGATCACGAAATCTGTCCTCACTACAAATATATTGAAATAATTTTTAATAACTTCTACTCTATTTTTCAGAAACGAGGAGAGAGAATCCTACAAAAAGCTGGAAAATTAAATATTTTTCCTACACTAATAGAAAAAAAAAAGTTTTCATGATCTACACCAGTCTTCATTCTTCTTCATTCTTTTCACCTTCAGAATGATGTATGATAATAATATCTAGATTTTAATCTCAGAAATGCTTAAAAACACTAAATGAATTCCTGCTAGTAGGCCATATGAAACAGATCTAGAGATTATCATACAGCATTTCGAAGGAAAAAAAATTCAATGCGATGATGACACGGTGTTCAACCGTGACGTATCTCCAAAACCATGCCCCGAAATGAAATTTTGAGTACGCCCTGGATTCTGTGCGAAATATTCTCTTTTGGATATAGTTCTAAGCTCAACAGTATTTCTAATGACTTCGTAGATATACAAGGGGTCACAAAGTAATAATTTTCAGAATCGCCCTGTATCTTTCAATATAAACAGATATGCAGAATCTGATTGGACCATCTTGAGTTTCGAGAAAAAGTAGGAAAGGAACAGAGAAACAACAGAGAAACCTGACAGTCTCAAACGAAATATTAGGCACTGTACAGGATATTTGAAAAATTTGGCATGTTTTCACTTCACATGGAAACTTAATGAAATACTGGGAAATTTTGCACTCATCATGTGATGGCTATTTTTTGAAAAGTTTTTATTTCGTACTTCGTATTCCTTTTTTTCTCTTTGACACCGAGAAACACATCATTATACAATGCGTTTCATCAATGTTGTACGAAACTTCACACTAAAATTATTTGGGTAAAACGATTCGTGTCCGAGGTGTACAATTTTTCTTCGAAAGCAATCCATTTTTCAACGATTCCTGAAGAATATTTTCAGTAAAATATCGATTTTATCATGAAACTTGAATATACCTACCCTGTATCTCTGAAACGAATTGTTTTCGGATATCCGTTTGTATGATTTTCATTTCAAATTCACGTGCAATAAATCCTACCTTGAAATTTGTCTAACGTTGATGAAACAACCTGTATACATTGTATACAACAGCAGGTATATATAGGGTGTTTGTGTATTTGATCGAAAATGTTTGGCAGATGATTGTTCTAGAAAGTTGAAGAATGATATATGATAAAAAGTCCTCATAAGATTTAATAAGAAGAAGAACTTCTACTTATATTGGTGGGCGTTTCGGGAATGAATCTGCTCCCGTTCTCAACACAATTGAACACTTTCCTACGTAGAACTTTTCACGTGCAGTTGATTTTTGACACTGAAATGTGTTGAAAAATTTCACGAAGTGTTCCAATTGTGTTGAGAACGGGAGCAGATTCGTTCCCGAAACGTCAACTATTATGAGTAGAAGTTTTATTCTTATTAAACATATTTGTATTTCCAAATTTTTCAGAAGGAAGTTGTCACTGACAAATATATATATATATATATATATTCAGATATATATATATATATTCAGAATATATATATATATATATATATATATGTTTGTGTGTGTGTGTATTGAAATAATTCTTGACGACTTCTACTTCATTTTTCAGAAACGATGATGAGTGTCGAATGTTTTACCACTTCTGATGTTCACATGGAATGAACTGACTTTGAAGAATGGAATTGAAATTTCAACTGGATCAAGTGAAATAGATGGTATTCAGAAAATAAGAAACTGATATTGTTAGAAAATATTCAAAATCCGATCACATTCCGTTCAATTCACTTTTTATAGGTAAAGGAAAGACTTGGAAATTGAAACAACGCCAAGATTTCATGATAAATATTTTTGCTACACAAAAAAAATTCATGATCTACACCAGTCATCAATTGGAATATTAGGGTTTGAAAGGGTGGCAAGATATTCATAGGCATAGGAAATACTTGGAAATTCAATTCGAGCCTAATTTTCTGTTGTCTTGGCAGAACTACATCTCATAAACAAAAACAAAAAAAATGTTTTTTAAAGTTTGTTTTGTATAAGTTATCTATCGAAATAAAAGGGTTGGAAATGGCTATAGCATTTTTTTAGGAATAAAAAGACTTGAATATTCAGGAAGTTTTCATGATGTTCTAACTGAACTAATTCTCCTAGATTATTATGAAAGAATAAATTCTTGATTGATATTACTCACCTTCAGGTTAGTTTTCTCAAGAAATGAAAAATAGCACAATATCAACTCAAGATTCAGGAAAAACCTAGAGGTTTGTGCTGTGCTGACAGAAATATTTTTCCTACGTTATACGAAGAACTGAATTTTCATAATCCACATTAGTCATTAATTGAAATATAATGATTGGTAAGGGCCTGAAGATTCTCTAAGTTATACAAGAGAAATGAAAAATCGAGAGAAACTGAGTTTATAATGCTGTCCGCACTGAACCACTCTATGTAGACAAAAACTAATGGAAACAGAAAATATTTTCATGCTCCAAATTAGTCATCAATTGAAATATAAGGGTTGGCAAGGGTGTGAGGACATTTATAGGTACAGGAAAAACTCGGAAATTGAAGGAACACCGAGTTTTCATGATGTACTGGTTGAGACAACAACTGATAGGAAAAAAAATGTTTTCATGAGCTACACCCACCAGTCATCAATTGGAATATAAGGGTGGGAAAGAGTGCAAAGATATTGACAGGCATTGGAAATACTTGGAAATTCAAGAAGGGCTAGGGAGAGAAGAAAATTTTCCCAAAATTTTTTGAAGAAGGCTTTCGACAAATATATCTTGAATACATATCAACTAACCCTAATGTCAATCCTTTGGACCTTCAAAGAGATGTCACGATTGTTATCCATCTTGCGTCAATCATCATCCTTGAGAATTGTCGTTGGGTTAGGTTTGGTTCAATTTCTACAATCAGACAAGTTCTTGATCTATGTAGTTGGTTGATGGCCGACATCATATTCGTGGGTTTTTCCATAAAAGTAGCAGAAATTATTCAAATTGGAACTCCTTTATACCATCCATCTTGAAAATAGCCCTGTATATATGTAGAATATTGCTACCTTATTATCTTTTCGTAAAATTCGGGTTCCTGAGGTCAAAGTACGCGAAATTGTATACCAAGAAAGAAGTACGGAAAGGTATATAGAAAATACAGGGAGAATTGAATTGTTATTCCTAGAATGTTATCGTAGTATATATGAAATTCGCGTGTAAGCGACTCTAAGCGAATAATTTTTGGGATAACTCAAACTCGACAGGTATTCACAGGAATGAAATTATGCTTTGAGTACTTTTATAAACCTATATAGTTTCACGGTTGAGGTGCTCAAAATAATAATGAGTGGAGAATCGAGTCAAAATACTTGCACAACTAGGAAGACATTGCATAACACTAACTGTTGTGTCTAAGACTGTTCTTCCAGGAAAAATAAATAAAGGACATTTCCATGCGTTCCCAAGAAGGATGCTTCTAAAGTTCATGTCAAGAATGATTATGGTATACTTGAGACATTTGATCGAAGAAAAGCATGGACAAATGCTTTGTTGATCGGAAAACCTGTGACTCACTTCATTCGAGTTTACTTCCTTAATTTTTTTCATTTCATTTGACATTTCAAAGCGTTACATTACCTCACAAAATGATAGTTCTCCAACACACTATCAACAATTGTCCAAAATACACACGTAAATCCAAGATATCACTTGTTCAACGTTCGAAAACAAATAAAACATACACACAATAACCACGCCGAACAGAGAGATTACTCACTATCCGCCATATTTGTTTACGTCTCGTAGCGCCCTCTTCGGTAGTTGAAATCGCCAATACTCCGGACCCCGGAAACGACCAATAGAGAAGACATACCATTGCCGCCACTGTGGTTGATAAAATCACTCTAATATTCACTAGACACTGTTTGTATATTGCATTGAATATTTTTCACCGGTCTGTTTCTTGTGACTAATTCTTCATGAATCTTTGAGAGCGGCAACGCTGTCTGATGAATTGTCATCTTCCATCATCACTTGTCTTGTCAATTTTTAAAATGTCGGCTGCCGGCTAAACACAATTACACTACTACAGAGAAGTCCATACACGAATGATTTATGATTTCAACGAAGATTTTTTCGATGGTTGTACTTCGAGTAGATAACATCGATTTGTAGCGCTCATCCTTACCTTATAAGATATCCCAGTTCCCAGTAGACTAATACATTTCAAGTAAGTGCTTACTTTCATTTTTCAGCTTTTGATGGGATTTTCTCTCCTCGTTTCTAAAACGAGCTGAAAAATGAATGTACCACCTCCTCGAAGAACTTACAGACAGTATTTAAGTGCTTACTGTTTTCTACTTTTGTGTTTGATCTGGTTGTGTATTAACATCTTTTTACTATCATCAAACAAAAAAATATATATATATTTTTCTTGTGTCTCTACTAGACAATAATTATTTTGCCTTAAATTAACATGGGATCAGTCCCCCGGAGACCCGGGAGGGGGACAAACTGATATGCAAGAAGATATAATATTATTCAAAGAAGCCATTAATAGATCCCGTTTCCTAAAGAAGCGGTTCATAACTTGTTTCTTTTCGCAAATAAATACAAATATAATTCCCAAGCCTGTGAAGGAACTGGTATTTAATATAGCAGATATCAATGATGACTTCACAAATGAAAAATCAGACATAATTAGTGAAGGTTATTTCATGAATAAAGAAAATGATTTGAAAATCAGATGTCCTTCAAATGTTAACATTCTTTCAGACATTTCACTAAAAAAAGCTGGATTCAGTGAAGTGGGAAAAAATTGCTACTCATGATAAAAAAGTAATGAAAAATAAAAATGAAGGTAAAAAACCGAAAATGATAACATTCAAAAAGATGTACAAATGGAAACAAACAATTTTCAAGAATATAAAAACAAGATTAACAAATATGAAAAAACTGATCTTGGTCCCTATAACATATACATTGAGTCCATAGACAAAATTATTGGATACCTATCGAATTTGGCTGTATAGAGAGAATAGGTAAAAATCGACTTATGATTTCATTTAAAAAGTCTTAAGAAGCGAAACAACTACTAGAAGATGAACACTTTCTAGACACTAATAAATTCAGAGCTTCAATTCCAAACAATCTTATCACCTCAAAAGCCATAATCAAAGACATTGACAGTACCTTCACTGAAGACATTCCAGTCATTCTAGTTACTTTTAGAGGTAAATTTGTACCTACCAATGTCTTCATGTATGCCTGTAGCTTCGACACTCTGAATTACTATTCCCCGGTTATCCAATGTCACAACTGCCTTAGATACGGTCACAAGGAAACCCAATGTCGTGGACAAATAAGATGTCCAAAGTGTGCTAAAAATCATTCACTTGAAAATTGTTAAAGAATTGATGGATCGTGTCTATTTTGTGAGGCAGATCATCTCACTAACGAACCGGTTAAATCATTCCAAAAAAGAATATGCCCAGAATTCATCAGACAAAAAATAATGAAAGAAACACATATCTTTCTTTGAAGCCTCAAAACTTGTTCCAGCGAATAAAAATGTGTTAGAATCTGCTAACAAATACTAACAAATTTCCTCAATTACCAAACAGACATGAACCTCCTTGCCAGATATTAAATGAAAGTACACCAAATAGAAACAAAACCTATCAGGCGTACAACACAATAACATCCAAGAATAACATGTGGCAATGAAGATTAATAATGAACCTAGAAAACCCACGGATCTAAACGGCCAAACCAACGAACCTCAAACAATTCGTAAAGTTTCCTGGAAACTTCCTGAGTTGAATGAGCTGGCGCCCCGTCCAGTTGGAACCATGAATTCCTATACTCCTCTAAAGGCAAATTTTCGAGGAAATCTGTCACAGTCGTCCTCAATATTTGAATATTTCTCTCAGCATTCAGTGTGCCATCGTAAATGAAAAAGCTGATTTTATAATTTTTTAAAATACAGAAAAAAATTAGGTCAAATTTTACTTGAAAACCCATTTCTTTTGTTATATGAGGATTATGATCATTCCAAAAATGCTTATTTCTTCTATTGAAAAACCCATCCCTCGTGAATTTTGATTCGTCGCTCCAAATTATTTTCGACAAAAATTCCGGATCCTCCTGGGTATGCATTAAAAGGGCTTCGCAAAAATGCACTCTCCGCTCGAAGTCTTCTGCATTGAGAACTTGAACTTTACTGAATTAATACGGATGCATTTTGTGATTTCCCAAAATTCTTCGTACTGAAGCATGTGATCCACCCAAATCTTTTTCTGCACTAAGAATGGATGCTTCTGGATATGCATGAAAATATGCCAAAACATCAACAATATTGTCTTCATTCGAAGTAACAGGTTTTGGTAATGTTGGAGGCGCTTTTAACTTTGAGCCATAGTTGATGAAATTATTTTGTAATCTCACAAACTTTCTCCTGTTCATTGGTGTCAATTCAGGATACATTTGGTTGAATTTTCTGCAAGTTCTGGCAATGATTTGATCACATTGTCCGTGTATAATAAATAACTTCATAAGAACTTCGTTTGAATAATCGATATTCGCGTTCATTCTGGGAGATTTTTTGAAACACTGTCAATAAAAACTACATATTTTCAGAAAAAGAGGTTAGAGGTATTCTTGAAAGAGTAAAAGATTCCTCTCCAGGTAAAGATCAAATCACATATAAAATGATATACAATCTCCCAAATAAAGCCTTCAAATGGTTAGTCAATCTCTATAATGACATATGGATGAACAGAATTGATATTCCGGAAGAATGGAGAAATGTTGTACTAATACCAATACTTAAGCCAGGCAAAGATCCTGACAACTATGACAACTACAGGCCAATAGCATTAACGTCCTGTGTGGAAAAAACATTTGAACATATAATCAAATACAGATTAGAATGGTGGACAGAACACAATAAAATTCTACCAGAAAATCAATTTGGATATAGGAAGGAAAAAGGCACGATAGAAGCTAATATTATTCTATATACGGATATAGTAAAAGGATATTGCAAAAATGAGAAAACTGTAGCACTATTTTTGGATATTAAATCGGCATACGATATCATTCCTGAAATATAGTAGAAACTTTGAAAGAATCTGGTATAAACATTAATGTCATTAACGTAATATACAATCTTATTAATGAGAAAAACATATATGTTAGAGATAACAATAATAAGTTATTTGGACCAAGAAAATCCTATTCAGGTCTGCTACAAGGTGCAGTATTCAGCCCTATTTTATTTAATCTGTATTCTGTCTCACTGTGGGATGCTCTCTCACCTCATTGTAATTAGATTCAATATGCTGACGATATCTCTTTATATAAATCACACAAAAACTCTTCTATAGCATCTCAACATATTGAAAGAGCTATAATTTCAATGGAAGATTGGATAAGAGAACATGGATTATCAATCTCAACAGAAAAAACAAAATGCATAGTTTTCTCTAAGTCTCATCAACAAGAACATGTCAACATACGAATATCTAATGAAATAGTTACTCAGGTGGAACAACACAAACTTTTGGGCATTACATATGACAGAAAAATGACCTGGAAAAACCATGTTTCAGACATAATTTCAAAATGTAAAAAAAAAATTTGAAATATCTATCATCAAGAATAGAATATGGCTTATTAATTTACGGTAATACAAGCAAAATCAATATCAAGAAGATTTCAAGTATTCAATATAGGTCCCTAAGAATATGTTTAGGATTGATGAACTCTACTCCCACTAATGCCATTTTGGTGGAAGCCAATCAATATCCTATTTATATTAGACAACATCACATAACACTTACCTTTCTTACGAAACATCTGTCAATTAAATTTAACCCGATAATAAAAAAAAATGCTGCAATTCAAGGAATCAATTTTTCATTCAAATAAGAATTATTTGAAGAATACTGTGCTATTCAAGTCAATATGTGAAGCAGTTAATCTTCCCTTCAATGAAATATCTTCAACAGATGAATATATGTACTTTAAAGTACCTTTGAAAACCCACTTTGAAAACTTTAAAATAATTGAAAACATTGGCATAAACAAGTCAGAAAAATTATATGTACATAATAATTCCAGATTGAAACATATTATTCAAGAAAAATGGCCGAACCACACTTCAATCTACACAGATGGGTCTAAAACAAATGAAAAAGTCTCATTTGGTATATATATACCACAAAAAAATCTGTCAAAAAGTGGAATTATTCACCCCAAATCTTCCATATTAACAGCGGAATTATATGCGATATATTATGCATTAGTGTTAATACATAATGATCCTGGTAGATACATAATATTTTCAGACTCCAAAAGTGCAGTTTCAGGCCTACATAACACTAATATAAAAATAAACTCGAATAACATTATCATGGAAATAAGAGAACTATGGGGTGAACTGAACAAATAGAACTTCAATATTACTCTTTGTTGGATACCGGGGCATAGATGGAAATGATAAGGCTGACACAATAGCAAAATCAGCAAACATACCATGTAATATCAAGAAAATTCAGAATATAGACTTGTTGCCGTACATAAGGAAATCAATAAAAATTGAATTTCAACAATTCTGGAATGTCTCCTCAATAAATAAAGCTAAGAAATTTAGAGAAATTCAACACAATATTCAAGACAAACTTTGGTTCTTTAACCTTCCTCTACTACCTCGTGAAATATACACCTCAATCATGAGACTGAGAATAGGACATTGTAGTCTTCCTTTTCATTTGAACAAAATTAAAATTAAAGACACAAATTTATGTGAGTGCGGGAAAGAGGGGAATATTAATCACTTCTTATTTGAATGTTCTTCCAATAAAGATAATATTGACACTATATGAAACTATTAAATATCAATTTATCTCCTCCCTTCTCATACCAAATGATATTGAGTGAACTGAACGCCGATAAAGCTAAAATCTTGAGTGAATTTATAGAGAAAAGCAATGTTAAATTATAGAATGTGTAACCTTTTCATATGTCACTTTCATAGAAATGTATGTGTTTGTAGATTGTGTTGCCATATGTCCAAGTAAAAACCCGGATTCTCGCGGTGAACGTGACAGAGTGCACATCGAGAAACCAAAAGCGAATTTCCAAAAGAACCTGAACCTAACCTGAATACTAATCCTAATAGTATAACAAGTATGTGTTCGTAGTGTCTCTTTCTGGGTATTTTCTATAAAGAATTTCCATTTCTGAATAATTCATAATAAAATTCCATCAAATATCAATAGCTAGCAATAATTAGGTAGAGGTTTTTTAATTTGAAATGGGGGACAACCCCCCCGAAGACCCCGGGGGGGGACCGGGGAGTGCTCAGATGATATTTCAATATGTAAAAATCTAATAGATAGATCTCCAACAACCAAACAAGCCTTTAGCAATTTGCTGGCATTTGCCAATAAAAATGAATATAACCCACAAAAATGTAAGGATATAATCTCTTATATTAACATTAATGAGAATTTTGTTCATGAGTTTGGTGAAACCATAAAAGAAGGATACTTTTTGAATGAAGATAATGATTTAAAAATTAAACTCCCGGCGAGAGTAAAAATCTTGTCAGACCTTGTCATCCAGCAAGCAAACAACTCACAAAAAAAGCTTGATAAAAACCATCAAAGCCAACCTCAATCAACAAAAAACGAAGATAAGGTAGCCAAGCGACCTAAAATTGATACTATTGATTCAAATGAAAAAATGGATGTGAATATTGTCATGGAAGAAAATATACAATCAATTGATAGGAGTATCATACAATATCTATATATCTATAGGAGGTCCATACAATATCTATATAGAATCTACAGATAAGAATATAGGATATCTCTCGAATCTAGGTGTAGGGAAAATATTTCATCAAAATCCTAGATATAATCCAACTTTTATTGAGAGAAGGGGGAAAACAGACTGATGATTACATATAACAAAATGGAAGAAGCAAATAATTTACTGAATGACAAGTTTCTTTCATCCAACAATTTAGAGCTACCATTCCAAAAAACATGATAACATGTAAAGCCATTGTTGAAGACATTGATATTGCATTATCTGAAGAGGAAATTTCACAAAATATGAAAACAATTGGAAATAGAAAAATTGTCCATGTTAGAAGACTGAAGAAAAAAAATGTAGGATCATCCTTTGAATACAAGGACATTCCGGTAATTCTAGTTACTTTTAGGGGAAAATCGATTCCAAACAGAGTGTATATGTATTCATGTACATTTGAAACCCTAAATTATTATGCGCCTGTTATCCAATGTCATAATTGCCTCAGATACGGTCATACAAAAGGTCAGTGCAGAGGGAGAGTGAGGTGTCCCAAATGTTCTGGAAATCATGATTTGGAAAGTTGTAAAAAAATTCAGTCATAGTGCTTATATTGTGGGGAAGAACACTTGACAAACGAAGTAGACAAACCATTTAGGAATAGAACCTGCCTTGAGTTTACTAGACAAAAGAGGATAAAAGAATTAATTGCAGAAAAAAATATTACATTCTTCGAAGCCTCAAAAATGGTCCCCAAAACATTCAACCCAAAAATAGCTGAAAAAAGTAACCAATTTAATTTCAATAAAAATAATTTCCCCCAAATACCCACTTCAAGGCAAAATATTGCTCAATCTCAAAATGAGAAAACCCCCAAAATAATTGTCCCTAAAGGATATAATAAAATATTTAAAAACTAAACCTTCACAAATTATATACAACACTCACCAAATAAAAATAATACGCAAACAAGAAACACAAAAAGAGGATTAGACGAAAAGCATAAAGAATGTTTAATTAACCCAGAGGGCCGAATTAGAGAGACTCCCTTAGTGTCTGGGCTGGTCGGTGCTTCCTCAGGACAAACATCTAAGTCAGTAGATAATAAACAAAAGGTCAGGGATGACATGAGTAATATTTATTTTAATAATCCTAATCTCTTTCTCGAATCGATTAAGGAATTCGTTCCACCTACCTATATCATAGCTCATAATGCATTTCTTTCTGACATTTCAGAATTAAACCAAGAAACGAGCTCATGGGCCAGTTGAAGATTGTCAACTGTCAAGATTATATGGCCTAATAGAAAATATGGAAGCAGACATAGTATGTCTGACAGAAACATGGATAAAACTATTGTATATAAAGGATACAAAGCCATACTACATAACAGAGATGATGATAAAGGGGGGGCAGGTGTTCTCCTCAAGAACAATAAAAATTTTAAGATATTGTCTTGCAATTTTAGAATACCTAACAGAGTCAACATAGTAGGAGTTGAAGTAAAAAACGTGAAAAAATACTCAATATACATTCCTCCGGATATTACAGTTGAAGAAAATTTCTGGATGAATTTTACAAGAGATGACAAATTCATAATAAATGGGGATTTCAATTGCTACCACAAAAATTGGGGGAACACAATAAATAATAGAGGAGGGTTTGAACTGAACTTAGTAGTGGAGGAAGGTCATATGACCATAATAAATGATCTTCAGCCAACTGTACTAACCCTACAATCTAGGAGCGTAATTGACCTTATAATCACATCTCCGAACATATATAACTGCTTTGTAAATTGTGAAACCTTAGACGACACATATGGATCAGACCATTTTCCAATTTATGCAGAAATTTTAATAGATAACACAAATTGCAATTCTCAAGATGATAATTTTATGAATAACAATCAACACAGTATTTATAACTATAAAAAAACAGACTGGAGTAAGTATGAACAAATAGTGGACAATTTGGATATTGGAGGGTATGAGGACCTTATCAATACAATGAAGGAAGGCATTTCCCAGAGTACCCCTATTATAAACGGTAAAAACAATTATAGAAATTTATTAAAACCTCCATGGTGGGACGACGAATGCCTAGAGTCCATGAAAAAACGGAAAATACTGTTTAGGAAGAAACATCCAACGCAGAAAACTTTTTTGAATTAAAAAAAGATATTGCTAGAAATAGGAGATTATTGAAAAGAAAAAAGCATTCATAAGTTTTACAGAATATCTGTCAAGGGAGAGTGACATTTCGTCAGTTTGGAAAAATGTGAACAAATTTTCCAATCCATTTAACTACGAAAAAAACAATTTTCAAAACAATATAGATAGGGATACATTTTGTGCATCATTGCTAGACATATTCTGTCCAGTTGACATCCAGAGGCCCCCGATTGTACCCGAAAAAATTGAAATTAATAAAGATATTAATTATATGTTTACTGAAAGAGAGGCAAAATGCATAATTGGAGACTTGAAAGAATCTGCACCAGGAAAAGATGGAATTACTTATAAAATGATAAAATTTCTTCCAAAAAAAGTATTCAAATGGCTAATCAACTTCTATAATGATATATGGTTAAACAAGGCTGATATTCCAGAAGAATGGAATGAAGTTATACTGATTCCTATCTTGAAGCCGGGAAATGTTCCAAATAACCTCAATAATTACAGACCTATTGCACTTTCATCATGTTTGAAGAAAACTTTTGAACATCTTATCAAACATCGGTTGGAATGGTGGGTAGAACACAATAAAATTTTACCGGAAAACCAATTCGGTTTCAGAGGGGGAATTGGTACAACAGAAGCCTTGTTCAATATATATATATATATATATAGATCTTCTAAAAAGTGAATTAAAAAGAGAGAAAACGGTGGCGGTTATTTTAGATATTCAAGCAGCATATGATAATGTTATTCCAGAAAGACTAATTGGAAACCTCAAAGATTTAGGTATTAACAAAAACGTAATAAATATTATTTATGAACTCATCAAGAAAAAACTTCATTATGCATCAGGGATAAAAATCGTAAAGTATGGGGGCCTAGAACTTGCTTTAAAGGACTGTTACAGGGTGCGGTGCTCAGTCCAATCCTATTCAATCTTTATACGGTTACTATGTGGGATGCACTATCCCCACATTGCAAGTATATCCAGTATGCTGATGACATTAGAATATATAGAAGTGTCAAAAACCACGAGCTGGCAGAACACCATATTGAAAGAGCACTGGTGTCGTTAGAAAACTGGTTAGAAGAACACGGTCTCTCTATATCCACCGAAAAAACAAAAAGTATAGTTTTCTCCAAAAATCACACTCAAGAAAATATAAACATCAAAATTTCTAACGACAGAATTGCACAGGTAGAATATCATAAAATACTCGGACTAACATTTGACAGGAAAATGTCGTGGAAAAAACATATTGATGACACAATTGGTAAAATCAATCAAATTTTGAATATTCTCAAATATTTGGCGAAAGTCAGCTGGGGTGCTGACCCAAAAATAATGCTAAATATTCATAATGCCCTCATCTCTTCAAGAATCGAATATGGTCTAATCATGTACGGTAATACCAGCAAAACCAATATCAAAAAAATATCTAGTGCCCATTTCAAATCAATAAGAATATGTTAGGAATGATGCGATCAACTCCAACTAATGCACTTTTAGTAGAATCAAATCAACTACCGATTGATATCAAACAAAATATAATTACAATTGAATTCATAATGAAACACCGGTCCATCAAATCAAATCCTATTATTAAAAAAATGATCGAGGTGGAAGAAAAAATTACTAATTCAAATAAAAATAGAATGAAGGAATGGGTATTATATAAATCCATTTGGGAATCTCAAGACACTCCTTTCAATCAAATATCAGCGTCACCTGAACATATTATATTCAATATTCCGGTATTTGAAATATTCGAAAGTATAGGCATAGAGAAAGCTCACAAAACATGTAGGAACAATAACGCAAGATTTCTGGTCATAGTTAATGAAAAGTGGCCAAATTATAAAAGTATTTTTACGGATGGGTCCAAATCTGTAGATAGAGTTTCCTTTGGAATATACATCCCCCATAAAGCATTAGAAAAGGGAGGCATAATACATCCCAAATCATCTATTTTGACGGAGCTTTCGGCGATTTACTGTGCGTTTCTCTTGATCAAAGATGAACCAGATAACTACATAATATTTTCAGACTCTAAAAGTGCTATTTCCGGGTTACAAAAATATCTATCAAAGGTAAACACAAATGATTTACATTGGAAAATAAAAGAGATTTGGTTCGAACAGCAGAGAAATCATTCTAAAATCAAACTTTGTTGGATTCCTGGTCATAGTTACATTGAAGGTAATGATAAAGCTGATAAAATTGCAAAAAACGCAACTATTCCAATTGAAATTAATCAAATACAAAATTCAGATCTGTCATCGCCATTTCTTAAAGGAGTAATAAAAAATAAATTTCAAATATTTTGGAACCAATCTTCCATTCAGAGAGGTGCGCGATTTGAAGAAATTCAACCTAAGATCCAAGAAATTCTTTGGTTCAGTAATTGTAAATTTTAAAATCGGAAAATAATCACATCCATAATGAGACTTAGAGTAGGTCACTGCTGTCTGCCAGATCATCTATACAGAATCAAAGTTAAAGACAACAATCTATGTATGCGGGGAAATAAGAGACATAAACCACTTCTTTTTTGGTTGCCGGAATAATAAACAAAATTCTGATTCTCTATTCTCCCATTTCATATCAAATTTTATTAAAAAACCTGGACCATGTAAAAATCAAAATATTAAGTGACTTTATTTAAAAAACCAATATCATCATATAATTATAATGAAGCTTGAGAAATTCTTTATGTTCCTATTCTTATCTATACTATTGTTCTTTTGTAGATGTGTGTTGTCTTTTGGGAAATCCATGAATGTAATAAAAAAACCCACCCTAATAATTAACTGGATCTAATATTACCTTCTTACCCAACCGAACCCACTGAAATATTCATAAAACACAAAACATACCGGATCTCGTGAAATTAGCACCTATGGAGAGTCAGAAAACCAAGAAACATAAAAGAAGAAGAAGAAGAAGTAAAAACCCACTGAAAACAACTCCTATATGGTTAAAAATACATGCACCAATATACTAACAATGGGCTCTACCAAAATATCCTGAAGATATCCAAAATTGCCCTATAATACACAAGAAAATATACCGGATCTGGTGAAATTGATGCCGCAAGGAATCAGAAAACCAAGAAACATATTAGAAGAAGAAGAAGTTCGAGCACAAAAACGACGATTCGCTTTTGTTTTCTTCGATTTTTTCGCAACAAATAGGTTTATTGACCAGATAGCCCAGGCAGCTAAGGCCATCCAAACCGAAAAGAAGAAGAAGTAGGTTTATGAAATGAGGGTTACTTTACTAGGGTTGGTATCATTTCAGTTAGTGGGTGAACGGTGTTTGTTTTTTCCTATTTGTGAGAGATTGGAATGGAACTTTTGTGGTAGTGGGTGTGGTTGGGCTCTGAACGATGCATTTTGGATATTCTTTTCCTGATGTAATGGTGAGTGCCGAAAAGCTCTTTTGAACCCTTTGTTGAATGATTTGTTAGAAATGATACCTACATATACCCACTAGGTGACTTTCATACAGATGGCACGTAGGTATTGAACTGGAGTTAGGTGATTGATCGGTCCGAAAATTAGTTCTATAATACATATTTAATATCTTATATTTCATTCGAAATCTACATCGATATACTACAATAACATTCATAAGGTAGCAATAGTCTAATATTCAATATACAGGGCTATCTATTTTCAAGATGGATGGTACAAAGAAGTTCCAATTTGAATAATTTCTGCACTCTTTCCAACCCTTATATTCCAATTGATGGGTGGGTGTAGATCATGAAAAAAATTTTTTTCTATCAGTTGTTGTCTCAGCCAGTGTGTTCCTTCAATTTTCCGACTTTTTCCTATAGCTATGAATGTCCTCACACCCTTGCCAACCCTTATATTTCAATTGATGACTAATTTGGAGCAAGAAAATATTTTCTCCTTCCATTAGTTTTTGTCTACGAAGAGTGGCTCAGTGAGGACAGCATTGTATACTAGGTTTCTCTCGATTTTTACTATGAAAATCTTCAGGCCCTTACCAATCATTATATTTCAATTAATGACTAATGTGGATTATGAAAATTCAGTTCTTCGTATAACGTAGGAAAAATATTTCCGTCAGCACAGCATAAACCTCTAGGTTTTTCCTGAATCTTTAGGTGAAATTGTGCTATTTTGAATAGATTACATTACATTTCTTGAGAAAACTAACCTGATGGTGAGTAATATCAATCAAGAATTTATTCTTTCATAATAGTATTTGTCTAGGAAAATTAGTCAAAATTATTCAAACTTTTCTTATTCCTAAAAAAATGCTATAGCCATTTCGAACCCTTTTATTTCGATAGATTACTTATACAAAACCAACTTTTTTTGTTTTTGTTTATGAGATGTAGTTCTGTCAAGACAACAGGAAATTACGCTCGACTTGAATTTCCAAGTATTTCCTATGCCTATGAATATCTTGCCACCTTTTCCAACCCTAATATTCCAATTGATGACTGGTGTAGATCATGAAATTATTTTTTTCCTATTATTTTTTGTGTAGCAAAAATATTTATCATAAAAACTTGGCGTTCTTTCAATATCCAAGTCTTTCCTATATATATATGAATTGAACGGAATATGATCGGATTTTAAACATTGTCTAATGTTATCAGTTTCTGATTTTCTGAATTTCATCTATTTCACTTGATCCAGTTGCAATTTCAATTCCATTCTTCAAAGTCAGTTCATTCCATGTGAACATCAGAGTGGTAAAATATTCGACACTCTTCATTATTGATACTTCATTTTTCATCTTTTGTGGGATTTTCTCTTCTCGTTTCTAAAAAATGAAGTAGAAGCCATTAAAAATTATTTCAATATATTTGTAGTAAGGACAGATTTTGCGATATGGCCCAAAATGTCACTGCGCTCGAAATTAAACCTGAAAGAGAAATCCTGTATTTGTCAGTGACACCTTCTTTCTGAAAAATTTAGAAATACAAATATATTTGATGAGAATAAAACTTCTACTCATAATAGTAGATGTTTCGGAAACGAATCTGCTCCCGTTCTCAACACAATTGAAACACTTTCTTCGTGAAATTTTTCAACACTTTTCACTGTCAAAAACCAACTTGACGTTGAAAAATTCTACGGAGAAAAGTGTTCCAATTGTGTTGAGAACGGGAGCAGATTCATTCCCTAAACGTCCACCGAGATGAGTAGAAGTTTTATTCTTATCAAATATATTTGTATTTCCAAATTTTTCTAAAACAAGGTGTCGCTGACAAATAGAGAATTTCTCTTTTAGGTATCTAAAGGTTCAATTTCTAGCGCCGTGACATTTTGGGGCAGATCGCAAAATCTGTCCTTACAACAAATATTTTGGAATAATTTTAATAACTTCTACTTCATTTATTAGAAACGCGGAGAGGAAATCCCACAAAAAACTGAAAAATGAATGAACTCATATATATTCTCTGAAAACTGAACTCTTATGAGGACTTTTCATCATATATCATTCTTCAACTTCCTAGAACAATTATCTGCCAAACATTGTCGATCAAATACATAAACACCCTGTATATACCTGTTGTTGTAAACAATGTATACAGGTTGTTTCATCAACGTTAGACAAATTTCAAGGTAGGATTTATTGCTCGTGAATTTGAAATGAAAATCATATAAACGGATATCCGAAAACGATTCGTTTCAGAGATACAGGGTAGGTATATTCAAGTTTCATGAGAAAATCGATATTTTACTTGAAACATTCTTCAGGAATCGTTGAAAAATTGATTGGTTTCGAAGAAAAATTGTACACCCTGTATCTCGGACACGAATCGTTTCCGGTCATGTATTTGTATGAACATATTCCATACTTTGATGACCACTTTGAAGTTTCGTAAAACATTAATGAGACGCATTGTATAATGATGTACTTCTCGGTGTTCAGTCAAAGAGAAAAAAAGGAATACGAAGTACGAAATAAAAACTTTCCAAATAATAGTCATGAGTGCAAAATTCCCATTTCATATAGTTTTCATGAGCAGTGAAAACATGCCAAATTTTTCATATATCCTGTACAGTGCATCCCATTTTGTTTGGAACTGCCAGGTTTCTCTGTTGTTTCTCTGTTCCTTTCATACTTTTTCCTGAAACTTAAAATGGTCCAATCAGATTTTGCATATCTGTTTTCATTGAAATATACAGGGCGATTCTGAAAATTATCACTTCGTGACCCCTTCTATATCTACGAAGTCATTAGAAATCGAGTTAGAAATACTGTTGAGCTCAGAACTACATCCCAAAGAGAATGAATTTCGCACAGAATCCAGTGGCGTACTCAATATTCCATTTTGGGGTATGGTTTTGGAGATACATCACATATGAACACCGTCTCATCATCGCATTGAATTCTTTATTTTTTTTTCCTTCAAAATGCTGTATGATAATCTCTAGATCTGTTTCATATGGAAAATCCGTGGCCTTCTAACAAAAATTCATTTAGTGTTGTTTAGCATTTCTGAGATTCCAATCTAGATATTATCATACATCATTCTGAAGGAAAATAGAATGAAGAATTCATTGAGATGATGGAATACAGGGTGTTCCAAGATCCAATTTCCACTCAATTCGAAGAGTGACGAGCAAATATTGGAAATTACTGTACGTGTACGGAAGAATGGGCAAATAAATTCATTCGAAGCATTTATGTTTGCGATGTTATGTCGTTATAAATGCTTCGAAAATATTTGTTTGTTCACTTTTCTCGGTCGTCATTCTTTTATACGTTCATTTCTAAGATTTGTTCCTCAGTCTTCGACGTGAATCGGGATGGGAATGATTCCGGCAGCAATGTTATTAGTTTGAGAAGAATCAGATTAACCTTACACAACCCCCCCCCCCTCTCCCTATCAAGAACTCTATTTTTGGTCAGATTTGTGTGATTCGATTTCTCACCTTTATTCTCATATTGATTTTTTCATCTCCAACTCTTGTTTCTTCCAAAAATTTCTATTAGCTTGTCTCCTATCATCCTTTGGAGATGAAGAAACTTCGAAGCAGACCTTCTTGAAGCAGAAATTCTTGAATAGAAATGTAATATTGTTTCAATCCCTCTGCATTTTTCGTGTAGGTACATTGAGTTGGTTCAAACTGCGTATAAATAAATAATGAAGCTTTATATTCCGTCTTCGTCAGTGTATCTCACTATATCCAAAACTCGCTCTATTTTTGTCGACACGCTGTATAGATTTTTTCATCTATCTTATTTCAAATTGTCGTGTTTTCATTTCTTCGTATGATATTTCTTATAGTTAGATAAGGTAGGTCCAAATTGCGATTGAATGAATAAGGGCCCCATATTATATGCTGTATCTCACGATAATTCTCATAGTGGCTTATAAGCTCTTTTCCTTAGACACACTGTGTATGGAGTCATTTCTTTAATTTCGACAACGAATGAATGAGGGTGTGTTGAGAAAAATCCTTGGACATGTATTTTTAAATGCGCATTTTTTTCATGAAAAAAATATTTAGAGTGTGTCATTCGACAGTGGCCAATACTTATTTCGATTGCAACCCCCTGTATATTATTTATTTTTCGGATTCTTCAGAGAATTCCAGACATTATTCATGTGCATTATTCTGAACCAACTCCAAAAATATTGAGTGTCTTTAGATTTATTACAAGAATTAACATTAAAAAAAGAAAACTATTGTATACCACAAATTCGCTAGATCACACTTGAAAACTTATAAGTTATACACATTATCAACTGATAATGTAAAAAAAAAATGTCAATGTGGGAAATGCTGAAAATGCTCGCCTCGAACGTCTTGGCAACATCCTAATCTGGTACAGACGTTACTCAACATCTCATTTATGTCTAGAATTCTCTGAAGAATCGAAAGAATGGATAATATATTGGCTACTGTCACATGACACACTATGTAATTTATTCTTCTGATGAAAAATCGCATTTGAAAGTACAAATCGACATGTCCAAGCGTTTTTCTCAACACACCCTCATTTATTCGTTGTTTAATTCATTCCATTTGGTAATCATTGTATACTTCTTCTTGGTACCTATATCGAGAAGGTCCAAATGTCATATGAATTGAAAATGAACGTTCTATATATTTCTGTAATTGCGCAGGTGATTCGCAATTGAAATCTAGTGGCCTCGTGAGTCACCTCTATTGCTCGGATTGTTTACAATCCAGTTCGAGCACAAAAACGTCAACGACATCATTCTTCAACTTCCTAGAACATTCATCTGCCAAACATTGTCGATCAAATACATAAACACCCTGTATATACCTGCTGTTGTATACAATGTATACAGGTTGTTTCATCAACGTTAGACAAATTTCAAGGTAGGATTTATTGCTCGTGAATTCGAAATGATAATCATATAAAGGGATATCCGAAAACGATTCGTTTCTGAGATACAGGGTAGGTAAAAATTGTACACCCTGTATTTCGGACACGAATCGTTTTCGGTTATGTATTTGTATGAACATTTTCCATACTTTGATGACCCAAAGAATTTTACTTTGAAGTTTCATACAACATTGATGAGACGCATTGTATGATGACGTATTTCTTGGTGTTCAGTCAAAGAGAAAAAAAGGAATACGAAGTACGAAATAAAAACTTTCCAAAAAAATAGTCATGAGTGCAAAATTTACCAGTATTTCATATAGTTTTCATGAGTAGTGAAAACATGCCAAATTTTTCATATATCCTGTACAGTGCATCCCATTTTGTTTGGAACTGCCAGGTTTCTCTGTTGTTTCTCTGTTCCTTTCCTACTTTTTCTTGAAACTCAAAATGGTCCAATCAGATTTTGCATATCTGTTTTCATTGAAATATACAGGGCGATTCTGAAAATTATCACTTCGTGACCCCTTCTATATCTACGAAGTCATTAGAAATACTGTTGAGCTCAGAACTACATCCCAAAGAGAATGAATTTCGCGCAGAATCCAGTGGCGTACTCAAAATTCCATTTTGGAGTATGGTTTTGGAGATACATCACATATGAACACCGTGTCATCATCGCATTGATTTCTTTATTGTTTTTTCCCTTCAAAATGCTGTATGATAATCTCTAGATCTGTTTCATATGGAAAATCCGTGGCATTCTAACAAAAATTCATTTAGTGTTGTTTAGCATTTCTGAGATTCCAATCTAGAGATTATCATACATCATTATGAAGGAAAGAAGAATGGAGAATTCATTGAGATGATGGAATACAGGGTGTTCCATTGAAAAAAATAGAAGATGGTGTCGTCTTCCGAAACCATACCCCGAAAAGGAATTTTGAGTTAGCCACTGGATTCTGCGCAAAAATTCTCTAGCTCGACAGTATTTCCACTGACTTCGAAGATATAGAAGGGGTCCAAAAAGTCATAATCTTCGAAATCGCTTTGTATATTTTGGACGGAAATAGTTATGAAAATCCCACGAAATGAATTCAAATGATTGATCTCGCAATAAATTCATTTTTCTTCTCCAGACAGGTGATCGATTACATGATGCCAGGCCATCAACCAACTATATAGATCAAGAACTTGTCTGATTATAGAAATTGAACCAAACCTAACTCAACGAACATTCTCAAGGATGATGATTGACGCAAGATGGATAACTATCGTGACATCTCTTTGAAGGTCCAAAGGATTGACATGAAGGTTAGTTGATATGTATTCAAGATATATTTGTGGAAAGCCTTCTTCAAAAAAGTTTGGAAAAATTTCCTCTCTCCTAGCTTTTCTTGAATTTCCAAGTATTTCCTATGCCTATCAATATCTTTGCACTCTTTCCAACCCTTATATTCCAATTGATGGGTGGGTGTAGATCATGAAAACATTTTTTTCCTTCTATCAGTTGTCTCGATTTCCGAGTTTTTCCTATACCTATAAATGTCCTCACACCCTTGCCAACCCTTATATTTCAATTGATGAATAATTTGGAGCATGAAAATATTTTCTCCTTCCATTAGTTTTTGTCTACGAAGAGTGGCTCAGTGAGGACAGCATTATATACTAGGTTTCTCTTGATTTTTACTATGAGAATCTTCAGGCTCTTACCAATCATTATATTTCAATCAATGACTAATGTGGATTATGAAAATTCAGTTCTTCATATAACGTAGGAAAAATATTTCTGTCAGCACAGCACAAACTTCTAGGTTTCTCCTGAATCTTGAGTTGAAATTGTGCTATTTTTCAATTATTTTCATTTATTGAGAAAACTAACCTGATGGTGAGTAATATCAATCTAGAATTTATTCTTTCATAATAGTCTAGGAAAATTAGTTCAGTTAGGACATCATGAAAACTTCCTGAATATTCAAGTCTTTCTTATTCCTAAAAAGAGGCTATAGCCATTTCGAACCTTTTTATTTCTATAGATAACTTATACGAAACAAACTTTGAAAAACATTTTTTTTTGTTTCTGTTCATGAGATGTAGTTCTGCCAAGAAAACAGGAAATTAGGCTCGACTTGAATTTCCAAGTATTTCCTATGCCTATGAATATATTGCCACCCTTCCCAACCCTAATATTCCAATTGATGACTGGTGTAGATTATGAAATTATTTCTTTTCTATTATTTTTTGTGTAGCAAAAATATTTATCATAAAAACTAGGCGTTCTTTCAATATCCAAGTCTTTCCTATATATATATGAATTGAACGGAATATAATCGGATTTTGAACATTGTCTAACGTTATGAGTTTATGATTTTCTGAATTTCATCTATTTCACTTGATCCAGTTGCAACTTCAATTCCATTCTTCAAAGTCAGTTCATTCCATGTGAACATCAGAGTGGTGAAATATCCGACACTCTTCATTATTGATACTTCATTTTTCATCTCTTGTGAGATTTTCTCTTCTCGTTTCTAAAAAATGAAATAGAAGCCATTAAAAATTATTTCAATATATTTGTAGTAAGGACAGATTTTGCGATATGGCCCAAAATGTCACCGCGCTCGAAATTAAACCTTTGATACCTGAAAGAGAAATTCTGTAATTGTCAGTAACACCTTCTTTCTGAAAAATTTGGAAATACAAATATATTTAATGAGAATAAAACTTCCACTCATGATAGTGGATGTTTCGGAAACGAATATGCTCCGGTTCTCAACACGATTGAAACACTTTCTTCGTGAAATTTTTCAACACTTCTGAGTGTCAAAAACCAACTTGACGTTGAAAAATTCTACGGAGAAAAGTGTTCCAATTGTGTTGAGAACGGGAGCAGATTCATTCCCTAAACGTCCACCGAGATGAGTAGAAGTTTTATTCTTATCAAATATATTTGTATTTCCAAATTTTTCAAAAACAAGGTGTCGCTGACAAATAGAGAATTTCTCTTATAGGTATCTAAAGGTTCAATTTCTAGCGCAGTGACATTTTGGGGCAGATCGCAGAATCTGTCCTTACAACAAATATTTTGGAATAATTTTCAATAACTTCTACTTCATTTATTAGAAACGCGGAGAGGAAATCCCACAAAAAACTGAAAAATGAATGAACTCATATATATTCTCTGAAAACTGAACTCTTATGAGGACTTTTCATTATATATCATTCTTCAACTTCCTAGAACAATTATCTGCCAAACATTGTCGATCAAATACATAAACACCCTGTATATACCTGTTGTTGTAAACAATGTATACAGGTTGTTTCATCAACGTTAGACAAATTTCAAGGTAGGATTTATTGCTCGTGAATTTGAAATGAAAATCATATAAACGGATATCCGAAAACGATTCGTTTCAGAGATACAGGGTAGGTATATTCAAGTTTCATGAGAAAATCGATATTTTACTTGAAACATTCTTCAGGAATCGTTGAAAAATTGATTGGTTTCGAAGAAAAATTGTACACCCTGTATCTCGGACACGAATCGTTTCCGGTCATGTATTTGTATGAACATTTTCCATACTTTGATGACCCAAAGAATTTACTTTGAAGTTTCGTAAAACATTAATGAGACGCATTGTATAATGATGTATTTCTCGGTGTTCAGTCAAAGAGAAAAAAAAGGAATACGAAGTACGAAATAAAAACTTTCCAAATAATAGTCATGAGTGCAAAATTTCCCAGTATTTCATATAGTTTTCATGAGTAGTGAAAACATGCCAAATTTTTCATATATCCTGTACAGTGCATCCCATTTTCTTTGGAACTGCCAGGTTTCTCTGTTGTTCCTCTGTTTCTTTCATACTTTTTCTTGAAACTCAAAATGGTCCAATCAGATTTTGCATATCTGTTTTCATTGAAATATACAGGGCGATTCTGAAAATCATTACTTCGTGACCCCTTCTATATCTACGAAGTCATTAGAAATACTGTTAAGCTTAGAACTACATCCCAAAGAGAATGAATTTCGCGCAGAATCCAGTGGCGTACTCAATATTCCATTTTGGGGTATGGTTTTGGAGATACGTCACATATGAACACCGTGTCATCATCGCATTGAATTCTTAATTTTTTTTCCTTCAAAATGCTGTATGATAATCTCTAGATCTGTTTCATTTGGAAAATCCGTGGCCTACTAACAAGCATTCATTTAGTGTTGTTTAGCATTTCTGAGATTCCAATCTAGATATTTTAATACATCATTCTGAAGGAAAAAAGAATGAAGAATTCATTGAGATGATGGAGTACAGGCTGTTCCATTTAAAAAAATAGAAGATGGTGTCGTATCTCCGAAACCACAGCCCGAAATGGAATTTTGAGTGAGCCACTGGATTCTGCGCAAAATTCTGGAATGCAGAAACTTTTTGCAACGATGAGCTGGGGAGTGATTTTTTTCATGTTTTCACGAATTCAAATATTTCTAGATGGTGAGTTATATCAATCAAGAATTCATTCTTTCATAATAGTCTAGGAAAATTAGTTCCGTTAGGACATCGTGAAAACTTTCTGAATATTCAAGTCTTTTTTATTCCTAAAGAAATGCTATAGCCATTTCCAACCCTTTCATTTCGATAGATAGAACAAACTTTGAAAAACATTTTTTTTTGTTTTTGTTTATGAGATGTAGTTCTGCCAAGACAACAGGAAATTAAGCTCGACTTGAATTTCCAAGTATTTCCTATGCCTATGAATAGCTTGCCACCCTTTCCAACCCTAATATTCCAATTGATGACTGTTGTAGATCATCAAATTATTTTTTTTCTATTATTTTTTGTGTAGCAAAAATATTTATCATAAAAACTTGGCGTTCTTTCAATATCCAAGTCTTTCCCATATGTATATGAATTGAACGGAATATGATCGGATTTTGAACATTTTCTGATTTTCTGAATTTCATCTATTTCACTTGATCCAGTTGCAATTTCAATTCCATTCTTCAAAGTCAGTTCATTCCATGTGAACATCAGAGTGGTGAAATATTCGACACTCTTCATTATTGATACTTCATTTTTCATCTCTTGTGAGATTTTCTCTTCTCGTTTCTAAAAAATGAAGTAGAAGCCATTACAAATTATTTCAATATATTTGTACTAAGGACAGATTTTGCGATATGGCCCAAAATGTCACTGCGCTCGAAATTAAACCTTTGATACCTGAAAGAGAAATTCTCTATTTGTCAGTAACAACTTCTTTCTGAAAAATTTGGAAATAGAAATATATTTAATGAGAATAAAACTTCTACTCATAATAGTGGATGTTTCGGAAACGAATCTGATCCCGTTCTCAACATAATTGAAACACTTTCTTCGTGAAATTTTTCAACACTTTTCAGTGTCAAAACCAACTTGACGTTGAAAAATTCTACGGAGAAAAGTGTTCCAATTGTGTTGAGAACGGGAGCAGATTCATTCCCTAAACGTCCACCAAGATGAGTAGAAGTTTTATTCTTATTAAATATATTTGTATTTTCAAATTTTTCGAAAACAAGGTGTCACTGACAAATAGAGAATTCCTCTTAGAGGTATCTAAAGGGTCAATTCCTAGCGCAGTGACATTTTGGGGCAGATCACAGAATCTGTCCTTACAACAACAATATTGGAATAATTTTCAATAACTTCTACTGAAAACTGAAAAATGAATGAACTCATATATATTCTCTGAAAACTGAACTCTTATGAGGACTTTTTATCATACATCATTCTTCAACTTCCTAGAACAATCATCTGCCAAACATGGTCGATCAAATAGAATAGAATAGAATATTTATTTCACCAAGTTACAAATGCTATGTTTTTGGCAGGTCAGATACAATAAGCATGTTAAAATGTTGTACATAAAAAAACACATTAAAATGTATTGCATAAAAAAACACGTTAAGGGTAGTACAATAAAGTCATATATACAAATACAATAGATCTAGTAATAGAACAGACTGATATCAGTGACATATAGTTAGCAACAATCATTCATAAGGACTCATCGAGGGGCGTCCTCAAATATTCGTCAATGGAATAAAAACAGTGACGGAGAATGTGGCGTTTCAATTTTGATTTGAAACAATTCAAATTCAAAACCTTGAGCTCCTGTGGCAAAAAATTATAAAGGTTAACATTCAGCGAATTATTCTGAGATTTGTTCAGTCTGTAGCGGGATGGCCTTAAATTATTTGCATGAAGACATGAACACCCTGTATATACCGCTGTTGTATACAATGTATACAGGTTGTTTCATCAACGTTAGACAAATTTCAAGGTAGGATTTATTGCACGTGAATTTGAAATTAAAATCATATGAACGGATATCCGAAAACGATTCGTATCAGAGATACAGGGTAGGTATATTCAAGTTTCATGAGAAAATCGATATTTCACTATATAAACATTCTTCAGGAATCGTTGAAAAAATGATTGGTTTCGAAAAAAAAATTGTACACCCTGTATCTCGGACACGAATCGTTTCCGGTCATGTATTTGTATGAACATTTTCCATACTTTGATGACCCAAAGAATTTTACTTTGAAGTTTCGTACAACATTAATGAGACGCATTGTATAATGATGTATGTTTCGGTGTTCAGTCAAAGAGAAAAAAAGGAATACGAAGTACGAAATGAAAACTTTCTAAAAAATAGTCATGAGTGCAAAATTTCCCAGTATTTCATATAGTTTTCATGAGTAGTGAAAACATGCCAAATTTTTCACATATCCTGTACAGTGCATCCCATTTTGTTTGAGACTGCCAGGTTTCTCTGTTGTTTCTCTGTTCCTTCCCTACTTTTTCTTGAAACTCAAAATGGTCCAATCAGATTTTGCATATCTGTTTCCATTGAAATATACAGGGCGATTCTGAAAATCATTACTTCGTGACCCCTTCTATATCTACGAAGTCATTAGAAATACTGTTGAGCTCAGAACTAATAACATTGCTGCCGGAATCATTCCCATCCCGATTCACGTCGAAGACTGAGGAACAAATCTTTGAAATGAACGTATAAAAGAATGACGACCGAGAAAAGTGAACAAACAAATATTTTCGAAGCATTCATAACGACATAACATCGCAAACATAAATGCTTCGAATAAATTTGTTTGCCCATTCCTCCGTACACGTACAGTAATTTCCAATATTTGCTCGTCACTCTTCGAATTGAGTGGAGATTGGATCTTGGATAGGACATCTGCGTGGAAGGAAACGTGACGTAATGAACCAATTTCCTCCCGCATTGTCGTTGTTGAAGAAAAATTTGAAGGACTAAATAAATTAATTCAGTGTTTCTCCCTTTTGATGTCGAGCCAGCCTAGGCGACGACAACGTATGAAGACATTCCAAGTTTCCGCCAGCGTATTTCTAATTCGTGCAGATTATCAAAAAATGAGAGAACGAAATATTATAAAAAATATAGCTTTGTGTGTTTGTTGCAAATTTAACAAAACGAATCGGAACTTTGATATCATACTAATGAATGGAACTTTTATGCGAACTTTTTTCCTCTTTGCATGAAGAAGTGCAAATTATGATGAAAATTTTGAGCAGTGGAAACTTATACGATGCGTTTCATTGATGTTGCACGAAACTTTAAAATAAAATTATTTGCGTCATCAAAATATCAAAAATGTACATCGAATACATGTCCGGAAACGATTCGTTGTCGAGATACAGGGTGTACAATTTTTTTTCGGGAACAAACAAATGTTTTCAGAAAAATATCGATTTTCTCATGAAACTTGAAAATACATACCCTGTTCATATGATTTCTATTTCAGATTTAAGCGCAACAAATCCGACCTTGAAATTTTGTCTAACGTTGACGAAACAACCTGTATACATATACAGGGTGAGTCAAAAATGTGTACCGAGCTTTCTGGGGGTGATAGAACATTGAAAAGTAAGTGTAGTTCGATGATTAAACTCATGGCCCAAAATGCATATTAAGGGAGATATATCCTACCAAAGTTGATAAAAATTTAAATAATTTCTCCGCATAACTTCTGAACGATGAAAGCCACCCGATTGAAATTTTGTGCATGAATGTATGTTGTCAAAATACATTTTTTCGTCACACTTCCACACTTCTGATATTGTTATAAAGGGTGTTTTCAGAGGGTGAGTCATGATTTTTTGTAGAAAACTTTTTTCCCTGTATTATTTTCGGTGAAAAAACATGAGCATTTCGTGGAGCGAAGAAAAAGTACATGAAATACAAAAAATTGAGCCGTTCGTGAGATATTTGAGTTTTTGTAGTTACATGATATCAGCAGATTGATTTTATTCATCGCGAGATTCATGGGTAACAATATTTTAGCAGGCCATGATGAATAATTTTGTTCTCAATTTTGACGTTCATGTCATCAACATTCGAGTAATCAAAGTTATTGTTAAGTCTAACTCACTGTAATCTATTCCAAATAGCATAATTTCAACTGAAAATTGAAGAGAAACCTAAAAGTTCATGATTTTGCAAAAAAAAACAACTAAAACGAAAAAATATAATTTTCATAATCCACATTAGTCATCAATTATGATTCAATGATTGGTAAGGGACTGAAGATTCTCATAATTATACGAGAGACATGGAAAATTGAGAGAAACCTAGTGTATAATGCTTTCCTCACTGAACCACTCTCCAAAGACAGACACTAATGGAAAAAGAACATATTTTCATGCTCCGAAATTAGTCATCAATTGAAGTAACACCAACTTTTTATGATGTTCTGGCTGAAATATTGTTCCCACACAAAAACTTATAGAACTCATGACCTACACCTGTCATCAGTCGGAATATAAAGGTTAGAGAGAGTGCCAAGATATTGGTAGGCATAGGAAATACGTGGAAAGTCAAGAAAAGCCAGTCTTCATGTTGTCTTGGCAGAACAACATGTCTCATGAACAAGAAACTAAAATAAAAAAGATTTCTCGAAGTCTTTATAAGTTATCTATCAAAATAAAAGGGTTGTGAATGGCCAAAGCAATTTTATAGAAATGAGAAAGTATTCAGGAAAGTTTCATGCAGTCCTGGAGAAACTATTATGGAAGAATAAATCGTCAATGAATATTACTCACCATTAGGTTAGTTTTCTCATGAAAACCTCCAGGAATAATCTGAATAAACATCATCTGTTTGTCCTTTTCGTAAGTCCTGAATGCATATCCTGCATCGCCCTCAAGGAACCAACAGACTCATCTTCGATCGCCTCTCATCCACGCCTTGAAGAGTCTAGAAATATTTAAATTCGTGAAAACATGGAAAAGAAATCACTCCCCAGCTCATCGTTGCAAAAAGTTTCTGCATTCCAGAATTTTGCGCAGAATCCAGTGGCTCACTCAAAATTCCATTTCGGGCTGTGGTTTCGGAGATACGACACCATCTTCTATTTTTTCAATGGAACACCCTGTATTCCATCATCTCAATGAATTCTTCATTCTTTTTTCCTTCAGAATGATGTATTATAATATCTAGATTGGAATCTCAGAAATGCTAAACAACACTAAATGAATGTTTGTTAGTAGGCCACGGATTTTCCATATGAAACAGATCTAGAGATTATCATAGAGCATTTTGAAGGAAAAAAAAAATTAAGAATTCAATGCGATGATGACACGGTGTTCATATGTGACGTATCTCCAAAACCATACCCCAAAATGGAATATTGAGTACGCCACTGGATTCTGCGCGAAATTCATTCTCTTTGGGATGTAGTTCTAAGCTCAACAGTATTTCTAATGACTTCGTAGATATAGAAGGGGTCACGAAGTAATAATTTTCAGAATGGCCCTGTATATTTCAATGAAAACAGATATGCAAAATCTGATTGGACCATTTTGAGTTTCAAGAAAAAGTATGAAAGGAACAGAGGAGCAACAGAGAAACCTGGCAGTTCCAAACAAAATGGGATGCACTGTACAGGATATATGAAAAATTTGGCATGTTTTCACTACACATGAAAACTATATGAAATACTGGGAAATTTTGCACTCATGACTATTTTTTGGAAAGTTTTTATTTCGTACTTCGTAATCCTTTTTTTCTCTTTGACTGAACACCGAGAAATACATCATTATACAATGCGTCTCATTAATGTTTTACGAAACTTCAAAGTAAATTCTTCGGGTCATCAAAGTATGGAAAATGTTAAATACTGTCTGTAAGTTCTTCGAGGAGGTGGTACATTCATTTTTCAGCTTTTAATGGGATTTTGCTCTCCTCGTTCCTAGAAAATAAAGTAGAAGTTATTGTATTTGTACTACAAATATATTGCAATAATTTTTAATAACTTCTACTTTATTTTCTAGAAACGAGGAGAGCAAAATCCCATTAAAAGCTGAAAAATGAATGGAAAATGTTCATACAAATACATGACCGGAAACGATTCGTTTCCGAGATACAAGGTGTACAATTTTTTTTTCGAAACTAATCAATTTTTCAACGATTCCTGAAGAATGTTTTAGGTAAAATATCGATTTCCTCATGAAAGTTGAATAAACCTACCCTGTATCTCTGAAACGAATCGTTTTCGGATATCCGTTTATATGATTATCATTTCAAATTCACGAGCAATAAATCCTACCTTGAAGTTTGTCTAACGTTGATGGAACAACCTGTATACACTGTATACAACAGCAGGTATATACAGGGTGTTTGTGTATTTGATCGACAATGTTTGGCAGATGATTGTTCTAGGAAGTTGAAGAATGATATATGATAAAAAGTCATCATAAGAGTTCAGTTTTCAGAGAATATATATGAGTTCATTCATTTTTCAGTTTTTTGTGGGATTTCCTCTCCGCGTTTCTAATAAATGAAGTAGAAGTTATTGAAAATTATTCCAATATATTTGTTGTAAGGACAGATTCTGTGATCTGCCCCAAAATGTCACTGCGCTAGAAATTGAACCTTTAGATACCTATAAGAGAAATTCTCTATTTGTCAGCGACACCTTGTTTTTGAAAAATTTGGAAATACAAATATATTTAATAAGAATAAAACTTCTACTTATCTTGGTGGACGTTAAGGGAATGAATCTGCTCCCGTTCTCAACACAATTGAAACACTTATCTCCGTAGAATTTTTCAACGTCAAGTTGAAAGTGTGCAAAGATATTGATAGGCATAGGAAATACTTGGAAATTCAAGAAAAGCTAGGAGAGAGGAAATTTTTCCAAACTTTTTTGAAGAAGGCTTTCCACAAATATATCTTGAATACATATCAACTGACCTTCATGTCAATCCTTTGGACCTTCGAAGAGATGTCACGATAGTTATCCATCTTGCGTCAATCATCATCCTTGAGAATGTTCGTTAAGTTAGGTTTGGTTCAATTTCTATAATCAGACAAGTTCTTGATCTATATAGTTGCTTGAAGGCCTGGCATCATGTAATCGATCACCTGTCTGGAGAAGAAAAATGAATTTATTGCGAGATCAATCATTTGAATTCATTTCGTGGGTTTTTCATAACTATTTCCGTCCAAAATATACAGGGCGATTTTGAAGATTATCACTTTTTGGACCCCTTCTATATCTACGAAGTCATTGGAAATACTGTCGAGCTAGAGAATTTTGCGCAGAATCCAGTGGCTTACTCAAAATTCCATTTCGGGGTAAGGTTTCGGAGAGAGAGACGACACCATCTTCTATTTTTTTCAATGGAACACCCTGTATTCCATCATCTCAATGAATTCTTCATTCTTTTTTCCTTCAGAATGATGTATTATAATATCTAGATTGGAATCTCAGAAATGCTAAACAACACTAAATGAATGTTTGTTAGTTGGCCACGGATTTTCCATATGAAACAGATCTAGAGATTATCATACAGCATTTTGAAGGAAAAAAAAAATTAAGAATTCAATGCGATGATGACACGGTGTTCATATGTGACGTATCTCCAAAACCATACCCCAAAATGGAATATTGAGTACGCCACTGGATTCTGCGCGAAATTCATTCTCTTTGGGATGTAGTTATAAGCTCAACAGTATTTCTAATGACTTTGTAGATATAGAAGGGGTCACGAAGTAATAATTTTCAGAATCGCCCTGTATATTTCAATGAAAACAGATATGCAAAATCTGATTGGACCATTTCGAGTTTCAAGAAAAAGTATGAAAGGAACAGAGGAACAACAGAGAAACAAATACAAATACAAATACATGACCGGAAACGATTCGTGTCCGAGATACAGGGTGTACAATTTTTTTTTCGAAACCAATCAATTTTTCAACGATTCCTGAAGAATGTTTATATAGTGAAATATCGATTTTCTCATGAAACTTGAATATACCTACCCTGTATCTCTGAAACGAATCGTTTTCGGATATCCGTTCATATGATTTTAATTTCAAATTCACGTGCAATAAATCCTACCTTGAAATTTGTCTAACGTTGATGAAACAACCTGTATACATTGTATACAACAGCGGTATATACAGGGTGTTCATGTATTTGATCGACCATGTTTGGCAGATGATTGTTCTAGGAAGTTGAAGAATGATATATGATAAAAAGTCCTCATAAGAGTTCAGTTTTCAGAGAATATATATGAGTTCATTCATTTTTCAGTTTTTTGTGGGATTTCCTCTCCGCGTTTCTAATAAATGTAGTAGAAGTTATTGAAAATTATTCCAATATTTTTGTTGTAAGGACAGATTCTGTGATCTGCCCCAAAATGTCACTGCGCTAGGAATTGACCCTTTAGATACCTCTAAGAGGAATTCTCTATTTGTCAGTGACACCTTGTTTTCGAAAAATTTGAAAATACAAATATATTTAATAAGAATAAAACTTCTACTCATCTTGGTGGACGTTTAGGGAATGAATCTGCACCCGTTCTCAACACAATTGGAACACTTTTCTCCGTAGAATTTTTCAACGTCAAGTTGGTTTTCGACACTGAAAAGTGTTGAAAATTCACGAAGGAAGTGTTTCAATTGTGTTGAGAACGGCAGCAGATTCGTTTCCGAAACATCCACTATCATGAATAGAAGTTTTATTCTCATCAAATATATTTGTATTTCCAAATTTTTCAGAAAGAAGGTGTCACTGACGAATACAGAATTTCTCTTACAGGTATCAAAGGTTTAATTTCGAGCGCAGTGACATTTTGGCCATATCGCGAAATCTGTCCTTACTGCTAATATATTGAAATAATTGTCAATGACTTCTACTTCATTTTTTAGAAACGAGAAGAGAAAATCCCACAAAAGATGAAAAATGAAGTATCAATAATGAAGAGTGTCGAATATTTTGACACTCTGATGTTCACATGGAATGAACTGACTTTGAAGAATGGAATTGAAATTGCAACTGGATCAAGTGAATTAGATGAAATTCAGAAAATCAGAAAATGTTCAAAATCTGATCTTATTCCGTTCAATTCATATATATATGGGAAAGACTTGGATATTGAAAGAACGCCAAGTTTTTATGATAAATATTTTTGCTACACAAAAAATAATAGAAAAAAAAAATAATTTCATGATCTACACCAGTCATCAATTGGAATATTAGGGTTGGAAAGGGTGGCAAGATATTCATAGGCATAGGGAATACTTGGAAATTCAAGTCGAGCCTAATTTCCTGTTGTCTTGGCAGAACTACATCTCATAAACAAAAACAAAAAAAAATGTTTTTGAAAGTTTGTTTCGTATAAGTTATCTATCGAAATTAAAAGGTTCGAAATGGCTATAGCATTTTTTTAGGAATAAGAAAGACTTGAATATTCAGGAAGTTTTCATGATGTCCTAACTGAACTAATTTTCCTAGACTATTATGAAAGAATAAATTCTTGATTGATATTACTCACCATCAGGTTAGTTTTCTCAATAAATGAAAAGAAATGAAAAATACCACAATTTCAACTCAAGATTCAGGAGAAACCCAGAGGTTTGTGCTGTGCTGACAGAAATATTTTTCCTAGAACTGAATTTTCATAATCCACATTAGTCATTAATTGAAATATAATGATTGGTAAGGGCCTGAAGATTCTCATAGTGAAAATCGAGAGGAACCTTGTATATAATGCTGTCCTCACTGAGCCACTCTTCGTAGACAAAAACTAATGGAAGGAGAGAATATTTTCATGCTCCAAATTAGTCATTACTTGAAATATGAGGGTTGGCAAGGGTGTGAGGACATTCATAGGTATAGGAAAAACTCGGAAATTGAAGGAAAATGTTTTCATGACCTACACCCACCCATCGATTGGAATATAAGGGTTGGAAAGAGTGCAAAGATATTGATAGGCATAGGAAATACTTGGAAATTCAAGAAAAGCTAGGAGAGAGGAAATTTTCCCAAACTTTTTTGAAGAAGGCTTCCGACAAATATATCTTGAATACATATCAACTAACCTTCATGTCGATCCTTTGGACCTTCAAAGAGATGTCACGATAGTGATCCGTCTTGCGAATTATGTTGTTATCAAATGCAACCTTGCTGTTCTAGACGGAGATAACGCTGACGATGCTTTATTCCAGTTTCACTGGGAGATGCGAGGAAGATTTAGTCTGATTGTAACATTCTTATTGTAAGGTTGGAAAACCACATTATTATTCTCATTTGTTCAATAAATAATCTTTTTAAAAACGATCTTCGAGTATCGAGAAATATAATTGGCGCAGTCGGTAGGATTCCGAAAGTCGTGCATTTATCGAAAATCACTTCTGCAGTATCTACTGTTAATTCGGAATCGCGAATCATCGTTCCATCGAGGATCCAGTGGTTCATAGTTAAGAAGAAGAAGCGGCCCCGAAGGAGCCATCCAGCCAGCCAGCCATCACAGATAATGGTTTTATTGGTTTTATTGGTATTATTGTGAGTACATATTCATTCAGTCAGACTCCTCTGTACCCCAGAGTATCATTTCCCAATTGTCCCGATTTGAATATCGAACATATCGATATTGTGTGTAAAATATAAATTAACTCTGAAGTAACTATAAAGTCAATAACGAAATAAAAAACATTCAGGATGTCACTGAACCATCCAATTCCAGTAGTAAGTTCCGATCTTTTGAAAACCATCCCTGAATACGATGGGAACCCAACCGGACTGGCTAGATTCATTAAAATAGTCTCTCAAATAATTTCAACCTACTATGATACAAATAATTTTACATGCTCTCAGAATGTGTTGATTATCAATACCATATTCTCGAAATTAAAAGGTTCTGCTCTTGAAATAGTCAATATTTATAATGCTTCGAATTGGAGAGAAATCGAATCAACATTAATTCAAAATTTTGGAGATCAGAGAGATCTCAATACATTGATTCAGAACTTGATGGCATTGAGACAAGATCAAGACAGCCCACAACAATTTTATTCACAGTGTATACATATGTTGAACACAATTTGTAACCATATTGATTTACATACACCTACTGAAATTGAGAAAATAAGTCACCGGAATCTTTTCACAGATCAAACACTAAGAGTGTTTCTTACTGGCTTGAGGGACCCCCTCAGTGCCAGAGTTAGGGCTAGGAATCCCACAACCCTATCACAAGCTCTGACAATACTCAATGACGAAATAAATATCTCCAATTTGCAGAACCCACGAAATTCCATTGTAAAATATCAAAATAATGCACCTCGTCCAAAAACCATGCAACGTCCCGTATATCAAAACTATCCGAGACAGAACAATTTCAATCCAAACTTTCGTCCACATTTTAATCAGAATGTCAACCAAAATTTCAATCAAAATCAACGTCCCAGCTTTCCAAGTGCACCCATACCTATTCAATCAACCAATCGCCCACCTCAAAAGTTTTTCACGAATAGTCAGGTATTTGGTCGTTCGCAAAATGTGTGGAGAAATCCTCCGAATAGACCAATCGATAATTCCCGTCCAACTCCTATGAGTGGTGTATCACACGGTTCATTACGACCCCCTCAACAACGTCAGAATTATTTCCAAAATAATAACCAGCCCCGGAACTTTTCCTCTCAAGAATTATTCAATACCGAACAAAATCTTTGTCCTGAAATCGAATACCCTGAAGATAATTCAGAATCCTTCGATAATTCCGAAGAAGGTGCTGTAGGTTATGATTTCGAAAACTTGCAGGAAAATCAGGGAGAATCGGAAAATTTTACCCAAGTTACCGATCACCCGGATTTCACGTAGTATTAGAATCTCATAGCACTGGTGATAGAGTACTACCTTTCATCAAAATCAATAATCCACCACTTCAATTGCTAATCGATACAGGTTCAACCCGGTCGTTCTTAGATCCAAATATAGCAAAAAAGTATTTTTCAGATTGCATATTCGAAGAGCCTTTCTCGGTTTCTACATGTTTCAATACTTCACAACATAAACTTGCAATGAATATCACTGCTTTCGATGAATTCAAAACGAACAAGGAAATCAAGTTTTTTCTGTATAAATTTCATAATGTTTTTGATGGATTATTAGGTGTAGACAATCTTAAATTATTGCAATCTAATTTAGACTTGATCAATAGTAAAATTAACACACCAAATTCCACAATTTCCATTCAATATTTCAAATCCAATCCTGTCATTTTATTCGAAAAAATTATTCCTAGAAAAACAAAAATCTCTGCAAATATTCCAGTTGACTGTAAAGAAGGTGATGTGCTCATCCAATCCCAAGAAATTCTATCTTGTAAAATATCAGAAACGTTAACATGTGTTAGAGATAACTTGGCGTTCGTTGAAATTCATAATCCAACAGATAACGACATCAAGCTAGTAATGTTATATCCTATTAAAACCATACCGTTGCAAAACAACGAGACATATCATCTTGAAGAATTTCCAAGTATAAATAAAAACGATTTTCACGAACACTTCGAAATTTTTCATACTGCCAGTTTGCACAAAATTGATAAATCAAACATCACAGACTCAATCAGAACTAATCATTTGAATGATGAAGAAAGAAATAGTGTTTTGAATTTATGCAAGAAATATTCTGACATATTTTATATAGAGGGTGAGCCATTAACTGCTACAACTCAGGTGAAACACGTTATAAAAACAAAAGATGATTTCCCGGTGTATACAAAATCTTATCGATACCCTTTTATCCATAAGCAAGAAGTCAATTCCCAAATTAACAAAATGTTGGAACAGAATATCATACGTCCTAGTAAGTCACCGTGGTCTTCTCCAATTTGGATTGTGCCGAAGAAGGCGGATGCTTCGGGCAAAAAGAAATGGAGGATAGTGATCGACTATAGGAAGTTGAATGAAAAGACCATAGACGACCGATATCCTATTCCAAACATCACAGATGTTCTCGATAAAATTGGCCGTTGCCAGTATTTCACCACCTTAGATTTAGCGTCTGGGTTTCACCAAATTCAGATGAACCCAGCAGATATTGAAAAAACAGGTTTCAATGTAGAAGGAGGACACTATGAATTTTTGCGTATGCCGTTTGGCTTGAAAAATTCTCCCTCTACGTTCCAACGTTGTTTAGACAATATACTAAAGGAATACATCAACAAAATTTGCCTAATTTACCTTGACGATATTCTCATTTACTCTACGTCCCTACAAGAACATATTGATAGCCTAAATAAAATCTTCGAGAAATTGAGAGAAGCAAATTTCAAAATTCAAATGGACAAATCCGAATTCCTGAAACGCGAAACAGCCTACCTTGGACACATCATCACAACAGAAGGTATCAAACCTAACCCCGACAAAATTTTGGCCATTCAAAAATTTCCAATTCCCCAAACGACTAAACAAATCAAAGGTTTCTTAGGACTCCTTGGCTATTACAGACGTTTCATCAAAGACTTTGCCAAACTGACTAAGCCCATGACCCTCTGTTTGAAAAAGAATGCCAAAATTGTACATGATTCCGACTTTATCAACTGTTTCGAACACTGCAAGACACTCCTCATGAACGAACCCATTTTGATATATCCCGACTTCGAAAAAGAGTTCATCCTAACAACCGATGCAAGCAACTTTGCCCTCGGTGCGATCCTTTCACAAGGACCTATCGGGTCTGACAAACCCGTAGCTTTCGCTTCGCGGACTTTGAATGCTTCAGAGCAAAACTACTCGACTATAGAAAAGGAATTATTATCTATAGTCTGGGCGACGAAATATTTCCGACCCTACCTATTCGGCCGCAAATTCAAAATTGTCACCGATCACAAACCTCTTCAGTGGGTCATGTCCCTGAAGGAGCCGAATTCTCGTTTGGTAAGATGGAGACTCAGACTTGAAGAGTTTGACTACGAGATCATCTACAAACGAGGAAAATTAAATACTAACGCCGACGCCCTATCGCGAGTCGAAATTCATGCTAACGAAACAAATGACTCCGTCGACAAAGAACTTCAAGAGTACATTGACCTTTGTAGTAGAAATAGAGACCCGAATCGACGAGACGAAGAAATAGAATCAATTCTGGGCCAAGTTACCGAAACACCTGACATCCAAGACTTCGACAATACAAACACAGTCCACACAAGTAATGAAAATCCTGTCCTGACGATACCTATTTCAGAGCATCCCCTGAATAACTTCGACAACCAAGTTAAAATTACCACCGTGTTCCACTCACCAGCTTCACCTAAGACGAAACAAATCTTTCCTACGAGAAAACGAATCATTGTCCAACTAGGTCTGGACAATCTTGAAGAAAACATAAAAAATTTCGTCAAAGACTATTTAGATCCAAAATTCAAACACGCCCTGTATTTTGAAGATGAATCAATTGTTCCCCAATTTTGTCAAATCGTTCAAGAAACTTTTGAAGCCTCTTCATACAAATTTATTCGTTGTACAAAAATCCTAAAAGACGTTATTGGAGTAGAAGACCAAAAACAAACTGTGAAACAATACCACGAAGGTAAAACCAACCACCGCGGTATTGTAGAAACAGAAAAACGAATTAGAGAAAACTATTATTGGCCTAAGTTAGGAATCGATACCCGATTATACATCAATAACTGCGAAATATGTCACACCAATAAATACGACAGAAATCCACCCAAACAACAATTTTCAATTACACCAACAGCCAGTCGACCTTTCGAACTTATTCACATTGATATTTACCAAATCCGTAATCAAAAATTTTTAACCGTAGTAGATGCATTTTCGAAATACGCTCAAGCGTACCCACTTTCTCACAAAAGTGGAATTGAAATAGCGAATAAACTAATTACATTCTTCGGACATCATGGTATTCCAAAATCTATAATTTCAGATAGCGGTTCAGAATTTAAAAACGAAACACTTCAAGAGCTAACAAGTCTTCATAAAATTGAAGTACATTTCGGAACCCCTGATCATCACGAATCTAATTCCATAATAGAACGTTTCCATTCAACTATCGCAGAACATGTAAGACTACTTCAAAGCTCCTCAAGCAATGAACAAGACGTTATAAAATTGATGACATATGCCATTTTAGGATATAATCATTCAATCCATTCAGCCACGAAGATGAAACCAATTGATGTTATCACTGGTCATATTTCCAATTCAGATCCATTCAATATCGATTTAGAATATCGCATTCAGAGTGCATATGTTTCCAATCATAAAGAAAAAACGAAAGAAATGTACAAAGCCCTGAACCAAAGATTGACCGAACAAAAGGAGAAAAATATTGGCAAAAGAAACGAAAATCGCGAAAAACCCATAACATACCATCCAGGTGATACCGCCTATAAAGAAACTAGCCCTCGCAACAAAAGTATTCCTAGGTTCAAAATAGTTAGAATAACCTCAGACGAACATAACAAAATTAAAACTTCTGACAACAAAAGGGTACACAAATCAAATGTAAAACGTCCATTGTTTCAGATCCGTCCTGTCGACGACCCTGAACCAGGAAGTTCAAATACTCCCCCTGAATAAAAATCCCGGCATATTACCTTTCAAGTTAGGAACCACTAGAGTTAGAGAAAAATACCATACCTTCATCCACTACTTTGACTTGAAACCAATACATGACGAATTACAGACTATTTCCAATCAATATACACAACTCATCGATGCCGTCAACAACGGACTATCAAATCCTTACTTCGTCGAATTATCAACAATAAATCAATCAATAAATATTCAGCTACAATTATCCATTGAAAAATATAATTCAATTACTCCCGGAAGACGTTTGAGGAGAGGTTTGATAAACGGTCTGGGAACCGTACTCAAGAGCTTAACTGGAAATTTAGATTCTACAGATGCAGAAAAATACGAAAACGCTATTTCCGAGCTACAAGAAAATCAAGCTAACGTCATCACAAAAATAAACGATCAAATTTCACTATCCAAACATATCATAGAAACATTCAATGAAACAGTTAGTTTATTAAAACGAAATGAAAAAGCAATGACAGACCGGATTAATAAGATATCTTCAAAGTTGTCAACATTTGTATATAACTTCAGTCACTATTTAGAAACAAAAGAAGCCTTCGAACAACTTAGTTCAACGTTACACATAATCTCACAGATACTGTCAGATGTAGAAAATGCCATCACGTTCTCAAAATTGAATATAGCTCATCCAAGTATTATCAATATTGATGAATTGGAAGTAATAGTCAAAACTTTGGTAAATCAATACATTTCTGAAAATTTAATATTTGGTACAGATTCTATCAACACCCATAAATATTATGATATACTAGAGATAGGCACCTATCAGAAAGGAAGCAAAATAGTATTTGTGATTAAGTTTCCTCTTGTATTTCCCGAATTGTATACCCACTATCATCTATATTCGATTCCAACTTCTGATCAAAATATCCTGATCCCACCTGCACCTTACGTGACCATGAATGAAATATATTTTCAATATACCTCTATGCCATGTGTGAATCTCCATGAAACCTACTACTGCCAATCCAACGACTTACTTCTTGGAACCACCAAATCGGATTGTATATTCCAAATATTGAACATTGGAACCACCCCTTCCGGATGTACACGAATTCCAATCCAAATCGAAAAGGATATCATTGAGCAAGTCAACGAAGCCCACTACATCGGAATATTCAAGAATTCAACCCGAATCCAAACAGTTTGTCAAACCACTGAGATGACAACCCTAACAGGGACGTATCTGCTATCACTACCCCCAGGATGTCTATTCAGAACTCCAACAGATACCTACTTGAACGAGGCAACCGAAGTGCAACAACAACCCTTGCTACTGCCGGACTTAACCCTGCCAAAAAATGCGGAAACCGGCGAGTCAATGCAACCCCTGAAACTTCAAGACATCCCTCTAGACAAACTAAATGGACTTCACGAAGAAGCAAAAAGGATCACACCCCTGGAGGCGACCAAGCACACAACAACGGTTCATGCCTGGACAATCCCTCTGTATATAATCATTACAGTATTTGTCTGTATATTTGTTATAGTCAAGTACAAACACTTATTATGGGAACGAAGAAGAAGACCATCAGGCCATCTACGAGATAGTCAACCCGGATCATCAGACAAACCAATCCCTTTGGAAAGAAAAACCATCTTTCCTGATGAAAAATAGTTTTCCATCTTCGAGGGGAGGAATTATGTTGTTATCAAATGCAACCTTGCTGTTCTAGACGGAGATAACGCTGACGATGCTTTATTCCAGTTTCACTGGGAGATGCGAGGAAGATTTAGTCTGATTGTAACATTCTTATTGTAAGGTTGGAAAACCACATTATTATTCTCATTTGTTCAATAAATAATCTTTTTAAAAACGATCTTCGAGTATCGAGAAATATAATTCGCCTGAGATGTTGAGTAACGTCAGAAGACATTTATTTCTGTACCAGATTAGGATGTTGCCAAGACGTTCGAGGCGAGCATTTTCAGCATTTCCCACATTGACATTTTTTTTACATTATCAGTTGATAATGTGTATAACTTATCAGTTTTCAAGTGTGATCTAGCGAATTTGTGTTATACAATAGTTTTCTTTTTTTAATATTAATTCTTGTAATAAATCTAAAGACACTCAATATTTTTGGAGTTGAAGATAGGTTCAGGATAATGCACATGAATAAAGAATCCGAAAAATAAATGATATACAGGGGGTTGCAAACGAAATAAGTATTGGCCACTGTCGAATGACACACTCTAAATATTTTTTTTCATGAAAAAAATGCGCATTTAAAAATACATGTCCAAGGATTTTTCCCAACACACCCTCATTCATTCGTTGTCGAAATTAAAGAAATGACTCCATACACAGTGTGTCTAAGGAAAAGAGCTTATAAGCCACTATGAGAATTATCGTGAGATACAGCATATAATATGGGGCCCTTATTCATTCATACGCAATTTGGACCTACCTTATCTAACTATAAGAAATATCATACGAAGAAACGAAAACACGACAATTTGAAATAAGATAGAAAAAATCTATACAGTGTGTCGACAAAAATAGAGCGAGTTTTGGATATAGTGATATACACTGAGGGAGACGGAATATAAAGCTTCATTATTTATTTATACGCAGTTTGAACCAACTCAATGTACCTACACGAAATATGCAGAGGGATTGAAACAAAATGACATTTCTATTCAAGAATTTCTGCTTCAAGAAGGTCTGCTTCGAAGTTTCTTCATCTCCAAAGAATCATTCAGCAATTTTTTTATTGAATAAAATGTAACTAGAATCACTGAAATTGTGATACTTCCAAAACAAGATATTATATACAATTGATTTCGAACAGGAATGAAGAATGTTGAAATTCGATATTGTTCTTTAATCAAAATAATGTCATCCTGAATAAAATAAAATATTATGTATAATGTTCATTCAGATCGTAATCAGTGTACACTGTGAAAATTATCAAGCTTTCTTTCCTCTGAACAAGCTAATAGAAATTTTTGGAAGAAACAAGAGTTTGAGATGAGAAAATCAATATGAGAATAAAGGTGAGAAATCGAATCACACAAATCTGACAAAAAATAGAGTTCTTGATAGGGAGGGAGGGGGGGGGAGGGGGTGGGATCTTGGATAGGACATCTGCGTGGAAGGAACCGTGATGTAATGAACCAATTTCCTCCCGCATTATCGTTGTTGGAGAAAAATTCGAAGGATTGAATAAATTATTTCAGTTTTTCTCCAGTGAGAGTGAGATATACCCTTTCGATGTCGAGCCAGCCTAGGCGACGACAACGTATGAAGACATTCCAAGTTTCCACCAGCGTATTTCTAATTCGTCCAGATTATCAAAAAATGAGAGAACTAAATATTATAAAAAATATTGCTTTGTGTGTTTGTTGCAAATTTAACAAAACGAATCGGAACTTTGAAATGATACTACTAAATGGAACTTTTTTCCTCTTTGACGGAAGAAGTGCAAATTATGATGAAAATTTCGAGCAGTGGAAACTTGAAATGTCTGAACACCGAAAAATACATTATTATACGATGCGTTTCATTAATGTTGCACGAAACTTCAAAGTAAAATTATTTGCGTCATCAACATATCAAAAATGTACATCGAATACATGTCCGGAAACGATTCGTTGTCGAGATACAGGGTGTACAATTTTTTTTCGAGAACAATCAATTTTTCAACAATTCCTGAAAAATGTTTTCAGAAAAATATCGATTTTCTCATGAAACTTGAAAGTACATACCCTGTTCATGTGATTTCTATTTCAGATTTTAGCGCAACAATTCCGACCTTGAAATCTAATGTTGACGAAACATATATATATATATATATATAGAGAAAATCCACAAAAAACTGAAAAATAAACGAACTCATCTGTATTCTCTGAAAACTAAACTCTTGTTAAACACCTTGCTAATATATATATATATATATATATATATATATATATATATATATATATATATATATATATATATATATATATATATATATATATATATATATATATATATATATATATATTAGCAGGTATAACAAGGTGTTTAACAAGAGTTTAGTTTTCAGAGAATACAGATGAGTTCGTTTATTTTTCAGTTTTTTGTGGATTTTCTCTCCTCGCTTCTGAAAAATAAAGTAGAAGTTATTGAAAATTATTTCAATATATTTGTATCAAGGACAGATTTTGTGATCTGGTCCAAAATGTCAATGTGCTTGAAATTAGACCTTCAGATAACTAAAAGAGAAATTCTCTATTTGTCAGTGATAACTTGTTTTTGGAAAATTGGAATCACAAATATATTCAAGAAGAATAGAACTTGTACTTTTCTTATTGGACGTTTCGGAGCAGATCACAATATCTGTCCTATATACAAAAATATTGAAATAATTTCTGAATAACTTCTACTTTATTTTTTTTTGAAAACGAGGAGACAAAATCCCACAAAAAGCTAAAAAATGAATGTACCACCTACTCGAAAAACCTTCAGACAGTTGAGTTCATGTTGACAAATTGGAATTTTCATTAAGACCGTATCATTTTTGAAAATGAATCATCAAGGAGAACAATTTCATCTGTTTTGATATTTTTTCTATAAAATTCGACAGAGAATTCGGGAATTTCGAAGGGTTATCAAACAGGAACTCAACAGTTGTTTTGTGATATTGAACACAAAACAAATTTTTCTTCCAAAGTTTTTGAAAAGGAAAACACCATTCAAATTATTCTCAACTTGCAACACCATGTATATCCAAGACCAAACTAGAAGGATTGATGTGCTCGATTTCAATGGTAATTTCATGAAAATATTCAATTCGACATGATATGATGAATTTGAGTGAGAAGTTCGTCGGACATATTCTGACTCACCCTGTATATATAGCTGACGCCAAAAAAAATGTTTTCTGATACTGCCCGGAGGGGGAGAAACACTCAATGCTATTTTTGTCGATTTGTCTGTCATCTGTCGCTCCTGCTGTCCTGTCCTAAAATTGCTGTTGGGAGAGAAACCAGGAGTGAAATTAACAAGTGCTTTATGAAAAATGGGACTCATTTTTTTTTTCTGGAAGACGTGAAATGTATAATTTCATTGTTCCTTTTTTTATTATTTCTATTGAGTGCACTGTATGATAATATTGAATGAATCAAAGTTATTGTGGAGTCTAACTTACTGTAATCTATTCCAAATAGCATAATTTCAACTCAAAATTGAAGAGAACCCTAAAAGTTCATGATTTTGCAAAAAAAAACAACTAAAACGAAAAAATATAATTTTCATAATCCACATTAGTTATCAATTATTATTTAATGATTGGTAAGGGACTGAAGATTCTCATAGTTATACGAGAGATATGGAAAATTGAGAGAAACCTAGTGTATAATGCTTGAAAACCAAAACTGAACCACTCTCCAAAGACAGACACTAATGGAAAAAGAACATATTTTCATGCTCCGAAATTAGTCATCAATTGAAGTAACACCAACTTTTTATGATGTTCTAGCTGAAATATTTTTCCCACACAAAAACTAATAGAAAAAAAATGTTCTCATGATCTGCACCTGTCATCAGTTGGAATATAAGGGTTAGAGAGAGTGCCAGGATATTGATAGGCATAAGAAATACGTGGAAAGTCAAGAAAAGCCAGTCTTCATGTTGTCTTGGCAGAACTATTTCTCATGAACAAGAAACTAGAATAAAAAAGATTTCTCGAAGTCTTCATAAGTTATCTATCAAAATAGAAGGGTTGTAAATGGCCAAAGTAATTTTATAGAAATGAGAAAGTATTCAGGAAGTTTTCATGCCGTCCTGGAAAAACTATTATGAAAGAATGAATCGTCAATAAATATTACTCACCATTAGGTTAGTTTTCTCATGAAAACCTCCAGGAATAATCTGAATGAACATCATCTGTTTGTCCTTTTCGTAAGTCCTGAATGCATATCCAGCATCGTCCTCAAGGAACCAACAGACTCATCTTTGATCACCTCTCATCCACGCCTTGAAGAGTCTAGAAATATTTAAATTCGTGAAAACATGGAAAAAAAAATCACTCCCCAGCTCATCGTTGCAAAAAGTTCCTGCATTCCAAGAAATCCAGATTGTTAGGAATACAAAATAGAAAAAATATAAAGTGAAGAAATTATCACATAATTTCTCGAAGAAGGCTCTCGACAAATATATTTTGAATACATATCAACTAACCTTCATGTCAATCCTTTGGACCTTCAAAGATACGTCACGATTGTTCTTGATTGTTCTTGATTGATTCTTGCGTCAATCAACATCCTTGAGAATGTTGATCTATATATAGTTGGTTGATGGCCGGACATCATCGATCACCTGTCTGGAGAAGAAAAATGAATTTATTGCGAGATCAATCATTAGAATTTATTTCGTGGGTTCTTCATAACTATTTCCGTCCAAAATATACAGGGCGATTTCGAAAATTATCACTTTCTGGACCACTTCTAAATCTACGAAGTCATTGGAAATACTGTCGAGCAAGAGAATTTTGCACAGAATCCAGTGGCTCACTCAAAATTTCATTTCGGGGTGTGGTTTCGGAAATACGACACCATCTTCTATTTTTTTCAATGGAACACCCTGTATTCCATCATCTCAATGAATTCTTCATTCTTTTTTCCTTCAGAATGATGTATGATAAAATCTAGATTGGAATCTCAGAAATGCTAAACAACACTAAATGAATGTTTGTTAGTAGGCCACGGATTTTCCATATGAAACAGATCTAGAGATTATCATACAGCATTTTGGAGGAAAAAAAATTAATAATTCAATGCGATGATGACACGGTGTTCATATGTGACGTATCTCCAAAACCATACCCCAAAATGGAATATTGAGTACGCCACTGGATTCTGCAGCTGGGATGTAGTTCTAAGCTCAACAGTATTTCTAATGACTTCGTAGATATAGAAGGGGTCACGAAGTAATAATTTTCAGATTCGACCTGTATATTTCAATGAAAACAGATATGCAAAATCTGATTGGACTATTTTGAGTTTCAAGAAAGAGTAGGGAAGGAACAGAGAAACAACAGAGAAACCTGGCAGTTCCAAACAAAATGGGATGCACTGTACAGGATATATGAAAAATTTGGCATGTTTTCACTACTCATGAAAACTTTATGAAATACTGGGAAATTTTGCACTCATGATTATTTTTTGCAAAGTTTTTATTTCGTACTTCGTATTTCTTTTTTTCACTTTGACTGAACACCGAAACATACATCATTATACAATGCGTCTCATTAATGTTTCACGAAACTTCAAAGTAAATTCTTTGGGTCATCAAAGTATGGAAAATGTTCATACAAATACATGACCGGAAACGATTCGTGTCCGAGATACAGGGCGTACAATTTTTTTTCGAAACCAATCAATTTTTCAACGATTCCTGAAGAATGTTCATATAGTAAAATATCAATTTTCTCATGAAACTTGAATATACCTACCCTGTAACTCTGAAACGAATCGTTTTCGGATATCCGTTTATATGATTTTCATTTCAAATTCACGTGCAATAAATCCTACCTTGATATTTGTCTAACGTTGATGAAACAACCTGTATACATTGTATACAACAGCAGTTATATACAGGGTGTTTGTGTATTTGATGGACAAGAATGATATATGATGAAAAGTCCTCATAAGAGTTCAGTTTTCAGAGAATACATATGAGTTCATTCATTTTTCAGCTTTTTGTGGGATTTCTTCTCCGCGTTTCTAATAAATCAAGTTGAAGTTATTGAAAATTATTCCAATATATTTGTTGTAAGGACAGATTTTGTAATCTGCCCCAAAATGTCACTGCGATTGAAATTGAACCTTTAGATACCTATAAGAGAAATTCTCTATTTGTCAGTGACACCTTGTTTTTGAAAAATTTGGAAATACAAATATATTTAATGAGAATAAAACTTCTACTTACCTTGGTGGACGTTTAGGGAATGAATCTATCTGCTCCCGTTCTCAACACAATTGAAACACTTTTCTCCGTAGAATTTTTCAACGTCAAGTTGGTTTTTGACAGTGAAAAGTGTTGAAAAATTTCACGAAGTGTTTCAATTGTGTTGAGAACGGGAGCAGATTCGTTTCCGAAACATCCACTATTATGAGTAGAAGTTTTATTCTCATTAAATATATTTGTATTTCCAAATTTTTCAGAAAGAAGGTGTCACTGACAAATACAGAATTTCTCTTTCAGGTATCAAAGGTTTAATTTCGAGCGCAGTGACATTTTGGGTAATAACGCAAAATCTGTCCTTACTACAAATATATTGAAATAATTTTTAATGGCTTCTACTTCATTTTTTAGAAACGCGGAGAGAAAATCCCACAAAAGATGAAAAATGAAGTATCAATAATGAAGAGTGTCGAATATTTTACCACACTGATGTTCACATGGAATGAACTGACTTTGAAGAATGGAATTGAAATTGCAACTGGATCAAGTGAAATAGATGAAATTCAGAAAATCAGAAACTGATAACGTTAGACAATGTTCAAAATCCGATCATATTCCGTTCAATTCATATATATATATATATAGGAGAGACTTGGATATTGAAAGAACGCCAAGTTTTTATGATAAATATTTTTGCTACACAAAAAATAATAGAAAAACAATAATTTCATGATCTACACCAGTCATCAATTGGAATATTAGGGTTGGAAAGGGTGGCAAGATATTCATAGGCATAGGAAATACTTGGAAATTCAAGTCGAGCCTAATTTCCTGTTGTCTTGGCAAAACTACATCTCATAAACAAAAACAAAAAAAAAATGTTTTTCAAAGTTTGTTTTATTTATCGAAATAAAAGGGTTGGAAATGACTATAGCATTTTTTTAGGAATAAGAAAGACTTGAATATTCAGGAAGTTTTCATGATGTCCTAACTGAACTAGACTATTATAAAAGAATAAATTCTTGATTGATATTACTCACCATTAGGTTAGTTTTCTCAATAAATGAAAAGAAATGAAAAATAGCACAATTTCAACTCAAGATTCAGGAGAAACCTAGAAGTTTGGGCTGTGCTGACAGAAATATTATTACTATTACTACTACGTTTTACGAAGAACTGATTTTTCATAATCCACATTAGTCATTGATTGAAATATAATGATTGGTAAGAGCCTGAAGATTCTCATAGTAAAAATCAAGAGAAACCTAGTATATAATGCTGTCCTCCCTGAGCCACTCTTACTGAGCCACTCTTTGTAGACAAAAACTAATTGAAGGAGAAAATATTTTCATGCTCCAAATTATTCATCAATTGAAATATAAGGGTTGGCAAGGGTGTGAGGACATTTATAGGTATAGGAAAAACTCGGAAATTGAGACAACAACTGATAGAAGGAAAAAATGTTTTCATGATCTACACCCACCCATCAATTGGAATATAAGGGTTGGAAAGAGTGCAAAGATATTGATAGGCATAAGAAATACTTGGAAATTCAAGAAAAGCTAGGAGAGAGGAAATTTTCCCAAACTTTTTTGAAGAAGGCTTTCCACAAATATATCTTGAATACATATCAACTAACCTTCATGTCAATCCTTTGAACCTTTAAAGAGATGTCACGATAGTTATCCATCTTGCGTCAATCATCATCCTTGAGAATGTTCGTTGAGTTAGGTTTGGTTCAATTTCTATAATCAGACAAGTTCTTGATCTATATAGTTGTTTGATGGCCTGGCATCATGTAATCGATCACCTGTCTGGAAAAGAAAAATGAATTTATTGCGAGATCAATCATTTGAATTCATTTCGTGGGTTTTTCATAACTATTTCCGTCCAAAATATACAGGGCGATTTCGAAGATTATCACTTTTTGGACCCCTTCTATATCTACGAAGTTATTGGAAATACTGTCGAGCTAGAGAATTTTGCGCAGAATCCAGTGGCTTACTCAAAATTCCATTTCGGGGTATGGTTTTGGAGAGACGACACCATCTTCTATTTTTTCAATGGAACACCCTGTATTCCATCATCTCAATGAATTCTTCATTCTTCTTTCCTTCAGAATGATGTATGATAATATCTAGATTGGAATCTCAGAAATGCTAAACAACACTAAATGAATGTTTGTTAGTAGGCCACGGATTTTCCATATGAAATAGATCTAGAGATTATCATACAGCATTTTGAAGGAAAAAAAAATTAAGAATTCAATGCGATGATGACACGGTGTTCATATGTGACGTATCTCCAAAACCATACCCCAAAATGGAATATTGAGTACGCCACTGGATTCTGCGCGAAATTCATTCTCTTTGGGATGTAGTTCTGAGCTCAACAGTATTTCTAATGACTTCGTAGATATAGAAGGGGTCACGAAGTAATGATTTTCAGATTCGACCTGTATATTTCAATGAAAACAGATAAGCAAAATCTGATTGGACTATTTTGAGTTTCAAGAAAAAGTAGGAAAGGAACAGAGAAGGAACAGAGAAACCTGGCAGTCTCAAACAAAATGGGATGCACTGTACAGGATATATGAAAAATTTGGCATGTTTTCACTACTCATGAAAACTATATGAAATACTGGGAAATTTTGCACTCATGACTATTTTTTTGGAAAGTTTTTATTTCGTACTTTGTATTCCTTTTTTTCTCTTTGACTGAACATCGAGAAATACATCATTATACAATGCGTCTCATTAATGTTTTACGAAACTTCAAAGTAAATTCTTTGGGTTATCAAAGTATGGAAAATGTTCATACAAATACATGACCGGAAACGATTCGTGTCCGAGATACAAAGTGTACAGATTTTTTCGAAACTTATCAATTATTCAACGATTCTTGAAGAATGTTTTAGGTAAAATATCGATTTCCTCATGAAACTTGAATATACCTACCCTGTATCTCTGAAACGAATCGTTTTCGGATATCCGTTTAAATGATTATCATTTCAAATTCACCAGCAATAAATCCTACCTTGAAATTTGTCTAACGTTGATAAATGTTTGGCAGATGATTGTTCTAGGAAGTTGAAGAATGATGTATGATAAAAAGTCCTCATAAGAGTTCAGTTTTCAGAGAATATATATGAGTTCATTCATTTTTCAGTTTTTTTGTGGGATTTCCTCTCCGCGTTTCTAATAAATGAAGTAGAAGTTATTGAAAATTATTCCAATATATTTGTTGTAAGGACAGATTCTGTGATCTGCCCCAAAATGGCACTGCGCTAGAAATTGAACCTTTAGATACCTATAAGAGAAATTCTCTATTTGTCAGCGACACCTTGTTTTTGAAAAATTTGGAAATACAAATATATTTAATAAGAATAAAACTTCTACTTATCTTGGTGGACGTTTAGGGAATGAATATGCTCCCGTTCTCAACACAATTGAAACACTTTTCTCCGTAGAATTTTTCAACGTCAAGTTGGTTTTTGACACTGAAAAGTGTTGAAAAATTTCACGAAGAAAGTGTTTCAATTGTGTTGAGAACGGGAGCAGATTCGTTTCCGAAACATCCACTATTATGAGTAGAAGTTTTATTCTCATCAAATATATTTGTATTTCCAAATTTTTCAGAAAGAAGGTGTCAGTGACAAATACAGAATTTCTCTTCCAGGTATCAAAGGTTTAATTTCGAGCGCAGTGACATTTTGGCCATATCGCAAAATCTGTCCTTACTGCAAATATATTGAAATAATTTTCAATGACTTCCACTTCATTTTTTAGAAACGAGAAGAGAAAATCCCACAAAAGATGAAAAATGAAGTATCAAAAATGAAGAGTGTCGAATATTTCACCACTCTGATGTTCACATGGAATGAACTGACTTTGAAGAATGGAATTGAAATTGCAACTGGATCAAGTGAAATAGATGAAATTCAGAAAATCAGAAACTGATAACGTCAGAAAATGTTCAAAATCCGATCATATTCCGTTCAATTCATATACAGGGTGTCCTTAAAAGGTCTTTACAAAAAGCTACCACATATTCTTCAGACCAAAACAATTCGATACAAGCAAACTTACCTCAGTAAAAAGTTGCTTAGTTTGGGCGCTAGACGGCTCTGAAGTTGAAATTTTCAAATCGATTTTGCTTCATAACTTTTGAACGGCTAATGAGATTTTTTTCAAATTTGGTACGTTGGCATAGACTCATCGGGCAATGAAACTCATATCATAATCATAATGAATATCATTCCATGGGCGTAGAACTTGATTTTTTCAGTAAATAAACATCTAAAACTCCTACGCCAATGGAAAAAAAATAGTTTCAATATGAAATCTAAATTATTCAACTCATTCACTACAAAAAAGGTACTCTTGACAAAAGTCGATTCCTCTCATGGTTTCGACAAAATTTTAATTTTAGTGATTTAGAGCATAATTAATAATAAAACGATTAACAGATATTTCATGAAAATTGTTCAAAATGTTCACCATTTTCACGTATACAAAGATTTATACGACGCAAAAAGTTGAGATGTACTTTTTGCATAGGTTATTTCTATTGAAAATAAGTAGCACTGGTTTTTTTTTCTGAAGACTATTATTATCTGCTCGAAAACAGTGATATTCACATTCTTGGTTCCCATAGTTTCATCTGTGTTGATTTGTCGAGTTTTATTGACGTTGATTGTTGATATCGGACTTTTCTGATTTATCATGGCCGTACAATACACCAATGAAGAATACACCGATATGTTATTGGTATTCGGATATTGTCAAGGAAATGGTCGAGAGAGTGTGAGGGTGTATTCGGCAAGGTTTCCAAATCGTCGCGTACCAAGCCACCCAACCTTTGCTGCAGTTGAGAGACGTCTTCGGGAGACCAGTCATTTTGCTCCTAGAACTGGTGATTATGGAAGACAGCGTTATGTAAGGATTCCCGAAGTCGAAGTAGAAATTTTAGACCGTATTGAAGAAAATCCAGAATTGAGTACTAGACGGATAAGTAATGAACTAGAAGTTTCTAGGAATGCCGTTCATGAAGTACTAAGAGAACAATTATTATACCCATACCACAAGACGCCAGTTCAAGATTCATTAATCCATGATTCACAAAGTCGTCTGATGTTTTGTAGGTTCATTAATTTGCAAAGAGAAATGAATCTGAACTTTGGAAAGAATATTTTGTTCACTGATGAAGCCTGTTTCACGAGAAGAGGAATAACTAATTTTCATAATGAACACGTTTATGCAATTGAAAATCCTCATTCCATTAAAATAAACCATTCTCAACACGAATTCAAAATCAACGTTTGGGCTGGAATAATAGGAAATTTTATAATTGGTCCTGTCATACTTCCACAAAGATTAACAGGAGACATGTATTTACAACATCTACGAAATACGTTGCCAAATTTGTTGGAAGATTTACCACTCCAACATCGGGTAGATATGTGGTTTATGCACGATGGAGCTCCACCACATTTTTCGGTGGATGTTAGGAATTTTTTAAACCAACAGTACCCAGACAGATGGATAGGTAGAGGTAATGATGCACCCGTGAATTGGCCACCACGTTCTCCAGACTTAACACCGATGGATTATTTTGTATGGGGTTATCTCAAGTCTACGGTTTACAAGACCCCTGTGAATACTGTAGAACAATTTTGGCAACGTATCCAACAGGCGACGAATAATCTTACAGGCGATGAAGAAGTTATGCAAAGAGTACATTTCAACTTTTTGCGTCGTATTATTCTTTGTATACGTGAAAATGGTGAACATTTTGAACAATTTTTATGAAATATCTGTTAATCGTTTTATTATTAATTATGCTCTAAATCACTAAAATTAAAATTTTGTCGAAACCATGAGAGGAATCGACTTTTGTCAAGAGTACCTTTTTTGTAGTGAATGAGTTGAATAATTTAGATTTCATATTGAAACTAATTTTTTTCCATTGGCGTAGGAGTTTTAGATGTTTATTTACTGAAAAAATCAAGTTCTACGCCCATGGAATGATATTCATTATGATTATGATATGAGTTTCATTGCCCGATGAGTCTATGCCAACGTACCAAATTTGAAAAAAATCTCATGAGCCGTTCAAAAGTTATGAAGCAAAATCGATTTGAAAATTTCAACTTCAGAACCGTCTAGCGCCCAAACTAAGCAACTTTTTACTGAGGTAAGTTTGCTTGTATCGAATTGTTTTGGTCTGAAGAATATGTGGTAGCTTTTTGTAAAGACCTTTTAAGGACACCCTGTATATATGAGAAAGACTTGGATATTGAGAGAACGCCAAGTTTTTATGATAAATATTTTTGCTACACAAAAAATAATAGTGAAAAAAAAATTTCATGATCTACACCAGTCATCAATTGGAATATTAGGGTTGGAAAGGGTGGCAAGATATTCATAGGCATAGGAAATACTTGGAAATTCAAGTCGAGCCTAATTTCCTGTTGCCTTGGCAGAACTACATCTCAAAAACAAAAACAAAACAAAATGTTTTTCAAAGTTTGTTTTGTATAAGTTATCTATCGAAATAAAAAGGTTCGAAATGGCTATAGCCTTTTTTTAGGAATAAGAAAGACTTGAATATTCAGGAAGTTTTCATGATGTCCTAACTGAACTAATTTTCCTAGACTATTATGAAAGAATAAATTCTAGATTGATATTACTCACCATCAGGTTAGTTTTCTCAATAAATGAAAAGAAATGAAAAATAGCACAATTTCAACTCAAGATTCAGGAGAATCCTAGAAGTTTGTGCTGTGCTGACAGAAATATTTTTCCTACGTTATACGAAGAACTGAATTTTCATAATCTACATTAGTCATTGATTGAAATATAATGATTGGTAAGAGCCTGAAGATTCTCATAGTAAAAATCAAGAGAAACCTAGTATATAATGCTGTCCTCACTGAGCCACTCTTCGTAGACAAAAACTAATGGAAGGAGAAAATTGAAATATAAGGGTTGGCAAGGGTGTGAGGACATTTATAGGTATAGGAAAAACTCGGAAATTGAGACAACAACTGATAGAAGGAAAAAATGTTTTCATGATCTACACCCACCCATCAATTGGAATATAAGGGTTGGAAAGAGTGCAAAGATATTGATAGGGATAGGAAATACTTGGAAATTCAAGAAAAGCTAGGAGAGAGGAAATTTTTCCAAACTTTTTTGAAGAAGGCTTTCCACAAATATATCTTGAATACATATCAACTAACCTTCATGTCAATCCTTTGGACCTTCAAAGAGATGTCATGATAGTTATCCATCTTGCGTCAATCATCATCCTTGAGAATGTTCTTTAAGTTAGGTTTGGTTCAATTTCTATAATCAGACAAGTTCTTGATCTATATAGTTGGTTGATGGCCTGGCATCATGTAATTGATCACCTGTCTGGAAAAGAAAAATGAATTTATTGCGAGATCAATCATTTGAATTCATTTCGTGGGTTTTTCATAACTATTTCCGTCCATATTTATGAGACATATTTATGAGACAGTGAGTAAGAGTGACTCACTTTGATATAGCATATTTTGGTCATTTGCAGATATACTGATTGATTTCATTTTGAACTCATATGGTAAATAACAAAAACATTTGATTTTACATTGACAAAATATTCTTATGATCACACTTGCGCCAGTTTGATCCTTATTCTGTTGGAGTATTTCCTGTTTACTTTCATTACTACTACAGGCTAGCACTGCCTGAATTTTTTTTAACAAACTGAAAAGTGTAACATATATATTGTCCTCAATATATAGGTTTCACAGCAAACGGCAGCTCTTCGTCGGAGGCATATGGGCGTGAATTTTTTTTTACTAATAATGCTGTTTTGACTAAAATCTGAGTCTTTGAAGAATATATGTTCAAATTGAGTAGTTGAGCGCCACTGATTCTTTCAAGCAGTTGATTGCTTTGGAAAAATAAGAAACCTAAATTGTGAGATAGAGATATTCTACAGAAATGAGAAACCTTCATTGAGTATATACAATTCAATGCCCAAAAGAAAATCCTTGAAATATATTTTTTTTCATACAATTGATATGTGAAGAAAGGTTTGTGGAATGTAAATTATGCAATGCTTTATACACAATTTGGAAATGACTTGGACGATAAATGTTTTTGATAGTGTCCTTAACTTATGTTCCATTCAAAGGCGAAACCCTAATAAGCTCAGTTTGAAAGGTAAAAGATTGTGAAATATTTTCCCAAGGAGTAGTTATGAATTATTTTCGATTGAATAGAGCAGCTGAAAATTCATGAATTTCTACTGGTCGCTTATAAATTGGGAGTTATGATTCGATTGTTGTGAATATCAAATAGAGCCTTAACATTGTTTTAAGAGAATACTGCTCGAGGCTATTTACTTGTCAATTTCCAAATGAATTGAAAATATATGAGTATGCATGAAAAAAAATTAGCTTCCGCTATGACAGAAAAAACCTGGTTTTATCCAATGCCTGTTGAATGGTTGGTCCAAGTGTTGAGAGGATTCAAAGTATTCAGTCCAGTCTCGATCGTCCATGCCTAACTTGGGAAGCTAGTCAGTTCATGACTGAAGGGGGCCCACCTGGGACTGCGATGTCGAGGATTCCGAGTCCGGTGGCGACATTGTCGATGTGGAATATTTTATATGAAAATTATTAGCCAGGAAGAAGACCCTAAAATATTTCATTGGAGTCTCAGGACCATGTGACGAATAAAAAGGGAATGAGTTGGTAGAAAAAAATAACTCACCTCTTTATGATAGAGGGTATTTTTACAGAGGTAAAAATTAACTGTCTTGTTCGTCGACAGTCTTGCTTCCATGTGGCCGGCATATTATTATCCATTAACTATACCATTTTGGGATACACTCCAGTATAATTAGATATAAAAGAACTTCCATTAGCAGGAACATGCCACCAGTTAGCTTAAATTTGATATCACATAAGGTATCAAGTGAATTGGAAGAAATCTGAGTGGAGCACTACCATGGTCACGAGTTGAGAACAAAATGGTGTCTTTTCGAGAACTTCGCGTTATCTTCTTAAAAAAAAACGCTGAAAAAATGAACAGCCTACTTCGAATATTATGGCCGTTTTTTCAACTGTTGAGTCTCACAGAATGGTGATTATGTCAAAGCCACGGAAGACGACTCTGTTCTGTCAGAGCAGAAATTGGACACGGAATACTGACCTAACGTGGATATACATAGAGAGTAGTTTATCTATGCACATTATAGAGATGGTGGATGAAGAAAGTAATGTGTCAGCAAAAGACAGGAGATGTCCCGTCCTGTCTTGGACTTGATAATTGAACCAAAGTAAATCAGCTGACGATGCATTCGAAATGGACTATGAACAATTAGTATTCAAGGATAATAACAGAAGAATAAGAAATATATTTGACGTTTATGATATGTAACCTCAACCATTCTACATATAAACATTTTAGATTATATTTACAATTATTGAAAAGCCAAATGAAATGATTATTTACCAAACACAAATATCCATTGAAAATTACATTATGTACAGCAGAGGTGAGTATACAACACTTTCATACAATATTCCTGTTTGATCTTTATTCTGTTGTCGAATATTTGACATACTACCTGACACTTCTGTTATTTTCAGGGTATTTCACATTGGAGATTATTATTGATGATTCATTTATGCAGCGACGATGGCATTGTATGAGTAATATAGGTGAGTTGAATTTAGTAATTTGAATGTGATTCCATGGCGTTCATAAATAAATATCAGAAGTGGAATTTTAATTTTGTTTGTTTTAGGATACTATCCCATTAATGGAATAGGATGCAGATGGACACATGAAGTATACGGTGTGGTCGAAATACTACGATACCTAGTGTGGCATTTAGTACTTTCATTGTGGAGATATGTTTATTTATAGAAAAAAGTAACGTTTGGTAAATTTTGAATATTTAGGCAATTGATAACGTTACAGTATGGTTTTGGAGATACGTCACATATGAACAACGTGTCATCATCGCATTGAATTCTTTATTTTTTTTTCCTTCAAAATGCTGTATGATAATCTCTAGATCTGTTTCATATGGAAAATCCATGGCCTACTAACGAACATTCATTTAGTGTTGTTTAGCATTTCTGAGATTCCAATCTAGATTTTATCATACATCATTCTGAAGGAAAGAAGAATGAAGAATTCATTGAGACGATGGAATACAGGGTGTTCCATTGAAAAAAATAGAAGATGGTGTCGTATCTCCGAAACCACACCCCGAAATGGAATTTTGAGTAAACCACTGGATTCTGCACAGAATTCTCTAGCTTGACAGTATTTCCAATGACTTCGTAGATATGGAAGGGGTCCAAAAAGTGATAATCTTCGAAATCGCCCTGTATATTTTGGACGGAAATAGTTATGAAAAACCCACGAAATGAATTCAAATAATTGATCTCGCAATAAATTCATTTTTCTTCTCCAGACAGGTGATCGATTACATGATGCCAGGCCATCAACCAACTATATAGATCAAGAACTTGTCTGATTATAGAAATTGAACCAAACCTAACTTAACGAACATTCTCAAGGATGATGATTGACGCAAGATTGATAACTATCGTGACATCTCTTTGAAGGTCCAAAGGATTGACATGAAGGTTAGTTGATATGTATTCAAGATATATTTGTGGAAAGCCTTCTTCAAAAAAGTTTGGGAAAATTCCCTCTCTCCTAGCTTTTCTTGAATTTTCAAGTATTTCCTATGCCTATCAATATCTTTGCACTCTTTCCAACCCTTATATTCAAATCGATGGGTGGGTGTAGATCATGAAAACATTTTTTCCTTCTATCAGTTGTTGTCTCAATTTCCGAGTTTTTCCTATACCTATAAATGTCCTCACACCCTTGCCAACCCTTAAATTTCAATTGATGAATAATTTGGAGCATGAAAATATTTTCTCCTTCCATTAGTTTTTTTTCTACGAAGAGTGGCTCAGTGAGGACAGCATTATATACTAGGTTTCTCTTGATTTTTACTATGAGAATCTTCAGGCTCTTACCAATCATTATATTTCAATCAATGACTAATGTGGATTATGGAAATTCAGTTCTTTGTATAACGTAGGAAAAATATTTCTGTCAGCACAGCACAAACTTCTAGGTTTCTCCTGAATCTTGAGTTGAAATTGTGCTATTTTTCATTTATTGACAAAACTAACCTGATGGTGAGTAATATCAATCAAGAATTTATTCTTTTATAATAGTCTAGTTCAGTTAGGACATCATGAAAACTTCCTGAATATTCAAGTCTTTCTTATTCCTAAAAAAATGCTATAGCCATTTCCAACCCTTTTATTTCGATAGATAGAACAAACTTTGAAAAACATTTTTTTTTTGTTTTTGTTTATGAGATGTAGTTCTGCCAAGACAACAGGAAATTAGGCTGGACTTTAATTTCCAAGTATTTCCTATGCCTATGAATATCTTGCCACCCTTTCCAACCCTAATATTCCAATTGATGACTGGTGTAGATCATGAAATTATTGTTTTTCTATTATTTTTCGTGTAGCAAAAATATTTATCATAAAAACTTGGCGTTCTTTCAATATCCAAGTCTCTCCTATATATATATATGAATTGAACGGAATATGATCGGATTTTGAACATTGTCTAACGTTATCAGTTTCTGATTTTCTGAATTTCATCTATTTCACTTGATCCAGTTGCAATTTCAATTCCATTCTTCAAAGTCAGTTCATTCCATGTGAACATCAGAACATTCGACACTCTTCATTATTGATACTTCATTTTTCATCTTTTGTGGGATTTTCTCTTCTCGTTTCTAAAAAATGAAGTAGAAGCCATTAAAAATTATTTCGATATATTTGTAGTAGGAACAGATTTTGCGATATGGCCCAAAATGTCACTGACAAATAGAGAATTTCTCTTATAGGTATCTAAAGGTTCAATTTCAAGCGCAGTGACATTTTGGGGCAGATCACAAAATCTGTCCTTACAACAAATATATTGGAATAATTTCCAATAACTTCTACTTGATTTATTAGAAACGCGGAGAGGAAATCCCACAAAAAGCTGAAAAATGAATGAACTCATATGTATTCTCTGAAAACTGAACTCTTATGAGGACTTTTTATCATATATCATTCTTTAACTTTCTAGAACAATTATCTGCCAAACATTGTCGATCAAATACACAAACACCCTGTATATACCTGCTGTTGTATACAATGTATACAGGTTGTTTCATCAACGTTAGACAAATATCAAGGTAGGATTTATTGCACGTGAATTTGAAATGAAAATCATATGAACGGATATCCGAAAACGATTCGTTTCAGAGCTACAGGTAGGTATATTCAAGTTTCATGAGAAAATCTATATTTCACTTGAAACATTCTTCAGGAATCGTTGAAAAATTGATTGGTTTCGAAAAAAAATTGTGCACCCTGTATCTCGGACACGAATCGTTTCCGGTCATGTATTTGTATGAACATTTTCCATACTTTGATGACCCAAAGAATTTACTTTGAAGTTTCGTAAAACATTAATGAGACGCATTGTATAATGATGTTTGTTTCGGTGTTCAGTCAAAGAGAAAAAAAGGAATACGAAGTACGAAATGAAAACTTTCTAAAAAATAGTCATGAGTGCAAAATTTCCCAGTATTTCATATAGTTTTCATGAGTAGTGAAAACATGCCAAATTTTTCACATATCCTGTACAGTGCATCCCATTTTGTTTGAGACTGCCAGGTTTCTCTGTTGTTTCTCTGTTCCTTCCCTACTCTTTCTTGAAACTCAAAATGGTCCAATCAGATTTTGCATATCTGTTTTCATTGAAATATACAGGTCGAATCTGAAAATCATTACTTCGTGGCCCCTTCTATATCTACGAAGTCATTAGAAATACTGTTGAGCTCAGAACTACATCCCAAAGAGAATGAATTTCGCGCAGAATCCAGTGGCGTACCTTATATTCCATTTTGGGGTATGGTTTTGGAGATACGTCACATATGAACACCGTGTCATAATCGCATTGAATTGTTCATTTTTTTTCCTTCAAAATGCTGTATGATAATCTCTAGATCTGTTTCATATGGAAAATCCGTGGCCTACTAACAAGCATTCATTTATTGTTGTTTAGCATTTCTGAGATTCCAATCTAGATATTATAATACATCATTCTGAAGGAAAAAAGAATGAAGAATTCATCGAGATGATGGAATACAGGGTGTTCCATTGAAAAAAATAGAAGATGGTGTCGTATCTCCGAAACCACAGCCCGAAATTGAATTTTGAGTGAGCCACTGGATTCTGCGCAAAATTCTGGAATGCAGAAACTTTTTGCAACGATGAGCTAGGGAGTGATTTTTTTCCATGTTTTCAGGAATTTGAATATTTCTAGATGGTGAGTTATATCAATCAAGAATTTATTCTTCCATAATAGTCTAGGAAAATTAGTTCAGTTAGGACATCATGAAAACTTCCTGAATATTCAAGTCTTTCTTATTCCTAAAAAAATGCTATAGCCATTTCCAACCCTTTTATTTCGATAGATGGAACAAACTTTGAAAAACTTTTTTTTTTGTTTTTGTTTATGAGATGTAGTTCTGCCAAGACAACAGGAAATTAGGCTCGACTTGAATTTCCAAGTATTTCCTATGCCTATGAATATCTTGCCACCCTATCCAACCCTAATATTCCAATTGATGACTGGTGTAGATCATGAAATTTTTTTTTTCACTATTATTTTTTGTGTAGCAGAAATATTTATCATAAAAACTTGGCGTTCTCTCAATATCCAAGTCTTTCCTATATATATATATGAATTGAACGGAATATGATCGGATTTTGAACATTTTCTGACGTTATCAGTTTCTGATTTTCTGAATTTCATCTATTTCACTTGATCCAGTTGCAATTTCAATTCCATTCTTCAAAGTCAGTTCATTTCATGTGAACATCAGAGTGGTAAAATATTCGACACTCTTCATTATTGATACTTCATTTTTCATCTTTTGTGGGATTTTCTCTTCTCGTTTCTAAAAAATGAAGTGGAAGTCATTGAAAATTATTTCAATATATTTGCAGTAAGGACAGATTTTGCGATATGGCCAAAATGTTACTGCGCTCGAAATCAAACCTTTGATACCTGGAAGAGAAATTCTGTATTTGTCACTGACACCTTCTTTCTGAAAAATTTGGAAATACAAATATATTTGATGAGAATAAAACTTCTACTCATAATAGTGGATGTTTCGGAAACGAATCTGCTCCCGTTCTCAACACAATTGAAACACTTTCTTCGTGAAATTTTTCAACACTTCAGTGTCAAAAACCAACTTGACGTTGAAAAATTCTACGGAGAAAAGTGTTCCAATTGTGTTGAGAACGGGAGCAGATTCATTCCCTAAACGTCCACCGAGATGAGTAGGAGTTTTATTCTTATTAAATATATTTGTATTTCCAAATTTTTCAAAGACAAGGTGTCGCTGACAAATAGAGAATTTCTCTTATAGGTATCTAAAGGTTCAATTTCTAGCGCAGTGACCTTTTGGGGCAGATCACAGAATCTGTTCTTACAACAAAAATATTGGGATAATTTTCAATAACTTCTACTTCATTTATTAGAAACGCGGAGAGGAAATCCCACAAAAAGCTGAAAAATGAATGAACTCATATGTATTCTCTGAAAACTGAACTCTCATGAGGACTTTTTATCATATATCATTCTTCAACTTTCTAGAACAATCATCTGCCAAACATTGTCGATCAAATACATAAACACCCTGTATATACCTACTGTTGTATACAATGTATACAGGTTGTTTCATCAACGTTAGACAAATTTCAAGGTAGGATTTATTGCTCGTGAATTTGAAATGATAATCATATAAAGGGATATCCGAAAACGATTCGTTTCTGAGATACAGGGTAGGTATATCCAAGTTTCCTGAGAAAATCGATATTTTACTATATAAGCATTCTTCAGAAATCGTTGAAAAATTGATTGGTTTCGAAAAAAAAATTGTACATCCTGTATCTCGGACACGAATCGTTTTCGGTTATGTATTCGTATGAACATTTTACATACTTTGATGACCAAAAGAATTTTACTTTGAAATTTCGTACAACATTGATGAGACGCATTGTATGATGATGTATTTCTCGGTGTTCAGTCAAAGAGAAAAAAAGGAATTCGAAGTACGAAATAAAAACTTTCCAAAAAAATAGTCATGAGTGCAAAATTTCCCAGTATTTCATATAGTTTTCATGAGTAGTGAAAACATGCCAAATTTTTCATATATCCTGTACAGTGCATCCCATTTTGTTTGGAACTGCCAGGTTTCTCTGTTGTTTCTCTGTTCCTTCCCTACTTTTTCTTGAAACTCAAAATGGTCCAATCAGATTTTGCATATCTGTTTTCATTGAAATATACAGGGCGATTCTGAAAATTATCACTTCGTGACCCCTTCTATATCTACGAAGTCATTAAAAATACTGTTGAGCTCAGAACTACATCCCAAAGAGAATGAATTTCGCGCAGAATCCAGTGGCGTACTCAAAATTCCATTTTGGAGTTTGGTTTTGGAGATACATCACATATGAACACCGTGTCATCATCGCATTGATTTATTTATTGTTTTTTCCTTCAAAATGCTGTATGATAATCTCTAGATCTGTTTCATATGGAAAATCCGTGGCATTCTAACAAAAATTCATTTAGTGTTGTTTAGCATTTCTGAAATTCCAATCTGGATATTATCATTCATCATTCTGAAGAAAAAAAGAATGAAGAATTCATTGAGATGATGGAATACAGGGTGTTCCATTGAAAAAATAGAAGATGGTGTCGTCTCTCCGAAACCATACCCCGAAATGGTATTTTGAGTAAGCCCCTCGATTCTGCGCAAAATTCTCTAGCTCGACAGTATTTCCAATGACTTCGTAGATTTAGAAGTGGTCCAGAAAGTGATAATCTTCGAAATCGCCCTGTATATTTTGGACGGAAATAGTTATGAAAAACCCACGAAATGAACTAAAATGATTGATCTCGCAATAAATTCATTTTTCTTCTCCAGACAGGTGATCGATTACATGATGCCAGGCCATCAACCAACTATATAGATCAAGAACTTGTCTGATTATAGAAATTGAACCAAACCTAACTTAACGAACATTCTCAAGGATGATGATTGACGCAAGATGGATAACTATCGTGACATCTCTTTGAAAGTCCAAAGGATTGACATGAAGGTTAGTTGATATGTATTCAAGATATATTTGTGGAAAGCCTTCTTCAACAAAGTTTGGGAAAATTTCCTCTCTCCTAGCTTTTCTTGAATTTCCAAGTATTTCCTATGCCTATCAATATCTTTGCACTCTTTCCAACCCTTATATTCCAATTGATGGGTGGGTGTAGATCATGAAAACATTTTTTCCTCCTATCAGTTGTCAATTTCCGAGTTTTTCTTATATCTATTAATGTCCTCACACCCTTGCCAACCCTTATATTTCAATTGATGAATAATTTGGAGCATGAAAATATTTTCTCCTTCCATTAGTTTTTGTCTACGAAGAGTGGCTCAGTGAGGACAGCATTATATACTAGGTTCCTCTTGATTTTTACTATGAGAATCTTCAGGCTCTTACCAATCATTATATTTCACTCAATGACTAATGTGGATTATGAAAATTCAGTTCTTTGTATAACGTAGGAAAAATATTTCTGTCAGCACAGCACAAACTTCTAGGTTTCTCCTGAATCTTGAGTTGAAATTGTGCTATTTTTCATTTATTGACAAAACTAACCTGATGGTGAGTAATATCAATCAAGAATTTATTCTTTTATAATAGTCTAGTTCAGTTAGGATATCATGAAAACTTCCTGAATATTCAAGTCTTTCTTATTCCTAAAAAAATGCTATAGCCATTTCCAACCCTTTTATTTCGATAGATAGAACAAACTTTGAAAAACATTTTTTTTTGTTTTTGTTTATGAGATGTAGTTCTGCCAAGACAACAGGAAATTAGGCTCGACTTAAATTTCCAAGTATTTCCTATGCCTATGAATATCTTGCCACCCTTTCCAACCCTAATATTCCAATTGATGACTGGTGTAGATCATGAAATCATTTCTTTTCTATTATTTTTTTGTGTAGCAAAAATATTTATCATAAAAACTTGGCGTTCTTTCAATATCCAAGTCTTTCCCATATGTATATGAATTGAACGGAATATGATCGGATTTTGAAAATTTTCTTATTTTCTGAATTTCATCTATTTCACTTGATCCAGTTGCAATTTCAATTCCATTTCAGTTCATTCCATTTCACCATCAGAGTGGTAAAATATTCGACACTCTTCATTATTGATAATTGATTTTTCATCTTTTGTGGGATTTTCTCTTCTCGTTTCTAACAAATGAAGAATATATTTGCAGTAAGGACAGATTTTGCCATATGGCCAAAATGTCACTGCGCTCGAAATTAAACCTTTGATACCTGAAAGAGAAATTCTGTATTTGTCAGTAACACCTTCTTTCTGAAAAATTTGGAAATACAAATATATTTAATGAGAATAAAACTTCTACTCATAATAGTGGATGTTTCGGAAACGAATCTGCTCCGGTTCTCAACACAATTGAAACACTTTCTTCGTGAAATTTTTCAACACTTCTGAGTGTCAAAAACCAACTTGACGTTGAAAAATTCTACGGAGAAAAGTGTTTCAATTGTTCAATTTCAGCGCAGTGACATTTTGGGGCAGATCACAGAATCTGTCCTTACAACAAATATATTGGAATAATTTTCAATAACTTCTACTTAATTTATTGGAAACGCAGAGAGGAAATCCCACGAAAAACTGAAAAATGAATGAACTCATATATATTCTCTGAAAACTGAACTCTTATGAGGACTTTTTATCATATATCATTCTTCATCTTCCTAGAACAATCATCTGCCAAACATTGTCGATCAAATACACAAACACCCTGTATATACCTGCTGTTGTATACAATGTATACAGGTTGTTTCATCAACGTTAGACAAATTTCAAGGTAGGATTTATTGCTCGTGGATTTGAAATGATAATCATATAAACGGATATCCGAAAACGATTCGTTTCAGAGATACAGGGTAGGTATATTCAAGTTTCATGAGGAAATCGATATTTTACTATATGAACATTCTTCAGGATTCGTTGAAAAATTGATTGGTTTCAAATAAAAAAATTATACACCTTGTATCTCGGACACGAATCGTTTCCGGTCATGTATTTGTATGAATATTTTCCATACTTTGATGACCCAAAGAATTTACTTTGAAGTTTCGTAAAACATCAATGAGACGCATTGTATAATGATGTATTTCTCGGTGTTCAGTCAAAGAGAAAAAAAGGAATACGAAGTACGAAATAAAAACTTTCCAAAAAATAGTCATGAGTGCAAAATTTCCCAGTATTTCATATAGTTTTCATGAGTAGTGAAAACATGCCAAATTTTTCATATATTTCGCGCAGAATCCAGTGGCGTACTCAAAATTCCATTTTGGAGTATGGTTTTGGAGATACATCACATATGAACACCGTGTCATCATCGCATTGATTTCTTTTTTGTTTTTTCCTTCAAAATGCTGTATGATAATCTCTAGATCTGTTTCATATGGAAAATCCGTGTCCTTCTAACAAAAATTCATTTAGTGTTGTTTAGCATTTCTGAGATTCCAATCTAGAGATTATCATACATCATTATGAAGGAAAGAAGAATGAAGAATTCATTGAGATGATGGAATACAGGGTGTTCCATTGAAAAAATAGAAGATGGTGTCGTCTCTCCGAAACCATACCCCGAAAGAAACCTAGAAGTTTGTAATGTGCTGACAGAAATATCTTCCAACGTTATACAAAGAACTGAATTTTCATAATCCACATTAGTCATTGATTGAAATATAATGATTGGTAAGAGCCTGAAGATTCTCATAGTGAAAAACGAGAGAAACCTAGTATATAATGCTGTCCTCACTGAGCCACTCTTCGTAGACAAAAACTAATGGAAGGAGAAAATATTTTCATGCTCCAAATTATTCATCAATTGAAATATAAGGGTTGGCAAGGGTGTGAGGACATTTATAGGTATAGGAAAAACTCGGAAATTGAGACAACAACTGATAGAAGGAAAAAATGTTTTCATGATCTACACCCACCCATCAATTGGAATATAAGGGTTGGAAAGAGTGCAAAGATATTGATAGGGATAGGAAATACTTGGAAATTCAAGAAAAGCTAGGAGAGAGGAAATTTTCCCAAACTTTTTTGAAGAAGGCTCTCCACAAATATATCTTGAATACATATCAACTAACCTTCATGTCAATCCTTTGGACCTTCAAAGAGATGTCATGGTAGTTATCCATCTTGCGTCAATCATCATCCTTGAGAATGTTCTTTAAGTTAGGTTTGGTTCAATTTCTATAATCAATAAGTTCTTGATCTATATAGTTGGTTGATGGCCTGGCATCATGTAATCGATCACCTGTTTGGAGAAGAAAAATGAATTTATTGCGAGATCAATTATTTGAATTCATTTCGTGGGTTTTTCATAACTATTTCCGTCTAAAATATACAGGGCGATTTCGAAGATTATCACTTTTTGGACCCCTTCTATATCTACGAAGTCATTGGAAATACTGTCGAGCTAGAGAATTTTGCGCAGAATCCAGTGGCTTACTCAAAATTCCATTTCGGGGTATCGTTTCGGAGAGACGACACCATCTTCTATTTTTTCAATGGAACACCCTGTATTCCATCATCTCAATGAACTCTTCATTCTTCTTTCCTTCAGAATGATGAATGATAATATCTAGATTGGAATCTCAGAAATGCTAAACAACACTAAATGAATGTTTGTAAGTGGGCCACGGATTTTCCATATGAAACAGATCTAGAGATTATCATACAGCATTTTGAAGGAAAAAAAAATAAAGAATTCAATGCGATGATGACACGGTGTTCATATGTGACGTATCTCCAAAACCATACCCCAAAATGGAATATTGAGTACGCCACTGGATTCTGCGCGAAATTCATTCTCTTTGGGATGTAGTTCTGAGCTCAACAGTATTTCTAATGACTTCGTAGATATAGAAGGGGTCACGGAGTAATGATTTTCAGATTCGACCTGTATATTTCAATGAAAACAGATATGCAAAATCTGATTGGACCATTTTGAGTTTCAAGAAAGAGTAGGGAAGGAACAGAGAAACAACAGAGAAACCTGGCAGTCTCAAACAAAATGGGATGCACTGTACAGGATATGTGAAAAATTTGGCATGTTTTCACTACTCATGAAAACTATATGAAATACTGGGAAATTTTGCACTCATGACTATTTTTTAGAAAGTTTTCATTTCGTACTTCGTATTCCTTTTTTTCTCTTTGACTGAACACCGAAACATACATCATTATACAATGCGTCTCATTAATGTTTTACGAAACTTCAAAGTAAATTCTTTGGGTCATCAAAGTATGGAAAATGTTCATACAAATACATGACCAGAAACGATTCGTGTCCGAGATACAGGGTGTACAATTTTTTTTTCGAAACCAATCAATTTTTCAACGATTCCTGAAGAATGTTGAAAGTGAAATATCGATTTTCTCATGAAACTTGAATATACCTACCTGTATCTCTGAAACGAATCGTTTTCGGATATCCGTTTATATGATTTTCATTTCAAATTCACGTGCAATGAATCCTACCTTGATATTTGTCTAACGTTGATGAAACAACCTGTATACATTGTATACAACAGCAGATATATACAGGGTGTTTGTGTATTTGATCGACAATGTTTGGCAGATGATTGTTCTAGAAAGTTGAAGAATGATATATGATAAAAAGTCCTCATGAGAGTTCAGTTTTCAGAGAATACATATGAGTTCATTCATTTTTCAGCTTTTTGTGGGATTTCCTCTCCGCGTTTCTATTGAATGAAGTAGAAGTTATTGAAAATTATTCCAATATATTTGTTGTAAGGACAGATTTTGTGATCTGCCCCAAAATGTCACTGCTCTTGAAATTGAATCTTTAGATACCTGTAAGAGAAATTCTCTATTTGTCAGTAACATTTTGGGCCATATCGCAAAATCTGTCCTTACTACAAATATATTGAAATAATTTTTAATGGCTTCTACTTCATTTTTTAGAAACGAGAAGAGAAAATCCCACAAAAGATGAAAAATGAAGTATCAATAATGAAGAGTGTCGTATGTTCTGATGTTCACATGCAATGAACTGACTTTGAAGAATGGAATTGAAATTGCAATTGGATCAAGTGAAAAAGATGAAATTCAGAAAATCAGAAACTGATAACGTTAGACAATGTTCAAAATCCGATCATATTCCGTTCAATTCATATATATATATATATATATATATATAGGAGAGACTTGGATATTGAAAGAACGCCAAGTTTTTATGATAAATATTTTTGCTACACAAAAAATAATAGAAAAACAATAATTTCATGATCTACACCAGTCATCAATTGGAATATTAGGGTTGGAAAGGGTGGCAAGATATTCATAGGCATAGGAAATACTTGGAAATTAAAGTCGAGCCTTATTTCCTGTTGTCTTGGCAGAACTACATCTCATAAACAAAAACAAAAAAAAATGTTTTTCAAAGTTTGTTCTATCTATCGAAATAAAAGGGTTGGAAATGGCTATAGCATTTTTTTAGGAATAAGAAAGACTTGAATATTCAGGAAGTTTTCATGATGTCCTAACTGAACTAGACTATTATAAAAAATAAATTCTTGATTGATATTACTCACCATCAGGTTAGTTTTCTCAATAAATGAAAAGAAATGAAAAATAGCACAATTTCAACTCAAGATTCAGGAGAAACCTAGAAGTTTGTGCTGTGCTGACAGAAATATTTTTCCTACGTTATACGAAGAACTGAATTTTCATAATCTACATTAGTCATTGATTGAAATATAATGATTGGTAAGAGCCTGAAGATTCTCATAGTGAAAATCAAGAGAAACCCAGTATATAATGCTGACCTCACTGAGCCACTCTTCGTAGACAAAAACTAATGGAAGGAGAAAATATTTTCATGCTCCAAATTATTCATCAAGTGCAAAGATATTGATAGGCATAGGAAATACTTGGAAATTCAAGAAAAGCTAGGAGAGAGGAAATTTTCCCAAACTTTTTTGAAGAAGGCTTTCCACAAATATATCTTGAATACATATCAACTAACCTTCATGTCAATCCTTTGGACCTTCAAAGAGATGTCACGATAGTTATCCATCTTGCGTCAATCATCATCCTTGAGAATGTTCGTTAAGTTAGGTTTGGTTCAATTTCTATAATCAGACAAGTTCTTGATCTATATAGTTGGTTGATGGCCTGGCATCATGTAATCGATCACCTGTCTGGAGAAGAAAAATGAATTTATTGCGAGATCAATAAATCATTTGAATTCATTTCGTGGGTTTTTCATAACTATTTCCGTCCAAAATATACAGGGCGATTTCGAAGTTTATCACTTTTTGGACCCCTTCTATATCTACGAAGTCATTGGAAATACTGTCGAGCTAGAGAATTTTGCGCAGAATCCAGTGGCTTACTCAAAATTCCATTTCGGGGTATGGTTTCGGAGAGACGACACCATCTTCTATTTTTTCAATGGAACACCCTGTAATCCATCATCTCAATGAATTCTTCATTCTTTTTTCCTTCAGAATGATGTATGATAATATCTAGATTGGAATCTCAGAAATGCTAAACAACACTAAATGAATGTTTGTTAGTAGGCCACGGATTTTCCATATGAAACAGATCTAGAGATTATCATACAACATTTTGAAGGAAAAAAAATTAAGAATTCAATGCGATGATGACACGGTGTTCATATGTGACGTATCTCCAAAACCATACCCCAAAATGGAATATTGAGTACGCCACTGGGTTCTGCGCGAAATTCATTCTCTTTGGGATGTAGTTCTAAGCTCAACAGTGTTTCTAATGACTTCGTAGATATAGAAGGGGTCACGAAGTAATAATTTTCAGATTCGCCCTGTATATTTCAATGAAAACAGATATGCAAAATCTGATAGGACTATTTTGAGTTTCAAGAAAAAGTAGGACAGGAACAGAGAAACCTGGCAGTCTCAAACAAAATGGGATGCACTGTACAGGATATGTGAAAAAATTTGGCATGTTTTCACTACTCATGATAACTATATGAAATACTGGGAAATTTTGCACTCATGACTATTTTTTTTAAAGTTTTCATTTCGTACTTCGTATTCCTTTTTTTCTCTTTGACTGAACACCGAAACAAACATCATTATACAATGCGTCTCATTAATGTTTTACGAAACTTCAAAGTAAATTCTTTGGGTCATCAAAGTATAGAAAATGTTCATACAAATACATGACCGGAAACGATTCGTGTCCGAGATACAGGGTGTACAATTTTTTTTCGAAACCAATCAATTTTTCAACGATTCCTGAAGAATGTTTCAATGAAATATTAATTTACTCATGAATTCAAGTGCAATAAATCCTACCTTGATATTTGTCTAACGTTGATGAAACAACCTGTATACATCGTATACAACTGCAGTTACATACAGGGTGTTTTGTGTATTTGATCGACAATGTTTGGCAGATGATTGTTCTAGAAAGTTGAAGAATGATATATGATAAAAAGCCCTCATAAGAGTTCAGTTTTCAGAGATTACATATGAGTTCATTCATTTTTCAGCTCTTTGTGGGATTTCCTCTCCGCGTTTCTAATAAATCAAGTAGAAGTTATTGAAAATTATTCCAATATATTTGTTGTAGGAACAGATTCTGTGATCTGCCCCAAAATGTCACTGCGCTTGAAATTGAACCTTTAGATACCTATAAGAGAAATTCTCTATTTGTCAGTAACACCTTGTTTTTGAAAAATTTGGAAATACAAATATATTTAATAAGAATAAAACTTCTACTTATCTTGGTGGACGTTTAGGGAATAAATCTATCTGCTCCCGTTCTCAACACAATTGAAACACTTTTCTCCGTAGAAGTTTTCAACGTCAAGTTGGTTATTGACACTGAAAAGTGTTGAAAAATTTCACGAAGAAAGTGTTTCAATTGTGTTGAGAACGGGAGCAGATTCGTTTCCGAAACATCCACTATTATGAGTAGAAGTTTTATTCTCATTTAATATATTTGTATCTTCAAATTTGTCAGAAAGAAGGTGTCACTGACAAATACAGAATTTCTCTTTCAGGTATCAAAGGTTTAATTTCGAGCGCAGTGACATTTTGGGCCATATCGCAAAATCTGTCCTTACTACAAATATATTGAAATATTTTTTAATGACTTCTACTTCATTTTTTAGAAACGAGGACAGAAAGTCCCACAAAAGATGGAAAATGAAGTATCAATGATGAAGAGTGTCGAATGTTCTGATGTTCACATGGAATGAACTGATTTTGAAGAATGGAATTGAAATTGCAACTGGATCAAGTGAAATAGATGAAATTCAGAAAATCAGAAACTGATAACGATAGACAATGTTCAAAATCCGATATATATATATATATATATATATATATATATATAGGAAAGACTCGGATATTGTAAGAACGCCAAGTTTTTATGATATATATTTTTGCTACACAAAAAATAATAGAAAAACAATAATTTCATGATCTACACCAGTCATCAATTGGAATATTAGGGTTGGAAAGGGTGGCAAGATATTCAGAGGCATAGGAAATACTTGGAAATTCAAGTCGAGCCTAATTTCCTGTTGTCTTGGCAAAACTACATCTCATAAACAAAAACAAAAAAAATGTTTTTCAAAGTTTGTTTCGTATAAGTTATCTATCGAAATAAAAGGGTTCGAAATGGCTATAGCATTTTTTTAGGAATAAGAAAGACTTGAATATTCAGAAAAGTTTTCATTATGTCCTAACTGAACTAGACTATTAAATAAAATAGCACAATTTCAACTCAAGATTCAGGAGAAACCTAGAAGTTTGTGCTGTGCTGACAGAAATATTTTTACTATTACTACTACGTTATACGAAGAACTGAATTTTCATAATCCACATTAGTCATTGATTGAAATATAATGATTGGTAAGAGCCTGAAGATTCTCATAGTGAAAATCAATAGAAACCCAGTATATAATGCTGACCTCACTGAGCCACTCTTCGTAGACAAAAACTAATGGAAGGAGAAAATATTTTCATGCTCCAAATTATTCATCAATTGAAATATAAGGGTTGGCAAGGGTGTGAGGACATTTATAGGTATAGGAAAAACTCGGAAATTGAGACAACAACTGTTAGAAGGAAGAAATGTTTTCATGATCTACACCCACCCATCAATTGGAATATAAGGGTTGGAAAGAGTGCAAAGATATTGATAGGCATAGGAAATACTTGGAAATTCAAGAAAAGCTAGGAGAGAGGAAATTTTCCCAAACTTTTTTGAAGAAGGCTTTCCACAAATATATCTTGAATACACATCAACTAACCTTCATGTCAATCCTTCGGACCTTCAAAGAGATGTCACAATAGTTATATTATAAATGTTTTCATGATCTACACCCACCCATCAATTGGAATATAAGGGTTGGAAAGAGTGCAAAGATATTGATAGGCATAGGAAATACTTGGAAATTCAAGAAAAGCTAGGAGAGAGGAAATTTTCCCAAACTTTTTTGAAGGAGGCTTTCCACAAATATATCTTGAATACATATCAACTAACCTTCATGTCAATCCTTTGGACCTTCAAAGAGTTGTCACGATAGTTATCCATCTTGCGTCAATCATCATCCTTGAGAATGTTCGTTAAGTTAGGTTTGGTTCAATTTCTATAATCAGACAAGTTCTTGATCTATGCAGTTGGTTGATGGCCGACATCATGTAATCGATCTCCTGTCTGAAGAAGAAAAACGAATTTATTGCGAGACCAATTGAATTCATTTCGTGGGTTTTTCCATGAAAGCAGCAGAAATTATTCAAATTGGAACTTCTTTGTACCATCCATCTTGAAAATAGATAGCCCTGTATATTGAATATGTAGACTATTGCTACCTTATCATCTTATCGTAAAATTCGGGTTCCTGAGGTCAAAGTACGCGAAATTGTATACCAAGAAAGAAGTACGGAAAGGTAAATAGAAAATACAGGAAGAATTGAATTGTTATTCTTAGAATGTTATCGTAGTATATCGATGTCGATTTCGATTGAAATATAAGATATTAAATATGTATTATAGAACTAATTTTCGGACCGATCAATCACCTAACTCCAGTTCAATACCTACGTGCCATCTGTATGAAAGTCACCTAGTAGGTATATGTAGGTATCATTTAACAAACCATTCAACAGAGGGTTCAAAAGAGCTTTTCGGCACTCACCATTACATCAGGAAAAGAAAAGAATATCCAAAATGCATCGTTCAGAGCCCAACCACACCCACTACCACAAAAGTTCCATTCCAATCTCTCACAAATAGGAAGAAACAAACACCGTTCACGCACTAACTGCAATGATACTGACCCTTATTTCTTGTTGCGAAAAAATCGAAGAAAACAAAAGCGAATCGCGTTGTTAACGTTTTTTGCTCGAACTGGATTGTAAACAATCCGAGCAATAGAGGTGACTCATGAGGCCACTAGATTTCAATTGCGAATCACTTGCGCAATTACAGAAATATATAGGACGTTCATTTTTAATTCATATGATATTTGGACCTTCTCGATATAGGTACCAACAAGAAGTACTATACAATGATTACCAAATGGAATGAATTCGACAACGAATAAATGAGGGTGTGTTGAGAAAAACGCTTGGACATGTCGATTTGTACTTTCAAATGCGATTTTTCATCAGCAGAATAAATTTTAGTGTGTCATGTGACAGTAGCCAATATATTATCCATTCTTTCGTTTCTTCAGAGAACTCTAGACATAAATCATGTTCAATGTCTTATACTTGTCTCCAACTGTTTCGAAAATATTGAGTGTTTTCAGATTCTTTACGGAAATTAACATTAAACATAGTAAATTATTTTATTTCACAAAATCGATGACTCAAAAAGACGAATGACGCTTGCGATCAGATTAGTCACGCCTGAGATGTTGAGTAACGTCAGAAGACATTTATTTCTGTACCAGATTAGGATGTTGCCAAGACGTTCGAGGCGAGCATTTTCAGCAAGGATTTTTCCCAACACACCCTCATTCATTCGTTGTCGAAATTAAAGAAATGACTCCATACACAGTGTGTCTAAGGAAAAGAGCTTATAAGCCACTATGAGAATTATCGTGAGATACAGCATATAATATGGGGCCCTTATTCATTCATACGCAATTATCTAACTATAAGAAATATCATACGAAGAAACGAAAACACGACAATTTGAAATAAGATAGAAAAAATCTATACAGTGTGTCGACAAAAATAGAGCGAGTTTTGGATATAGTGATATACACTGAGGGAGACGGAATATAAAGCTTCATTATTTATTTATACGCAGTTTGAACCAACTCAATGTACCTACACGAAATATGCAGAGGGATTGAAACAAAATGACATTTCTTTTCAAGAATTTCTGCTTCAAGAAGGTCTGCTTCGAAGTTTCTTCATCTCCAAAGAATCATTCAGCAATTTTTTTATTGAATAAAATGTAACTAGAATCACTGAAATTGTGATACTTCCAAAACAAGATATTATATACAATTGATTTCGAACAGGAATGAAGAATGTTGAAATTCGATATTGTTCTTTAATCAAAATAATGTCATCCTGAATAAAATAAAATATTATGTATAATGTTCATTCAGATCGTAATCAGTGTAAACTGTGAAAATTATCAAGCTTTCTTTCCTCTGAACAAGCTAATAGAAATTTTTGGAAGAAACAAGAGTTTGAGATGAGATAATCAATATGAGAATAAAGGTGGGAAATCGAATCACACAAATCTGACAAAAAATAGAGTTCTTGATAGGGAGGGAGGGTGGGAGGGGGCGGGATCTTGGATAGGACATCTGCGTGGAAGGAACCGTGATGTAATGAACCAATTTCCTCCCGCATTATCGTTGTTGGAGAAAAATTCGAAGGACTGAATAAATTATTTCAGTTTTTCTCCAGTGAGAGTGAGATATACCCTTTCGATGTCGAGCCAGCCTAGGCGACGACAACGTATGAAGACATTCCAAGTTTCCACCAGCGTATTTCTAATTCGTCCAGATTATCAAAAAATGAGAGAACTAAATATTATAAAAAATATTGCTTTGTGTGTTTGTTGCAAATTTAACAAAACGAATCGGAACTTTGAAATGATACTACTAAATGGAACTTTTTTCCTCTTTGACGGAAGAAGTGCAAATTATGATGAAAATTTCGAGCAGTGGAAACTTGAAATGTCTGAACACCGAAAAATACATTATTATACGATGCGTTTCATTAATGTTGCACGAAACTTCAAAGTAAAATTATTTGCGTCATCAACATATCAAAAATGTACATCGAATACATGTCCGGAAACGATTCGTTGTCGAGATACAGGTTGTACAATTTTTTTTCGAGAACAATCAATTTTTCAACAATTCCTGAAAAATGTTTTCAGAAAAATATCGATTTTCTCATGAAACTTGAAAATACATGTTCATGTGATTTCTATTTCAGATTTTAGCGCAACAATTCCGACCTTGAAATCTAGCGTTGACGAAACAACCTGTATATATATATATATATATATATATATATATATATATATATATATTAGCAGGTATAACAAGGTGTTTCTGTATTCGATCAACAATGTTGGATGATTCAAAGAAAGGTCCTCATAAGAGTTTAGTTTTCAGAGAATACAGATGAGTTCGTTTATTTTTCAGTTTTTTGTGGATTTTCTCTCCTCGCTTCTGAAAAATAAAGTAGAAGTTATTGAAAATTATTTCAATATATTTGTATCAAGGACAGATTTTGTGATCTGGTCCAAAATGTCAATGTGCTTGAAATTAGACCTTCAGATAACTAAAAGAGAAATTCTCTATTTGTCAGTGATAACTTGTTTTTGGAAAATTGGAATCACAAATATATTCAAGAAGAATAGAACTTGTACTTTTCTTATTGGACGTTTCGGAGCAGATCACAATATCTGTCCTATATACAAAAATATTGAAATAATTTCTGAATAACTTCTACTTTATTTTTTTTTGAAAACGAGGAGACAAAATCCCACAAAAAGCTAAAAAATGAATGTACCACCTACTCGAAAAACCTTCAGACAGTTGAGTTCATGTTGACAAATTGGAATTTTCATTAAGACAGTATCATTTTTGAAAATGAATCATCAAGGAGAACAATTTCATCTGTTTTGATATTTTTTCTATAAAATTCGACAGAGAATTCGGGAATTTCGAAGGGTTATCAAACAGGAACTCAACAGTTGTTTTGTGATATTGAACACAAAACAAATTTTTCTTCCAAAGTTTTTGAAAAGGAAAACACCATTCAAATTATTCTCAACTTGCAACACCATGTATATCCAAGACCAAACTAGAAGGATTGATGTGCTCGATTTCAATGGTAATTTCATGAAAATATTCAATTCGACATGATATGATGAATTTGAGTGAGAAGTTCGTCGGACATATTCTGACTCACCCTGTATATATAGCTGACGCCAAAAAAATTGTTTTCTGATACTGCCCGGAGGGGGAGAAACACTCAATGCTATTTTTGTCGATTTGTCTGTCATCTGTCGCTCCTGCTGTCCTGTCCTAAAATTGCTGTTGGGAGAGAAACCAGGAGTGAAATTAACAAGTGCTTTATGAAAAATGAGACTCATTTTTTTTTCTGGAAGACGTGAAATGTATAATTTCATTGTTCCTTTTTTTATTATTTCTATTGAGTGCACTGTATTATAATATTGAATGAATCAAAGTTATTGTGGAGTCTAACTTACTGTAATCTATTCCAAATAGCATAATTTCAACTCAAAATTGAAGAGAACCCTAAAAGTTCATGATTTTGCAAAAAAAACAACTAAAACGAAAAAATATAATTTTCATAATCCACATTAGTTATCAATTATGATTTAATGATTGGTAAGGGACTGAAGATTCTCATAGTTATACGAGAGATATGGAAAATTGAGAGAAACCTAGTGTATAATGCTTGAAAACCAAAACTGAACCACTCTCCAAAGACAGACACTAATGGAAAAAGAACATATTTTCATGCTCCGAAATTAGTCATCAATTGAAGTAACACCAACTTTTTATGATGTTCTAGCTGAAATATTTTTACCACACAAAAACTAATAGAAAAAAAATGTTCTCATGATCTACACCTGTCATCAGTTGGAATATAAGGGTTAGAGAGAGTGCCAGGATATTGATAGGCATAAGAAATACGTGGAAAGTCCAGAAAAGCCAGTCTTCATGTTGTCTTGGCAGAACTATTTCTCATGAACAAGAAACTAGAATAAAAAAGATTTCTCGAAGTCTTCATAAGTTATCTATCAAAATAGAAGGGTTGTAAATGGCCAAAGTAATTTTATAGAAATGAGAAAGTATTCAGGAAGTTTTCATGCTGTCCTGGAAGAACTATTATGAAAGAATGAATCGTCAATAAATATTACTCACCATTAGGTTAGTTTTCTCATGAAAACCTCCAGGAATAATCTGAATGAACATCATCTGTTTGTCCTTTTCGTAAGTCCTGAATGCATATCCAGCATCGTCCTCAAGGAACCAACAGACTCATCTTCGATCGCCTCTCATCCACGCCTTGAAGAGTCTAGAAATATTTAAATTCGTGAAAACATGGAAAAAAAATCGCTCCCCAGCTCATCGTTGCAAAAAGTTCCTGCATTCCAAGAAATCCAGATTGTTAGGAATACAAAATAGAAAAAATATAAAGTGAAGAAATTCTCACATAATTTCTCGAAGAAGGCTCTCGACAAATATATGTTGAATACATATCAACTAACCTTCATGTCAATCCTTTGGACCTTCAAAGATACGTCACGATTGTTCTTGATTGTTCTTGATTGATTCTTGCGTCAATCAACATCCTTGAGAATGTTGATCTATATATAGTTGGTTGATGGCCGGACATCATCGATCACCTGTCTGGAGAAGAAAAATGAATTTATTGCGAGATCAATCTTTAGAATTTATTTCGTGGGTTCTTCATAACTATTTCCGTCCAAAATATACAGGGCGATTTCGAAAATTATCACTTTCTGGACCACTTCTAAATCTACGAAGTCATTGGAAATACTGTCGAGCAAAAGAATTTTGCGCAGAATCCAGTGGATCACTCAAAATTTCATTTCGGGGTGTGGTTTCGGAAATACGACACCATTGAAGTTATTGAAAATTATTCCAATATATTTGTTGTAAGGACAGATTTTGTGATCTGCCCCAAAATGTCACTGCGCTTGAAATTGAACCTTTAGATACCTATAAGAGAAATTCTCTATTTGTCAGTGACACCTTGTTTTTGAAAAATTTGGAAATACAAATATATTTAATGAGAATAAAACTTCTACTTACCTTGGTGGACGTTTAGGGAATCTATCTGCTCCCGTTCTCAACACAATTGAAACACTTTTCTCCGTAGAATTTTTCAACGTCAAGTTGGTTTTTGACAGTGAATTGTGTTGAGAACGGGAGCAGATTCGTTTCCGAAACATCCACTATTATGAGTAGAAGTTTTATTCTCATTAAATATATTTGTATTTCCAAATTTTTCAGAAAGAAGGTGTCACTGACAAATACAGAATTTCTCTTATAGGTATCAAAGGTTTAATTTCGAGCGCAGTGACATTTTGGGCAATAACGCAAAATCTGTCCTTACTACAAATATATTGAAATAATTTTTAATGGCTTCTACTTCATTTTTTAGAAACGAGGAGAGAAAATCCCACAAAAGATGAAAAATGAAGTATAAATAATGAAGAGTGTCGAATATTTTACCACTCTGATGTTCACATGGAATGAACTGACTTTGAAGAATGGAATTGAAATTGCAACTGGATCAAGTGAAATAGATAAAATTCAGAAAATCAGGAATTGATAATGTCAGAAAATGTTCAAAATCCGATCATATTCCGTTCAATTCATATATATATATGGGAAAGACTTGGATATTGAAAGAACGCCAAGTTTTTATGATAAATATTTTTGCTACACAAAAAATAATAGAAAAACAATAATTTCATGATCTACACCAGTCATCAATTGGAATATTAGGGTTGGAAAGGGTGGCAAGATATTCATAGGCATAGGAAATACTTGGAAATTCAAGTCGAGCCTAATTTGCTGTTGTCTTGGCAAAACTACATCTCATAAACAAAAACAAAAAAAAAATGTTTTTCAAAGTTTGTTTTATCTATCGAAATAAAAGGGTTGGAAATGACTATAGCATTTTTTTAGGAATAAGAAAGACTTGAATATTCAGGAAGTTTTCATGATGTCCTAACTGAACTAGACTATTATAAAAGAATAAATTCTTGATTGATATTACTCACCATCAGGTTAGTTTTCTCAATAAATGAAAAGAAATGAAAAATAGCACAATTTCAACTCAAGATTCAGGAGAAACCTAGAAGTTTGGGCTGTGCTGACAGAAATATTATTACTATTACTACTACCTTTTACGAAGAACTGAATTTTCATAATCCACATTAGTCATTGATTGAAATATAATGATTGGTAAGAGCCTGAAGATTCTCATAGTAAAAATCAAGAGAAACCTAGTATATAATGCTGTCCTCACTGAGCCACTCTTCGTAGACAAAAACTAATGGAAGGAGAAAATATTTTCATGCTCCAAATTATTCATCAATTGAAATATAAGGGTTGGCAAGGGTGTGAGGACATTTATAGGTATAGGAAAAACTCGGAAATTCAGACAACAACTGATAGAAGGAAAAAATGTTTTCATGATCTACACCCACCCATCAATTGGAATATAAGGGTTGGAAAGAGTGCAAAGATATTGATAGGCATAGGAAATACTTGGAAATTCAAGAAAAGCTAGGAGAGAGGAAATTTTCCCAAACTTTTTTGAAGAAGGCTTTCCACAAATATATCTTGAATACATATCAACTAACCTTCATGTCAATCCTTTGGACCTTTAAAGAGATGTCACGATAGTTATCCATCTTGCGTCAATCATCATCCTTGAGAATGTTCGTTGAGTTAGGTTTGGTTCAATTTCTATAATCAGACAAGTTCTTGATCTATATAGTTGCTTGATGGCCTGGCATCATGTAATCGATCACCTGTCTGGAAAAGAAAAATGAATTTATTGCGAGATCAATCATTCGAATTCATTTCGTGGGTTTTTCATAACTATTTCCGTCCAAAATATACAGGGCGATTTCGAAGATTATCACTTTTTGGACCCCTTCTATATCTACGAAGTCATTGGAAATACTGTCGAGCTAGAGAATTTTGCGCAGAATCCAGTGGCTTACTCAAAATTCCATTTCGGGGTATGGTTTCGGAGAGACGACACCATCTTCTATTTTTTCAATGGAACACCCTGTATTCCATCATCTCAATGAATTCTTCATTCTTCTTTCCTTCAGAATGATGTATGATAATATCTAGATTGGAATCTCAGAAATGCTAAACAAGACTAAATGAATGTTTGTTAGTAGGCCACGGATTTTCCATATGAAACAGATCTAGAGATTATCATACAGCATTTTGAAGGAAAAAAAATAAAGAATTCAATGCGATGATGACACGGTGTTCATATGTGACGTATCTCCAAAACCATACCCCAAAATGGAATATTGAGTACGCCACTGGATTCTGCGCGAAATTCATTCTCTTTGGGATGTAGTTCTGAGCTCAACAGTATTTCTAATGACTTCGTAGATATAGAAGGGGTCACGAAGTAATGATTTTCAGATTCGACCTGTATATTTCAATGAAAACAGATAAGCAAAATCTGATTGGACTATTTTGAGTTTCAAGAAAATGTAGGAAAGGAACAGAGAAGGAACAGAGAAACCTGGCAGTCTCAAACAAAATGGGATGCACTGTACAGGATATGTGAAAAATTTGGCATGTTTTCAATACTCATGAAAACTATATGAAATACTGGGAAATTTTGCACTCATGACTATTTTTTAGAAAGTTTTCATTTCGTACTTCGTATTCCTTTTTTTCTCTTTGACTGAACACCGAAACAAACATCATTATACAATGCGTCTCATTAATGTTTTACGAAACTTCAAATTAAATTCTTTGGGTCATCAAAGTATGGAAAATGTTCATACAAATACATGACCGGAAACGATTCGTGTCCGAGATACAGGGTGCACAATTTTTTTTCGAAACCAATCAATTTTTCAACGATTCCTGAAGGATGTTTCAAGTGAAATATAGATTTTCTCATGAAACTTGAATATACCTACCTGTAGCTCTGAAACGAATCGTTTTCGGATATCCGTTCATATGATTTTCATTTCAAATTCACGTGCAATAAATCCTACCTTGATATTTGTCTAACGTTGATGAAACAACCTGTATACATTGTATACAACAGCAGGTATATACAGGGTGTTTGTGTATTTGATCGACAATGTTTGGCAGATGATTGTTCTAGAAAGTTGAAGAATGATATATGATAAAAAGTCCTCATAAGAGTTCAGTTTTCAGAGAATTCATATGAGTTCATTCATTTTTCAGCTTTTTGTGGGATTTCCTCTCCGCGTTTCTAATAAATCAAGTAGAAGTTATTGAAAATTATTCCAATATATTTGTTGTAAGGACAGATTTTGTGATCTGCCCCGAAATGTCACTGCGCTTGAAATTGAACCTTTAGATACCTATAAGAGAAATTCTCTATTTGTCAGTGACATTTTGGGCCATATTGCAAAATCTGTTCCTACTACAAATATATCGAAATAATTTTTAATGGCTTCTACTTCATTTTTTAGAAACGAGAAGAGAAAATCCCACAAAAGATGAAAAATGAAGTATCAATAATGAAGAGTGTCGAATGTTCTGATGTTCACATGGAATGAACTGACTTTGAAGAATGGAATTGAAATTGCAACTGGATCAAGTGAAATAGATGAAATTCAGAAAATCAGAAACTGATAACGTTAGACAATGTTCAAAATCCGATCATATTCCGTTCAATTCATATATATATAGGAAAGACTTGGATATTGAAAGAACGCCAAGTTTTTATGATAAATATTTTTGCTACACAAAAAATAATAGAAAAACAATAATTTCATGATCTACACCAGTCATCAATTGGAATATTAGGGTTGGAAGGGGTCGCAAGATATTCATAGGCATGGAAATACTTGGAAATTTAAGTCGAGCCTAATTTCCTGTTGTCTTGGCAGAACTACATCTCATAAACAAAAACAAAAAAAAAATGTTTTTCAAAGTTTGTTTTGTATAAGTTATCTATCGAAATAAAAGGGTTCGAAATGGCTATAGCATTTTTTTAGGAATAAGAAAGACTTGAATATTCAGGAAGTTTTCATGATATCCTAACTGAACTAGACTATTATAAAAGAATAAATTCTTGATTGATATTACTCACCATCAGGTTAGTTTTGTCAATAAATGAAAAATAGCACAATTTCAACTCAAGATTCAGGAGAAACCTAGAAGTTTGTGCTGTGCTGACAGAAATATTTTTCCTACGTTATACAAAGAACTGAATTTTCATAATCCACATTAGTCATTGATTGAAATATAATGATTGGTAAGAGCCTGAAGATTCTCGTAGTAAAAATCAAGAGAAATCTAGTATATAATGCTGTCCTCACTGAGCCACTCTTCGTAGACAAAAACTAATGGAAGGAGAAAATATTTTCATGCTCCAAATTATTCATTAATTGAAATATAAGGGTTGGCAAGGGTGTGAGGACATTTATAGGTATAAGAAAAACTCGGAAATTGAGACAACAACTGATAGGAGGAAAAAATGTTTTCATGATCTACACCCACCCATCAATTGGAATATAAGGGTTGGAAAGAGTGCAAAGATATTGATAGGCATAGGAAATACTTGGAAATTCATGAAAAGCTAGGAGAGAGGAAATTTTCCCAAACTTTTTTGAAGAAGGCTTTCCACAATTATATCTTGAATACATATCAACTAACCTTCATGTCAATCCTTTGGACCTTCAAAGAGATGTCACGATAGTTATCCATCTTGCGTCAATCATCATCCTTGAGAATGTTCTTTAAGTTAGGTTTGGTTCAATTTCTATAATCAGACAAGTTCTTGATCTATAAAGTTGGTTGATGGCCTGGCATCATGTAATCGATCACCTGTCTGGAGAAGAAAAATGAATTTATTGCGAGATCAATCATTTGAATTCAGTTCGTGGGTTTTTCATAACTATTTCCGTCTAAAATATACAGGGCGATTTCGAAGATTATCACTTTTTGGACCCCTTCTATATCTACGAAGTCATTGGAAATACTGTCGAGCTAGAGAATTTTGCGTAGAATCGAGGGGCTTACTCAAAATACCATTTCGGGGTATGGTTTCGGAGAGACGACACCATCTTCCATTTTTTCAATGGAACACCCTGTATTCCATCATCTCAATGAATTCTTCATTCTTTTTTTCTTCAGAATGATGAATGATAATATCTAGATTGGAATCTCAGAAATGCTAAACAACACTAAATGAATGTTTGTTAGTAGGCCACGGATTTTCCATATGAAACAGATCTAGAGATTATCATACAGCATTTTGAAGGAAAAAAAAATTAAGAATTCAATGCGATGATGACACGGTGTTCATATGTGACGTATCTCCAAAACCATACCCCAAAATGGAATATTGAGTACGCCACTGGATTCTGCGCGAAATTCATTCTCTTTGGGATGTAGTTCTGAGCTCAACAGTATTTCTAATGACTTCGTAGATATAGAAGGGGTCACGAAGTAATGATTTTCAGATTCGACCTGTATATTTCAATGAAAACAGATATGCAAAATCTGATTGGACCATTTTGAGTTTCAAGAAAGAGTAGGGAAGGAACAGAGAAACAACAGAGAAACCTGGCAGTCTCAAACAAAATGGGATGCACTGTACAGGATATGTGAAAAATTTGGCATGTTTTCACTACTCATGAAAACTATATGAAATACTGGGAAATTTTGCACTCATGACTATTTTTTAGAAAGTTTTCATTTCGTACTTCGTATTCCTTTTTTTCTCTTTGACTGAACACCGAAACAAACATCATTATACAATGCGTCTCATTAATGTTTTACGAAACTTCAAAGTAAATTCTTTGGGTCATCAAAGTATGGAAAATGTTCATACAAATACATGACCGGAAACGATTCGTGTCCGAGATACAGGGTGCACAATTTTTTTTCGAAACCAATCAATTTTTCAACGATTCCTGAAGAATGTTTAAAGTGAAATATAGATTTTCTCATGAAACTTGAATATACCTACCTGTAGCTCTGAAACGAATCGTTTTCGGATATCCGTTCATATGATTTTCATTTCAAATTCACGTGCAATAAATCCTACCTTGATATTTGTCTAACGTTGATGAAACAACCTGTATACATTGTATACAACAGCAGGTATATACAGGGTGTTTGTGTATTTGATCGACAATGTTTGGCAGATGATTGTTCTAGAAAGTTTAAGAATGATATATGATAAAAAGTCCTCATAAGAGTTCAGTTTTCAGAGAATACATGAGTTCATTCATTTTTCAGCTTTTTGTGGGATTTCCTCTCCGCGTTTCTAATAAATCAAGTAGAAGTTATTGGAAATTATTCCAATATATTTGTTGTAAGGACAGATTTTGTGATCTGCCCCAAAATGTCACTGCGCTTGAAATTGAACCTTTAGATACCTATAAGAGAAATTCTCTATTTGTTAGTGACATTTTGGGCCATATCGCAAAATCTGTTCCTACTACAAATATATTGAAATAATTTTTAATGGCTTCTACTTCATTTTTTAGAAACGAGAAGAGAAAATCCCACAAAAGATGAAAAATGAAGTATCAATAATGAAGAGTGTCGAATGTTCTGATGTTCACATGGAATGAACTGACTTTGAAGAATGGAATTGAAATTGCAACTGGATCAAGTGAAATAGATGAAATTCAGAAAATCAGAAACTGATAACGTTAGACAATGTTCAAAATCCGATCATATTCCGTTCAATTCATATATATATATATATATATATATATATATATATATATATAGGAGAGACTTGGATATTGAAAGAACGCCAAGTTTTCATGATAAATATTTTTGCTACACAAAAAATAATAGAAAAACAATAATTTCATGATCTACACCAGTCATCAATTGGAATATTAGGGTTGGAAAGGGTGGCAAGATATTCATAGGCATAGGAAATACTTGGAAATTAAAGTCCAGCCTAATTTCCTGTTGTCTTGGCAGAACTACACCTCATAAACAAAAACAAAAAAAAAATGTTTTTCAAAGTTTGTTCTATCTATCGAAATAAAAGGGTTGGAAATGGCTATAGCATTTTTTTAGTAATAAGAAAGACTTGAATATTCAGGAAGTTTTCATGATGTCCTAACTGAACTAGACTATTATAAAAGAATAAATTCTTGATTGATATTACTCACCATCAGGTTAGTTTTGTTAATAAATGAAAAATAGCACAATTTCAACTCAAGATTCAGGAGAAACCTAGAAGTTTGTGCTGTGCTGACAGAAATATTTTTCCTACGTTATACAAAGAACTGAATTTCCATAATCCACATTAGTCATTGATTGAAATATAATGATTGGTAAGAGCCTGAAGATTCTCATAGTAAAAATCAAGAGAAACCTAGTATATAATGCTGTCCTCACTGAGCCACTCTTCGTAGAAAAAAAACTAATGGAAGGAGAAAATATTTTCATGCTCCAAATTATTCATCAATTGAAATTTAAGGGTTGGCAAGGGTGTGAGGACATTTATAGGTATAGGAAAAACTCGGAAATTGAGACAACAACTGATAGAAGGAAAAAATGTTTTCATGATCTGCACCCACCCATCGATTTGAATATAAGGGTTGGAAAGAGTGCAAAGATATTGATAGGCATAGGAAATACTTGGAAATTCAAGAAAAGCTAGGAGAGAGGAAATTTTCCCAAACTTTTTTGAAGAAGGCTTTCCACAAATATATCTTGAATACATATCAACTAACCTTCATGTCAATCCATTGGACCTTCAAAGAGATGTCACGATAGTTATCCATCTTGCGTCAATCATCATCCTTGAGAATGTTCTTTATGTTAGGTTTGGTTCAATTTCTATAATCAGACAAGTTCTTGATCTATATAGTTGGTTGATGGCCTGGCATCATGTAATCGATCACCTGCCTGGAGAAGAGAAATCAATTCATTGCGAGATCAATCATTTGAATTCAGTTCGTGGGTTTTTCATAACTATTTCCGTCTAAAATATACAGGGCGATTTCGAAGATTATCACTTTTTGGACCCCTTCTATATCTACGAAGTCATTGGAAATACTGTCGAGCTAGAGAATTTTGCGCAGAATCGAGGGGCTTACTCAAAATACCATTTCGGGGTATGGTTTCGGAGAGAGAGAGATTTTTTCAATGGAACACCCTGTATTCCATCATCTCAATGAATTCTTCATTCTTTTTTTCTTCAGAATGATGAATGATAAAATCTAGATTGGAATCTCAGAAATGCTAAACAACACTAAATGAATGTTTGTTAGTAGGCCACGGATTTTCCATATGAAACAGATCTAGAGATTATGATACAGCATTTTGAAGGAAAAAAAAATTAAGAATTCAATGCGATGATGACACGGTGTTCATATGTGACGTATCTCCAAAACCATACCCCAAAATGGAATATTGAGTACGCCACTGGATTCTGCGCGAAATTCATTCTCTTTGGGATGTAGTTCTGAGCTCAACAGTATTTCTAATGACTTCGTAGATATAGAAGGGGTCACGAAGTAATGATTTTCAGATTCGACCTGTATATTTCAATGAAAACAGATATGCAAAATCTGATTGGACCATTTTGAGTTTCAAGAAAGAGTAGGGAGGGAACAGAGAAACAACAGAGAAACCTGGCAGTCTCAAACAAAATGGGATGCACTGTACAGGATATGTGAAAAATTTGGCATGTTTTCACTACTCATGAAAACTATATGAAATAGTGGGAAATTTTGCACTCATGACTATTTTTTAGAAAGTTTTCATTTCGTACTTCGTATTCCTTTTTTTCTCTTTGACTGAACACCGAAACAAACATCATTATACAATGCGTCTCATTAATGTTTTACGAAACTTCAAAGTAAATTCTTTGGGTCATCAAAGTATGGAAAATGTTCATACAAATACATGACCGGAAACGATTCGTGTCCGAGATACAGGGTGCACAATTTTTTTTCGAAACCAATCAATTTTTCAACGATTCCTGAAGAATGTTTCAAGTGAGATATAGATTTCCTCATGAAACTTGAATATACCTACCTGTAGCTCTGAAACGAATCGTTTTCGGATATCCGTTCATATGATTTTCATTTCAAATTCACGTGCAATAAATCCTACCTTGATATTTGTCTAACGTTGATGAAACAACCTGTATACATTGTATACAACAGCAGGTATATACAGGGTGTTTGTGTATTTGATCGACAATGTTTGGCAGATGATTGTTCTAGAAAGTTAAAGAATGATATATGATAAAAAGTCCTCATAAGAGTTCAGTTTTCAGAGAATACATATGAGTTCATTCATTTTTCAGCTTTTTGTGGGATTTCCTCTCCGCGTTTCTAATAAATCAAGTAGAAGTTATTGGAAATTATTCCAATATATTTGTTGTAAGGACAGATTTTGTGATCTGCCCCAAAATGTCACTGCGCTTGAAATTGAACCTTTAGATACCTATAAGAGAAATTCTCTATTTGTCAGTGACATTTTGGGCCATATCGCAAAATCTGTTCCTACTACAAATATATCGAAATAATTTTTATGTTTTTCAAAGTTTGTTCTATCTATCGAAATAAAAGGGTTGGAAATGGCTATAGCATTTTTTTAGGAATAAGAAAGACTTGAATATTCAGGAAGTTTTCATGATATCCTAACTGAACTAGACTATTATAAAAGAATAAATTCTTAGGTTAGTTTTGTCAATAAATGAAAAATAGCACAATTTCAACTCAAGATTCAGGAGAAACCTAGAAGTTTGTGCTGTGCTGACAGAAATATTTTTCCTACGTTATACAAAGAACTGAATTTTCATAATCCACATTAGTCATTGAGTGAAATATAATGATTGGTAAGAGCCTGAAGATTCTCATAGTAAAAATCAAGAGGAACCTAGTATATAATGCTGTCCTCACTGAGCCACTCTTCGTAGACAAAAACTAATGGAAGGAGAAAATATTTTCATGCTCCAAATTATTCATCAATTGGAATATAAGGGTTGGCAAGGGTGTGAGGACATTAATAGATATAAGAAAAACTCGGAAATTGACAACTGATAGGAGGAAAAAATGTTTTCATGATCTACACCCACCCATCAATTGGAATATAAGGGTTGGAAAGAGTGCAAAGATATTGATAGGCATAGGAAATACTTGGAAATTCAAGAAAAGCTAGGAGAGAGGAAATTTTCCCAAACTTTGTTGAAGAAGGCTTTCCACAAATATATCTTGAATACGTATCAACTAACCTTCATGTCGGTCCTTTGGACTTTCAAAGAGATGTCACGATAGTTATCCATCTTGCGTCAATCATCATCCTTGAGAATGTTCGTTAAGTTAGGTTTGGTTCAATTTCTATAATCAGACAAGTTCTTGATCTATATAGTTGGTTGATGGCCTGGCATCATGTAATCGATCACCTGTCTGGAGAAGAAAAATGAATTTATTGCGAGATCAATCATTTTAGTTCATTTCGTGGGTTTTTCATAACTATTTCCGTCCAAAATATACAGGGCGATTTCGAAGATTATCACTTTCTGGACCACTTCTAAATCTACGAAGTCATTGGAAATACTGTCGCGCTAGAGAATTTTGCGCAGAATCGAGGGGCTTACTCAAAATACCATTTCGGGGTATGGTTTCGGAGAGACGACACCATCTTCTATTTTTTCAATGGAACACCCTGTATTCCATCATCTCAATGAATTCTTCATTCTTTTTTTCTTCAGAATGATGAATGATAATATCCAGATTGGAATCTCAGAAATGCTAAACAACACTAAATGAATTTTTGTTAGAATGCCACGGATTTTCCATATGAAACAGATCTAGAGATTATCATACAGCATTTTGAAGGAAAAAACAATAAATAAATCAATGCGATGATGACACGGTGTTCATATGTGATGTATCTCCAAAACCAAACTCCAAAATGGAATTTTGAGTACGCCACTGGATTCTGCGCGAAATTCATTCTCTTTGGGATGTAGTTCTGAGCTCAACAGTATTTCTAATGACTTCGTAAATATAGAAGGGGTCACGAAGTGATAATTTTCAGAATCGCCCTGTATATTTCAATGAAAACAGATATGCAAAATCTGATTGGACCATTTTGAGTTTCAAGAAAAAGTAGGGAAGGAACAGAGAAACAACAGAGAAACCTGGAAGTTCCAAACAAAATGGGATGCACTGTACAGGATATATGAAAAATTTGGCATGTTTTCACTACTCATGAAAACTATATGAAATACTGGGAAATTTTGCACTCATGACTATTTTTTTGGAAAGTTTTTATTTCGTACTTCGAATTCCTTTTTTTCTCTTTGACTGAACACCGAGAAATACATCATCATACAATGCGTCTCATCAATGTTGTACGAAACTTCAAAGTAAAATTCTTTTGGTCATCAAAGTATGTAAAATGTTCATACAAATACATAACCGAAAACGATTCGTGTCCGAGATACAGGATGTACAATTTTTTTTTCGAAACCAATCAATTTTTCAACGATTTCTGAAGAATGCTTATATAGTAAAATATCGATTTTCTCAGGAAACTTGGATATACCTACCCTGTATCTCAGAAACGAATCGTTTTCGGATATCCCTTTATATGATTATCATTTCAAATTCACGAGCAATAAATCCTACCTTGAAATTTGTCTAACGTTGATGAAACAACCTGTATACATTGTATACAACAGCAGGTATATACAGGGTGTTTATGTATTTGATCGACAATGTTTGGCAGATGATTGTTCTAGAAAGTTGAAGAATGATATATGATAAAAAGTCCTCATGAGAGTTCAGTTTTCAGAGAATACATATGAGTTCATTCATTTTTCAGCTTTTTGTGGGATTTCCTCTCCGCGTTTCTAATAAATGAAGTAGAAGTTATTGAAAATTGTTCCAATATTTTTGTTGTAAGAACAGATTCTGTGATCTGCCCCAAAAGGTCACTGCGCTAGAAATTGAACCTTTAGATACCTATAAGAGAAATTCTCTATTTGTCAGCGACACCTTGTTTTTGAAAAATTTGGAAATACAAATATATTTAATAAGAATAAAACTCCTACTCATCTCGGTGGACGTTTAGGGAATGAATCTGCTCCCGTTCTCAACACAATTGGAACACTTTTCTCCGTAGAATTTTTCAACGTCAAGTTGGTTTTTGACACTGAAGTGTTGAAAAATTTCACGAAGAAAGTGTTTCAATTGTGTTGAGAACGGGAGCAGATTCGTTTCCGAAACATCCACTATTATGAGTAGAAGTTTTATTCTCATCAAATATATTTGTATTTCCAAATTTTTCAGAAAGAAGGTGTCAGTGACAAATACAGAATTTCTCTTCCAGGTATCAAAGGTTTGATTTCGAGCGCAGTGACAGTTTGGCCATATCGCAAAATCTGTCCTTACTGCAAATATATTGAAATAATTTTCAATGACTTCCACTTCATTTTTTAGAAACGAGAAGAGAAAATCCCACAAAAGATGAAAAATGAAGTATCAATAATGAAGAGAGTCGAATATTTTACCACTCTGATGTTCACATGAAATGAACTGACTTTGAAGAATGGAATTGAAATTGCAACTGGATCAAGTGAAATAGATGAAATTCAGAAAATCAGAAACTGATAACGTCAGAAAATGTTCAAAATCCGATCATATTCCGTTCAATTCATATATATATATAGGAAAGACTTGGATATTGAGAGAACGCCAAGTTTTTATGATAAATATTTTTGCTACACAAAAAATAATAGTGAAAAAAAAAATTTCATGATCTACACCAGTCATCAATTGGAATATTAGGGTTGGATAGGGTGGCAAGATATTCATAGGCATAGGAAATACTTGGAAATTCAAGTCGAGCCTAATTTCCTGTTGTCTTGGCAGAACTACATCTCATAAACAAAAACAAAAAAAAAAGTTTTTCAAAGTTTGTTCCATCTATCGAAATAAAAGGGTTGGAAATGGCTATAGCATTTTTTTAGGAATAAGAAAGACTTGAAAATTCAGGAAGTTTTCATGATGTCCTAACTGAACTAATTTTCCTAGACTATTATGGAAGAATAAATTCTTGATTGATATAACTCACCATCTAGAAATATTCAAATTCCTGAAAACATGGAAAAAAATCACTCCCCAGCTCATCGTTGCAAAAAGTTTCTGCATTCCAGAATTTTGCGCAGAATCCAGTGGCTCACTCAAAATTCAATTTCGGGCTGTGGTTTCGGAGATACGACACCATCTTCTATTTTTTTCAATGGAACACCCTGTATTCCATCATCTCGATGAATTCTTCATTCTTTTTTCCTTCAGAATGATGTATTATAATATCTAGATTGGAATCTCAGAAATGCTAAACAACAATAAATGAATGCTTGTTAGTAGGCCACGGATTTTCCATATGAAACAGATCTAGAGATTATCATACAGCATTTTGAAGGAAAAAAAAAATGAACAATTCAATGCGATTATGACACGGTGTTCATATGTGACGTATCTCCAAAACCATACCCCAAAATGGAATATAAGGTACGCCACTGGATTCTGCGCGAAATTCATTCTCTTTGGGATGTAGTTCTGAGATCAACAGTATTTCTAATGACTTCGTGATATAGAAGGGGTCACGAAGTGATAATTTTCAGAATCGCCCTGTATATTTCAATGAAAACAGATATGCAAAATCTGATTGGACCATTTTGAGTTTCAAGAAAAAGTATGAAAGAAACAGAGGAACAACAGAGAAACCTGGCAGTTCCAAACAAAATGGGATGCACTGTACAGGATATATGAAAAATTTGGCATGTTTTCACTACAAATGAAAACTATATGAATTACTGGGAAATTTTGCACTCATGACTATTTTTTGGAAAGTTTTTATTTCGTACTTCGTATTCCTTTTTTTCTCTTTGACTGAACACCGAGAAATACATCATTATACAATGCGTCTCATTAATGTTTTACGAAACTTCGAAGTAAATTCTTTGGGTCATCAAAGTATGGAAAATGTTCATACAAATACATGACCGGAAACGATTCGTGTCCGAGATACAGGGTGTAAAATTTTTCTTCGAAACCAATCAATTTTTCAACGATTCCTGAAGAATGTTTCAAGTAAAATATCGATTTTCTCATGAAACTTGAATATACCTACCCTGTATCTCTGAAACGAATCGTTTTCGGATATCCGTTTATATGATTTTCATTTCAAATTCACGAGCAATAAATCCTACCTTGAAATTTGTCTAACGTTGATGAAACAACCTGTATACATTGTTTACAACAACAGGTATATACAGGGTGTTTATGTATTTGATCGACAATGTTTGGCAGATAATTGTTCTAGGAAGTTGAAGAATGATATATAATGAAAAGTCCTCATAAGAGTTCAGTTTTCAGAGAATATATATGAGTTCATTCATTTTTCAGTTTTTTGTGGGATTTCCTCTCAGCATTTCTAATAAATGAAGTAGAAGTTATTGAAAATTATTCCAAAATATTTGTTGTAAGGACAGATTCTGCGATCTGCCCCAAAATGTCACAGCGCTAGAAATTGAACCTTTAGATACCTATAAGAGAAATTCTCTATTTGTCAGCGACACCTTGTTTTTGAAAAATTTGGAAATACAAATATTTTTGATAAGAATAAAACCTCTACTCATATCGGTGGACGTTTAGGGAATGAATCTGCTCCCGTTCTCAACACAATTGTAACACTTTTCTCCGTAGAATTTTTCAACGTCAAGTTGGTTTTTGACATTGAAAAGTCTTGAAAAATTTCACGAAGAAAGTGTTTCAATTGTGTTGAGAACGGGAGCAGATTCGTTTCCGAAACATCCACTATTATGAGTAGAAGTTTTATTCTCATCAAATATATATGTATTTCCAAATTTTTCAGAAAGAAGGTGTCAGTGACAAATACAGAATTTCTCTTCCAGGTATCAAAGGTTTAATTTCGAGCGCAGTGACATTTTGGCCATATCGCAAAATCTGTCCCTACTGCAAATATATTGAAATAATTTTCAATGACTTCCACTTCATTTTTTAGAAACGAGAAGAGAAAATCCCACAAAAGATGAAAAATGAAGTATCAATAATGAAGAGTGTCGAATATTTTACCACTCTGATGTTCACATGGGATGAACTGACTTTGACGAATGGAATTGAAATTGCAACTGGATCAAGTGAAATTTAGAAAATCAGAAACTGATAACGTCAGAAAATGTTCAAATTCCGATCATATTCCGTTCAATTCATATATATATACATATGGGAAAGACTTGGATATTGAGAGAACGCCAAGTTTTTATGATAAATATTTTTGCTACACAAAAAAATAATAGTGAAAAAAATAATTTCATGATCTACACCAGTCATCAATTGGAATATTAGGGTTGGAAAGGGTGGCAAGCTATTCATAGGCATAGGAAATACTTGGAAATTCAAGTCGAGCTTAATTTCCTGTTGTCTTGGCAGAACTACATCTCATAAACAAAAACAAAAAAAAATGTTTTTCAAAGTTTGTTCTATCTATCGAAATGAAAGGGTTGGAAATGGCTATAGCATTTCTTTAGGAATAAAAAAGACTTGAATATTCAGGAAGTTTTCATGATGTCCTAACGGAACTAATTTTCCTAGACTATTATGAAAGAATGAATTCTTGATTGATATAACTCACCATCTAGAAATATTTAAATTCGTGAAAACATGAAAAAAATCACTCCCCAGCTCATCGTTGCAAAAAGTTTCTGCATTCCAGAATTTTGCGCAGAATCCAGTGGCTCACTCAAAATTCCATTTCGGGCTGTGGTTTCGGAGATACGACACCATCTTCTATTTTTTTCAATGGAACACCCTGTATTCCATCATCTCAATGAATTCTTCATTCTTTTTTCCTTACGAATGATGTATTAAAATATCTAGATTGGAATCTCAGAAATGCTAAACAACACTAAATGAATGCTTGTTAGTAGGCCACGGATTTTCCATATGAAACAGATCTAGAGATTATCATACAGCATTTTGAAGGAAAAAAAATTAAGAATTCAATGCGATGATGACACGGTGTTCATATGTGACGTATCTCCAAAACCATACCCCAAAATGGAATATTGAGTACGCCACTGGATTCTGCGCGAAATTCATTCTCTTTGGGATGTAGTTCTAAGCTTAACAGTATTTCTAATGACTTCGTAGATATAGAAGGGGTCACGAAGTAATGATTTTCAGAATCGCCCTGTATATTTCAATGAAAACAGATATGCAAAATCTGATTGGACCATTTTGAGTTTCAAGAAAAAGTATGAAAGAAACAGAGGAACAACAGAGAAACCTGGCAGTTCCAAAGAAAATGGGATGCACTGTACAGGATATATGAAAAATTTGGCATGTTTTCACTACTCATGAAAACTATATGAAATACTGGGAAATTTTGCACTCATGACTATTTTTTGGAAAGTTTTTATTTCGTACTTCGTATTCCTTTTTGCTCTTTGACTGAACACCGAGAAATACATCATTATACAATGCGTCTCATTAATGTTTTACGAAACTTCAAAGTAAATTCTTTGGGTCATCAAAGTATGGAAAATGTTCACACAAATACATGACCGGAAACGATTCGTGCCCGAGATACAAGGTGTACAATTTTTTTTCGAAACTTATCAATTTTTCAACGATTCTTGAAGAATGTTTTAGGTAAAATATCGATTTCCTCATGAAACTTGAATATACCTACCCTGTATCTCTGAAACGAATCGTTTTCGGATATCCGTTTATATGATTATCATTTCAAATTCACGAGCAATAAATCCGACCTTGGAATTTGTCTAACGTTGATGAAACAACCTGTATACATTGTATACAACAGCAGGTATATACAGGGTGTTTGTGTATTTGATCTACAATGTTTGGCAGATGATTGTTCTAGTAAGTTGAAGAATGATGTATGATAAAAAGTCCTCATAAGAGTTCAGTTTTCAGAGAATATATATGAGTTCATTCATTTTTCAGTTTTTTGTAGGATTTCCTCTCCGCGTTTTTAATAAATGAAGTAGAAGTTATTGAAAATTATTCCAATATTGTTGTTGTAAGGACAGATTCTGTGATCTGCCCCAAAATGTCACTGCGCTAGAAATTGAACCTTCAGATACCTATAAGAGAAATTCTCTATTTGTCAGCGACACCTTGTTTTTGAAAAATTTGGAAATACAAATATATTTAATAAGAATAAAACTTCTACTTATCTTGGTGGACGTTTAGGGAATGAATATGCTCCCGTTCTCAACACAATTGAAACACTTTTCTCCGTAGAATTTTTCAACGTCAAGTTGGTTTTTGACACTCAGAAGTGTTGAAAAATTTCACGAAGAAAGTGTTTCAATTGTGTTGAGAACCGGAGCATATTCGTTTCCGAAACATCCACTATCATGAGTGGAAGTTTTATTCTCATTAAATATATTTGTATTTCCAAATTTTTCAGAAAGAAGGTGTCAGTGACAAATACAGAATTTCTCTTCCAGGTATCAAAGGTTTAATTTCGAGCGCAGTGACATTTTGGGCCATATCGCAAAATCTGTGCTCACTGCAAATATATTCTTCATTTGTTAGAAACGAGAAGAGAAAATCCCACAAAAGATGAAAAATGAATTATCAATAATGAAGAGTGTCGAATATTTTACCACTCTGATGGTGAAATGGAATGAACTGAAATGGAATTGAAATTGCAACTGGATCAAGTGAAATAGATGAAATTCAGAAAATAAGAAAATTTTCAAAATCCGATCATATTCCGTTCAATTCATATACATATGGGAAACGAGAAGAGAAAATCTCACAAGAGATGAAAAATGAAGTATCAATAATGAAGAGTGACGAATATTTTACCACTCTGATGTTCACATGGAATGAACTGACTTTGAAGAATGGAATTGAAATTGCAACTGGATCAAGTGAAATAGATGAAATTCAGAAAATCAGAAACTCATAACGTTAGACAATGTTCAGAATCCGATCATATTTTGTTCGATTCATATATATAGGAAAGACTTGGATATTGAAAGAACGCCAAGTTTTTATGATAAATATTTTTGCTACACAAAAAATAATAGAAAAGAAATAATTTCATGATCTACACCAGTCATCAATTGGAATATTAGGGTTGGAAAGGGTGGCAATATATTCATAGGCATAGGAAATACTTGGAAATTCAAGTCGAGCCTAATTTCCTGTTGTCTTGGCAGAACTACATCTCATAAACAAAAACAAAAAAAAAATGTTTTTCAAAGTTTGTTTCGTATAAGTTATCTATCGAAATAAAAAGGTTCGAAATGGCTATAGCATTTTTAAGGAATAAGAAAGACTTGAATATTCAGGAAGTTTTCATGAACTAATTTTCCTAGACTATTATGAAAGAATAAATTCTAGATTGATATTACTCACCAGAAGGCCACGGATTTTCCATATGAAACAGATCTAGAGATTATCATACAGCATTTTGAAGGAAAAAAAAATAAAGAATTCAATGCGATGATGGAAATGGAATTTTGAGTACGCCTCTGGTTTCTGCGCGAAATTCATTCTCTTTGGGATGTAGTTCTGAGCTCAACAGTATTTCTAATGACTTCGTAGATATAGAAGGGGTCACGAAGTAATAATTTTCAGAATCGCCCTGTATATTTCAATGAAAACAGATATGCAAAATCTGATTGGACCATTTTGAGTTTCAAGAAAAGGTAGGAAAGGAACAGAGAAACAATTCCTTTTTTTCTCTTTGACTGAACACCGAAACATACATCATTATACAATGCGTCTCATTAATGTTTTACGAAACTTCAAAGTAAATTCTTTGGGTCATCAAAGTATGGAAAATGTTCATTCGTGTCCGAGATACAGGGTGTACAATTTTTTTTCGAAACCAATCAATTTTTCAACGATTCCTGAAGAATGTTGGAAGTGAAATATCGATTTTTTCATGAAACTTGAATATACCTACCTGTATCTCTGAAACGAATCGTTTTCGGATATCCGTTTATATGATTTTCATTTCAAATTCACGTGCAATGAATCCTACCTTGATATTTGTCTAACGTTGATGAAACAACCTGTATACATTGTATACAACAGCAGATATATACAGGGTGTTTGTGTATTTGATCGACAATGTTTGGCAGATGATTGTTCTAGAAAGTTGAAGAATGATATATGATAAAAAGTCCTCATGAGAGTTCAGTTTTCAGAGAATACATATGAGTTCATTCATTTTTCAGCTTTTTGTGGGATTTCCTCTCCGCGTTTCTATTGAATGAAGTAGAAGTTATTGAAAATTATTCCAATATATTTGTTGTAAGGACAGATTTTGTGATCTGCCCCAAAATGTCACTGCTCTTGAAATTGAATCTTTAGATACCTGTAAGAGAAATTCTCTATTTGTCAGTAACATTTTGGGCCATATCGCAAAATCTGTCCTTACTACAAATATATTGAAATAATTTTTAATGGCTTCTACTTCATTTTTTAGAAACGAGAAGAGAAAATCCCACAAAAGATGAAAAATGAAGTATCAATAATGAAGAGTGTCGAATGTTCTGATGTTCACATGGAATGAACTGACTTTGAAGAATGGAATTGAAATTGCAACTGGATCAAGTGAAATAGATGAAATTCAGAAAATCAGAAACTGATAATGTTAGACAATGTTCAAAATCCGATCATATTCCGTTCAATTCATATATATATATATATATATATATATATATATATAGGAAAGACTTGGATATTGAAAGAACGCCAAGTTTTTATGATAAATATTTTTGCTACACAAAAAATAATAGAAAAACAATAATTTCATGATCTACACCAGTCATCAATTGGAATATTAGGGTTGGAAGGGGTGGCAAGATATTCATAGGCATGGAAATACTTGGAAATTTAAGTCGAGCCTAATTTCCTGTTGTCTTGGCAGAACTACATCTCATAAACAAAAACAAAAAAAAATGTTTTTCAAAGTTTGTTTTGTATAAGTTATCTATCGAAATAAAAGGGTTCGAAATGGCTATAGCATTTTTTTAGGAATAAGAAAGACTTGAATATTCAGGAAGTTTTCATGATATCCTAACTGAACTAGACTATTATAAAAGAATAAATTCTTGATTGATATTACTCACCATCAGGTTAGTTTTGTCAATAAATGAAAAATAGCACAATTTCAACTCAAGATTCAGGAGAAACCTAGAAGTTTGTGCTGTGCTGACAGAAATATTTTTCCTACTTTATACAAAGAACTGAATTTTCATAATCCACATTAGTCATTGATTGAAATATAATGATTGGTAAGAGCCTGAAGATTCTCATAGTAAAAATCAAGAGAAACCTAGTATATAATGCTGTCCTCACTGAGCCACTCTTCGTAGACAAAAACTAATGGAAGGAGAAAATATTTTCATGCTCCAAATTATTCATCAATTGAAATATAAGGGTTGGCAAGGGTGTGAGGACATTTATAGGTATAAGAAAAACTCGGAAATTGAGACAACAACTGATAGGAGGAAAAAATGTTTTCATGATCTACACCCACCCATCAATTGGAATATAAGGGTTGGAAAGAGTGCAAAGATATTGATAGGCATAGGAAATACTTGGAAATTCAAGAAAAGCTAGGAGAGAGGAAATTTTCCCAAACTTTTTTGAAGAAGGCTTTCCACAAATATATCTTGAATACATATCAACTAACCTTCATGTCAATCCTTTGGACCTTCAAAGAGATGTCACGATAGTTATCCATCTTGCGTCAATCATCATCCTTGAGAATGTTCTTTAAGTTAGGTTTGGTTCAATTTCTATAATCAGACAAGTTCTTGATCTATATAGTTGGTTGATGGCCTGGCATCATGTAATCGATCACCTGTCTGGAGAAGAAAAACCAATTCATTGCGAGATCAATCATTTGAATTCAGTTCGTGGGTTTTTCATAACTATTTCCGTCTAAAATATACAGGGCGATTTCGAAGATTATCACTTTTTGGACCCCTTCTATATCTACGAAGTCATTGGAAATACTGTCGAGCTAGAGAATTTTGCGCAGAATCGAGGGGCTTACTCAAAATACCATTTCGGGGTATGGTTTTGGAGAGACGACACCATCTTCTATTTTTTCAATGGAACACCCTGTATTCCATCATCTCAATGAATTCTTCATTCTTTTTTTCTTCAGAATGATGAATGATAATATCTAGATTGGAATCTCAGAAATGCTAAACAACACTAAATGAATGTTTGTTAGTAGGCCACGGATTTTCCATATGAAACAGATCTAGAGATTATCATACAGCATTTTGAAGGAAAAAAAAATTAAGAATTCAATGCGATGATGACACGGTGTTCATATGTGACGTATCTCCAAAACCATACCCCAAAATGGAATATTGACTACGCCACTGGATTCTGCGCGAAATTCATTCTCTTTGGGATGTAGTTCTGAGCTCAACAGTATTTCTAATGACTTCGTAGATATAGAAGGGGTCACGAAGTAATGATTTTCAGATTCGACCTGTATATTTCAATGAAAACAGATATGCAAAATCTGATTGGACCATTTTGAGTTTCAAGAAAGAGTAGGGAAGGAACAGAGAAACAACAGAGAAACCTGGCAGTCTCAAACAAAATGGGATGCACTGTACAGGATATGTGAAAAATTTGGCATGTTTTCACTACTCATGAAAACTATATGAAATACTGGGAAATTTTGCACTCATGACTATTTTTTAGAAAGTTTTCATTTCGTACTTCGTATTCCTTTTTTTCTCTTTGACTGAACACCGAAACAAACATCATTATACAATGCGTCTCATTAATGTTTTACGAAACTTCAAAGTAATTTCTTTGGGTCATCAAAGTATGGAAAATGTTCATACAAATACATGACCGGAAACGATTCGTGTCCGAGATACAGGGTGCACAATTTTTTTTCGAAACCAATCAATTTTTCAACGATTCCTGAAGAATGTTTCAAGTGAAATATAGATTTTCTCATGAAACTTGAATATACCTACCTGTAGCTCTGAAACGAATCGTTTTCGGATATCCGTTCATATGATTTTCATTTCAAATTCACGTGCAATAAATCCTACCTTGATATTTGTCTAACGTTGATGAAACAACCTGTATACATTGTATACAGCAGGTATATACAGGGTGTTTGTGTATTTGATCGACAATGTTTGGCAGATGATTGTTCTAGAAAGTTAAAGAATGATATATGATAAAAAGTCCTCATAAGAGTTCAGTTTTCAGAGAATACATATGAGTTCATTCATTTTTCAGCTTTTTGTGGGATTTCCTCTCCGCGTTTCTAATAAATCAAGTAGAAGTTATTGGAAATTATTCCAATATATTTGTTGTAAGGACAGATTTTGTGATCTGCCCCAAAATGTCACTGCGCTTGAAATTGAACCTTTAGATACCTATAAGAGAAATTCTCTATTTGTTAGTGACATTTTGGGCCATATCGCAAAATCTGTTCCTACTACAAATATATTGAAATAATTTTTAATGGCTTCTACTTCATTTTTTAGAAACGAGAAGAGAAAATCCCACAAAAGATGAAAAATGAAGTATCAATAATGAAGAGTGTCGAATGTTCTGATGTTCACATGGAATGAACTGACTTTGAAGAATGGAATTGAAATTGCAACTGGATCAAGTGAAATAGATGAAATTCAGAAAATCAGAAACTGATAACGTTAGACAATGTTCAAAATCCGATCATATTCCGTTCAATTCATATATGTATATATATATAGGAGAGACTTGGATATTGAAAGAACGCCAAGTTTTTATGATAAATATTTTTGCTACACAAAAAATAATAGAAAAACAATAATTTCATGATCTACACCAGTCATCAATTGGAATATTAGGGTTGGAAAGGGTGGCAAGATATTCATAGGCATAGGAAATACTTGGAAATTAAAGTCCAGCCTAATTTCCTGTTGTCTTGGCAGAACTACATCTCATAAACAAAAACAAAAAAAAAATGTTTTTCAAAGTTTGTTCTATCTATCGAAATAAAAGGGTTGGAAATGGCTATAGCATTTTTTTAGGAATAAGAAAGACTTGAATATTCAGGAAGTTTTCATGATGTCCTAACTGAACTAGACTATTATAAAAGAATAAATTCTTGATTGATATTACTCACCATCAGGTTAGTTTTGTCAATAAATGAAAAATAGCACAATTTCAACTCAAGATTCAGGAGAAACCTAGAAGTTTGTGCTGTGCTGACAGAAATATTTTTCCTACGTTATACAAAGAACTGAATTTCCATAATCCACATTAGTCATTGATTGAAATATAATGATTGGTAAGAGCCTGAAGATTCTCATAGTAAAAATCAAGAGAAACCTAGTATATAATGCTGTCCTCACTGAGCCACTCTTCGTAGAAAAAAAACTAATGGAAGGAGAAAATATTTTCATGCTCCAAATTATTCATCAATTGAAATTTAAGGGTTGGCAAGGGTGTGAGGACATTTATAGGTATAGGAAAAACTCGGAAATTGAGACAACAACTGATAGAAGGAAAAAATGTTTTCATGATCTACACCCACCCATCGATTTGAATATAAGGGTTGGAAAGAGTGCAAAGATATTGATAGGCATAGGAAATACTTGGAAATTCAAGAAAAGCTAGGAGAGAGGGAATTTTCCCAAACTTTTTTGAAGAAGGCTTTCCACAAATATATCTTGAATACATATCAACTAACCTTCATGTCAATCCTTTGGACCTTCAAAGAGATGTCACGATAGTTATCCATCTTGTGTCAATCATCATCCTTGAGAATGTTCGTTAAGTTAGGTTTGGTTCAATTTCCTTATCAGACAAGTTCTTGATCTATATAGTTGGTTGATGGCCTGGCATCATGTAATCGATCACCTGTCTGGAGAAGAAAAATGAATTTATTGCGAGATCAATTATTTGAATTCATTTCGTGGGTTTTTCATAACTATTTCCGTCCAAAATATACAGGGCGATTTCGAAGATTATCACTTTTTGGACCCCTTCCATATCTACAAAATCATTGGAAATACTGTCAAGCTAGAGAATTCTGTGCAGAATCCAGTGGCTTACTCAAAATTCCATTTCGGGGTGTGGTTTCGGAGATACGACACCATCTTCTATTTTTTTCAATGGAACACCCTGTATTCCATCATCTCAATGAATTCTTCATTCTTCTTTCCTTCAGAATGATGTATGATAAAATCTAGATTGGAATCTCAGAAATGCTAAACAACACTAAATGAATGTTCGTTAGTAGGCCATGGATTTTCCATATGAAACAGATCTAGAGATTATCATACAGCATTTTGAAGGAAAAAAAAATAAAGAATTCAATGCGATGATGACACGTTGTTCATGTGACGTATCTCCAAAACCATACTGTAACGTTATCAATTGCCTAAATATTCAAAATTTACCAAACGTTACTTTTTTCTATAAATAAACATATCTCCACAATGAAAGTACTAAATGCCACACTAGGTATCGTAGTATTTCGACCACACCGTATACTTCATGTGTCCATCTGCATCCTATTCCATTAATGGGATAGTATCCTAAAACAAACAAAATTAAAATTCCACTTCTGATATTTATTTATGAACGCCATGGAATCACATTCAAATTACTAAATTCAACTCACCTATATTACTCATACAATGCCATCGTCGCTGCATAAATGAATCATCAATAATAATCTCCAATGTGAAATACCCTGAAAATAACAGAAGTGTCAGGTAGTATGTCAAATATTCGACAACAGAATAAAGATCAAACAGGAATATTGTATGAAAGTGTTGTATACTCACCTCTGCTGTACATAATGTAATTTTCAATGGATATTGGTGTTTGGTAAATAATCATTTCATTTGGCTTTTCAATAATTGTAAATATAATCTAAAATGTTTATATGTAGAATGGTTGAGGTTACATATCATAAACGTCAAATATATTTCTTATTCTTCTGTTATTATCCTTGAATACTAATTGTTCATAGTCCATTTCGAATGCATCGTCAGCTGATTTACTTTGGTTCAATTATCAAGTCCAAGACAGGACGGGACATCTCCTGTCTTTTGCTGACACATTACTTTCTTCATCCACCATCTCTATAATGTGCATAGATAAACTACTCTCTATGTATATCCACGTTAGGTCAGTATTCCGTGTCCAATTTCTGCTCTGACAGAACAGAGTCGTCTTCCGTGGCTTTGACATAATCACCATTCTGTGAGACTCAACAGTTGAAAAAACGGCCATAATATTCGAAGTAGGCTGTTCATTTTTTCAGCGTTTTTTTTTAAGAAGATAACGCGAAGTTCTCGAAAAGACACCATTTTGTTCTCAACTCGTGACCATGGTAGTGCTCCACTCAGATTTCTTCCAATTCACTTGATACCTTATGTGATATCAAATTTAAGCTAACTGGTGGCATGTTCCTGCTAATGGAAGTTCTTTTATATCTAATTATACTGGAGTGTATCCCAAAATGGTATAGTTAATGGATAATAATATGCCGGCCACATGGAAGCAAGACTGTCGACGAACAAGACAGTTAATTTTTACCTCTGTAAAAATACCCTCTATCATAAAGAGGTGAGTTATTTTTTTCTACCAACTCATTCCCTTTTTATTCGTCACATCGACAATGTCGCCACCGGACTCGGAATCCTCGACATCGCAGTCCCAGGTGGGCCCCCTTCAGTCATGAACTGACTAGCTTCCCAAGTTAGGCATGGACGATCGAGACTGGACTGAATACTTTGAATCATCTCAACACTTGGACCAACCATTCAACAGGCATTGGATAAAACCAGGTTTTTTCTGTCATAGCGGAAGCTAATTTTTTTTCATGCATACTCATATATTTTCAATTCATTTGGAAATTGACAAGTAAATAGCCTCGAGCAGTATTCTCTTAAAACAATGTTAAGGCTCTATTTGATATTCACAACTCCCAATTTATAAGCGACCAGTAGAAATTCATGAATTTTCAGCTGCTCTATTCAATCGAAAATAATTCATAACTACTCCTTGGGAAAATATTTCACAATCTTTTACCTTTCAAACTGAGCTTATTAGGGTTTCGCCTTTGAATGGAACATAAGTTAAGGACACTATCAAAAACATTTATCGTCCAAGTCATTTCCAAATTGTGTATATAGCATTGCATAATTTACATTCCACAAACCTTTCTTCACATATCAATTGTATAAAAAAAAATATATTTCAAGGATTTTCTTTTGGGCATTGAATTGTATATACTCAACGAAGGTTTCTCATTTCTGTAGAATATCTCTATCTCACAATTTAGGTTTCTTATTTTTCCAAAGCAATCAACTGCTTGAAAGAATCAGTGGCGCTCAACTACTCAATTTGAACATATATTCTTCAAAGACTCAGATTTTAGTCAAAACAGCATTATTAGTAAAAAAAAATTCACGCCCATATGCCTCCGACGAAGAGCTGCCGTTTGCTGTGAAACCTATATATTGAGGACAATATATACGTTACACTTTTCAGTTTGTTAAAAAAAATTCAGGCAGTGCTAGCCTGTAGTAGTAATGAAAGTAAACAGGAAATGCTCCAACAGAATAAGGATCAAACTGGCGCAAGTGTGATCATAAGAATATTTTGTCAATGTAAAATCAAATGTTTTTGTTATTTACCATATGAGTTCAAAATGAAATCAATCAGTATATCTGCAAATGACCAAAATATGCTATATCAAAGTGAGTCACTCTCACTCACTGCCTCATAAAATCTTTGAAAAACATTTTTTTTTTGTTTTTGTTTATGAGATGTAGTTCTGCCAAGACAACAGGAAATTAGACTCGACTTGAATTTCCAAGTATTTCCTATGCCTATGAATATCTTACCACCCTTTCCAACCATAATATTCCAATTGATGACTGGTGTAGATCATGAAATTATTTTTTTTCTATTATTTTTTGTGTAGCAAAAATATTTATCATAAAAACTTGGCGTTCTTTCAATATCCAAGTCTTTCCTATATATATATGAATTGAACGGAATATGATCGGATTTTGAACATTGTCTAACGTTATCAGTTTCTGATTTTCTGAATTTCATCTATTTCACTTGATACAGTTGCAATCTCAATTCCATTCTTCAAAGTCAGTTCATTCCATGTGAACATCAGAACATTCGACACTCTTCATTATTGATACTTCATTTTTCGTCTTTTGTGAGATTTTCTCTTCTCGTTTCTAAAAAATGAAGTAGAAGCCATTAAAAATTATTTCAATATATTTGTAGTAGGAACAGATTTTGCGATATGGCCCAAAATGTCACTGACAAATAGAGAATTTCTCTTGTAGGTTTCAAAAGGTTCAATTTCAAGCGCAGTGACATTTAGGGGCAGATCACAAAATCTGTCCTTACAACAAATATATTGGAATAATTTTCAATAACTTCAACTTCAATCAATAGAAACGCGGAGAGGAAATCCCACAAAAAGCTGAAAAATGAATGAACTCATATGTATTCTCTGAAAACTGAACTCTTATGAGGACTTTTTATCATATATCATTCTTCAACTTTTTAGAACAATCATCTGCCAAACATTGTCGATCAAACACTCTGTATATAACTGCTGTTGTATACAATGTATACAGGTTGTTTCATCAACGTTAGACAAATATCAAGGTAGGATTTATTGCACGTGAATTTGAAATGAAAATCATATGAACGGATATCCGAAAAGGTAGGTATATTCAAGTTTCATGAGAAAATCTATATTTCACTTGAAACATTCTTCAGGAATCGTTGAAAAATTGATTGGTTTCGAAAAAAAATTGTACACCCTGTATCTCGGACACGAATCGTTTCCGGTCATGTATTTGTATGAACATTTTCCATACTTTGATGACCCAAAGAATTTGCTTTGAAGTTTCGTCAAACATTAATGAGACGCATTGTATAATGATGTTTGTTTCGGTGTTCAGTCAAAGAGAAAAAAAGGAATACGAATTACGAAATGAAAACTTTCTAAAAAATAGTCATGAGTGCAAAATTTCCCAGTATTTCATATAGTTTTCATGAGTAGTGAAAACATGCCAAATTTTTCACATATCCTGTACAGTGCATTCCATTTTGTTTGAGACTGCCAGGTTTCTCTGTTCCTTCTCTGTTCCTTTCCTGCTTTTTCTTGAAACTCAAAATAGTCCAATCAGATGATGTCTGAATTCAAATTTTTTTGGAGGAAATATAAAATGTTTGCCATCAAATCTGTATGCAACCCTCATTCACCCCTTTCGATTCGAGTTACCTTATTTTTGAATCAAGAAATGAATAGATCGTCTAAAAATACAAGTGCCTGTGAATTTTCAAAATATTTGATGTATAATTGTAGCCACAATTCAAAATTTAAGATTTTTTTTGCGCATCTTGCGATGTCTGTAGCTTGGAGGGGGTGGATTTTAGGACACATGTTTATAGGAAAAAAAAGTCTTATTTTGACCCCAGGAATATGTCATTAAAATATTTGTATTGAATTATGTAACACCCTGTATACTAGGTTTCTCTTGATTTTTACTATGAGAATCTTCAGGCTCTTACCAATCATTATATTTCAATCAATGACTAATGTGGATTATGAAAATTCAGTTCTTCGTATAACGTAGGAAAAATATTTCTGTCAGCACAGCACAAACTTCTAGGTTTCTCCTGAATCTTGAGTTGAAATTGTGCTATTTTTCATTTCTTTTCATTTATTGAGAAAACTAACCTGATGGTGAGTAATATCAATCTAGAATTTATTCTTTCATAATAGTCTAGGAAAATTAGTTCAGTTAGGACATCATGAAAACTTCCTGAATATCCGAGTCTTTCTTATTCCTAAAAAAAGGCTATAGCCATTTCGAACCTTTTTATTTCGATAGATAACTTATACAAAACAAACTTTGAAAAACATTTTTTTTTGTTTTTGTTTATGAGATGTAGTTCTGCCAAGACAACAGGAAATTAGGCTCGACTTGAATTTCCAAGTATTTCCTATGCCTATGAATATATTGCCACCCTTCCCAACCCTAATATTCCAATTGATGACTGGTGTAGATCATGAAATTATTTATTTTCTATTATTTTTTGTGTAGCAAAAATATTTATCATAAAAACTTGGCGTTCTTTCAATATCCAAGTCTTTCCTATATATATATATGAATTGAACGGAATATGATCGGATTTCGAACATTGTCTAACGTTATGAGTTTAAGATTTTCTGAATTTCATCTATTTCACTTGATCCAGTTGCAACTTCAATTCCATTCTTCAAAGTCAGTTCATTCCATGTGAACATCAGAGTGGTAAAATATTCGACACTCTTCATTATTGATACTTCATTTTTCATCTCTTGTGAGATTTTCTCTTCTCGTTTCTAAAAAATGAAGTAGAAGCCATTAAAAATTATTTCAAAATTCTGTAATTGTCAGTAACACCTTCTTTCTGAAAAATTTGGAAATACAAATATATTTAATGAGAATAAAACTTCCACTCATAATAGTGGATGTTTCGGAAACGAATATGCTCCGGTTTTCAACACAATTGAAACACTTTCTTCGTGAAATTTTTCAACATTTTTCAGTGTCAAAAACCAACTTGACGTTGAAAAATTCTACGGAGAACAGTGTTTCAATTGTGTTGAGAACGGGAGCATATTCATTCCCTAAACGTCCACTAAGATAAGTAGAAGTTTTAGTCTTATCAAATATATTTGTATTTCCAAATTTTTCAAAAACAAGGTGTCGCTGACAAATAGAGAATTTCTCTTATAGGTATCTAAAGGTTCAATTTCTAGCGCAGTGACATTTTGGGACAGATCACAGAATCTGTCCTTACAACAAATATATTGGAATAATTTTCAATAACTTCTACTTCATTTATTAGAAACGCGGAGAGGAAATCCCACAAAAAACTTAAAAATGAATGAACTCATATATATTCTCTGAAAACTGAACTCTTATGAGGACTTTTTATGATATATCATTCTTCAACTTCCTAGAACAATCATCTGCCAAACATTGTCGATCAAATACACAAACACCCTGTATATACCTGCTGTTGTATACAATGTATACAGGTTGTTTCATCAACGTTAGACAAATTCCAAGGTAGGATTTATTGCTCGTGAATTTGAAATGATAATCATATAAACGGATATCCGAGAACGATTCGTTTCAGAGATACAGGGTAGGTATATTCAAGTTTCATGAGGAAATCGACATTTTACCTAAAACATTCTTCAAGAATCGTTGAAAAATTGATAAGTTTCGAAAAAAAATTTTACACCTTGTATCTCGGGCACGAATCGTTTACGGTCATGTATTTGTATGAACATTTTCCATACTTTGATGACCCAAAGAATTTACTTTGAAGTTTCGTAAAACATTAATGAGACGCATTGTATAATGATGTATTTCTCGGTGTTCAGTCAAAGAGCAAAAAGGAATACGAAGTACGAAATAAAAACTTTCCAAAAAATAGTCATGAGTGCAAAATTTCCCAGTATTTCATATAGTTTTCATGAGTAGTGAAAACATGCCAAATTTTTCATATATCCTGTACAGTGCATCCCATTTTGTTTGGAACTGCCAGGTTTCTCTGTTGTTCCTCTGTTTCTTTCATACTTTTTCTTGAAACTCAAAATGGTCCAATCAGATTTTACATATCTGTTTTCATTGAAATATACAGGGCGATTCTGAAAATTATTACTTCGTGACCCCTTCTATATCTACGAAGTCATTAGAAATACTGTTAAGCTTAGAACTACATCCCAAAGAGAATGAATTTCGCGCAGAATCCAGTGGCGTACTCAAAATTCCATTTTGGAGTATGGTTTTGGAGATACATCACATATGAACACCGTGTCATCATCGCATTGATTTCTTTATTGTTTTTTCCTTCAAAATGCTGTATGATAATCTCTAGATCTAGGGGGGCCGTAGCACAGTGGTCAAGGCGTTTGACCATGATCGAGCTGCCGGAACGGTAGTGAGTTCGAACCCGGCCGCGGTTGTTAATTTTTCATTGAAATTGAAATGGTTCATCGATTTCAATCCTGACATCGATCTGGTAGTGTCGATACACGGTCCCCCAGGAGTGGTTGGCGGAGTCCACTATAAAAACTCCTCCCGCTCTTCTCAACCCGCTCAAGCTTCGGCTTATGGGACGTTGGATTCCGACGTAGAAGAAGCGATTGAAAAAAAAAAAAAAAAAAAAGATCTGTTTCATATGGAAAATCCGTGTCCTTCTAACAAAAATTCATTTAGTGTTGTTTAGCATTTCTGAGATTCCAATCTAGAGATTATCATACATCATTATGAAGGAAAGAAGAATGAAGAATTCATTGAGATGATGGAAATCAGGGTGTTCCATCGAAAAAAATAGAAGATGGTGTCGTCTTCCGAAACCATACCCCGAAACGGAATTTTGAGTAAGCCACTGGATTCTGCGCAAAAATTCTCTAGCTCGACAGTTTTTCCAATGACTTCGTAGATATAGAAGGATTCCAAAAAGTCATAATCTTCGAAATCGCTCTGAATATTTTGGACGGAAATAGTTATGAAAAACCCACGAAATGAATTCAAATGATTGATCTCGCAATAAATTCATTTTTCTTCTCCAGACAGGTGATCGATTACATGATGCCAGGCCATCATCCAACTATATAGATCAAGAACTTGTCTGATTATAGAAATTGAACCAAACCTAACTTAACGAACATTCTCAAGGATGATGATTGACGCAAGATGGATAACTATCGTGACATCTCTTTGAAGGTCCAAAGGATTGACATGAAGGTTAGTTGATATGTATTCAAGATATATTTGTGGAAAGCCTTCTTCAAAAAAGTTTGGGAAAATTTCCTCTCTCTTAGCTTTTCTTGAATTTCCAAGTATTTCCTATGCCTATCAATATCTTTGCACTCTTTCCAACCCTTATATTCAAATCGATGGGTGGGTGTAGATCATGAAAACATTTTTTCCTTCTATCAGTTGTTGTCTCAATTTCCGAGTTTTTCCTATACCTATAAATGTCCTCACACCCTTGCCAACCCTTATATTTCAATTGATGTATAATTTGGAGCATGAAAATATTTTCTCCTTCCATTAGTTTTTGTCTACGAAGAGTGGCTCAGTGAGGACAGCATTATATACTAGGTTTCTCTTGATTTTTACTATGAGAATCTTCAGGCCCTTACCAATCATTATATTTCAATTAATGACTGATGTGGATTATGAAAATTCAGTTCTTCGTATAACGTAGGAAAAATATTTCTGTCAGCACAGCACAAACCTCTAGGTTTCTCCTGAATCTTGAGTTGAAATTGTGGTATTTTTCATTTCTTTTCATTTATTGAGAAAACTAACCTGATGGTGAGTAATATCAATCAAGTATTTATTCTTTCATAATAGTCTAGGAAAATTAGTTCAGTTAAGACATCATGAAAACTTCCTGAATATTCAAGTCTTTCTTATTCCTAAAAAAATGCTATAGTCATTTCGAACCTGTTTATTTCGATAGATAACTTATACGAAACAAACTTTGAAAAACATTTTTTTTCGTTTTTGTTCATGAGATGTAGTTCTGCCAAGACAACAGGAAATTAGGCTCGACTTGAATTTCCAAGTATTTCCTATGCCTACGAATATCTTGCCACCCTTTCCAACCCTAATATTCCAATTGATGACTGGTGTAGATCATGAAATTATTTTTTTTCTATTATTTTTTGTGTAGCAAAAATATTTATCATTAAAACTTGGCGTTCTTTCAATATCCAAGTCTTTCCTATATATATATGAATTGAACGGAATATGATCGGATTTTGAACATTGTCTAACGTTATGAGTTTATGATTTTCTGAATTTCATCTATTTCACTTGATCCAGTTGCAACTTCAATTCCATTCTTCAAAGTCAGTTCATTCCATGTGAACATCAGAGTGGTGAAATATTCGACACTCTTCATTATTGATACCTCATTTTTCATCTCTTGTGAGATTTTCTCTTCTCGTTTCTAAAAAATGAAATAGAAGCCATTAAAAATTATTTCAATATATTTGTAGTAAGGACAGATTTTGCGATATGGCCCAAAATGTCACTGCGCTCGAAATTAAACCTTTGATACCTGAAAGAGAAAGTCTCTATTTGTCAGTAACCCCTTCTTTCTGAAAAATTTGGAAATACAAATATATTTAATGAGAATAAAACTTCTACTCATAATAGTGGATGTTTCGGAAACGAATCTGATCCCGTTCTCAACACAATTGAAACACTTTCTTCGTGAAATTTTTCAACATTTTTCAGTGTCAAAAACCAACTTGACGTTGAAAAATTCTACGGAGAAAAGTGTTCCAATTGTGTTGAGAACGGAAGCAGATTCATTCCCTAAACGTCCACCGAGATGAGTAGAAGTTTTATTCTTATCAAATATATTTGTATTTCCAAATTTTTCAAAAACAAGGTATCGCTGACAAATAGAGAATTTCTCTTATAGGTATCTAAATGTTCAATATCTAGCGCAGTGACATTTTGGGGCAGATCGCAGAATCTGTCCTTACAACAAATATCTTGGAATAATTTTCAATAACTTCTACTTTATTCATTAGAAACGCGGAGAGAACTGAAAAATGAATGAACTCATATATATTCTCTGAAAACTGAACTCTTATGAGGACTTTTCATCATATATCATTCATCAACTTCTTAGAACAATTATCTGCCAAACATTGTCGATCAAATACATAAACACCCTGTATATACCTGTTGTTGTAAACAATGTATTCAGGTTGTTTCATCAACGTTAGACAAATTTCAAGGTAGGATTTATTGCTCGTGAATTTGAAATGAAAATCATATAAACGGATATCCGAAAACGATTCGTTTCAGAGATACAGGGTAGGTATATTCAAGTTTCATGAGAAAATCGATATTTTACTTGAAACATTCTCCAGGAATCGTTGAAAAATTGATTGGTTTCGAAGAAAAATTGTACACCCTGTATCTCGGACACGAATCGTTTCCGGTCATGTATTTGTATGAACATTTTCCATACTTTGATGACCCAAAGAATTTACTTTGAAGTTTCGTAAAACAATAATGAGACGCATTGTATAATGATGTATTTCTCGGTGTTCAGTCAAAGAGAAAAAAAGGAATACGAAGTACGAAATAAAAACTTTCCAAAAAATAGTCATGAGTGCAAAATTCCCATTTCATATAGTTTTCATGAGTAGTGAAAACATGCCAAATTTTTCATATATCCTGTACAGTGCATCCCATTTTGTTTGGAACTGCCAGGTTTCTCTGTTGTTTCTCTGTTTCTTTCCTACTTTTTCTTGAAACTTAAAATGGTCCAATCAGATTTTGCATATCTGTTTTCATTGAAATATTCAGGGCGATCCTGAAAATTATTACTTCTTGACCCCTTCTATATCTACGAAGTCATTAGAAATACTGTCGAGCTCAGAACTACATCCCAAAGAGAATGAATTTCGCACAGAATCCAGTGGCGTACTCAATATTCCTTTTTGGGGTATGGTTTTGGAGATACATCACATATGAACACCGTGTCATCATCGCATTGAATTCTTTATTTTTTTTCCTTCAAAATGCTGTATGATAATCTCTAGATCTGTTTCATATGGAAAATCCGTGGCCTACTAACAAACATTCATTTAGTGTTGTTTAGCATTTCTGAGATTCCAATCTAGATATTATCATACATCATTCTGAAGGAAAGAAGAATGAAGAATTCATTGAGATGATGGAATACAGGGTGTTCCATTAAAAAAAATAGAAGATGGTGTCGTATCTCCGAAACCACAGCCCGAAATGGAATTTTGAGTGAGCCACTGGATTCTGCGCAAAATTCCCTAGCTCGACAGTATTTCCAATGACTTCGTAGATATAGAAAGGGTCCAAAAAGTGATAATCTTCGAAATCGCCCTGTATATTTTGGACGGAAATAGTTATGAAAAACCCACGAAATGAACTCAAATGATTGATCTCGCAATAAATTCATTTTTCTTCTCCAGACAGGTGATCGATTACATGATGTCGGGCCATCAACCAACTATATATAGATCAAGAACTTGTCTGATTATAAGTATTGAACCGAACCTAACCTAACGAACATTCTCAAGGATGTTGATTGACGCAAGATGGATAACAATCGTGACGTATCTTTGAAGGTCCAAAGGATTGATATGAAGGTTAGTTGATATGTATTCAAAATATATTTGTCGAGAGCCTTCTTCGAGAAATTATGTGAGAATTTCTTCACTTTATATTTTTTCTATTTTGTATTCCTAACGATCTGGATTTCTTGGAATGCAGAAACTTTTTGCAACGATGAGCTGGGGTGTGATTTTTTTTCCATGTTTTCACGAATTTAAATATTTCTAGACTCTTCAAGGCGTGGATGAGAGGGGATCGAAGATGAGTCTGTTGGTTCCTTGAGGACGATGCTGGATATGCATTCAGGACTTACGAAAATGACAAATAGATGATGTTCATTCAGATTATTTCTGGAGGTTTTCATGAGAAAACTAACCTAATGGTGAGTAATATTTATTGACAATTTATTCTTTCATAATAGTTTTTCCAGGACAGCATGAAACTTTCCTGAATACTTTCTCATTTCTATAAAATTGCTTTGGCCATTTACAACCCTTCTATTTTGATAGATAACTTATAAAGACTTCGAGAAATCTTTTTTATTTTAGTTTCTTGTTCATGAGAAATAGTTCTGCCAAGACAACATGAAGACTGGCTTTTCTTGAATTTCCACGTATTTCCTATGCCTATCAATATCTTTGCACTCTCTCTAACCCTTATATTCCGACTGATGACAGGTGTAGATCATGAGAACATTTTTTTTCTATTAGTTTTTGTGTGGGAAAAATATTTCAGCCAGAACATCATAAAAAGTTGGTGTTGCTTCAATTGATGACTACTTTCGGAGCATGAAAATATGTTCTTTTTCCATTATTGTCTGTCTTTGGAGAGTGGTTCAGTGAGGAAAGCATTATACACTAGGTTTCTCTCAATTTTCCATGTCTCTCGTATAACTATGAGAATCTTCAGTCCCTTACCAATCATTAAATCATAATTGATGACTAATGTGGATTATGAAAATTATATTTTTAGTTGTTTTTTTTTGCAAAATCATGAACTTTTAGGTTTCTCTTCAATTTTCAGTTGAAATTATGCTATTTGGAATAGATTACAGTAAGTTAGACTTCACAATAACTTTGATTCATTCAATATTATCATCACAGTGCACTCAATAGAAATAATAAAAAAAGGAACAATGAAATTATACATTTCACGTCTTCCAGAAGAAAAATGAGTCTCATTTTTCATAAAGCACTTGTTAATTTCACTCCTTGTTTCTCTCCCAACAGCAATTTTAGGACAGGACAGCAGGAGCGACAGATGACAGACAAATCGACGAAAATAGCATTGAGTGTTTCTCCCCCTCCGGGCAGTATCAGAAAACAATTTTCTTGGCGTCAGCTACATATACAGGGTGAGTCAGAATTTGTCCGACAAACTTCTCACTCAAATTCATCATATCATGTCGAATTGAATATTTTCATGAAATTACCATTGAAATCGAGCACATCAAGCCTTCTAGTTTGGTCTTGGATATACATGGTGTTGCAAGTTGAGAATTTGAATGGTGTTTTCCTTTTCAAAAACTGTCGAAATTTGGAGAAAAATTTGTTTTGTGTTCAATATCACAAAACAACTGTTGAGTTCCTGTTTAATAACTCTTCGAAATTCCCGAATTCTCTGTCGAATTTTATGGAAAAAATATCAAAACAGATGAAATTGTTCTCCTTGATGATTCATTTCCAAAAATGATAGTCTAATGAAAATTCCAATTTGTCAACATGAACTCAACTGTCTGTAAGTTTTTCCAGTAGGGTGGTACATTCATTTTTTAGCTTTTTGTGGGATTTTCTCTCCTCGTTTCCAAAAAAAATAAAGTAGAAGTTATTCAAAAATTATTTCAATATTTTTGTATATAGGACCGATATTGTGATCTGCTCCGAAACGTCCACTAAGAAAAGTACAAGTTTTATTCTTATTGAATATATTTGTGTTTCCAATTTTCCAAAAACAAGGTATCACTGACAGTTATCTGAAGGTCTAATTTCAAGCACAGTGACATTTTGGGCCAGATCACAAAATCTGTCCTTGATACAAATATATTGAAATAATTTTCAATAACTTCTGCTCCATTTTTCAGAAGCGAGGAGAGAAAATCCACAAAAAACTGAAAAATAAATGAACTCATCTGTATTCTCTGAAAACTAAACTCTTATGAGGACCTTTCTTTGAATCATCCTTCAACTTTCTAGAGCAATCATCTGCCAAACATTGTTGATCGAATACAGAAACACCCTGTTATACCTGCTGTTGTATATATATATATATATATATATATATATATGTATGTATACAGGTTGTTTCGTCAACGTTAGACATAATTTCAAGGTCGGATTTGTTGCGCTAAAAAAATAGAAATCATATGAACAGGGTATGTATTTTCAAGTTTCATGAGAAAATCGATATTTTTCTGAAAACATTTTTCAGGAATTGTTGAAAAATTGATTGTTCTCGAAAAAAAATTGTACACCCTGTATCTCGACAAGAAATCATTTCCGGACATGTATTCGATGTACATTTTTGATATTTTGATGACGCAAATAATTTTACTTTGAAGTTTCGTGCAACATTAATGAAACGCATCGTATAATAATGTATTTTTCGGTGTTCAGACTTTTCAAGTTTCCACTGCTTAAAATTTTCATCAAAATTTGCACTTCTTCCGTCAAAGAGGAAAAAAGTTCGCATAAAAGTTCCATTTAGTAGTATCATTTCAAAGTTCCGATTCGTTTTGTTAAATTTGCAACAAACACACAAAGCAATATTTTTATAATATTTCGATCGCTCATTTTTTTATAATATTTCGTTCTCTCATTTTTTGCAACAAACACACAAAGCAATATTTTTATAATATTTTGTTCTCTCATTTTTTTATAATATTTCGTTCTCTCATTTTTTGATAATCTGGACGAATTAGAAATACGCTGGCGGAAACTTGGAATGTCTTCATACGTTGTCGTCGCCTAGGCTGGCTCGATATCAAAAGGGTATATCTCACTCTCACTGGAGAAAAACTGAATTAATTTATTTAGTCCTTCGAATTTTTCTTCAACAACGACAATGCGGGAGGAAATTGGTTCATTACGTCACGTTTCCTTCCACGCAGATGTCCTATCCAAGATCCAATTTCCACTCAATTCGAAGAGTGACGAGCAAATATTGGAAATTACTGTACGTGTACGGAGGAATGGGCAAATAAATTCATTCGAAGCATTTATGTTTGCGATGTTATGTCGTTATAAATGCTTCGAAAATATTTGTTTGTTCACTTTTCTCGGTCGTCATTCTTTTATACGTTTATTTCTAAGATTTGTTCCTCAGTCTTCGACGTGAATCGGGATGGGAATGATTCCGGTAGCAATGTTATTAGTTTGAGAAGAATCAGATTAAGACGGGCGTTTCACTAAAATGGTTTGGCAGACCCTTTTTTCAGCATGCTTTCCGGCCTTGCCATGGATTCAATCCCAAAAGTAATTGAATTATTGTAAAGAGGAAGGTTCAAATTAGGGAATGAGTATTTTTTGGAGTCAAAACTCTTCCATTTAAAAAAGTTATGGGTCATTGAAAAATGTAAACATTGTAAAATTTGTGTCTCAGATTCAAATGAAATTACCTCATTCTATGGAACCAAAATTGAGGAATGCTTCACCAAAATATCAGCATCTGAAATGCCTTCCTTCGAACTAAAAGCATGTTTGAATCTGAAATTTGACACAAGGACGCTATTTATGGTTTATTATGTTAGATTCTGAAGGAATTTCGTTCGAAGATAAAGTAGAAAACATGAATTTGCGAGTTCGGGCCGGTTTGTACCCTACCCAATAGACGGCGGTACACACGTACCTCGCAATCCAGTGCTACCAACTGTGATTTCGTGAGATGTTGTTTCTGTAAACAACCAGCAGATGGCATTCACGTCGACCCGCGTTTTCAATGATACGAAAGATTACAAGTTACACGAATGTGTTCGATTCTTGAATCATATTTATATATTATTACTCATTATGTACAATTTCTTTCTAATTTGTTATGGAGCAAGAATTGGTATAAAATATCGTAAGTTTTATCACCTCTATGAAACTCCTCGTGGAAGTAGAAATATTGATGCCGTGTTGCCAAATACTCGGGATTTTCCCAAATTCGAGGATATCCAATGAAAATCAAATAATATTTGCGTCAAAAAAATTGCTATATCAATTTTTTCACTTCTACTGGACTTCGACAATGTCTGTCTGTCCAGTCGTCCACACAGTTCTTTCCTATCACTTTGCATTTCCTTGTCTTTAGGAAAGCTATAAAACTTTGTACCAGACACAAAGCCCTTGCACTTATTGTCAACATTACAACCATACAATGGGCAGCTCATCTTCAATCAAATTTAAACTTCAAAGTTGATCATTTCAAAGAGATATTTTCTTGATTTGCAACAGTAAACACACGCAAAATATAGCCCAATAACACCAATATGGCGAAATTTCTCACAAGCTGACGTCACACTAGCCACGCCCACGTGCGTGGTAACTATGAGTCAGAATATAGTACATACTATCGGGGTGAAATATTTTATGCTGGGGTTCAGCAATAGAGCAACAATTGTCAATAAGATGGAAGTCAATAATTATTTACAACTACTGTTTTGCAGTGTTGTGTGCAGTGTTTTGCAATTCAACTGAAATTTTATACCCTTGGCAACACTGGTTGGTACAGAGTTTGCAGATCGTTGTTGCTGGTCTCTGGCTCACTTGAGTCGTTACCTACCCCGCTCCTCTCATACCTCTCGGGTGCATTCGGGTCAGGTCGGTGCCCAGAGTCAACGCTCAGGTGGCGTATTTTTTGCCGTAGGTAAATGACTCAGTCATCGTGCGAACTGCTTTGCCTTTTGCCTTCACAATTAGCATGGTCGTGGCATAGCAGTATAAACAAGGTCTAGCATTAGCATTGGGGAAGGCGAGACTAATAATCAGATCAAAAAAATCAATTCGAACTTCTGAAAATGAGTCCTACAATGTATGCTATTGTTGTATTCTTGGGAATTGAAAAGATTCGTCACTCGATGGCGTGTTAGAAATATCTAGAGAACGGTGAGAAATATATTTTTGAAATTTTGGGTACGCAAATGGGAGCCTTGATATTTCGAATGGAACACCCTATATATTATTAGATTTTCGTATTCTGAAGAAGATTCTGAGCATATTTGCTGTAGCAGGTCCTATAGCTATCTTTCACTGTTTTTGACCTAAGAATCAATACTGTCAGAATGTTGCAATTTTCACAGCTGCTTCCTCGAGTGCTTCCTGAAACATAGTCATCTTATTAGGTTTGGCGCATATTGAATTATTATTATACGGGGTATGAAAAAAGGTGCATCAAACTCGGGCACGAATAAGATCGAAAAAGTCGATTCTTTTCAAATGTTATATCGATATAAACCAGGATAAAATAGTCATTGTTAGGTTAATCATCATTTGTGTCTGATAAATTTGAGTCATGTGGCCCACTACAATCAAATTTGAACAAATTTTATTTTTCTTCCGAAATATCTCATGAAATATCTTCATCAATTTTCTGCATGCCCTTGGTATTATCATGTTAAACTGACCATGAATGGAGAATGGTTTCTAAATGTTTCCTCTCGTATATAAATATGCCATTCCCATTACTCGAACTTCACCTTTTCAGTCCTATAATTCAAAAACTGTTGAAGATAGGCGAAGGGATATATTATATCATTTGGAAGGTAATGGATGATAGAAATTATTGAAAAAATCGAATTTTTGGAGTTTATTTGTACCCGAGTTTGACGCACCTTTTTTCACACCCTGTATAATATTGATTCAATATGCACGAGAATTCATAAGATACCTGCTCGGATACCTATGTGTTGGGAAGCCGCTGTAGAAATTTCAGCTTTCTGCCGTAACTGGCAAGAAAAATGTCGCAGTTTTCGCCGTGGAAAATCAACAATCAATTCAAATGTCTCAGAATTCGAGAATCTAATGATATATAGGGTGTTCCATTTGAAATTTAAAAGTTGCTCTTAGTAACACTAGATCTGGCAACATTGCACATGTGAAAATATTTTCAAGAGCTAGATTTTGACATCCCATTTCCGTACCCAAAATTTCAAAAATATATTCTTCTCCGTTCTCTAGATACTTCTAATACGCCATCGAGTTTAAATTACCCTGTATTATGAGATATATATATCACATATGACTAGTATGGAAAGAGACATATTTGGCACGAGAAGATATTCAGTACGAGCCGTGTAGCGACAACTGCGGAAATGTAACGAGTGCTTGAAATACATTTTCCAACGACCAAGAATATTTCAATTATGAGCATTATGAGTGTTTATGAGACATGTTTCTAGTCAGTTTCGCTCATTGTCGACGGCTATCCAAAATATAGCAGTCTGGAACGAGAATACCCGAGCGGTGACCCGTTAGAGTGACCGATCTGATGAAAATACCTATGTCAATTTCATGAGAATAAATCTGTGCGCAGAAAAATTAATTCAAGTTCATCGTATCGAAATGACTCAACTGTGTTATATGTCTAGGGATTGTCAAATTCATCGATAATTCTCGATGAAGTCGATAAAAATTCACACTAACAAAATTATCATTATTATCGCTATTATCGTTGTTATCGATAATATTGGTATCATCGATATAAAACGATAAAGTCGATAAACTTGATCTTCTTGAATTGTAGTGGATTCATATTTTGAGAGATCGGGATACGGAATGAATCTAGATATATGATAAGTGGGGGCATAGGCACCATGTATATGTGATCATATCATCAGTTAAATTCTCAATTGAAATATCATTACATTCATCATCGCATCGATCATTGATGCGAATGTGCGTTTGTGAAAAATGTTCATACTAGTGCGTTTTACTTTACATTTTCTTGTTGCCATAGTTCGAAATGACATAACAAAAACATTACTTTTTTTGTTTATCGATAGAATGTTCATTTTGCTTACCGCGCATATTATATTATATTATTTTTTATTCGCTTGTTATTTATGTATACACTTGTTAGTTACCCATTGTGTTTTTTCTCATTTAGGTGAATACATTATCAATATCATTATCATTATTATTATCACCTCCCTACCTACAGCGACTTTGTCACAAGAACACGTGTTCGCGGCTTGGTTCTGAACAAGGCATCTGTCAAACCCGACGAAGAGAGATCAAATACCTGTTATAATATTGTACTATTCAAAAATACTACATTTCAAACTCTTCAAATGCCTGACACAAATTTGGTGTTTACTGTGGTAGGTAAACAAAGGTGATCGTTGCAACCATGTTTATATACTATCATCCTGGAAGCAGATATCGATATCGATGAAGTAATTCAGAATGGGTTTAGAGCCAATACAAAATAAATATGCGAATAGGGATATTCAATTCTTTTGTTCCGTCGTATTCGATCAGAGCCGTCGCGATATATTATATACATATAGTTCGACAGGCCAGTAGAAACGATTGAAAAACATACCTACACTTCAATCTGTTGGTTCTGCAATGCCTATATAGGGTGTGTCATCAATGCTGCACGAAAATTCAAGATCGATTCGTTTCAGAAATGTTTCAAGTGGATTTTTGTTAGGGATACCTAGTTATCCGATAAGTTATCCGATTTTTATAAGTATACCTAGTTATCCGATTAGTTTGCTGAGCGATCGGCTGTAGCTAAATAGCTTTCTCGAGTATCACAGATTTTCTTCCAACAGCTATGCGTAAGTTTGGTTTTCATTCAGACTTTTTTTATATTTTGACCCAACAAATCTGACCTCGAAGTTTCGTGCAACAATAATAAAACACCATGTATAAACAGCGGCCGGTCGGGGTGCCAGTTTCCAGTTCTTCATCTTGTTACAACAAATGAAAGCTTGTTTAATTTTTGTTATTTTGTTAATTCATTTAACTTGCATGATATGATTACAGACAGACAGACAGACACTGGGACAGGTGGAACAAAAAAAAATCTCCGGCCCCAAAAACCTCCATACTAAGCAATTTAGTTTAGAATTAGACCAAAATCAAAAAAATATCTGCCATTTTGGAGCCGCCATGTTGAAGTTTTGAATTTTGACATAAAATCACAATCTCCGACCTCGAAAACCCCACAACGAAAATTCCTAATCGAATCTGACCAAAATCACAAAACTGTTTCGCCCTCGGTTCCGCCATTTTGAAGTCATGTTGAATTTTTGATTTTTGACAAATAATCATAATGTCCGACCCTAAAAACCCCCAAATGAAAATTTCGAAAAGAATCTGACTAGATATAATCACAAAACTGTTCCGATATTTTGGAGCAGTGATGTTGAATTCTTAATTTTGACAAAAAATTATAATCTCCTCCGAATACCCCAGATACCGAATAGACTGGGATCATTATGAAAAAAAAATGGTCATTTCGGGGCCGCCATGTTGAATTTCGGGATTTTGACAAATAATCATAATATCGATATGACCCCGAAAATCTCAAAATACAAATCTTTAATAGAATCAGACCAAAATAAGTGTTCCGCCATTTTGGAGCCGCCATGTTGAATTTTCTATTTTTGACAAAAACTTCTAATTTCCGACTCCAAAGACCACCAGACATCGATTTTGAGTAAAATCTGTCGATAACCACAAAACTTTTTTTCATTTCATAATGCCTTGTCGTAAAAATTATGTCCACCTGCCAAATTCCTAATCATTCGGACGATTAGAAGTGGGTCGAATTCAACTTGCAAGATTTGATGAAACTAAATGAGAGCTTGTATTTTTATTTCGATATTAGGGATTCCTGATCTTCGTATTTTTCTTCTTATACTTACGAAATTGACGTTTCGTAAGTATGTCAACCAATCACCTGTCTGGATTGTATACGAAACGTCAAATTCGTAAACATACGAGGTGGAATACGAGAGATTGGAAATACCCCTCATATTCTTATAGATGAAAATTCAGTGCGAAATACCCGCGTTCTGCCAAAGCCATCAAGATTTATCTCTGAGAAAGATAAATATCGTCAAAGTAGTCGGCTCGGTTCTACCACGCTGCGCGACCCGCGACATAAATAAATACTCACATTGTCTGGATCTAGACTCCAGACCTATAAAAACAACATACATATAATTATCTTGCGCGGACAGTAACAGCAACCAAATAATATAAAACTTCTACTTCGATGCGATGCTAGTATACCGACACCTATTGAGAACATGCCAGAACTGACCAAAAAGGAGGAAACTACAATAAGGCACCAGCCTTAGGAAAATAATCATATTTTATTACGATCGGGCATCGCATCGCCATCTAGACAGAGTTTCAGAAGTAGGCAGTGAATCCCCGCTCTTAACCTTACACAACCCCCCCCCCTCTCCCTATCAAGAACTCTATTTTTTGTCAGATTTGTGTGATTTGATTTCTCACCTTTATTCTCATATTGATTTTTTCATCTCCAACTCTTGTTTCTTCCAAAAATTTCTTTTAGCTTGTCTCTATCATTCTTTGGAGATGAAGAAACTTCGAAACAGACCTTGAAGCAGAAATTCTTGAATAGAAATGTCATTTTGTTTCAATCCCTCTGCATTTTTCGTGTAGGTACATTGAGTTGGTTCAAACTGCGTATAAATAAATGATGAAGCTTTATATTCCGTCTTCCTCAGTGTATCTCACTATATCCAAAACTCGCTCTATTTTTGTCGACACACTGTATAGATTTTTTCATCTATCTTATTTCAAATTGTCTTGTTTTCATTTCTTCGTATGATATTTCTTATAGTTAGATTATAGTTAGATAAGAAAACTATTGTATACCACAAATTCGCTAGATCACACTTGAAAACTGATGAGTTATACACATTATCAACTGATAATGTAAAAAAAAATGTCAATGTGGGAAATGCTGAAAATGCTCGCCTCGAACGTCTTGGCAACATCCTAATCTGGTACAGAAATAAATGTCTTCTGACGTTACTCAACATCTCAGGCGTGACTGATCTGATCGCAAGCGTGATTCGTCTTTTTGAGTCATCGATTTTGTGAAAAAAAAATTTTTCTTTGTTTAATGTTAATTTCCGTAAAGAATCTGAAAACACTCAATATTTTCGAAACAGTTGGAGACAGGTATAAGACATTGAATTTGATTTATGTCTAGAATTCTCTGAAGAATCGAAAGAATAGATAATATATTGGCTACTGTCACATGACACACTATGAAATTTATTCTTCTGATGAAAAATCGCATTTCAAAGTACAAATCGACATGTCCAAGCGTTTTTCTCAACACACCCTCATTTATTCGTTGTTGAATTCATTCCATTTGGTAATCATTGTATACTTCTTCTTGTCGGTACCTATATTGAGAAGGTCCAAATGTCATATCAATTGAAAATGAACGTCCTATATATTTCTGTAATTGCGCAGGTGATTTGCAATTGAAATCTAGTGGCCTCGTGAGTCACCTCTATTGCTTGGATTGTTTACAATCCAGTTCGAGCACAAAAACGTCAACGACGCGATTCGCTTTTGTTTTCTTCGATTTTTTCGCAACAAATAGGTTTAAGAAATGAGGGTTAGTATCATTTCAGTTGGTCCGTGAACGGTGTTTGTTTCTTCCTATTTGTGAGAGATTGGAATGAAACTTCTGTGGAAGTGGGTGTGGTTGGGCTCTGAACGATGAATTTTGGATATTCTTTTCTTTTCCTGATGTAATGGTGAGTGCCGAAAAGCTCTTTTGCACCCTTTGTTGAATGATTTGTTTGAAATGATACCTACATATACCTACTAGTTGACTTTCATACAGATGGCACGTAGGTATTGAACCGGAGTTAGGTGATTGATCGTTCTAAAATTAGTTCTATAATACATATTTAATATCTTATATTTCATTCGAAATCGACATCGATATACTACGATAACATTCTAGGAATAACAATTCAATTCTTCCTGTATTTTCTATTTACCTTTCCGTACTTCTTTCTTGGTATACAATTTCGCGTACTTTGACCTTAGGAACCCGAATTTTACGATAAGATGATAAGGTGGCAATAGTCTACATATTCAATATACAGGGCTTTCTATTTTCAAGATGGATGGTACAAAGAAGTTCCAATTTGAATAATTTCTGCTGCTCTCATGGAAAAACCCATGGAGTGAATTCAATTGATCTCGTTTTTTTTCTTCAGACAGGAGATCGATTACTACATCGAGAACTACATATATCAAGAACTTGTCTGATTATAGAAATTGAACCAAACCTAACTCATCGAACATTCTCAAGGATGATGATTGACGCAAGATGGATAACTATCGTGACATCTCTTTGAAGGTCCAAAGGATTGACATGAAGGTTAGTTGATATGTATTCAAGATATATTTGTCGGAAGCCTTCTTCAAAAAAGTTTGGGAAAATTTCCTCTCTCCTAGCTTTTCTTGAATTTCCAAGTATTTCCTATGCCTATCAATATCTTTGCACTCTTTCCAACCCTTATATTCAAATCGATGGGTGGGTGTAGATCATGAAAACATTTTCCTTCAATTTCCGAGTTTTTCCTATACCTATAAATGTCCTCACACCCTTGCCAACCCTTATATTTCAAGTAATGACTAATTTGGAGCATGAAAATATTTTCTCCTTCCATTAGTTTTTGTCTACGAAGAGTGGCTCAGTGAGGACAGCATTATATACAAGGTTCCTCTCGATTTTCACTATGAGAATCTTCAGGCCCTTACCAATCATTATATTTCAATTAATGACTAATGTGGATTATGAAAATTCAGTTCTTCGTATAACGTAGGAAAAATATTTCTGTCAGCACAGCACAATCCTCTAGGTTTCTCCTGAATCTTGAGTTGAAATTGTGCTATTTTTCATTTCTTTTCATTTATTGAGAAAACTAACCTGATGGTGAGTAATATCAATCAAGAATTTATTCTTTCATAATAGTCTAGGAAAATTAGTTCAGTTAGAACTACATCCCAAAGAGAATGAATTTCGCGCAGAATCCAGTGGCGTACTCAATATTCCATTTTGGGGTATGGTTTTGGAGATACGTCACATATGAACACCGTGTCATCATCGCATTGAATTCTGTATTTTTTTTTCCTTCAAAATGCTGTATGATAATCTCTAGATCTGTTTCATATGGAAAATCCGTGGCCCACTAACAAGCATTCATTTAGTGTTGTTTAGCATTTCTGAGATTCCAATCTAGATATTATAATACATCATTCTGAAGGAAAAAAGAATGAAGAATTCATTGAGATGATGGAATACAGGGTGTTCCATTGAAAAAAATAGAAAATGGTGTCGTATCTCCGAAACCACAGCCCGAAATGGAATTTTGAGTGAGCCACTGGATTCTGCGCAAAATTCTGACTTCGTGACCCCTTCCATATCTACGAAGTCATTAGAAATACTGTTGAGCTCAGAACTACATCCCAAAGAGAATGAATTTCGCGCAGAATCCAGAGGCGTACTCAAAATTCCATTTCCATCATCGCATTGAATTCTTTATTTTTTTTTCCTTCAAAATGCTGTATGATAATCTCTAGATCTGTTTCATATGGAAAATCCGTGGCCTTCTGGTGAGTAATATCAATCTAGAATTTATTCTTTCATAATAGTCTAGGAAAATTAGTTCAGTTAGGACATCATGAAAACTTCCTGAATATTCAAGTCTTTCTTATTCCTAAAGAAATGCTATAGCCATTTCGAACCTTTTTATTTCGATAGATAGAAGAAACTTTGAAAAACATTTTTTTTTTGTTTTTGTTTATGAGATGTAGTTCTGCCAAGACAACAGGAAATTAGGCTCGACTCGAATTTCCAAGTATTTCCTATGCCTATGAATATCTTGCCACCCTTCCCAACCCTAATATTCCAATTGATGACTGGTGTAGATCATGAAATTTTTTTTTCACTATTATTTTTTGTGTAGCAAAAATATTTATCATAAAAACTTGGCGTTCTCTCAATATCCAAGTCTTTCCCATATATATATGAATTGAACGGAATATGATCGGATTTAGAACATTTTCTGACGTTATCAGTTTCTGATTTTCTGAATTTCATCTATTTCACTTGATCCAGTTGCAATTTCAATTCCATTCTTCGAAGTCAGTTCATTCCATGTGAACATCAGTATATATTCGACACTCTTCATTATTTTTTTCTCTTCTCGTTTCTAAAAAATGAAGTGGAAGTCATTGAAAATTATTTCAATATATTTGCAGTAAGGACAGATTTTGCGATATGGCCAAAATGTCACTGCGCTCGAAATTAAACCTTTGATACCTGGAAGAGAAATTCTGTATTTGTCACTGACACCTTCTTTCTGAAAAATTTGGAAATACAAATATATTTGATGAGAATAAAACTTCTACTCATAATAGTGGATGTTTCGGAAACGAATCTGCTCCCGTTCTCAACACAATTGAAACACTTTCTTCGTGAAATTTTTCAACACTTTTCAGTGTCGAAAACCAACTTGACGTTGAAAAATTCTACGGAGAAAAGTGTTTCAATTGTGTTGAGAACGGGAGCATATTCATTCCCTAAACGTCCACCAAGATAAGTAGAAGTTTTATTCTTATTAAATATATTTGTATTTCCAAATTTTTCAAAAACAAGGTGTCGCTGACAAATAGAGAATTTCTCTTATAGGTATCTGAAGGTTCAATTTCTAGCACAGTGACATTTTGGGGCAGATCACAGAATCTGTCCTTACAACAAATATATTGGAATAATTTTCAATAACTTCTACTTCATTTATTAGAAACGCGGAGAGGAAATCCCACAAAAAACTGAAAAATGAATGAACTCATATATATTCTCTGAAAACTGAACTGTTATGAGGACTTTTTATCATACATCATTCTTCAACTTCCTAGAACAATCATCTGCCAAACATTTATCAACGTTAGACAAATTTCAAGGTAGGATTTATTGCTCGTGAATTTGAAATGATAATCATTTAAACGGATATCCGAAAACGATTCGTTTCAGAGATACAGGGTAGGTATATTCAAGTTTCATGAGGAAATCGATATTTTACCTAAAACATTCTTCAAGAATCGTTGAATAATTGATAAGTTTCGAAAAAATCTGTACACTTTGTATCTCGGACACGAATCGTTTCCGGTCATGTATTTGTATGAACATTTTCCATACTTTGATAACCCAAAGAATTTACTTTGAAGTTTCGTAAAACATTAATGAGACGCATTGTATAATGATGTATTTCTCGGTGTTCAGTCAAAGAGCAAAAAGGAATACGAAGTACGAAATAAAAACTTTCCAAAAAATAGTCATGAGTGCAAAATTTCCCAGTATTTCATATAGTTTTCATGAGTAGTGAAAACATGCCACATTTTTCATATATCCTGTACAGTGCATCTCATTTTGTTTAGAACTGCCAGGTTTCTCTGTTGTTCCTCTGTTTCTTTCATACTTTTTCTTGAAACTCAAAATTGTCCAATCAGATTTTGCATATCTGTTTTCATTGAAATATACAGGGCGATTCTGAAAATTATTACTTCGTGACCCCTTCTATATCTACGAAGTCATTAGAAATACTGTTGAGCTCAGAACTACATCCCAAAGAGAATGAATTTCGCGCAGAATCCAGTGGCGTACTCAATATTCCATTTTGGGGTATGGTTTTGGAGATACATCACATATGAACACCGTGTCATCATCGCATTGAATTCTTTATTTTTTTTCCTTCAAAATGCTGTATGATAATCTCTAGATCTGTTTCATATGGAAAATCCGTGGCCTACTAACAATCATTCATTTAGTGTTGTTTAGCATTTCTGAGATTCCAATCTAGATATTATAATACATCATTCTGAAGGAAAAAACAATGAAGAATTCATTGAGATGATGGAATACAGGGTGTTCCATTGAAAAAAATAGAAGATGGTGTCGTATCTCCGAAACCACAGCCCGAAATGGAATTTTGAGTGAGCCACTGGATTCTGCGCAAAATTCTGGAATGCAGAAACTTTTTGCAACGATGAGCTGGGGAGTGATTTCTTTTCCATGTTTTCACGAATTTAAATATTTCTAGACTCTTCAAGGCGTGGATGAGAGGCAATCGAAGATGAGTCTGTTGGTTCCTTGAGGACGATGCTGGATATGCATTCAGGACTTACGAAAAAGACAAACAGATGATGTTCATTCAGATTATTCCTGGAGGTTTTCATGAGAAAACTAACCTAATGGTGAGTAATATTCATTGACGATTTATTCTTTCATAATAGTTTTTCCAGGACAGCATGAAACTTTCCTGAATACTTTCTCATTTCTATAAAATTGCTTTGGCCATTTACAACCCTTCTATTTTGATAGATAACTTATAGAGACTTCGAGAAATCTTTTTTATTTTAGTTTCTTGTTCATTTGACATGTTGTCCTGCCAAGACAACATGAAGACTGGCTTTTCTTGACTTTCCTTGTATTTCCTATGCCTACCAATATCTTGGCACTCTCTCTAACCCTTATATTCCTGATTGATGACAGGTGTAGATCATGAGAACATTTTTTTTTCTATTAGTTTTTGTGTGGGAAAAATATTTCAGCCAGAACATCATAAAAAGTTGGTGTTACTTCAATCGATGACTAATTTCGGAGCATGAAAATATGTTCTTTTTCCATTAGTGTCTGTCTTTGGAGAGTGGTTTAGTGAGGAAAGCATTATACACTAGGTTTCTCTCAATTTTCCATGTCTCTCGTATAATTATGAGAATCTTCAGTCCCTTACCAATCATTAAATCATAATTGATGACTAATGTGGATTATGAAAATTATATTTTTTCGTTTTAGTTGTTTTTTTTTCAAAATCATGAACTTCTAGGTTTCTCTTCAATTTTCACTTGAAATTATGCTATTTGGAATAGATTACAGTAAGTTAGACTTCACAATAACTTTGATTCATTCAATATTATCATCACAGTGCACTCAATAGAAATAATAAAAAAAGGAACAATGAAATTATACATTCACGTCTTCCAGAAAAAAAAAATGAGTCTCATTTTTCATAAAGCACTTGTTAATTTCACTCCTGGTTTCTCTCCCAACAGCAATTTTAGGACAGGACAGCAGGAGCGACAGATGACAGACAAATCGACGAAAATAGCATTGAGTGTTTCTCCCCCTCCGGGCAGTATCAGAAAACATTTTTTTTGGCGTCAGCTATATATACAGGGTGAGTCAGAATATGTCCGACAAACTTCTCACTCAAATTCATCATATCATGTCGAATTGAATATTTTCATGAAATTACCATTGAAATCGAGCACATCAAGCCTTCTAGTTTGGTCTTGGATATACATGGTGTTGCAAGTTGAGAATTTGAATGGTGTTTTCCTTTTCAAAAACTGTCGAAATTTGGAGAAAAATTTGTTTTGTGTTCAATATCACAAAACAACTGTTGAGTTCCTGTTTGATAACTCTTCGAAATTCCCGAATTCTCTGTCGAATTTTATGGAAAAAATATCAAAACAGATGGAATTGTTCTCCTTGATGATTCATTTCCAAAAATGATACTGTCAAATGAAAATTCCAATTTGTCAACATGAACTCAACTGTCTGTGAGTTTCTCCAGTAGGTGGTACATTCATTTTTTAGCTTTTTGTGGGATTTTCTCTCCTCGTTTCCAAAAAAAATAAAGTAGAAGTTATTCAAAAATTATTTCAATATTTTTGTATATAGGACCGATATTGTGATCTGCTCCGAAACGTCCACTAAGAAAAGTACAAGTTTCATTCTTATTGAATATATTTGTGTTTCCAATTTTCCAAAAACAAGGTAACACTGACAAATAGAGAATTTCTCTTTTAGTTATCTGAAGGTTTAATTTCAAGCACACTGACATTTTGGGCCAGATCACAAAATCTGTCCTTACTACAAATATATTGAAATAATTTTCAATAACTTCTACTTCATTTTTCAGAAGCGAGGAGAGAAAATCCACAAAAAACTGAAAAATAAATGAACTCATCTGTATTCTCTGAAAACTAAACTCTTATGAGGACCTTTCTTTGAATCATCCTTCAACTTCATAGACTAATCATCATCATCATAATCATCTGCCAAACATTGTTGATCGAATACAGAAACACCCTGTTATACCTGCTATATATATATATATATATATATATATATATATATATATATATATATACAGGTTGTTTCGTCAACGTTAGACAAAATTTCAAGGTCGGATTTGTTGCGCTTAAATCTGAAATAGAAATCATATGAACAGGGTATGTATTTTCAAGTTTCATGAGAAAATCGATATTTTTCTGAAAACATTTGTTTGTTCTCGAAAAAAAATTTTACACCCTGTATCTCGACAACGAATCGTTGCCGGACATGTATTCGATGTTCATTTTTGATATTTTGATGACGCAAATAATTTTAATTTGAAGTTTCGTGCAACATCAATGAAACGCATCGTATAAGTTTCCACTGCTCAAAATTTTCATCATAATTTGCACTTCTTCATTCAAAGAGGAAAAAAGTTCGCATAAAAGTTCCATTCATTAGTATGATATCAAATCCGATTTGTTTTGTTAAATTTGCAACAAACACACAAAGCTATATTTTTTATAATATTTCGTTCTCTCATTTTTTGATAATCTGCACGAATTAGAAATACGCTGGCGGAAACTTGGAATGTCTTCATACGTTGTCGTCGCCTAGGCTGGCTCGACATCAAAAGGGAGAAACACTGAATTAATTTATTTAGTCCTTCAAATTTTTCTTCAACAACGACAATGCGGGAGGAAATTGGTTCATTACGTCACGTTTCCTTCCACGCAGATGTCCTATCCAAGATCCAATCTCCACTCAATTCGAAGAGTGACGAGCAAATATTGGAAATTACTGTACGTGTACGGAGGAATGGCAAAAAAATTTATTCGAAGCATTTATGTTTGCGATGTTATGTCGTTATGAATGCTTCGAAAATATTTGTTTGTTCACTTTTCTCGGTCGTCATTCTTTTATACGTTCATTTCTAAAATTTGTTCCTCAGTCTTCGACGTGAATCGGGAAGGGAATGATTCCGGCAGCAATGTTATTAGTTTGAGAAGAATCAGATCAACCTTACACAACCCCCCCCCCTTCTCCCTATCAAGAACTCTATTTTTTGTCAGATTTGTGTGATTCGATTTCTCACCTTTATTCTCATATTGATTTTTTCATCTCCAACTCTTGTTTCTTCCAAAACTTTCCATTAGCTTGTCTCTATCATTCTTTGGAGATGAAGAAACTTCGAAGCAGACCTTCTTGAAGCAGAAATGCTTGAATAGAAATGTCATTTTGTTTCAATCCCTCTGCATTTTTCGTGTGGGTACATTGAGTTGGTTCAAACTGCGTATAAATAAATAATGAAGCTTTATATTCCGTCTTCCTCAGTGTATCTCACTATATCCAAAGCTCGCTCTATTTTTGTCGACACACTGTATAGATTTTTTCATCTATCTTATTTCAAATTGTCTTGTTTTCATTTCTTTGTATGATATTTCTTATAGTTAGATTACAGTTAGATAAGAAAACTATTGTATACCACAAATTCGCTAGATCACACTTGAAAAGTTATATACACTGATAAGTTATACACATTATCAACTGATAATGTAAAAAAAAATGTCAATGTGGGAAATGCTGAAAATGCTCGCCTCGAACGTCTTGGCAACATCCTAATCTGGTACAGAAATAAATGTCTTCTGACGTTACTCAACATCTCAGGCGAATTTTATAAGTCCGTTCAGGAGTTAGAATAAAAAAATATTTTTATTCAAATTATCAATACAATGTAGAGAGATGTTAACAGTATGAATTCGTAGTCAAGACTGAATATAAAACTAAATCTAACGAACATGTAAAAAATGCAAAATTGTCAGAAAGCATGAATCTCGTGAGAACGCTGACTCGGCTTCTCTGGACTCCTCCCTCCTTAGAAAGATCCATACAGGGGGTGGATCTCATTGATTACTCGTCGTCTTCGGCCCTCATGGATAGGGTTGAATGGTGTCTAGGCGCTGCCACTGGCGTTGGAGTTTCGTCCGGATTAGAACGTCTGGACTTCTTGTAGAGGTGAACCATTCCAGTTATAAATGAAATGATCAATAATAAATAACTTGGCATTGACCAGTAATGAGCTGTGCCGCTTGGAATTGTTTTCAACGAAATTCGTTTCATTCTGTGCTGGTCCTGTTGCAGTCTTTGTATTCGGTCCAAGGGTATATCGTTGATCACGAGTTCTTGAAGGCATGTATTCATGACCTTGGGTATTTTCACTTCGGGTAATAGTAAGGGTTGTCCGGTGATGACGGGCTCTTCGTTCGTGAGCACGTTGTGTGGAGTCTCGAAGCTACATGCGGTTGGTATCTCCAAAAGGTAGATGCCCTTGAGGACTGCAAAATCGACTTTTTCGCAATCGATTATCACCTTGGTTTCTGCTGGGAAGATGGCGATGTAGTGAGCGGGGTTGATTTCTTCGATGATTTCGTGATGGATTACCACCGGAATCGATTCACAGCTTGGAGGGTTTTCGTTTCTCAACTGGAGTATCTGATGTGTACAATCTTCTTCTCGAGATGACAAGATTGGATACTCATTCGTGCGGAAATACAGAGGGTTGGTGTTCCTGCACTCGCTGTCTGCGTACTGGTAGAGAGTTTCTTCCATTGCCAGGAAAGGTTTGGGCGGTATAAGGATAGAATTGTTTCTCGTTGGTATTGAATATAGGTGGTAATAGGAAAACGTTGCAGGGTGAACGATCGGGAAGTGAATTATGAAGACTACCTTATTTTTTTAATGATAACATTCGATATCAAGTATATCATAGTATTTGTATGAGTTAGAGATGTCATCCCCGAATAATAATTCGTTGGGTTGACGGTGGTCTAAGAGTTTCTTAACAATTGATTCTAAATCTTCGATTCTCAATATGCTATTATGCATTGTTTTCAATCTCGCGAATGTGATAGCATTTTCTAAGTTATCGAGTAGTTGAGTAATCATATTGATTATCATAAGTATCTGATCTAGACTAGTTTTTGCTAGCGTAAAACAATTGAAATTGAAAAGGAAATTTTGAAATTCTCTATTGAGTTCGTTAAATTTATCTGTGATATGTTTTTCGTTTTGTTTCATTAGAACTATTGTTTTGTTGTACTCGTCAATTATTTCTGTTGATAATGAAATCTGTTTATTCAGAGTTGTTACAACATTTCTTTGATTCGTCTGTAGAATTGATATAGCTTCGTCGTATCTTTCACCGTCTTCTGCGTCTAAGTTACCAGAAATACTTTTGAATACTGTGCCTAACCCATCGATTAGTCCTCGTTTGATTCGTTTGTTCGAGTGAAGAGAATTAAATTTATCTTTGACGTAATTGAGTTGAAATTCGATTGAATTCAGCAGGTTTGTCAACGCATTAGCGTACTGGTTTTCTATCTTGATAGTCTTTTCCTTGATTTGTTCTAATTGTCCGGTTACTGCAAATAGTTCCTGTTCAATAGGGTATATGTCAAAATAATGTATGAATGTGTGGTGTGTTGCTTTTAATTTTGCGTCTCCGAGTCTATAGGGTAGGATACCGGGGTTGGAGCCTAAGTTGGTCAGCCTAATTTCTTGAGCAATGAGGTTCGTCGTCAGGACGAATAGTAACCTGTGAAGGTACAGTTAGTTGGTTAGTGAGTGGTCTTTTCAAGTTGTTCTTGTGGTATTTTGTCGTATTTGTCTGGATGGTATTTTGATTGTTAGTGGTGACTACATGTGGTCTGAAACGGGGACTTGATTTGTCACGTGCTCGAGTTTTATGGTATGCTAGAGTTCCAGGTTCATATACGAGGGGTTCGTGTCTACTTTCATTTCTCTTTTCGATGATGGATTCTTTTTGTTTTGACATTTGTTCATGTATGTGTTTGTATAATTCTTGGGTGCACTCCCTATGTTGACTGACATAACTCGTGTATAATTTTTGATTCAAATCGATATCAAAAGGAGTATTAGAATCTATATGACCGTTGATTAGGTCGATGGGACGTTGTTTGGTGGTTGAATGGATAGTATGATTGTATCCGAGAATAGCGTATGGCATTTGATCAAGGATGTTCAGCTCTTTTCGTGTTTCCCTAATGATTCTAAGGTGCTCAATCAATGTTGAATGAAATCGTTCAACAGGGCTGTTCGAGTTTGGATTCAGAGGGGTGATGTGATGGATTTTAATTTTGTGTAAAGACGCGAAGTCATTCATGATATTATTCTCAAGTTCCGTTCCATTGTCAAGAACTAGTAATTTTGGTGAACCGTGGTGAGACATGAATAATAGAAAAGCTTTTATTACATGGACGGCTGTCATCCCTGTTAGGGGGTATGCTTGAGCGTACTTTGAGAATTTATCGATTATTGTTAGAAATTTTTGGTTTTTGAATGTGAATATATCCGCATGAACGATTTCAAATGGTTTGCTAGGTGTAGGTGTTAAATCGAATGCTTGTTTGGGTGGTCGTCTATCGTATTTCATTCTTTGACAAGTTTGACAATTGTTGATGTACTTTGTGATGGTGCCACGAATATTCGGCCAATAATACCGTCGTTTCATTTGTGCCTCAGTTTCAAGTATGCCGCGGTGATTTGTTTTTCCTTCATGGCATAGTTGTACTATTTCATCACGGCGTTCAGCTGTTTTTACGTCTTCTAAAACAATTTTACAAAGTAATAATTTGAATGCAGAGTTTTTGAAGGTGTCTTTCAGTACCTTACAAAGCCTCGGGATAAAGTCGTCATTGTCTAAATTAATAGCGAATGTTTTATTTACCGTCGTGAATTCTTTGAACGTATTGATAATCTCGTTTTCGAAGTTATCTCTCGCTATCTGAATCGTTGTCCTTGTTTTGTTCTCGAATAGTCTGGTGATTTTAGGAACGTTTGGAGAGTGTAGAACGATCTTGAGAAATATTTGATTTTGAAAATTATTGATCGGGCTTTCAGATATAGGTATTTCAAGAATGGGATTTTCGGAACTGTGTGGGCTGTTTCGTTATCGTCGTTCAAGTTATTTTCAGGTTTCACGTCATTTAGGTTTGGATTCTCATCGATATTACCTTCTATGGACTCAGTATCGTCATTTCTATTTTGATCAGTGATATTTGAGGTGTTATTAGGTTGGTCACTTTTAGAAAACGTTTCATTAAAATTATCTATGTACTCGAAAATATCGTTCGTGTTTGTTTCATTGATTTTAACTCTGGACAGGGCATCAGCGTTTGTATTCAATGGTCCTTTTTTATATTGTATAGTGTAGTCAAATTCGTCGAGTTTCAGTCTCCACCGTGTGAGTACAGGTATGGCCTGAAATATTTTGTCGCCCAAACAATTGCGAGGAGTTCCCTTTCGATAGTGCTATAATTTTGTTCAGCTTGGATCAAGGTTCTGGATGCGTATGCAATAGGCTTGTCCTGGCCCACGGGTCCTTGAGTCAGAACTGCTCCGATAGCAAACTGACTCGCATCTGTTGTCAAATGAAAAGTTTGTGTGAAATCGGGAAATTGAAGAATTGGGTCATTAACTAAGAGTTCTTTACATGTTTCGAAGCATTGAATATATTTTGGGTCTAGAATATCAATTTGGGAACCTTCTTTCAGACATGAGGTCATGGGTTTGGTTATTTTCGCGAAATCGGGAACGAATTTTCTATAATACCCTAGAAGACCAAGAAAAGATTTTATTTCTTTCGTAGTCGTCGGGATCGGGAATTGTTTCACAGCTCGAATTTTATCTGGGTTCGGTTTTATTCCGTCTGTAGTTATAATATGACCTAAATATGCCGTTTCTTTTTTTGAAAATTCGCACTTATCCAATTGAATTTTGAAGTTTGTTTCCCTCAAACGTTGAAATACCTTCTTCAAGTTCACCATATGTTCTTGGAGTGAAGTTGAGAAAATTACAATGTCATCTAGATAGACAAGGCAAATTTCGTTCTGCAATCCTCTCAAGATGTTGTCCATTGAAAGGTGGCTGGAGCGTTTTTGAGCCCAAAAGGCATGCGGAGGTATTCATAATGCCCATTTTCGACATTGAACGCTGTTTTCTGAATATCATCCGGATGCATTTCGATTTGGTGGAAACCACTCGCCAAATCTAGGGTTGTAAAGTAATTGCATCTACCTAGTTTATCAAGCACATCGATGATATTCGGAATTGGGTATCGGTCATCGATTGTTTTGTCATTTACCTTACGATAATTAACTACAATGCGCCATTTTTTCTCACCAGAAGCAACAGCCTTTTTGGGTACTACCCAAATAGGTGATGACCATGGAGAATTGCTTGGTCTTATGATATTTTGACTTAACATTTTCTGGATTTGTTCGTTAACTTCGGCCTTGTGAATGAATGGGTATCTATAGCTTTTTGTGTGAACTTGGATTTCATCATGAGTTTTAATTTTGTGTTTGATTTGATTCGTGAATGTTAGCGATTTGTCGTCCGAATGAAATATATCTGAATATTTTCGGCAAAGAGAAAGAATGTTAGATCTTTCCTCCTCATTCAGATGGTCTGTTCGTATGAGGTATCGATTTCATAAGCGTTTTGTCCGTTGTCGTCATAGTCATGTATTGTCATGTGATAAAATTCAAAGTTGTTCTCTACTGGAATTGTTTTAATGGGATACAGTAGAGTAAAATTTGTGTCGTCTCAAGAATTGTTGTATATTTCTATAGTTACCCAACCTTTATCAGAAACGGATAAGGTTTCTGGTATGAGGCAGTTTTGAATTACTTGTCTCGGAACTATAATATCACCTGATTCTGTTGTCACGGGAACTTTAATTTTAGTTACAGTGTGTCCAAGCAAGCATTTTTCGTAAAAGATCTTAGGATTGGCATCGAAATAATGAATAGAAATACAGGCGTTTGGGGTTATGAATTTTAGGTTTGAAAAATCTAACTGTGCATTCAGAGCTTGTATCAAGTCTATTCCTAGGAGTCCATCGAATACATTGTGAAACTTGTATGAATAAAATTTGAGGCTCCTATTTTCGTTGAGTTCATCGAAAGCTTTGATCGTTACTGATGTATCGTGTTTCGAAGAAGCGAAAGATGTTGATACAACAAAAGGGTCAATATTTTTGAATTTTGAAAAATATTTGTCTACAATTTCAGGGGCTAAAAATGATTTGGTTGCGCCTGTATCGATCAAGAGTTTAAGTGGTGGATGATTGATTGTGATATATGGTAATTGTCTTTTATCAAATGAAGTATTGAACTCAATTATTTCTCCTGTTGATGGAGGCTTGATAACTGAAAATCCTGAGGTTCTTCGTATTCCGTATACTCATCAAAATATTCCGCGTTTTCTGGTTCGGCCTCTTGAGGACACTCTGTATACTCGTTAGGTATATCAAATTGTTCGGTGTTATTCATTTCCATTGTAGTATACGATTGCCTACTATTCGAAGTGAATTGTCTACTAGTAGTGGACATTGGGGTCACTTTGTATCGATTCAAGTTTTGATTGTTTGGATTCGGTTTCCATACATTTTTCGGTTTTCCGAAAACTTGTTCGTTGGAAGGATATTTTTGGAGATGGTTTGGCCTAGACTGAACATTTATTGGTGCTGATGGAAATGGTTGTCTCTGATTGAAATTTTGAGTGTTTGATGGACCGGCTTGAGCAAAATTTTGATTGTTTATTGAAGATTGTTGTTGCCTGATTGGCTGTTGTCGAGATTGATTAGTGAATGCACTCGAGTTGGTAGTAGAAAATTTATTAGGATGTTTCTTGTTATGTGGGAAATTGTAATTTTGATTGGAGTTATTAGGTGATCCGGCATTTTGCAAATATCTGATATTTTCTTCTTTACGAATAAAATTTATAGCTTCGAGCATTGTTTTTGGGTCTTTAGTACGGACCATTATTCCGAAAGGATTTCTTAAACCAGCTAAGAATACTTCGAGAGCTTGATCATTATACATATTTTGTTTGAATTTACGAACGTTGATATCATTCTCGTGAATTGACAAATAGTTCGATATCGTATTGAGCACTTTTCTCACTCTATCATGAAATTGATAAGGAGACTCATTCTGGGTTTGCCTGAGATTATTTAAATCTAAGGATAGACATTCATTTTTCAGCTTTTGATGGGATTTTCTCTCCTCGTTTCTAAAAAATAGAGTAGAAGTTATTAAAAATTATTGCAATATATTTGTAGTAAGGACAGATTTAGGATCTGTCCCAAAATGTCACTGCGCTTGAAATTAAACCTTTAGATACCTAAAAGAGAAATTCTCTATTGGTCAGTGACACCTTGTTTTTGAAAAAAATTTGGAAATACAAATATATTTAATAATAATTAAACCTCTACTTATCTTGGTGGACGTTTCGGGAACGAATCTGCTCCCGTTCTCAACACAATTGAAATATTTTTCTCTTCGTAAACTTTTTTCAATGTTTCCGATTTTGACACTGAAAAGTGACAATTTGGCAGACGGAGGAATTCTGGTTACAAGGTGTTTTCATTAATTGATATCGAATTTTCCATTTTCATATTCAAGTTTCAGAAGTGGATGCCAAGTTCTATCTATATCAACTGAACAAGAAGCTATATTATTGTCTCCGTTCAGGAGAATGCAAGCAGACTCTTTGATTTTCCGTTTTTGGTTGTTGTCTTCTTTTCCTATGATCTTAATATTACTCCAATCGGCCATATGTTGTCCATTTTCAGTAAGGATTTGCTCAGCTAATTTTGATTTGTCAGTATATCTTCTCTTTATATTGTTCTTATGCTCTTTCATCCTTACTGATAGAGGCCTGCTGGTTTCACCGGTATAATATTTTCCACAAACACATGGTATACTGTATATACAATTTTTCGATGACTGTTCTTCATTTTTCGGTTTTGTATGAGTCAAAATCGATCTCATTGTATTTTCTGTCTTGAACACTGTTTTCACTCGAAACTTGTCACCAACACGTTTCATTTTTTCGAATATTCCGGGAATGTATGGGATTACATTTGTTATCAGTGTTGGTTGTCTTTGTGTTTGTTGTATATTCTGTCTGTTCTCAATTTGGTGTATTGTTTTATCAATGAAATGTTTCGTAAAAATACACACACCGACAGATACCTCAATTTTCAATCGAATCATCATACAAGTATAAAGAAAGGAATAATCAAATCACTTCATGATAGAGCCAAATCAATATCATCGAACCACCAAATTTTCAATGCCGAAATGAACCATATAAAAGATGTTCTACAACTCAACACTTATCCGAAACATTTCATTGATAAAACATGAAAATTTCCTCTCTCCTAGCTTTTCTTGAATTTCCAAGTATTTCCTTTGCCTATCAATATCTTTGCACTCTTTCCAACCCTTATATTCAAATCGATGGGTGGGTGTAGATCATGAAAACATTTTCCTTCAATTTCCGAGTTTTTCCTATACCTATGAATGTCCTCACACCCTTGCCAACCCTTATATTTCAAGTGATGACTAATTTGGAGCATAAAAATATTTTCTAATTCCATTAGTTTTTGTCTACGAAAAGTGGCTCAGTGAGGACAGCATTATATACAAGGTTCCTCTCGATTTTCACTATGAGAATCTTCAGGCCCTTACCAATCATTATATTTCAATTAATGACTGATGTGGATTATGAAAATTCAGTTCTTCGTATAACGTAGGAAAAATATTTCTGTCAGCACAGCACAAACCTCTAGGTTTCTCCTGCATCTTGAGTTGAAATTGTGGTATTTTTCATTTCTTTTCATTTATTGAGAAAACTAACCTGATGGTGAGTAATATCAATCAAGTATTTATTCTTTCATAATAGTCTAGGAAAATTAGTTCAGTTAAGACATCATGAAAACTTCCTGAATATTCAAGTCTTTCTTATTCCTAAAAAAATGCTATAGCCATTTCGAACCTGTTTATTTCGATAGATAACTTATACGAAACAAACTTTGAAAAACATTTTTTTTCGTTTTTGTTCATGAGATGTAGTTCTGCCAAGACAACAGGAAATTAGGCTCGACTTGAATTTCCAAGTATTTCCTATGCCTATGAATATCTTGCCACCCTTTCCAACCCTAATATTCCAATTGATGACTGGTGTAGATCATGAAATTATTTTTTTTCTATTATTTTTTGTGTAGCAAAAATTTTTATCATTAAAACTTGGCGTTCTTTCAATATCCAAGTCTTTCCTATATATATATATGAATTGAACGGAATATGATCGGATTTTGAACATTTTCTGATTTTCTGAATTTCATCTATTTCACTTGATCCAGTTGCAATTTCAATTCCATTCTTCAACTTCAGAGTCAGTTCATTCCATGTGATTATCAGAGTTGTAAAATATTCGACACTCTTCATTTTTGTTACTTCATTTTTCATCTTTTGTGGGATTTTCTCTTCTCGTTTCTAAAAATTGAAGTAGAAGTCATTGAAAATTATTTCAATATATTTGCAGTAAGGACATATTTTGCGATATGGCCAAAATGTCACTGCGCTCGAAATTAAAACTTTGATACCTGAAAGAGAAATTCTGTATTTGTCAGTGACACCATCTTTCTGAAAAATTTGGAAATACAAATATATTTAATGAGAATAAAACTTCTACTCATAATAGTGAATGTTTCGGAAACGAATCTGCTCCGGTTCTCAACACAATTGAAACACTTTCTTCGTGAAATTTTTCAACACTTTTCAGTGTCAAAAACCAACTTGACGTTGAAAAATTCTACGGAAAAAAGTGTTCCAATTGTGTTGAGAACGGGAGCAGATTCATTCCCTGAACGTCCACCAAGATAAGTAGAAGTTTTATTCTTATTAAATATATTTGTATTTCCAAATTTTTCAAAAACAAGGTGTCGCTGACAAATAGAGAATTTCTCTTATAGGTATCTAAAGGTTCAATTTCTAGCGCAGTGACATTTTGGGACAGATCACAGAATCTGTCCTTACAACAAATATATTGGAATATTTTTCAATAACTTCTACTTCATTTATTAGAAACGCGGAGAGGAAATCCCACAAAAAACTGAAAAATGAATGAACTCATATATATTCTCTGAAAACTGAACTCTTATGAGGACTTTTTATCATATATCATTCTTCAACTTCCTAGAACAATCATCTGCCAAACATTGTCGATCAAAACACAAACACCCTGTATATACCTGCTGTTGTATACAATGTATACAGGTTGTTTCATCAACGTTAGACAAATTTCAAGGTAGGATTTATTGCTCGTGAATTTGAAATGATAATCATATAAACGGATATCCGAAAACGATTCGTTTCAGAGATACAGGGTAGGTATATTCAAGTTTCATGAGGAAATCGATATTTTACCTAAAACATTCTTCAAGAATCGTTGAAAAATTGATTAGTTTCGAAAAAAAAAATGTACACCTCGTATCTCGGACACGAATCGTTTCCGGTCATGTATTTGTATGAACATTTTCCATATTTTGATGACCCAAAGAATTTACTTTGAAGTTTCGTAAAACATTAATGAGACGCATTGTATAATGATGTATTTCTCGGTGTTCAGTCAAAGAGAAAAAAAGGAATACGAAGTACGAAATAAAAACTTCCTAAAAAATAGTCATGAGTGCAAAATTTCCCAGTATTTCATATAGTTTTCATGAGTAGTGAAAATATGCCAAATTTTTGACATATCCTGTACAGTGCATCCCATTTTGTTTGGAACTGTCAGGTTTCTCTGTTGTTCCTCTGTCTCTTTCATACTTTTTCTTGAAACTCAAAATGGTCCAATCAGATTTTGCATATCTGTTTTCATTGAAATATACAGGGCGATTCTGAAAATTATTACTTCGTGACCCCTTCTATATCTACGAAGTCATTAGAAATTTTGTTGAGCTTATAACTACATCCCAAAGAGAATGAATTTCGCGCAGAATCTAGTGGCGTACTCAATATTCCATTTTGGGGTATGGTTTTGGAGATACGTCACATATGAACACCGTGTCATCATCGAATTGAATTCTTAATTTTTTTTTCCTTCAAAATGCTGTATGATAATCTCTAGATCTGTTTCATATGGAAAATCCGTGGCCTACTAACAAGCATTCATTTAGTGTTGTTTAGCATTTCTGAGATTCGAATCTAGATATTATAATACATCATTCTGAAGGAAAAAAGAATGAAGAATTCATTGAGATGATGGACTACAGGGTGTTCCATTGAAAAAAATAGAAGATGGTGTCGTATCTCCGAAACCACAGCCCGAAATGGAATTTTGAGTGAGCCACTGGATTCTGCGCAAAATTCTGGAATGCAGAAACTTTTTGCAACGATGAGCTGGGGAGTGATTTTTTTTCCATGTTTTCAAGAATTTAAATATTCCTAGACTCTTCAAGGCGTGGATGAGAGGCGATCGAAGATGAGTCTGTTGGTTCCTTGAGGACGATGCTGGATATGCATTCAGGACTTACGAAAAGGACAAACAGATGATGTTCATTCAGATTATTCCTGGAGGTTTTCATGAGAAAACTAACCTAATGGTGAGTAATATTCATTGACGATTTATTCTTTCATAATAGTTTTTCCTGGACAGCATGAAACTTTCCTGAATACTTTCTCATTTCTATAAAATTGCTTTGGCCATTCACAACCCTTTTATTTTGATAGATAACTTATAAAGACTTCGAGAAATCTTTTTTATTTTAGTTTCTTGTTCATGAGAATTAGTTCTGCCAAGACAACATGAAGACTGGCTTTTCTTGAATTTCCACGTATTTCCTATGCCTATCAATATCTTTGCACTCTCTCTAACCCTTATATTCCGACTGATGACTGGTGTAGATCATGGGAACATTTTTTTTCTATTAGTTTTTGTGTGGGAACAATATTTCAGCCAGAACATCATAAAAAGTTGGTGTTACTTCAATTGATGACTAATTTCGAAGCATGAAAATATGTTCTTTTTCCATTAGTGTCTGTCTTTGGAGAGTGGTTCAGTGAGGAAAGCATTATACACTAGGTTTCTCTCAATTTTCCATGTCTCTCGTATAACTATGAGAATCTTCAGTCCCTTACCAATCATTAAATCATAATTGATGACTAATGTGGATTATGAAAATTATATTTTTTCGTTTTAGTTGTTTTTTTTTGCAAAATCATGAACTTTTAGGTTTCTCTTCAATTTTCAGTTGAAATTATGCTATTTGGAATAGATTACAGTAAGTTAGACTTCACAATAACTTTGATTCATTCAATATTATCATCACAGTGCACTCAATAGAAATAATAAAAAAAAGGAACAATGAAATTATACATTTCACGTCTTCCAGAAAAAAAATGAGTCTCATTTTTCATAAAGCACTTGTTAATTTCACTCCTGGTTTCTCTCCCAACAGCAATTTTAGGACAGGACAGCAGGAGCGACAGATGACAGACAAATCGACGAAAATAGCATTGAGTGTTTCTCCCCCTCCGGGAAGTATCAGAAAACAATTTTTTTGGCGTCAGCTATATATACAGGGTGAGTCAGAATATGTCCGACAAACTTCGCACTCAAATTCATCATATCATGTCGAATTGAATATTTTCATGAAATTACCATTGAAATCGAGCACATCAAGCCTTCTAGTTTGGTCTTGGATATGATGGTGTTGCAAGTTGAGAATTTGAATGGTGTTTTCCTTATCAAAAACTGTCGAAATATGGAGAAAAATTTGTTTTGTGTTCAATATCACAAAAAAACTGTTGAGTTCCTGTTTGATAACTCTTCGAAATTTCCGAATTCTCTGTCGATTTTTATGGAAAAAATATCAAAACAGATGGAATTGTTCTCCTTGATGATTCATTTCCAAAAATGATACTGTCTAATGAAAATTCCAATTTGTCAACATGAACTCAACTGTCGGTAAGTTTTTCGAGTAGGGTGGTACATTCATTTTTTAGCTTTTTGTGGGATTTCCTCTCCTCGTTTCCAAAAAAAAAATAAAGTAGAAGTTATTCAAAAATTATTTCAATATTTTTGTATATAGGACAGATATTGTGATCTGCTCCAAAACGTCCACTAAGAAAAGTACAAGTTCTTATTGAATATATTTGTGTTTCCAATTTTCCAAAAAACAAGGTATCACTGACAAATAGAGAATTTCTCTTTTAGTTATCTGAAGGTCTAATTTCAAGCACAGTGACATTTTGGGCCAGATCACAAAATCTGTCCTTGATACAAATATATTGAAATAATTTTCAATAACTTCTACTTCATTTTTCAGAAGCGAGGAGAGAAAATCCACAAAAAACTGAAAAATAAACGAACTCATCTGTATTCTCTGAAAACTAAACTCTAATGAGGACCTTTCTTCGAATCATCCAACATTGTTGATCGAATACAGAAACACCCTGTTATACCTGCTGTTGTATATATATATATGTATATGTATACAGGTTGTTTCGTCAACGTTAGACAAAATTTCAAGGTCGGATTTGTTGCGCTAAAATCTGAAATAGAAATCATGAACAGGGTATGCATTTTCAAGTTTCATGAGAAAATCGATATTTTTCTGAAAACATTTTTCAGGAATTGTTGAAAATTGTACTCCCTGTATCTCGACAACAAATCGTTTCCGGACATATTCGATGTACATTTTTGATATTTTGATGACGCAAATAATTTTACTTTGAAGTTTCGTGCAACATTAATGAAACGCATCGTATAATAATGTATTTTTCGGTGTTCAGACATTTCAAGTTTCCACTGCTTAAAATTTTCATCAAAATTTGCACTTCTTCCGTCAAAGAGGAAAAAAAGTTCGCATAAAAGATCCATTTAGTAGTATCATTTCAAAGTTCCGATTCGTTTTGTTAAATTTGCAACAAACACACAAAGCAATTTTTTTTTATAATATTTCGTTCTCTCATTTTTTGATAATCTGGACGAATTAGGAATACGCTGGCGGAAACTTGGAATGTCTTTATACGTTGTCGTCGCCTAGGCTGGCTCGACATCAAAAGGGTATATCTCACTCTCACTGGAGAAAAACTGAATTAATTTATTTAGTCCTTCAAATTTTTCTTCAACAACGACAATGCGGGCGGAAATTGGTTCATTACGTGTACGGAGGAATGGGCAAACAAATTTATTCGAAGCATCTATGTTTGCGATGTTATGTCGTTATGAATGCTTCGAAAATATTTGTTTGTTCACTTTTCTTGGTCGTCATTCTTTTATACGTTCATTTCTAAGATTTTTTCCTCAGTCTTCGACGTGAATCGGCATGGGAATGATTCCGGCAGCAATGTTATTAGTTTGAGAAGAATCAGATAAACCTCACACAACCCCCCCCCCTCTCTCCCTATCTCACTATATCCAAAACTCGCTCTATTTTTGTCGACACACTGTATAGATTTTTTCATCTATCTTATTTCAAATTGTCGTGTTTTCATTTCTTCGTATGATATTTCTTATAGTTAGATAGAAGGTAGGTCCAAGTTGCGTATGAATGAATAAGGGCCCTATATTATATGCTGTATCTCACGATAATTCTCATAGTGGCTTATAAGCTCTTTTTCTTAGACACACTGTGTATGGATTCATTTCTTTAATTTCGACAACGAATGAATGAGGGTGTGTTGGGAAAAATTCTTGGACATGTATTTTTAAATGCGCATTTTTTTCATGAAAAAAATATTTAGAGTGTGTCATTCGACAGTGGCCAATACTTATTTCGATTGCAACCCCCTGTATATTATTTATTTTTCGGATTCTTCAGAGAATTCCAGACATTATTCAAGTGCATTATCCTGAACCTATCTTCAACTCCAAAAATATTGAGTGTCTTTAGATTTATTACAAGAATTAACATAAAAAAAAACTATTGTATACCACAAATTCTCTAGATCACACTTGAAAACTGATAAGTTATACACATTATCAACTGATAATGTAAAAAAAAATGTCAATGTGATAAATGCTGAAAATGCTCGACTCGAACGTCCTGACAACATCCTAATCTGGTACAGAAATAAATGTCTTCTGACGTTACTCAACATCTCAGGCGTGACTGATCTGATCGCAAGCGTGATTCGTCTTTTTGAGTCATCGATTTGTGAAATAAAATGATTTTCTCTGTTCAGTGTTAATTTCCGTAAAGAATCTGAAAACACTCAATATTTTCGAAACAGTTGGAGACAGGTATAAGACATGAAAAATCGCATTCGAAAGTACTAATCGACATGTCCAAGCGTTTTTCTCAACACACCCTCATTTATTTGTTGTCGAATTTATTCCATTTGGTAATCATTGTATAGTTCTTCTTGTCGGTACCTATATCGAGAAGGTCCAAATATCATATGAATTGAACATGAACGTCCTATATATTTCTTTAATTGCGCAGGTGATTCGCAATTGAAATTTAGTGGCCTCGTGAGTCACCTCTATTGCTCGGATTGTTTACAACCCAGTTCGAGCACAAAAACGTCAACGACGCGATTCGCTTTTGTTTTCTTCGATTTTTTCGCAACAAATAGGTTTAAGAAATGAGGGTTAGTATCATTTCAAATAGTGCGTGAACGGTGTTTGTTTCTTCCTATTTGTGAGAGATTGGAATGGAACTTCTGTGGTGGTGGGGTGTGGTTGGGCTCTGAACCATGCATTTTGGATATTCTTTTCTTTTCTTGATGTAATGGTGAGTGCCGAAAAGCTCTTTTGAACCCTTTGTTGAATAATTTGTTTGAAATGATACCTACATATACCTACTTGGTGACTTTCATACAGATGGCACGTAGATATTGAACTGGAGTTAGGTGATTGATCGTTCGAAAATTAGTTCTATAATACATATATAATATCTTATATTTCATTTGGAATCGACATCGATATACTACGATAACATTCTAGGAATAACAATTCAATTCGCCCTGTATTTTCTATATACCTTTCCGTACTTCTTTCTTGGTATACAATTTCGCGTACTTTGACCTCAGGAACCCGAATTTTACGATAAGATGATAAGGTAGCAATAGTCTACATATTCAATATACACGGCTATCTATTTTTAAGATGGATGGTACAAAGAAGTTCCAATTTGAAAAATTTCTGCTGCTTTCTTGGAAAAACCCACGAAATGAATTCAATTGATCTCGCAATAAATTCGTTTTCCTTCTTCAGACAGGAGATCGATTACATGATGTCGGCCATCAACCAACTACAAAGATCAAGAACTTGTCTGATTATAGAAATTGAACCAAACCTAACTTAACGAACATTCTCAAGGATGATGATTGACGCAAGACGGATCACTATCGTGACATCTCTTTGAAGGTCCAGAGGATTGACATGAAGGTTAGTTGATATGTATTCAAGATATATTTGTCGGAATCCTTCTTCAAAAAAGTTTGGGAAAAGTTTCTCTCTCCTAGCTTTTCTTGAATTTGCAAGTATTTCCTATGCCTATCAATATCTTTGCACTCTTTCCAACCCTTATATTCCAATCGATGGGTGGGTGTAGATCATGAAAACATTTTCCTTCAATTTCCGAGTTTTTCCTATACCTATAAATGTCCTCACACCCTTGCCAACCTTATATTTCAAGTAATGACTAATTTGGAGCATGAAAATATTTTCTCCTTCCATTAGTTCTTGTCTACGAAGAGTGGCTCAGTGAGGACAGCATTATATACTAGGTTCCTCTCGATTTTCAGTATGAGAATCTTCAGGCCCTTACCAATCATTATATTTCAATTAATGACTAATGAGGATTATGAAAATTCAGTTCTTTGTATAACGTAGGAAAAATATTTCTGACAGCACAGCACAAACCTCTAGGTTTCTCCTGAATCTTGAGTTGAAATTGTGGTATTTTTCATTTCTTTTCATTTATTGAGAAAACTAACCTGATGGTGAGTAATATCAATCAAGAATTCACTCTTTCATGATAGTCTAGGAAAATTAGTTCAGTTAGGACATCATGAAAACTTCCTGAATATTCAAGTCTTTCTTATTCCTAAAAAAAGGCTATATCCATTTCGAACCTTTTTATTTCGATAGATAACTTATACGAAACAAACTCTAAAAAACATTTTTTTTTGTTTATGAGATGTAGTTCTGCCAAGACAACAGGAAATTAGGCTCGACTTGAATTTCCAAGTATTCCCTATGCCTATGAATATCTTGCCACCCTTTCCAACACTAATATTCCAATTGATGACTGGTGTAGATCATGAAATTATTTTTTTTTCTATTATTTTTTGTGTGGCAAAAATATTTATCATAAAAACTTGGCGTTCTTTCAATATCCAAGTCTTTCCCATATATATATGAATTGAACGGAATAAGATCAGATTTTGAACATTTTCTGATTTTCTGAGTTTCATCTATTTCATTGATCCAGTTGCAATTTCAATTCCATTCTTCAAAGTCAGTTCATTCCATGTGAACATCAGAGTGTTAAAATATTCGACACTTCATTATTGATACTTCATTTTTCATCTTTTGTGGGATTTTCTCTTCTCGTTTCTAAAAAATGAAGTAGAAGTCATTGACAATTATTTCAATATATTTGCAGTAAGGACAGATTTCGCGATATGGCCAAAATGTCACTGCGCTCGAAATTAAACCTTTGATACCTGTAAGAGAAATTCTGTATTTGTCAGTGACACCTTCTTTCTGAAAAATTTGGAAATACAAATATATTTGATGAGAATAAAACTTCTACTCATCTGCTGCCGTTCTCAACACAATTGAAACACTTCCTTCGTGAAATTTTTCAACACTTTTCAGTGTCGAAAACCAACTTGACGTTGAAAAATTCTACGGAGAAAATTGTTCCAATTGTGTTGAGAACGGGAGCAGATTCATTCCCTAAACGTCCACCAAGATGAGTAGAAGTTTTATTCTTATTAAATATATTTGTATTTTCAAATTTTTCGAAAACAAGGTGTCACTGACAAATAGAGAATTCCTCTTAGAGGTATCTAAAGGGTCAACTCCTAGCGCAGTGACATTTTGGGGCAGATCACAGAATCTGTCCTTACAACAAAAATATTGGAATAATTTTCAATAACTTCTACTTCATTTATTAGAAACGCGGAGAGGAAATCCCACAAAAAACTGAAAAATGAATGAACTCATATATATTCTCTGAAGACTGAACTCTTATGAGGACTTTTTATCATATATCATTCTTCAACTTCCTAGAACAATCATCTGCCAAACATGGTCGATCAAATACATGAACACCCTGTATATACCGCTGTTGTATACAATGTATACAGGTTGTTTCATCAACGTTAGACAAATTTCAAGGTAGGATTTATTGCACGTGAATTTGAAATTAAAATCATATGAACGGATATCCGAAAACGATTCGTTTCAGAGATACAGGGTAGGTATATTCAAGTTTCATGAGAAAATCGATATTTCACTATATGAACATTCTTCAGGAATCGTTGAAAAATTGATTGGTTTCGAAAAAAAAATTGTACACCCTGTATCTCGGACACGAATCGTTTCCGGTCATGTATTTGTATGAACATTTTCCATACTTTGATGACCCAAAGAATTTTACTTTGAAGTTTCGTACAACATTGATGAGACGCATTGTATAATGATGTATTTCTCGGTGTTCAGTCAAAGAGAAAAAAAGGAATACAAAGTACGAAATAAAAACCTTCCAAAAAATAGTCATGAGTGCAAAATTTCCCAGCATTTCATATAGTTTTCATGAGTAGTGAAAACATGCCAAATTTTTCATATATCCTGTACAGTGCATCCCATTTTGTTTGGAACTGCCAGGTTTCTCTGTTGTTCCTCTGTTCCTTTCATATTTTTTCTTGAAACTCAAAATGGTCCAATCAGATTTTGCATATCTGTTTTCATTGAAATATACAGGGCGATTCTGAAAATTATTACTTCGTGACCCCTTCTATATCTACGAAGTCATTAGAAATACTGTTGAGCTTAGAACTACATCCCAAAGAGAATGAATTTCGCGCAGAATCCAGTGGCGTACTCAATATTCCATTTTGGGGTATGGTTTTGGAGATACGTCACATATGAACACCGTGTCATCATCGCATTGAATTCTTAATTTTTTTTTTCCTTCAAAATGCTGTATGATAATCTCTAGATCTGTTTCATATGGAAAATCCGTGGCCTACTAACAAACATTCATTTAGTGTTGTTTAGAATTTCTGAGATTCCAATCTAGATATTATAATACATCATTCTGAAGGAAAAAAGAATGAAGAATTCATTGAGATGATGGAATACAGGGTGTTCCATTGAAAAAAATAGAAGATGGTGTCGTATCTCCGAAACCACAGCCCGAAATGGAATTTTGAGTGAGCCACTGGATTCTGCGCAAAATTCTGGAATGCAGAAACTTTTTGCAACGATGAGCTGGGAAGTGATTTCTTTTCCATGTTTTCACGAATTTAAATATTTCTAGACTCTTCAAGGCGTGGATGAGAGGCGATCGAAGATGAGTCTGTTGGTTCCTTGAGGGCGATGCAGGATATGCATTCAGGACTTACGAAAAGGACAAACAGATGATGTTCATTCAGATTATTCCTGGAGGTTTTCATGAGAAAACTAACCTAATGGTGAGTAATATTCATTGACGATTTATTCTTCCATAATAGTTTTTCCAGGACAGCATGAAACTTTCCTGAATACTTTCTCATTTCTATAAAATTGCTTTGGCCATTCACAACCCTTTTATTTTGATAGATAACTTATAAAGACTTCGAGAAATCTTTTTTATTTTAGTTTCTTGTTCATGAGACATGTTGTTCTGCCAAGACAACATGAAGACTGGCTTTTCTTGACTTTCCACGTATTTCCTATGCCTACCAATATCTTGGCACTCTCTCTAACCCTTATATTCCGACTGATGACAGGTGTAGGTCATGAGTTCTATAAGTTTTTGTGTGGGAACAATATTTCAGCCAGAACATCATAAAAAGTTGGTGTTACTTCAATTGATGACTAATTTCGGAGCATGAAAATATGTTCTTTTTCCATTAGTGTCTGTCTTTGGAGAGTGGTTCAGTGAGGAAAGCATTATACACTAGGTTTCTCTCAATTTTCCATGTCTCTCGTATAATTATGAGAATCTTTAGTCCCTTACCAATCATTGAATCATAATTGATGACTAATGTGAATTATGAAAATTATATTTTTTCGTTTTAGTTGTTTTTTTTTGCAAAATCATGAACTTTTAGGTTTCTCTTCAATTTTCAGTTGAAATTATGCTATTTGGAATAGATTACAGTAAGTTAGACTTAACAATAACTTTGATTACTCGAATGTTGATGACATGAACGTCAAAATTGAGAACAAAATTATTCATCATAGCCTGCTAAAATATTGTTACCCATGAATCTCGCGATGAATAAAATCAATCTGCTGATATCATGTAACTACAAAAACTCAAATATCTCACGAACGGCTCAATTTTTTGTATTCGAATAGAGTACCTTTTTCATGTACTTTTTCTTCGCTCCACGAAATGCTCATGTTTTTTCACCGAAAATAATACAGGGAAAAAGTTTTCTACAAAAAATCATGACTCACCCTCTGAAAACACCCTTTATAACAATATCAGAAGTGTGGAAGTGTGACGAAAGAATGTATTTTGACAACATACATTCATGCACAAAATTTCAATCGGGTGGCTTTCATCGTTCAGAAGTTATGCGGAGAAATTATTTAAATTTTATCAACTTTGGTAGGATATATCTCCCTTAATATGCATTTTGGGCCATGAGTTTAATCATCGAACTACATTTATTTTTCAATGTTCTATCACCCCCAGAAAGCTCGGTACACATTTTTGACTCACTCTGTATATGTATACAGGTTGTTTCGTCAACGTTAGACAAAATTTCAAGGTCGGATTTGTTGCGCTTAAATCTGAAATAGAAATCATATGAACAGGGTATGTATTTTCAAGTTTCATGAGAAAATCGATATTTTTCTGAAAACATTTGTTTGTTCTCGAAAGAAAATTGTACACCCTGTATCTCGACAACGAATCGTTTCCGGACATGTATTCGATGTACATTTTTGATATTTTGATGACGCAAATAATTTTACTTTAAAGTTTCGTGCAACATCAATGAAACCCATCGTATAAGTTTCCACTGCTCAAAATTTTCATCATAATTTGCACTTCTCCATTCAAAGAGGAAAAAAGTTCGCATAAAAGTTCCATTCATTAGTATGATATCAAAGTTCCGATTCGTTTTGTTAAATTTGCAACAAACACACAAAGCTATATTTTTTATAATATTTCGTTCTCTCATTTTTTGATAATCTGCACGAATTAGAAATACGCTGGCGGAAACTTGGAATGTCTTCATACGTTGTCGTCGCCTAGGCTGGCTCGACATCAAAAGGGTGAAACACTGAATTAATTTATTTAGTCCTTCAAATTTTTCTTCAACAACGACAATGCGGGAGGAAATTGGTTCATTACGTCACGTTTCCTTCCACGCAGATGTCCTATCCAAGATCCAATCTCCACTCAATTCGAAGAGTGACGAGCAAATATTGGAAATTACTGTACGTGTACGGAGGAATGGGCAAACAAATTTATTCGAAGCATTTATGTTTGCGATGTTATGTCGTTATGAATGCTTCGAAAATATTTGTTTGTTCACTTTTCTCGGTCGTCATTCTTTTATACGTTCATTTCTAAGATTTGTTCCTCAGTCTTCGACGTGATTCGGGATGGGAATGATTCCGGCAGCAATGTTATTAGTTTGAGAAGAATCAGATTAACCTCACACAACCCCCCCCCCCCCCCCCCCCTCTGCCTATCAAGAACTCTATTTTTGTCAGATTTGTGTGATTCGATTTCTCACCTTTATTCTCATATTGATTTTTTCATCTCCAACTCTTGTTTCTTCCAAAAATTTCTATTAGCTTGTCTCTATCATCCTTTGGAGATGAAGAAACTTCGAAGCAGACCTTCTTGAAGCAGAAATTCTTGAATAGAAATGTTATTTTGTTTCAATCCCTCTGCATTTTTCGTGTAGGTACATTGAGTTGGTTCAAACTGCGTATAAATAAATAATGAAGCTTTATATTCCGTCTTCCTCAGTGTATCTCACTATATCCAAAACTCGCTCTATTTTTGTCGACACGCTATATAGATTTTTTCATCTATCTTATTTCAAATTGTCGTGTTTTCATTTCTTCGTATGATATTTCTTATAGTTAGATAAGGTAGGTCCAAATTGCGATTGAATGAATAAGGGCCCCATATTATATGCTGTATCTCACGATAATTCTCATAGTGGCTTATAAGCTCTTTTCCTTAGACACACTGTGTATGGATTCATTTCTTTAATTTCGACAACGAATGAATGAGGGTGTGTTGAGAAAAATCCTTGTACATGTATTTTCAAATGCGCATTTTAAAAATGCAAAATATTTAGAGTGTGTCATTCGACAGTGGCCAATACTTATTTCGATTGCAACCCCCTGTATATTATTTATTTTTCGGATTCTTCAGAGAAATTCGGTAGGTCACACTTGAAAACTGATAAGTTATACACATTATCAACTGATAATGTAAAAAAAAAGTCAATGTGGGAAATGCTGAAAATGCTCGCCTCGAACGTCTTGGCAACATCCTAATCTGGTACAGAAATAAATGTCTTCTGACGTTACTCAACATCTCAGGCGTGACTGATCTGATCGCAAGCGTGATTCGTCTTTTTGAGTCATCGATTTTGTGAAATAAAATAATTTTCTTTGTTTAATGTTAATTTCCGTAAAGAATCTGAAAACACTCAATATTTTCGAAACAGTTGGAGACAGGTATAAGACATTGAATTTGATTTATGTCTAGAATTCTCTGAAGAATCGAAAGAATAGATAATATATTGGCTACTGTCACATGACACACTATGAAATTTATTCTTCTGATGAAAAATCGCATTTCAAAGTACAAATCGACATGTCCAAGCGTTTTTCTCAACACACCCTCATTTATTCGTTGTTGAATTCATTCCATTTGGTAATCATTGTATACTTCTTCTTGTCGGTACCTATATCGAGAAGGCTGTTGAGATTAGAACTACATCCCAAAGAGAATGAATTTCGCGCAGAATCCAGTGGCGTACTCAATATTCCATTTTGGGGTATGGTTTTGGAGATACGTCACATATGAACACCGTGTCATCATCGCATTGAATTCTTAATTTTTTTTTCCTTCAAAATGCTGCATGATAATCTCTAGATCTGTTTCATATGGAAAATCCGTGGCCTACTAACAAACATTCATTTAGTGTTGTTTAGCATTTCTGATATTCCAATCTATATATTATCATACTACATTCTGAAGGAAAAGCGAATGAAGAATTCATTGAGATGATGGAATACAGGGTGTTCCATTGAAAAGAAAAAAAATAGAAGATGGTGTCGTCTTCCGAAACCATACCCCGAAACGGAATTTTGAGTAAGCCACTGGATTCTGCGCAAAATTCTGTAGCTCGACAGTATTTCCAATGACTTCGTAGATATAGAAGGGGTCCAAAAAGTCATAATCTTCGAAATCGCCCTGTATATTTTGGACGGAAATAGTTATGGAAAACCCACGAAATGAATTCAATTGATCTCGCAATAAATTCGTTTTCTTTCTTCAGACAGGAGATCGATTACATGAAGTCGGCCATCAACCAACTACATAGATCAAGAACTTGTCTGATTATCGAAATTGAACCAAACCTAACTTAACGAGCATTCTCAAGGATGATGATTGACGCAAGACGGATCACTATCGTGACATCTCTTTGAAGGTCCAAAGGATCGACATGAAGGTTAGTTGATATGTATTCAAGATATATTTGTCGGAAGCCTTCTTCAAAAAAGTTTGGGAAAATTTCCTCTCTCCTAGCTTTTCTTGAATTTCCAAGTATTTCCTATGCCTATCAATATCTTGCCACCCTTTCCAACCCTAATATCATGAAATTATTTTTTTTTTCTATTATTTTTTGTGTAGCAAAAATATTTATCATAAAAACTTGGCGTTCTTTCAATATCCAAGTCTTTCCCATATATATATGAATTGAACGGAATAAGATCAGATTTTGAACATTTTCTGATTTTCTGAATTTCATCTATTTCACTTGATCCAGTTGCAATTTCAATTCCATTCTTCAAAGTCAGTTCATTCCATGTGAACATCAGAGTGTTAAAATATTCGACACTCTTCATTATTGATACTTCATTTTTCTTCTTTTGTGGGATTTTCTCTTCTCGTTTCTAAAAAATGAAGTGGAAGTCATTGACAATTATTTCAATATATTTGCAGTAAGGACAGATTTCGCGATATGGCCAAAATGTCACTGCGCTCGAAATTAAACCTTTGATACCTGTAAGAGAAATTCTGTATTTGTCAGTGATACCTTCTTTCTGAAAAATTTGGAAATACAAATATATTTGATGAGAATAAAACTTCTACTCATCTGCTGCCGTTCTCAACACAATTGAAACACTTCCTTCGTGAAATTTTTCAACACTTTTCAGTGTCGAAAACCAACTTGACGTTGAAAAATTCTACGGAGAAAATTGTTCCAATTGTGTTGAGAACGGGAGCAGATTCATTCCCTAAACGTCCACCAAGATGAGTAGAAGTTTTATTCTTATTAAATATATTTGTATTTTCAAATTTTTCGAAAACAAGGTGTCACTGACAAATAGAGAATTCCTCTTAGAGGTATCTAAAGGGTCAATTCCTAGCGCAGTGACATTTTGGGGCAGATCACAGAATCTGTCCTTACAACAAAAATATTGGAATAATTTTCAATAACTTCTACTTCATTTATTAGAAACGCGGAGAGGAAATCCCACAAAAAACTGAAAAATGAATGAACTCATATATATTCTCTGAAAACTGAACTCTTATGAGGACTTTTTATCATATATCATTCTTCAACTTCCTAGAACAATCATCTGCCAAACATGGTCGATCAAATACATGAACACCCTGTATATACCGCTGTTGTATACAATGTATACAGGTTGTTTCATCAACGTTAGACAAATTTCAAGGTAGGATTTATTGCACGTGAATTTGAAATTAAAATCATATGAACGGATATCCGAAAACGATTCGTTTCAGAGATACAGGGTAGGTATATTCAAGTTTCATGAGAAAATCGATATTTCACTATATAAACATTCTTCAGGAATCGTTGAAAAATTGATTGGTTTCGAAAAAAAAATTGTACACCCTGTATCTCGGACACGAATCGTTTCCGGTCATGTATTTGTATGAACATTTTCCATACTTTGATGACCCAAAGAATTTTACTTTGAAGTTTCGTACAACATTGATGAGACGCATTGTATAATGATGTATTTCTCGGTGTTCAGTCAAAGAGAAAAAAAGGAATACAAAGTACGAAATAAAAACCTTCTAAAAAATAGTCATGAGTGCAAAATTTCCCAGCATTTCATATAGTTTTCATGAGTAGTGAAAACATGCCAAATTTTTCATATATCCTGTACAGTGCATCCCATTTTGTTTGGAACTGCCAGGTTTCTCTGTTGTTCCTCTGTTCCTTTCATATTTTTTCTTGAAACTCAAAATGGTCCAATCAGATTTTGCATATCTGTTTTCATTGAAATATACAGGGCGATTCTGAAAATTATTACTTCGTGACCCCTTCTATATCTACGAAGTCATTAGAAATACTGTTGAGCTTAGAACTACATCCCAAAGAGAATGAATTTCGCGCAGAATCCAGTGGCGTACTCAATATTCCATTTTGGGGTATGGTTTTGGAGATACGTCACATATGAACACCGTGTCATCATCGCATTGAATTCTTAATTTTTTTTTTCCTTCAAAATGCTGTATGATAATCTCTAGATCTGTTTCATATGGAAAATCCGTGGCCTACTAACAAACATTCATTTAGTGTTGTTTACAATTTCTGAGATTCCAATCTAGATATTATAATACATCATTCTGAAGGAAAAAAGAATGAAGAATTCATTGAGATGATGGAATACAGGGTGTTCCATTGAAAAAAATAGAAGATGGTGTCGTATCTCCGAAACCACAGCCCGAAATGGAATTTTGAGTGAGCCACTGGATTCTGCGCAAAATTCTGGAATGCAGAAACTTTTTGCAACGATGAGCTGGGAAGTGATTTCTTTTCCATGTTTTCACGAATTTAAATATTTCTAGACTCTTCAAGGCGTGGATGAGAGGCGATCGAAGATGAGTCTGTTGGTTCCTTGAGGGCGATGCAGGATATGCATTCAGGACTTACGAAAAGGACAAACAGATGATGTTCATTCAGATTATTCCTGGAGGTTTTCATGAGAAAACTAACCTAATGGTGAGTAATATTCATTGACGATTTATTCTTCCATAATAGTTTTTCCAGGACAGCATGAAACTTTCCTGAATACTTTCTCATTTCTATAAAATTGCTTTGGCCATTCACAACCCTTTTATTTTGATAGATAACTTATAAAGACTTCGAGAAATCTTTTTTATTTTAGTTTCTTGTTCATGAGACATGTTGTTCTGCCAAGACAACATGAAGACTGGCTTTTCTTGACTTTCCACGTATTTCCTATGCCTACCAATATCTTGGCACTCTCTCTAACCCTTATATTCCGACTGATGACAGGTGTAGGTCATGAGTTCTATAAGTTTTTGTGTGGGAACAATATTTCAGCCAGAACATCATAAAAAGTTGGTGTTACTTCAATTGATGACTAATTTCGGAGCATGAAAATATGTTCTTTTTCCATTAGTGTCTGTCTTTGGAGAGTGGTTCAGTGAGGAAAGCATTATACACTAGGTTTCTCTCAATTTTCCATGTCTCTCGTATAATTATGAGAATCTTTAGTCCCTTACCAATCATTGAATCATAATTGATGACTAATGTGAATTATGAAAATTATATTTTTTCGTTTTAGTTGTTTTTTTTGCAAAATCATGAACTTTTAGGTTTCTCTTCAATTTTCAGTTGAAATTATGCTATTTGGAATAGATTACAGTAAGTTAGACTTAACAATAACTTTGATTACTCGAATGTTGATGACATGAACGTCAAAATTGAGAACAAAATTATTCATCATAGCCTGCTAAAATATTGTTACCCATGAATCTCGCGATGAATAAAATCAATCTGCTGATATCATGTAACTACAAAAACTCAAATATCTCACGAACGGCTCAATTTTTTGTATTCGAATAGAGTACCTTTTTCATGTACTTTTTCTTCGCTCCACGAAATGCTCATGTTTTTTCACCGAAAATAATACAGGGAAAAAGTTTTCTACAAAAAATCATGACTCACCCTCTGAAAACACCCTTTATAACAATATCAGAAGTGTGGAAGTGTGACGAAAGAATGTATTTTGACAACATACATTCATGCACAAAATTTCAATCGGGTGGCTTTCATCGTTCAGAAGTTATGCGGAGAAATTATTTAAATTTTATCAACTTTGGTAGGATATATCTCCCTTAATATGCATTTTGGGCCATGAGTTTAATCATCGAACTACATTTATTTTTCAATGTTCTATCACCCCCAGAAAGCTCGGTACACATTTTTGACTCACCCTGTATATGTATACAGGTTGTTTCGTCAACGTTAGACAAAATTTCAAGGTCGGATTTGTTGCGCTTAAATCTGAAATAGAAATCATATGAACAGGGTATGTATTTTCAAGTTTCATGAGAAAATCGATATTTTTCTGAAAACATTTGTTTGTTCTCGAAAGAAAATTGTACACCCTGTATCTCGACAACGAATCGTTTCCGGACATGTATTCAATGTACATTTTTGATATTTTGATGACGCAAATAATTTTACTTTAAAGTTTCGTGCAACATCAATGAAACCCATCGTATAAGTTTCCACTGCTCAAAATTTTCATCATAATTTGCACTTCTTCATTCAAAGAGGAAAAAAGTTCGCATAAAAGTTCCATTCATTAGTATGATATCAAAGTTCCGATTCGTTTTGTTAAATTTGCAACAAACACACAAAGCTATATTTTTTATAATATTTCGTTCTCTCATTTTTTGATAATCTGCACGAATTAGAAATACGCTGGCGGAAACTTGGAATGTCTTCATACGTTGTCGTCGCCTAGGCTGGCTCGACATCAAAAGGGTGAAACACTGAATTAATTTATTTAGTCCTTCAAATTTTTCTTCAACAACGACAATGCGGGAGGAAATTGGTTCATTACGTCACGTTTCCTTCCACGCAGATGTCCTATCCAAGATCCAATCTCCACTCTATTCGAAGAGTGACGAGCAAATATTGGAAATTACTGTACGTGTACGGAGGAATGGGCAAACAAATTTATTCGAAGCATTTATGTTTGCGATGTTATGTCGTTATGAATGCTTCGAAAATATTTGTTTGTTCACTTTTCTCGGTCGTCATTCTTTTATACGTTCATTTCTAAGATTTGTTCCTCAGTCTTCGACGTGAATCGGGATGGGAATGATTCCGGCAGCAATGTTATTAGTTTGAGAAGAATCAGATTAACCTCACACAACCCCCCCCCCCCCCCTCTGCCTATCAAGAACTCTATTTTTGTCAGATTTGTGTGATTCGATTTCTCACCTTTATTCTCATATTGATTTTTTCATCTCCAACTCTTGTTTCTTCCAAAAATTTCTATTAGCTTGTCTCTATCATCCTTTGGAGATGAAGAAACTTCGAAGCAGACCTTCTTGAAGCAGAAATTCTTGAATAGAAATGTTATTTTGTTTCAATCCCTCTGCATTTTTCGTGTAGGTACATTGAGTTGGTTCAAACTGCGTATAAATAAATAATGAAGCTTTATATTCCGTCTTCCTCAGTGTATCTCACTATATCCAAAACTCGCTCTATTTTTGTCGACACGCTGTATAGATTTTTTCATCTATCTTATTTCAAATTGTCGTGTTTTCATTTCTTCGTATGATATTTCTTATAGTTAGATAAGGTAGGTCCAAATTGCGATTGAATGAATAAGGGCCCCATATTATATGCTGTATCTCACGATAATTCTCATAGTGGCTTATAAGCTCTTTTCCTTAGACACACTGTGTATGGATTCATTTCTTTAATTTCGACAACGAATGAATGAGGGTGTGTTGAGAAAAATCCTTGTACATGTATTTTCAAATGCGCATTTTAAAAATGCAAAATATTTAGAGTGTGTCATTCAACAGTGGCCAATACTTATTTCGATTGCAACCCCCTGTATATTATTTATTTTTCGGATTCTTCAGAGAAATTCGGTAGGTCACACTTGAAAACTGATAAGTTATACACATTATCAACTGATAATGTAAAAAAAAAGTCAATGTGGGAAATGCTGAAAATGCTCGCCTCGAACGTCTTGGCAACATCCTAATCTGGTACAGAAATAAATGTCTTCTGACGTTACTCAACATCTCAGGCGTGACTGATCTGATCGCAAGCGTGATTCGTCTTTTTGAGTCATCGATTTTGTGAAATAAAATAATTTTCTTTGTTTAATGTTAATTTCCGTAAAGAATCTGAAAACACTCAATATTTTCGAAACAGTTGGAGACAGGTATAAGACATTGAATTTGATTTATGTCTAGAATTCTCTGAAGAATCGAAAGAATAGATAATATATTGGCTACTGTCACATGACACACTATGAAATTTATTCTTCTGATGAAAAATCGCATTTCAAAGTACAAATCGACATGTCCAAGCGTTTTTCTCAACACACCCTCATTTATTCGTTGTTGAATTCATTCCATTTGGTAATCATTGTATACTTCTTCTTGTCGGTACCTATATCGAGAAGGCTGTTGAGATTAGAACTACATCCCAAAGAGAATGAATTTCGCGCAGAATCCAGTGGCGTACTCAATATTCCATTTTGGGGTATGGTTTTGGAGATACGTCACCTATGAACACCGTGTCATCATCGCATTGAATTCTTAATTTTTTTTCCTTCAAAATGCTGCATGATAATCTCTAGATCTGTTTCATATGGAAAATCCGTGGCCTACTAACAAACATTCATTTAGTGTTGTTTAGCATTTCTGATATTCCAATCTATATATTATCATACTACATTCTGAAGGAAAAGCGAATGAAGAATTCATTGAGATGATGGAATACAGGGTGTTCCATTGAAAAAAAATAGAAGATGGTGTCGTCTTCCGAAACCATACCCCGAAACGGAATTTTGAGTAAGCCACTGGATTCTGCGCAAAATTCTCTAGCTCGACAGTATTTCCAATGACTTCGTAGATATAGAAGGGGTCCAAAAAGTCATAATCTTCGAAATCGCCCTGTATATTTTGGACGGAAATAGTTATGGAAAACCCACGAAATGAATTCAATTGATCTCGCAATAAATTCGTTTTCCTTCTTCAGACAGGAGATCGATTACATGAAGTCGGCCATCAACCAACTACATAGATCAAGAACTTGTCTGATTATAGAAATTGAACCAAACCTAACTTAACGAGCATTCTCAAGGATGATGATTGACGCAAGACGGATCACTATCGTGACATCTCTTTAAAGGTCCAAAGGATCGACATGAAGGTTAGTTGATATGTATTCAAGATATATTTGTCGAAAGCCTTCTTCAAAAAAGTTTGGGAAAATTTCCTCTCTCCTAGCTTTTCTTGAATTTCCAAGTATTTCCTATGCCTATCAATATCTTTGCACTCTTTCCAACCCTTATATTCCAATCGATGGGTGGGTGTAGATCATGAAAACATTTTCCTTCAATTTCCGAGTTTTTCATACCTATGAATGTCCTCACACCCTTGCCGACCCTTATATTTCAAGTAATGACTAATTTGGAGCATGAAAATATTTTCTCCTTCCATTAGTTTTTGTCTACGAAGAGTGGCTCAGTGAGGACAGCATTATATACAAGGTTCCTCTCGATTTTCACTATGAGAATCTTCAGGCCCTTACCAATCATTATATTTCAATTAATGACTAATGTGGATTATGAAAATTCAGTTCTTCGTATAACGTAGGAAAAATATTTCTGTCAGCACAGCACAAACCTCTGGGTTTCTCCTGAATCTTGAGTTGAAATTGTGGTATTTTTCATTTCTCTTCATTTATTGAGAAAACTAACCTGATGGTGAGTAATATCAATCAAGAGTTTATTCTTTCATAATAGTCTAGGAAAATTAGTTCAGTTAGGACATCATGAAAACTTCCTGAATATTCAAGTCTTTCTTATTCCTAAAAAAATGCTATAGCCATTTCGAACCTTTTAATTTCGATAGATAACTTATACGAAATAAACTTTGAAAAACATTTTTTTTTTGTTTTTGTTTATGAGATGTAGTTCTGCCAAGACAACAGGAAATTAGGCTCGACTTGAATTTCCAAGTATTCCCTATGCCTATGAATATCTTGCCACCCTTTCCAACCCTAATATTCCAATTGATGACTGGTGTAGATCATGAAATTATTTTTTTTTTCTATTATTTTTTGTGTAGCAAAAATATTTATCATAAAAACTTGGCGTTCTTTCAATATCCAAGTCTTTCCCATATATATATGAATTGAACGGAATAAGATCAGATTTTGAACATTTTCTGATTTTCTGAATTTCATCTATTTCACTTGATCCAGTTGCAATTTCAATTCCATTCTTCAAAGTCAGTTCATTCCATGTGAACATCAGAGTGTTAAAATATTCGACACTCTTCATTATTGATACTTCATTTTTCATCTTTTGTGGGATTTTCTCTTCTCGTTTCTAAAAAATGAAGTAGAAGTCATTGACAATTATTTCAATATATTTGCAGTAAGGACAGATTTCGCGATATGGCCAAAATGTCACTGCGCTCGAAATTAAACCTTTGATACCTGTAAGAGAAATTCTGTATTTGTCAGTGACACCTTCTTTCTGAAAAATTTGGAAATACAAATATATTTGATGAGAATAAAACTTCTATTCATGATAGTGTATGTTTCGGAAACGAATCTGCTGCCGTTCTCAACACAATTGAAACACTTCCTTCGTGAAATTTTTCAACACTTTTCAGTGTCGAAAACCAACTTGACGTTGAAAAATTCTACGGAGAAAAGTGTTGAGAACGGGAGCAGATTCATTCCCTAAACGTCCACCAAGATGAGTAGAAGTTTTATTCTTATTAAATATATTTGTATTTTCAAATTTTTCGAAAACAAGGTGTCACTGACAAATAGAGAATTCCTCTTAGAGGTATCTAAAGGGTCAATTCCTAGCGCAGTGACATTTTGGGGCAGATCACAGAATCTGTCCTTACAACAAAAATATTGGAATGATTTTCAATAACTTCTACTTCATTTATTAGAAACGCGGAGAGGAAATCCCACAAAAAACTGAAAAATGAATGAACTCATATATATTCTCTGAAAACTGAACTCTTATGAGGACTTTTTATCATATATCATTCTTCAACTTCCTAGAACAATCATCTGCCAAACATGGTCGATCAAATACATGAACACCCTGTATATACCGCTGTTGTATACAATGTATACAGGTTGTTTCATCAACGTTAGACAAATTTCAAGGTAGGATTTATTGCACGTGAATTTGAAATTAAAATCATATGAACGGATATCCGAAAACGATTCGTTTCAGAGATACAGGGTAGGTATATTCAAGTTTCATGAGAAAATCGATATTTCACTATATGAACATTCTTCAGGAATCGTTGAAAAATTGATTGGTTTCGAAAAAAAAATTGTACGCCCTGTATCTCGGACACGAATCGTTTCCGGTCATGTATTTGTATGAACATTTTCCATATTTTGATGACCCAAAGAATTTTACTTTGAAGTTTCGTACAACATTGACGAGACGCATTGTATAATGATGTATTTCTCGATGTTCAGTCAAAGAGAAAAAAAGGAATACAAAGTACGAAATAAAAACTTTCCAAAAAATAGTCATGAGTGCAAAATTTCCCAGTATTTCATATAGTTTTCATGAGTAGTGAAAACATGCCAAATTTTCCATATATCCTGTACAGTGCATCCCATTTTGTTTGGAACTGCCAGGTTTCTCTGTTGTTTCTCTGTTCCTTTCCTACTCTGTCTTGAAACTCAAAATGGTTCAATCAGATTTTGCATATCTGTTTCCATTGAAATATACAGGGCGATTCTGAAAATTATTACTTCGTGACCCCTTCCATATCTACGAAGTCATTAGAAATACTGTTGAGCTCAGAACTACATCCCAAAGAGAATGAATTTCGCGCAAAATCCAGTGGCTTACTCAAAATTCCATTTTGGAGTATGGTTTTGGAGATACATCACATATGAACACCGTGTCATCATCGCATTGAATTCTTTATTTTTTTTTCCTTCAAAATGCTGTATGATAATCTCTAGATCTGTTTCATATGGAAAATCCGTGGCCTTCTAACAAAAATTCATTTAGTGTTGTTTAGCATTTCTGAGATTCCAATCTAGATATTATCATACATCATTCTGAAAGAAAAAAGAATGAAGAATTCATTGAGATGATGGAATACAGGGTGTTCCATTGAAAAAAATAGAAGATCGTGTCGTCTCTCTCTCCGAAACCTTACCCCGAAATGGATTTTTGAGTAAGCCACTGGATTCTGCGCAAAATTCTCTAGCTCGACAGTATTTCCAATGACTTCGTAGATATAGAAGGGGTCCAAAAAGTGATAATCTTCAAAATCGCCCTGTATATTTTGGACGGAAATAGTTATGAAAAACCCACGAAATGAATTCAAATGATTGATCTCGCAATAAAATCATTTTTCTTCTCCAGACAGGTGATCGATTACATGATGCCAGGCCATCAAGCAACTATATAGATCAAGAACTTGTCTGATTATAGAAATTGAACCAAACCTAACTTAACGAACATTCTCAAGGATGATGATTGACGCAAGATGGATAACTATCGTGACATCTCTTTGAAGGTCCAAAGGATTGACATGAAGGTCAGTTGATATGTATTCAAGATATATTTGTGGAAAGCCTTCTTCAAAAAAGTTTGGAAAAATTTCCTCTCTCCTAGCTTTTCTTGAATTTCCAAGTATTTCCTATGCCTATCAATATCTTTGCACACTTTCAACTTGACGTTGAAAAATTCTACGGAGATAAGTGTTTCAATTGTGTTGAGAACGGGAGCAGATTCATTCCCTTAACGTCCACCAAGATAAGTAGAAGTTTTATTCTTATTAAATATATTTGTATTTCCAAATTTTTCAAAAACAAGGTGTCGCTGACAAATAGAGAATTTCTCTTATAGGTATCTAAAGGTTCAATTTCTAGCGCAGTGACATTTTGGGGCAGATCACAGAATGTGTCCTTACAACAAATATATTGGAATAATTTTCAATAACTTCTACTTCATTTATTAGAAACGCGGAGAGGAAATCCCACAAAAAACTGAAAAATGAATGAACTCATATATATTCTCTGAAAACTGAACTCTTATGAGGACTTTTTATCATATATCATTCTTCAACTTCCTAGAACAATCATCTGCCAAACATTGTCGATCAAATACACAAACACCCTGTATATACCTGCTGTTGTATACAGTGTATACAGGTTGTTCCATCAACGTTAGACAAACTTCAAGGTAGGATTTATTGCTCGTGAATTTGAAATGATAATCATATAAACGGATATCCGAAAACGATTCGTTTCAGAGATACAGGGTAGGTTTATTCAACTTTCATGAGGAAATCGATATTTTACCTAAAACATTCTTCAGGAATCGTTGAAAAATTGATTAGTTTCGAAAAAAAATTGTACACCTTGTATCTCGGACACGAATCGTTTCCGGTCATGTATTTGTATGAACATTTTCCATTCATTTTTCAGCTTTTAATGGGATTTTGCTCTCCTCGTTTCTAGAAAATAGAGTAGAAGTTATTAAAAATTATTGCAATATATTTGTAGTACAAATACAATAACTTCTACTTTATTTTCTAGGAACGAGGAGAGCAAAATCCCATTAAAAGCTGAAAAATGAATGTACCACCTCCTCGAAGAACTTACAGACAGTATTTAACATTTTCCATACTTTGATGACCCAAAGAATTTACTTTGAAGTTTCGTAAAACATTAATGAGACGCATTGTATAATGATGTATTTCTCGGTGTTCAGTCAAAGAGAAAAAAGGATTACGAAGTACGAAATAAAAACTTTCCAAAAAATAGTCATGAGTGCAAAATTTCCCAGTATTTCATATAGTTTTCATGTGTAGTGAAAACATGCCAAATTTTTCATATATCCTGTACAGTGCATCCCATTTTGTTTGGAACTGCCAGGTTTCTCTGTTGTTCCTCTGTTCCTTTCATACTTTTTCTTGAAACTCAAAATGGTCCAATCAGATTTTGCATATCTGTTTTCATTGAAATATACAGGGCGATTCTGAAAATTATTACTTCGTGACCCCTTCTATATCTACGAAGTCATTAGAAATACTGTTGAGCTTAGAACTACATCCCAAAGAGAATGAATTTCGCGCAGAATCCAGTGGCGTACTCAATATTCCATTTTGGGGTATGGTTTTGGAGATACGTCACATATGAACACCGTGTCATCATCGCATTGAATTCTTAATTTTTTTTTTCCTTCAAAATGCTCTATGATAATCTCTAGATCTGTTTCATATGGAAAATCCGTGGCCTACTAACAAACATTCATTTAGTGTTGTTTAGCATTTCTGAGATTCCAATCTAGATATTATAATACATCATTCTGAAGGAAAAAAGAATGAAGAATTCATTGAGATGATGGAATACAGGGTGTTCCATTGAAAAAAATAGAAGATGGTGTCGTATCTCCGAAACCACAGCCCGAAATGGAATTTTGAGTGAGCCACTGGATTCTGCGCAAAATTCTGGAATGCAGAAACTTTTTGCAACGATGAGCTGGGGAGTGATTTCTTTTCCATGTTTTCACGAATTTAAATATTTCTAGACTCTTCAAAGCGTGGATGAGAGGCGATCGAAGATGAGTCTGTTGGTTCCTTGAGGGCGATGCAGGATATGCATTCAGGACTTACGAAAAGGACAAACAGATGATGTTCATTCAGATTATTCCTGGAGGTTTTCATGAGAAAACTAACCTAATGGTGAGTAATATTCATTGACGATTTATTCTTTCATAATAGTTTTTCCAGGACAGCATGAAACTTTCCTGAATACTTTCTCATTTCTATAAAATTGCTTTGGCCATTCACAACCCTTTTATTTTGATAGATAACTTATAAAGACTTCGAGAAATCTTTTTTATTTTAGTTTCTTGTTCATGAGACATGTTGTTCTGCCAAGACAACATGAAGACTGGCTTTTCTTGACTTTCCACGTATTTCCTATGCCTACCAATATCTTGGCACTCTCTCTAACCCTTATATTCTGACTGATGACAGGTGTAGGACATGAGTTCTATAAGTTTTTGTGTGGGAACAATATTTCAGCCAGAACATCATAAAAAGTTGGTGTTACTTCAATTGATGACTAATTTCGGAGCATGAAAATATGTTCTTTTTCCATTAGTGTCTGTCATTGGAGAGTGGTTCAGTGAGGAAAGCATTATACACTAGGTTTCTCTCAATTTTCCATGTCTCTCGTATAATTATGAGAATCTTCAGTCCCTTACCAATCATTGAATCATAATTGATGACTAATGTGGATTATAACAATTATATTTTTTCGTTTTAGTTGTTTTTTTTTGCAAAATCATGAACTTTTAGGTTTCTCTTCAATTTTCAGTTGAAATTATGCTATTTGGAATAGATTACAGTAAGTTAGACTTAACAATAACTTTGATTACTCGAATGTTGATGACATGAACGTCAAAATTGAGAACAAAATTATTCATCATGGCCTGCTAAAATATTGTTACCCATGAATCTCGCGATGAATAAAATCAATCTGCTGATATCATGTAACTACAAAAACTCAAATATCTCACGAACGGCTCAATTTTTTGTATTCGAATAGAGTACCTTTTTCATGTACTTTTTCTTCGCTCCACGAAATGCTCATGTTTTTTCACCGAAAATAATACAGGGAAAAAAGTTTTCTACAAAAAATCATGACTCACCCTCTGAAAACACCCTTTATAACAATATCAGAAGTGTGGAAGTGTGACGAAAAAATGTATTTTGACAACATACATTCATGCACAAAATTTCAATCGGGTGGCTTTCATCGTTCAGAAGTTATGCGGAGAAATTATTTAAATTTTTATCAACTTTGGTAGGATATATCTCCCTTAATATGCATTTTGGGCCATGAGTTTAATCATCGAACTACACTTACTTTTCAATGTTCTATCACCCCCAGAAAGCTCGGTACACATTTTTGACTCACCCTGTATATGTATACAGGTTGTTTCGTCAACGTTAGACAAAATTTCAAGGTCGGATTTGTTGCGCTTAAATCTGAAATAGAAATCATATGAACAGGGTATGTATTTTCAAGTTTCATGAGAAAATCGATATTTTTCTGAAAACATTTGTTTGTTCCCGAAAAAAAATTGTACACCCTGTATCTCGACAACGAATCGTTTCCGGACATGTATTCGATGTACATTTTTGATATTTTGATGACGCAAATAATTTTACTTTAAAGTTTCGTGCAACATCAATGAAACGCATCGTATAAGTTTCCACTGCTCAAAATTTTCATCATAATTTGCACTTCTCCATTCAAAGAGGAAAAAAGTTCGCATAAAAGTTCCATTCATTAGTATGATATCAAAGTTCCGATTCGTTTTGTTAAATTTGCAACAAACACACAAAGCTATATTTTTTATAATATTTCGTTCCCTCATTTTTTGATAATCTGCACGAATTAGAAATACGCTGGCGGAAACTTGGAATGTCTTCATACGTTGTCGTCGCCTAGGCTCGCTCGACATCAAAAGGGAGAAACACTGAATTAATTTATTTAGTCCTTCAAATTTTTCTTCAACAACGACAATGCGGGAGGAAATTGGTTCATTACGTCACGTTTCCTTCCACGCAGATGTCCTATCCAAGATCCAATCTCCACTCAATTCGAAGAGTGACGAGCAAATATTGGAAATTACTGTACGTGTACGGAGGAATGGGCAAACAAATTTATTCGAAGCATTCATGTTTGCGATGTTATGTCGTTATGAATGCTTCGAAAATATTTGTTTGTTCACTTTTCTCGGTCGTCATTCTTTTATACGTTCATTTCTAAGATTTGTTCCTCAGTCTCCGACGTGAATCGGGATGGGAATGATTCCGGCAGCAATGTTATTAGTTTGAGAAGAATCAGATCAACCTCACACAACCCCCCCCCCCTCTGCCTATCAAGAACTCTATTTTTTGTCAGATTTGTGTGATTCGATTTCTCACCTTTATTCTCATATTGATTTTTTCATCTCCAACTCTTGTTTCTTCCAAAAATTTCTATTAGCTTGTCTCCTATCATCCTTTGGAGATGAAGAAACTTCGAAGCAGACCTTCTTGAAGCAGAAATTCTTGAATAGAAATGTCATTTTGTTTCAATCCCTCTGCATTTTTCGTGTAGGTACATTGAGTTGGTTCAAACTGCGTATAAATAAATAATGAAGCTTTATATTCCGTCTTCCTCAGTGTATCTCACTATATCCAAAACTCGCTCTATTTTTGTCGACACGCTGTATAGATTTTTTCATCTATCTTATTTCAAATTGTCGTGTTTTCATTTCTTCGTATGATATTTCTTATAGTTAGATAAGGTAGGTCCAAATTGCGATTGAATGAATAAGGGTCCCATATTATATGCTGTATCTCACGATAATTCTCATAGTGGCTTATAAGCTCTTTTCCTTAGACACACTGTGTATGGATTCATTTCTTTAATTTCGACAACGAATGAATGAGGGTGTTTTGAGAAAAATCCTTGTACATGTATTTTCAAATGCGCATTTTAAAAATGCAAAATATTTAGAGTGTGTCATTCGACAGTGGCCAATACTTATTTCGATTGCAACCCCCTGTATATTATTTATTTTTCGGATTCTTCAGAGAAATTCGGTAGATCACACTTGAAAACTGATAAGTTATACACATTATCAACTGATAATGTAAAAAAAAGTCAATGTGGAAAATGCTGAAAATGCTGAAAATCTCAGGCGTGACTGATCTGATCGCAAGCGTGATTCGTCTTTTTGAGTCATCGATTTTGTGAAATAAAATAATTTTCTTTGTTTAATGTTAATTTCCGTAAAGAATCTGAAAACACTCAATATTTTCTAAACAGTTGGAGACAGGTATAAGACATTGAATTTGATTTATGTCTAGAATTCTCTGAAGAATCGAAAGAATAGATAATATATTGGCTACTGTCACATGACACACTATGAAATTTATTCTTCTGATGAAAAATCGCATTTCAAAGTACAAATCGACATGTCCAAGCGTTTTTCTCAACACACCCTCATTTATTCGTTGTTGAATTCATTCCATTTGGTAATCATTGTATACTTCTTCTTGTCGGTACCTATATCGAGAAGGCTGTTGAGCTTAGAACTACATCCCAAAGAGAATGAATTTCGCGCAGAATCCAGTGGCGTACTCAATATTCCATTTTGGGGTATGGTTTTGGAGATACGTCACATATGAACACCGTGTCATCATCGCATTGAATTCTTAATTTTTTTTTTCCTTCAAAATGCTGCATGATAATCTCTAGATCTGTTTCATATGGAAAATCCGTGGCCTACTAACAAACATTCATTTAGTGTTGTTTAGCATTTCTGATATTCCAATCTATATATTATCATACTACATTCTGAAGGAAAAGCGAATGAAGAATTCATTGAGATGATGGAATACAGGGTGTTCCATTGAAAAAAAAAATAGAAGATGGTGTCGTCTTCCGAAACCATACCCCGAAACGGAATTTTGAGTAAGCCACTGGATTCTGCGCAAAATTCTCTAGCTCGACAGTATTTCCAATGACTTCGTATATATAGAAGGGGTGCAAAAAGTCATAATCTTCGAAATCGCCCTGTATATTTTGGACGGAAATAGTTATGGAAAACCCACGAAATGAATTCAATTGATCTCGCAATAAATTCGTTTTCCTTCTTCAGACAGGAGATCGATTACATGAAGTCGGCCATCAACCAACTACATAGATCAAGAACTTGTCTGATTATAGAAATTGAACCAAACCTAACTTAACGAGCATTCTCAAGGATGATGATTGACGCAAGACGGATCACTATCGTGACATCTCTTTGAAGGTCCAAAGGATCGACATGAAGGTTAGTTGATATGTATTCAAGATATATTTGTCGGAAGCCTTCTTCAAAAAAGTTTGGGAAAATTTCCTCTCTCCTAGCTTTTCTTGAATTTCCAAGTATTTCCTATGCCTATCAATATCTTTGCACTCTTTCCAACCCTTATATTCCAATCGATGGGTGGGTGTAGATCATGAAAACATTTTCCTTCAATTTCCGAGTTTTTCCTATACCTATGAATGTCCTCACACCCTTGCCAACCCTTATATTTCAAGTAATGACTAATTTGGAGCATGAAAATATTTTCTCCTTCCATTAGTTTTTGTCTACGAAGAGTGGCTCAGTGAGGACAGCATTATATACAAGGTTCCTCTCGATTTTCACTATGAGAATCTTCAGGCCCTTACCAATCATTATATTTCAATTAATGACTAATGTGGATTATGAAAATTCAGTTTTCGTATAACGTAGGAAAAATATTTCTGTCAGCACAGCACAAACCTCTGGGTTTCTCCTGAATCTTGAGTTGAAATTGTGGTATTTTTCATTTCTTTTCATTTATTGAGAAAACTAACCTGATGGTGAGTAATATCAATCAAGAATTTATTCTTTCATAATAGTCTAGGAAAATTAGTTCAGTTAGGACATCATGAAAACTTCCTGAATATTCAAGTCTTTCTTATTCCTAAAAAAATGCTATAGCCATTTCGAACCTTTTAATTTCGATAGATAACTTATACGAAACAAACTTTGGAAAACATTTTTTTTTGTTTTTGTTTATGAGATGTAGTTCTGCCAAGACAACAGGAAATTAGGCTCGACTTGAATTTCCAAGTATTCCCTATGACTATGAATATCTTGCCACCCTTTCCAACCCTAATATTCCAATTGATGACTGGTGTAGATCATGAAATTATTTTTTTTTCTATTATTTTTTGTGTAGCAAAAATATTTATCATAAAAACTTGGCGTTCTTTCAATATCCAAGTCTTTCCCATATATATATGAATTGAACGGAATAAGATCAGATTTTGAACATTTTCTGATTTTCTGAATTTCATCTATTTCACTTGATCCAGTTGCAATTTCAATTCCATTCTTCAAAGTCAGTTCATTCCATGTGAACATCAGAGTGTTAAAATATTCGACACTCTTCATTATTGATACTTCATTTTTCATCTTTTGTGGGATTTTCTCTTCTCGTTTCTAAAAAAATGAAGTAGAAGTCATTGACAATTATTTCAATATATTTGCAGTAAGGACAGATTTCGCGATATGGCCAAAATGTCACTGCGCTCGAAATTAAACCTTTGATACCTGTAAGAGAAATTCTGTAATTGTCAGTGACACCTTCTTTCTGAAAAATTTGGAAATACAAATATATTTGATGAGAATAAAACTTCTATTCATGATAGTGGATGTTTCGGAAACGAATCTGCTGCCGTTCTCAACACAATTGAAACACTTCCTTCGTGAAATTTTTCAACACTTTTCAGTGTCGAAAACCAACTTGACGTTGAAAAATTCTACGGAGAAAAGTGTTGAGAACGGGAGCAGATTCATTCCCTAAACGTCCACCAAGATGAGTAGAAGTTTTATTCTTATTAAATATATTTTCTTATTGAATGTATTTTCAAATAGAGAATTCCTCTTAGAGGTATCTAAAGGGTCAATTCCTAGCGCAGTGACATTTTGGGGCAGATCACAGAATCTGTCCTTACAACAAAAATATTGGAATAATTTTCAATAACTTCTACTTCATTTATTAGAAACGCGGAGAGGAAATCCCACAAAAAACTGAAAAATGAATGAACTCATATATATTCTCTGAAAACTGAACTCTTATGAGGACTTTTTATCATATATCATTCTTCAACTTCCTAGAACAATCATCTGCCAAACATGGTCGATCAAATACATGAACACCCTGTATATACCGCTGTTGTATACAATGTATACAGGTTGTTTCATCAACGTTAGACAAATTTCAAGGTAGGATTTATTGCACGTGAATTTGAAATTAAAATCATATGAACGGATATCCGAAAACGATTCGTTTCAGAGATACAGGGTAGGTATATTCAAGTTTCATGAGAAAATCGATATTTCACTATATGAACATTCTTCAGGAATCGTTGAAAAATTGATTGGTTTCGAAAAAAAAATTGTACACCCTGTATCTCGGACACGAATCGTTTCCGGTCATGTATTTGTATGAACATTTTCCATACTTTGATGACCCAAAGAATTTTACTTTGAAGTTTCGTACAACATTGATGAGACGCATTGTATAATGATGTATTTCTCGATGTTCAGTCAAAGAGAAAAAAAGGAATACAAAGTACGAAATAAAAACTTTCCAAAAAATAGTCATGAGTGCAAAATTTCCCAGTATTTCATATAGTTTTCATGAGTAGTGAAAACATGCCAAATTTTTCATATATCCTGTACAGTGCATCCCATTTTGTTTGGACCTGCCAGGTTTCTCTGTTGTTTCTCTGTTCCTTTCCTACTCTGTCTTGAAACTCAAAATGGTTCAATCAGATTTTCATATCTGTTTCCATTGAAATATACAGGGCGATTCTGAAAATTATTACTTCGTGACCCCTTCCATATCTACGAAGTCATTAGAAATACTGTTGAGCTCAGAACTACATCCCAAAGAGAATGAATTTCGCGCAAAATCCAGTGGCTTACTAAAAATTCCATTTTGGAGTATGGTTTCGGAGATACATCACATATGAACACCGTGTCATCATCGCATTGAATTCTTTATTTTTTTTCCTTCAAAATGCTGTATGATAATCTCTAGATCTGTTTCATATGGAAAATCCGTGGCCTTCTAACAAAAATTCATTTAGTGTTGTTTAGCTTTTCTGAGATTCCAATCTAGATATTATCATACATAATTCTGAAAGAAAAAAGAATGAAGAATTCATTGAGATGATGGAATACAGGGTGTTCCATTGAAAAAAATAGAAGATGGTGTCGTCTCTCTCTCTGAAACCTTACCCCGAAATGGATTTTTGAGTAAGCCACTGGATTCTGCGCAAAATTCTCTAGCTCGACAGTATTTTCAATGACTTCGTAGATATAGAAGGGGTCCAAAAAGTGATAATCTTCAAAATCGCCCTGTATATTTTGGACGGAAATAGTTATGAAAAACCCACGAAATGAATTCAAATGATTGATCTCGCAATAAATTCATTTTTCTTCGCCAGACAGGTGATCGATTACATGATGCCAGGCCATCAAGCAATTATATAGATCAAGAACTTGTCTGATTATAGAAATTGAACCAAACCTAACTTAACGAACATTCTCAAGGATGATGATTGACGCAAGATGGATAACTATCGTGACATCTCTTTGAAGGTCCAAAGGATTGACATGAAGGTCAGTTGATATGTATTCAAGATATATTTGTGGAAAGCCTTCTTCAAAAAAGTTTGGAAAAATTTCCTCTCTCCTAGCTTTTCTTGAATTTCCAAGTATTCCCTATGCCTATCAATATCTTTGCACACTTTCAACTTGACGAAAAATTCTACGGAGATAAGTGTTTCAATTGTGTTGAGAACGGGAGCAGATTCATTCCCTTAACGTCCACCAAGATAAGTAGAAGTTTTATTCTTATTAAATATATTTGTATTTCCAAATTTTTCAAAAACAAGGTGTCGCTGACAAATAGAGAATTTCTCTTATAGGTATCTAAAGGTTCAATTTCTAGCGCAGTGACATTTTGGGGCAGATCACAGAATCTGTCCTTACAACAAATATATTGGAATAATTTTCAATAACTTCTACTTCATTTATTAGAAACGCGGAGAGGAAATCCCACAAAAAACTGAAAAATGAATGAACTCATATATATTCTCTGAAAACTGAACTCTTATGAGGACTTTTTATCATATATCATTCTTCAACTTCCTAGAACAATCATCTGCCAAACATTGTCGATCAAATACACAAACACCCTGTATATACCTGCTGTTGTATACAGTGTATACAGGTTGTTCCATCAACGTTAGACAAACTTCAAGGTAGGATTTATTGCTCGTGAATTTGAAATGATAATCATATAAACGGATATCCGAAAACGATTCGTTTCAGAGATACAGGGTAGGTTTATTCAACTTTCATGAGGAAATCGATATTTTACCTAAAACATTCTTCAGGAATCGTTGAAAAATTGATTAGTTTCGAAAAAAAATTGTACACCTTGTATCTCGGACACGAATCGTTTCCGGTCATGTATTTGTATGAACATTTTCCATTCATTTTTCAGCTTTTAATGGGATTTTGCTCTCCTCGTTTCTAGAAAATAGAGTAGAAGTTATTAAAAATTATTGCAATATATTTGTAGTACAAATACAATAACTTCTACTTTATTTTCTAGGAACGAGGAGAGCAAACTCCCATTAAAAGCTGAAAAATGAATGTACCACCTCCTCGAAGAACTTACAGACAGTATTTAACATTTTCCATACTTTGATGACCCAAAGAATTTACTTTGAAGTTTCGTAAAACATTAATGAGACGCATTGTATAATGATGTATTTCTCGGTGTTCAGTCAAAGAGAAAAAAGGATTACGAAGTACGAAATAAAAACTTTCCAAAAAATAGTCATGAGTGCAAAATTTCCCAGTATTTCATATAGTCTTCATGAGTAGTGAAAACATTCCAAATTTTTCATATATCCTGTACAGTGCATCCCATTTTGTTTGGAACTGCCAGGTTTCTCTGTTGTTTCTCTGTTCCTTTCCTACTTTTTCTTGAAACTCAAAATGGTCCAATCAGATTTTGCATATCAGTTTTTATTGAAATATACAGGGCGATTCTGAAAATTATTACTTCGTGACCCCTTCTATATCTACAAAGTCATTAGAAATACTGTTGAGCTTAGAACTACATCCCAAAGAGAATGAATTTCGCGCAGAATCCAGTGGCGTACTCAATATTCCATTTTGGGGTATGGTTTTGGAGATACGTCACATATGAACACCGTGTCATCATCGCATTGAATTCTTAATTTTTTTTTTCCTTCAAAATGCTCTATGATAATCTCTAGATCTGTTTCATATGGAAAATCCGTGGCCTACTAACAAACTTTCATTTAGTGTTGTTTAGCATTTCTGAGATTCCAATCTAGATATTATAATACATCATTCTGAAGGAAAAAAGAATGAAGAATTCATTGAGATGATGGAATACAGGGTGTTCCATTGAAAAAAATAGAAGATGGTGTCGTATCTCCGAAACCACAGCCCGAAATGGAATTTTGAGTGAGCCACTGGATTCTGCGCAAAATTCTGGAATGCAGAAACTTTTTGCAACGATGAGCTGGGGAGTGATTTCTTTTCCAAGTTTTCACGAATTTAAATATTTCTAGACTCTTCAAAGCGTGGATGAGAGGCGATCGAAGATGAGTCTGTTGGTTCCTTGAGGGCGATGCAGGATATGCATTCAGGACTTACGAAAAGGACAAACAGATGATGTTCATTCAGATTATTCCTGGAGGTTTTCATGAGAAAACTAACCTGATGGTGAGTAATATTCATTGACGATTTATTCTTTCATAATAGTTTTTCCAGGACAGCATGAAACTTTCCTGAATACTTTCTCATTTCTATAAAATTGCTTTGGCCATTCACAACCCTTTTATTTTGATAGATAACTTATAAAGACTTCGAGAAATCTTTTTTATTTTAGTTTCTTGTTCATGAGACATGTTGTTCTGCCAAGACAACATGAAGACTGGCTTTTCTTGACTTTCCACGTATTTCCTATGCCTACCAATATCTTGGCACTCTCTCTAACCCTTATATTCCGACTGATGACAGGTGTAGGTCATGAGTTCTATAAGTTTTTGTGTGGGAACAATATTTCAGCCAGAACATCATAAAAAGTTGGTGTTACTTCAATTGATGACTAATTTCGGAGCATGAAAATATGTTCTTTTTCCATTAGTGTCTGTCTTTGGAGAGTGGTTCAGTGAGGAAAGCATTATACACTAGGTTTCTCTCAATTTTCCATGTCTCTCGTATAATTATGAGAATCTTCAGTCCCTTACCAATCATTGAATCATAATTGATGACTAATGTGGATTATGAAAATTATATTTTTTCGTTTTAGTTGTTTTTTTTTGCAAAATCATGAACTTTTAGGTTTCTCTTCAATTTTCAGTTGAAATTATGCTATTTGGATAGATTACAGTAAGTTAGACTTAACAATAACTTTGATTACTCGAATGTTGATGACATGAACGTCAAAATTGAGAACAAAATTATTCATCATGGCCTGCTAAAATATTGTTACCCATGAATCTCGCGATGAATAAAATCAATCTGCTGATATCATGTAACTACAAAAACTCAAATATCTCACGAACGGCTCAATTTTTTGTATTCGAATAGAGTACCTTTTTCATGTACTTTTTCTTCGCTCCACGAAATGCTCATGTTTTTTCACCGAAAATAATACAGGGAAAAAGTTTTCTACAAAAAACCATGACTCACCCTCTGAAAACACCCTTTATAACAATATCAGAAGTGTGGAAGTGTGACGAAAAAATGTATTTTGACAACATACATTCATGCACAAAATTTCAATCGGGTGGCTTTCATCGTTCAGAAGTTATGCGGAGAAATTATTTAAATTTTATCAACTTTGGTAGGATATATTTTTTATAATATTTCGTTCTCTCATTTTTTGATAATCTGCACGAATTAGAAATACGCTGGCGGAAACTTGGAATGTCTTCATAAGTTATACACATTATCAACTGATAATGTAAAAAAAAAGTCAATGTGGGAAATGCTGAAAATGCTCGCCTCGAACGTCTTGGCAACATCCTAATCTGGTACAGAAATAAATGTCTTCTGACGTTACTCAACATCTCAGGCGTGACTGATCTGATCGCAAGCGTGATTCGTCTTTTTGAGTCATCGATTTTGTGAAATAAAATAATTTTCTTTGTTTAATGTTAATTTCCGTAAAGAATCTGAAAACACTCAATATTTTCGAAACAGTTGGAGACAGGTATAAGACATTGAATTTGATTTATGTCTAGAATTCTCTGAAGAATCGAAAGAATAGATAATATATTGGCTACTGTCACATGACACACTATGAAATTTATTCTTCTGATGAAAAATCGCATTTCAAAGTACAAATCGACATGTCCAAGCGTTTTTCTCAACACACCCTCATTTATTCGTTGTTGAATTCATTCCATTTGGTAATCATTGTATACTTCTTCTTGTCGGTACCTATATCGAGAAGGCTTAGAACTACATCCCAAAGAGAATGAATTTCGCGCAGAATCCAGTGGCGTACTCAATATTCCATTTTGGGGTATGGTTTTGGAGATACGTCACATATGAACACCGTGTCATCATCGCATTGAATTCTTAATTTTTTTTTCCTTCAAAATGCTGCATGATAATCTCTAGATCTGTTTCATATGGAAAATCCGTGGCCTACTAACAAACATTCATTTAGTTGTTTAGCATTTCTGATATTCCAATCTATATATTATCATACTACATTCTGAAGGAAAAGCGAATGAAGAATTCATTGAGATGATGGAATACAGGGTGTTCCATTGAAAAAAAAAATAGAAGATGGTGTCGTCTTCCGAAACCATACCCCGAAACGGAATTTTGAGTAAGCCACTGGATTCTGCGCAAAATTCTCTAGCTCGACAGTATTTCCAATGACTTCGTAGATATAGAAGGGGTCCAAAAAGTCATAATCTTCGAAATCGCCCTGTATATTTTGGACGGAAATAGTTATGGAAAACCCACGAAATGAATTCAATTGATCTCGCAATAAATTCGTTTTCCTTCTTCAGACAGGAGATCGATTACATGAAGTCGGCCATCAACCAACTACATAGATCAAGAACTTGTCTGATTATAGAAATTGAACCAAACCTAACTTAACGAGCATTCTCAAGGATGATGATTGACGCAAGACGGATCACTATCGTGACATCTCTTTGAAGGTCCAAAGGATCGACATGAAGGTTAGTTGATATGTATTCAAGATATACTTGTCGGAAGCCTTCTTCAAAAAAGTTTGTGAAAATTTCCTCTCTCCTAGCTTTTCTTGAATTTCCAAGTATTTCCTATGCCTATCAATATCTTTGCACTCTTTCCAACCCTTATATTCCAATCGATGGGTGGGTGTAGATCATGAAAACATTTTCCTTCAATTTCCGAGTTTTTCCTATACCTATGAATGTCCTCACACCCTTGCCAACCCTTATATTTCAAGTAATGACTAATTTGGAGCATGAAAATATTTTCTCTTTCCATTAGTTTTTGTCTACGAAGAGTGGCTCAGTGAGGACAGCATTATATACAAGGTTCCTCTCGATTTTCACTATGAGAATCTTCAGGCCCTTACCAATCATTATATTTCAATTAATGACTAATGTGGATTATGAAAATTCAGTTCTTCGTATAACGTAGGAAAAATATTTCTGTCAGCACAGCACAAACCTCTGGGTTTCTCCTGAATCTTGAGTTGAAATTGTGGTATTTTTCATTTCTTTTCATTTATTGAGAAAACTAACCTGATGGCGAGTAATATCAATCAAGAATTTATTCTTTCATAATAGTCTAGGAAAATTAGTTCAGTTAGGACATCATGAAAACTTCCTGAATATTCAAGTCTTTCTTATTCCTAAAAAAATGCTATAGCCATTTCGAACCTTTTAATTTCGATAGATAACTTATACGAAACAAACTTTGAAAAACATTTTTTTTTGTTTTTGTTTATGAGATGTAGTTCTGCCAAGACAACAGGAAATTAGGCTCGACTTGAATTTCCAAGTATTCCCTATGCCTATGAATATCTTGCCACCCTTTCCAACCCTAATATTCCAATTGATGACTGGTGTAGATCATGAAATTATTTTTTTTTCTATTATTTTTTGTGTAGCAAAAATATTTATCATAAAAACTTGGCGTTCTTTCAATATCCAAGTCTTTCCCATATATATATGAATTGAACGGAATAAGATCAGATTTTGAACATTTTCTGATTTTCTGAATTTCATCTATTTCACTTGATCCAGTTGCAATTTCAATTCCATTCTTCAAAGTCAGTTCATTCCATGTGAACATCAGAGTGTTAAAATATTCGACACTCTTCATTATTGATACTTCATTTTTCATCTTTTGTGGGATTTTCTCTTCTCGTTTCTAAAAAATGAAGTAGAAGTCATTGACAATTATTTCAATATATTTGCAGTAAGGACAGGTTTCGCGATATGGCCAAAATGTCACTGCGCTCGAAATTAAACCTTTGATACCTGTAAGAGAAATTCTGTATTTGTCAGTGACACCTTCTTTCTGAAAAATTTGGAAATACAAATATATTTGATGAGAATAAAACTTCTATTCATGATAGTGGATGTTTCGGAAACGAATCTGCTGCCGTTCTCAACACAATTGAAACACTTCCTTCGTGAAATTTTTCAACACTTTTCAATGTCGAAAACCAACTTGACGTTGAAAAATTCTACGGAGAAAAGTGTTCCAATTGTGTTGAGAACGGGAGCAGATTCATTCCCTAAACGTCCACCGAGATGAGTAGAAGTTTTATTCTTATTAAATATATTTGTATTTTCAAATTTTTCGAAAACAAGGTGTCACTGACAAATAGAGAATTCCTCTTAGAGGTATCTAAAGGGTCAATTCCTAGCGCAGTGACATTTTGGGGCAGATCACAGAATCTGTCCTTACAACAAAAATATTGGAATAATTTTCAATAACTTCTACTTCATTTATTAGAAACGAGGAGAGGAAATCCCACAAAAAACTGAAAAATGAATGAACTCATATATATTCTCTGAAAACTGAACTCTTATGAGGACTTTTTATCATACATCATTCTTCAACTTCCTAGAACAATCATCTGCCAAACATGGTCGATCAAATACATGAACACCCTGTATATACCGCTGTTGTATACAATGTATACAGGTTGTTTCATCAACGTTAGACAAATTTCAAGGTAGGATTTATTGCACGTGAATTTGAAATTAAAATCATATGAACGGATATCCGAAAACGATTCGTTTCAGAGATACAGGGTAGGTATATTCAAGTTTCATGAGAAAATCGATATTTCACTATATAAACATTCTTCAGGAATCGTTGAAAAATTGATTGGTTTCGAAAAAAAAATTGTACACCCTGTATCTCGGACACGAATCGTTTCCGGTCATGTATTTGTATGAACATTTTCCATACTTTGATGACCCAAAGAATTTTACTTTGAAGTTTCGTACAACATTGATGAGACGCATTGTATATTGATGTATTTCTCGGTGTTCAGTCAAAGAGAAAAAAAGGAATACGAAGTACGAAATAAAAACTTTCCAAAAAATAGTCATGAGTGCAAAATTTCCCAGTATTTCATATAGTTTTCATGAGTAGTGAAAACATGCCAAATTTTTCATATATCCTGTACAGTGCATCCCATTTTGTTTGGAACTGCCAGGTTTCTCTGTTGTTTCTCTGTTCCTTTCCTACTCTGTCTTGAAACTCAAAATGGTTCAATCAGATTTTGCATATCTGTTTCCATTGAAATATACAGGGCGATTCTGAAAATTATTACTTCGTGACCCCTTCCATATCTACGAAGTCATTAGAAATACTGTTGAGCTCAGAACTACATCCCAAAGAGAATGAATTTCGCGCAAAATCCAGTGGCTTACTCAAAATTCCATTTTGGAGTATGGTTTTGGAGATACATCACATATGAACACCGTGTCATCATCGCATTGAATTCTTTATTTTTTTTTTCCTTCAAAATGCTGTATGATAATCTCTAGATCTGTTTCATATGGAAAATCCGTGGCCTTCTAACAAAAATTCATTTAGTGTTGTTTAGCATTTCTGAGATTCCAATCTAGATATTATCATACATAATTCTGAAAGAAAAAAGAATGAAGAATTCATTGAGATGATGGAATACAGGGTGTTCCATTGAAAAAAATAGAAGATGGTGTCGTCTCTCTCTCCGAAACCTTACCCCGAAATGGAATTTTGAGTAAGCCACTGGATTCTGCGCAAAATTCTCTAGCTCGACAGTATTTCCAATGACTTCGTAGATATAGAAGGGGTCCAAAAAGTAATAATCTTCAAAATCGCCCTGTATATTTTGGACGGAAATAGTTATGAAAAACCCACGAAATGAATTCAAATGATTGATCTCGCAATAAATTCATTTTTCTTCTCCAGACAGGTGATCGATTACATGATGCCAGGCCTTCAAGCAACTATATAGATCAAGAACTTGTCTGATTATAGAAATTGAACCAAACCTAACTTAACGAACATTCTCAAGGATGATGATTGACGCAAGATGGATAACTATCGTGACATCTCTTTGAAGGTCCAAAGGATTGACATGAAGGTCAGTTGATATGTATTCAAGATATATTTGTGGAAAGCCTTCTTCAAAAAAGTTTGGAAAAATTTCCTCTCTCCTAGCTTTTCTTGAATTTCCAAGTATTTCCTATGCCTATCAATATCTTTGCACACTTTCAACTTGACGTTGAAAAATTCTACGGAGATAAGTGTTTCAATTGTATTGAGAACGGGAGCAGATTCATTCCCTTAACGTCCACCAAGATAAGTAGAAGTTTTATTCTTATTAAATATATTTGTATTTCCAAATTTTTCAAAAACAAGGTGTCGCTGACAAATAGAGAATTTCTCTTATAGGTATCTAAAGGTTCAATTTCTAGCGCAGTGACATTTTGGGGCAGATCACAGAATCTGTCCTTACAACAAATATATTGGAATAATTTTCAATAACTTCTACTTCATTTATTAGAAACGCGGAGAGGAAATCCCACAAAAAACTGAAAAATGAATGAACTCATATATATTCTCTGAAAACTGAACTCTTATAAGGACTTTTTATCATATATCATTCTTCAACTTCCTAGAACAATCATCTGCCAAACATTGTCGATCAAATACACAAACACCCTGTATATACCTGCTGTTGTATACAGTGTATACAGGTTGTTCCATCAACGTTAGACAAACTTCAAGGTAGGATTTATTGCTCGTGAATTTGAAATGATAATCATATAAACGGATATCCGAAAACGATTCGTTTCAGAGATACAGGGTAGGTTTATTCAACTTTCATGAGGAAATCGATATTTTACCTAAAACATTCTTCAGGAATCGTTGAAAAATTGATTAGTTTCGAAAAAAAATTGTACACCTTGTATCTCGGACACGAATCGTTTCCGGTCATGTATTTGTATGAACATTTTCCATTCATTTTTCAGCTTTTAATGGGATTTTGCTCTCCTCGTTTCTAGAAAATAGAGTAGAAGTTATTAAAAATTATTGCAATATATTTGTAGTACAAATACAATAACTTCTACTTTATTTTCTAGGAACGAGGAGAGCAAAATCCCATTAAAAACTGAAAAATGAATGTACCACCTCCTCGAAGAACTTACAGACAGTATTTAACATTTTCCATACTTTGATGACCCAAAGAATTTACTTTGAAGTTTCGTAAAACATTAATGAGACGCATTGTATAATGATGTATTTCTCGGTGTTCAGTCAAAGAGAAAAAAAGGATTACGAAGTACGAAATAAAAACTTTCCAAAAAATAGTCATGAGTGCAAAATTTCCCAGTATTTCATATAGTTTTCATGTGTAGTGAAAACATGCCAAATTTTTCATATATCCTGTACAGTGCATCCCATTTTGTTTGGAACTGCCAGGTTTCTCTGTTGTTCCTCTGTTCCTTTCATACTTTTTCTTGAAACTCAAAATGGTCCAATCAGATTTTGCATATCTGTTTTCATTGAAATATACAGGGCGATTCTGAAAATTATTACTTCGTGACCCCCTCTATATCTACGAAGTCATTAGAAATACTGTTGAGCTTAGAACTACATCCCAAAGAGAATGAATTTCGCGCAGAATCCAGTGGCGTACTCAATATTCCATTTTGGGGTATGGTTTTGGAGATACGTCACATATGAACACCGTGTCATCATCGCATTGAATTCTTAATTTTTTTTTCCTTCAAAATGCTCTATGATAATCTCTAGATCTGTTTTATATGGAAAATCCGTGGCCTACTAACAAACATTCATTTAGTGTTGTTTAGCATTTCTGAGATTCCAATCTAGATATTATAATACATCATTCTGAAGGAAAAAAGAATGAAGAATTCATTGAGATGATGGAATACAGGGTGTTCCATTGAAAAAAATAGAAGATGGTGTCGTATCTCCGAAACCACAGCCCGAAATGGAATTTTGAGTGAGCCACTGGATTCTGCGCAAAATCCTGGAATGCAGAAACTTTTTGCAACGATGAGCTGGGGAGTGATTTCTTTTCCATGTTTTCACGAATTTAAATATTTCTAGACTCTTCAAGGCGTGGACGAGAGGCGATCGAAGATGAGTCTGTTGGTTCCTTGAGGGCGATGCAGGATATGCATTCAGGACTTACGAAAAGGACAAACAGATGATGTTCATTCAGATTATTCCTGGAGGTTTTCATGAGAAAACTAACCTGATGGTGAGTAATATTCATTGACGATTTATTCTTTCATAATAGTTTTTCCAGGACAGCATGAAACTTTCCTGAATACTTTCTCATTTCTATAAAATTGCTTTGGCCATTCACAACCCTTTTATTTTGATAGATAACTTATAAAGACTTCGAGAAACCTTTTTTATTTTAGTTTCTTGTTCATGAGACATGTTGTTTTGCCAAGACAACATGAAGACTGGCTTTTCTTGACTTTCCACGTATTTCCTATGCCTACCAATATCTTGGCACTCTCTCTAACCCTTATATTCCGACTGATGACAGGTGTAGGTCATGAGTTCTATAAGTTTTTGTGTGGGAACAATATTTCAGCCAGAACATCATAAAAAGTTGGTGTTACTTCAATTGATGACTAATTTCGGAGCATGAAAATATGTTCTTTTTCCATTAGTGTCTGTCTTTGGAGAGTGGTTCAGTGAGGAAAGCATTATACACTAGGTTTCTCTCAATTTTCCATGTCTCTCGTATAATTATGAGAATCTTCAGTCCCTTACCAATCATTGAATCATAATTGATGACTAATGTGGATTATGAAAATTATATTTTTTCGTTTTAGTTGTTTTTTTTGCAAAATCATGAACTTTTAGGTTTCTCTTCAATTTTCAGTTGAAATTATGCTATTTGGAATAGATTACAGTAAGTTAGACTTAACAATAACTTTGATTACTCGAATGTTGATGACATGAACGTCAAAATTGAGAACAAAATTATTCATCATGGCCTGCTAAAATATTGTTACCCATGAATCTCGCGATGAATAAAATCAATCTGCTGATATCATGTAACTACAAAAACTCAAATATCTCACGAACGGCTCAATTTTTTGTATTCGAATAGAGTACCTTTTTCATGTACTTTTTCTTCGCTCCACGAAATGCTCATGTTTTTTCACCGAAAATAATACAGGGAAAAAAGTTTTCTACAAAAAATCATGACTCACCCTCTGAAAACACCCTTTATAACAATATCAGAAGTGTGGAAGTGTGACGAAAAAATGTATTTTGACAACATACATTCATGCACAAAATTTCAATCGGGTGGCTTTCATCGTTCAGAAGTTATGCGGAGAAATTATTTAAATTTTATCAACTTTGGTAGGATATATCTCCCTTAATATGCATTTTGGGCCATGAGTTTAATCATCGAACTACACTTATTTTTCAATGTTCTATCACCCCCAGAAAGCTCGGTACACATTTTTGTATATGTATACAGGTTGTTTCGTCAACGTTAGACAAAATTTCAAGGTCGGATTTGTTGCGCTTAAATCTGAAATAGAAATCATATGAACAGGGTATGTATTTTCAAGTTTCATGAGAAAATCGATATTTTTCTGAAAACATTTGTTTGTTCTCGAAAAAAAATTGTACACCCTGTATCTCGACAACGAATCGTTTCCGGACATGTATTCGATGTACATTTTTGATATTTTGATGACGCAAATAATTTTACTTTAAAGTTTCGTGCAACATCAATGAAACGCATCGTATAAGTTTCCACTGCTCAAAATTTTCATCATAATTTGCACTTCTCCATTCAAAGAGGAAAAAAGTTCGCATAAAAGTTCCATTCATTAGTATGATATCAAAGTTCCGATTCGTTTTGTTAAATTTGCAACAAACACACAAAGCTATATTTTTTATAATTTTTCGTTCTCTCATTTTTTGATAATCTGCACGAATTAGAAATACGCTGGCGGAAACTTGGAATGTCTTCATACGTTGTCGTCGCCTAGGCTGGCTCGACATCAAAAGGGAGAAACACTGAATTAATTTATTTAGTCCTTCAAATTTTTCTTCAACAACGACAATGCGGGAGGAAATTGGTTCATTACGTCACGTTTCCTTCCACGCAGATGTCCTATCCAAGATCCAATCTCCACTCAATTCGAAGAGTGACGAGCAAATATTGGAAATTACTGTACGTGTACGGAGGAATGGGCAAACAAATTTATTCGAAGCATTTATGTTTGCGATGTTATGTCGTTATGAATGCTTCGAAAATATTTGTTTGTTCACTTTTCTCGGTCGTCATTCTTTTATACGTTCATTTCTGAGATTTGTTCCTCAGTCTTCGACGTGAATCGGGATGGGAATGATTCCGGCAGCAATGTTATTAGTTTGAGAATAATCAGATTAACCTCACACAACCCCCCCCCCCTCTGCCTATCAAGAACTCTATTTTTTGTCAGATTTGTGTGATTCGATTTCTCACCTTTATTCTCATATTGATTTTTTCATCTCCAACTCTTGTTTCTTCCAAAAATTTCTATTAGCTTGTCTCTATCATCCTTTGGAGATGAAGAAACTTCGAAGCAGACCTTCTTGAAGCAGAAATTCTTGAATAGAAATGTCATTTTGTTTCAATCCCTCTGCATTTTTCGTGTAGGTACATTGAGTTGGTTCAAACTGCGTATAAATAAATAATGAAGCTTTATATTCCGTCTTCCTCAGTGTATCTCACTATATCCAAAACTCGCTCTATTTTTGTCGACACGCTGTATAGATTTTTTCATCTATCTTATTTCAAATTGTCGTGTTTTCATTTCTTCGTATGATATTTCTTATAGTTAGATAAGGTAGGTCCAAATTGCGATTGAATGAATAAGGGCCCCATATTATATGCTGTATCTCACGATAATTCTCATAGTGGCTTATAAGCTCTTTTCCTTAGACACACTGTGTATGGATTCATTTCTTTAATTTCGACAACGAATGAATGAGGGTGTGTTGAGAAAAATCCTTGTACATGTATTTTCAAATGCGCATTTTAAAAATGCCAAATATTTAGAGTGTGTCATTCGACAGTGGCCAATACTTATTTCGATTGCAACCCCCTGTATATTATTTATTTTTCGGATTCTTCAGAGAAATTCGGTAGGTCACACTTGAAAACTGATAAGTTATACACATTATCAACTGATAATGAAAAAAAAAAGTCAATGTGGGAAATGCTGAAAATGCTCGCCTCGAACGTCTTGGCAACATCCTAATCTGGTACAGAAATAAATGTCTTCTGACGTTACTCAACATCTCAGGCGTGACTGATCTGATCGCAAGCGTGATTCGTCTTTTTGAGTCATCGATTTTGTGAAATAAAATAATTTTCTTTGTTTAATGTTAATTTCCGTAAAGAATCTGAAAACACTCAATATTTTCGAAACAGTTGGAGACAGGTATAAGACATTGAATTTGATTTATGTCTAGAATTCTCTGAAGAATCGAAAGAATAGATAATATATTGGCTACTGTCACATGACACACTATGAAATTTATTCTTCTGATGAAAAATCGCATTTCAAAGTACAAATCGACATGTCCAAGCGTTTTTCTCAACACACCCTCATTTATTCGTTGTTGAATTCATTCCATTTGGTAATCATTGTATACTTCTTCTTGTCGGTACCTATATCGAGAAGGCTGTTGAGATTAGAACTACATCCCAAAGAGAATGAATTTCGCGCAGAATCCAGTGGCGTACTCAATATTCCATTTTGGGGTATGGTTTTGGAGATACGTCACATATGAACACCGTGTCATCATCGCATTGAATTCTTAATTTTTTTTTTCCTTCAAAATGCTGCATGATAATCTCTAGATCTGTTTCATATGGAAAATCCGTGGCCTACTAACAAACATTTATTTAGTGTTGTTTAGCATTTCTGATATTCCAATCTATATATTATCATACTACATTCTGAAGGAAAAGCGAATGAAGAATTCATTGAGATGATGGAATACAGGGTGTTCCATTGAAAAGAAAAAAAATAGAAGATGGTGTCGTCTTCCGAAACCATACCCCGAAACGGAATTTTGAGTAAGCCACTGGATTCTGCGCAAAATTCTCTAGCTCGACAGTATTTCCAATGACTTCGTAGATATAGAAGGGGTCCAAAAAGTCATAATCTTCGAAATCGCCCTGTATATTTTGGACGGAAATAGTTATGGAAAACCCACGAAATGAATTCAATTGATCTCGCAATAAATTCGTTTTCCTTCTTCAGACAGGAGATCGATTACATGAAGTCGGCCATCAACCAACTACATAGATCAAGAACTTGTCTGATTATAGAAATTGAACCAAACCTAACTTAACGAGCATTCTCAAGGATGATGATTGACGCAAGACGGATCACTATCGTGACATCTCTTTGAAGGTCCAAAGGATCGACATGAAGGTTAGTTGATATGTATTCAAGATATATTTGTCGGAAGCCTTCTTCAAAAAAGTTTGGGAAAATTTCCTCTCTCCTAGCTTTTCTTGAATTTCCAAGTATTTCCTATGCCTATCAATATCTTTGCACTCTTTCCAACCCTTATATTCCAATCGATGGGTGGGTGTAGATCATGAAAACATTTTCCTTCAATTTCCGAGTTTTTCCTATACCTATGAATGTCCTCACACCCTTGCCAACCCTTATATTTCAAGTAATGACTAATTTGGAGCATGAAAATATTTTCTCCTTCCATTAGTTTTTGTCTACGAAGAGTGGCTCAGTGAGGACAGCATTATACAGGGTGTCCTTAAAAGGTCTTTACAAAAAGCTACCACATATTCTTCAGACCAAAACAATTCGATACAAGCAAACTTACCTCAGTAAAAAGTTGCTTAGTTTGGGCGCTAGACGGCTCTGAAGTTGAAATTTTCAAATCGATTTTGCTTCATAACTTTTGAACGGCTCATGAGATTTTTTTCAAATTTGGTACGTTGGCATAGACTCATCGGGCAATGAAACTCATATCATAATCATAATGAATATCATTCCATGGGCGTAGAACTTGATTTTTTCAGTAAATAAACATCTAAAACTCCTACGCCAATGGAAAAAAATTAGTTTCAATATGAAATCTAAATTATTCAACTCATTCACTACAAAAAAGGTACTCTTGACAAAAGTCGATTCCTCTCATGGTTTCGACAAAATTTTAATTTTAGTGATTTAGAGCATAATTAATAATAAAACGATTAACAGATATTTCATAAAAATTGTTCAAAATGTTCACCATTTTCACGTATACAAAGATTTATACGACGCAAAAAGTTGAAATGTACTCTTTGCATAACTTCTTCATCGCCTGTAAGATTATTCGTCGCCTGTTGGATACGTTGCCATAATTGTTCTACAGTATTCACAGGGGTCTTGTAAACCGTAGACTTGAGATAACCCCATACAAAATAATCCATCGGTGTTAAGTCTGGAGAACGTGGTGGCCAATTCACGGGTGCATCATTACCTCTACCTATCCATCTGTCTGGGTACTGTTGGTTTAAAAAATTCCTAACATCCACCGAAAAATGTGGTGGAGCTCCATCGTGCATAAACCACATATCTACCCGATGTTGGAGTGGTAAATCTTCCAACAAATTTGGCAACGTATTTCGTAGATGTTGTAAATACATGTCTCCTGTTTAATCTTTGTGGAAGTATGACAGGACCAATTATAAAATTTCCTATTATTCCAGCCCAAACGTTGATTTTGAATTCGTGTTGAAAATGGTTTATTTTAATGGAATGAGGATTTTCAATTGCATAAACGTGTTCATTATGAAAATTAGTTATTCCTCTTCTCGTGAAACAGGCTTCATCAGTGAACAAAATATTCTTTCCAAAGTTCAGATTCATTTCTCTTTGCAAATTAATGAACCTACAAAACATCAGACGACTTTGTGAATCATGGATTAATAAATCTTGAACTGGCGTCTTGTGGTATGGGTATAATAATTGTTCTCTTAGTACTTCATGAACGGCATTCCTAGAAACTTCTAGTTCATTACTTATCCGTCTAGTACTCAATTCTGGATTTTCTTCAATACGGTCTAAAATTTCTACTTCGACTTCGGGAATCCTTACATAACGCTGTCTTCCATAATCACCAGTTCTAGGAGCAAAATGACCGGTCTCCCGAAGACGTCTCTCAACTGCAGCAAAGGTTGGGTGGCTTGGTACGCGACGATTTGGAAACCTTGCCGAATACACCCTCACACTCTCTCGACCATTTCCTTGACAATATCCGAATACCAATAACATATCGGTGTATTCTTCATTGGTGTATTGTACGGCCATGATAAATCAGAAAAGTCCGATATCAACAATCAACGTCAATAAAACTCGACAAATCAACACAGATGAAACTATGGAAACCAAGAATGTGAATATCACTGTTTTCGAGCAGATAATAATAGTCTTCAGAAAAAAAAACCAGTGCTACTTATTTTCAATAGAAATAACCTATGCAAAAAGTACATTTCAACTTTTTGCGTCGTATAAATCTTTGTATACGTGAAAATGGTGAACATTTTGAACAATTTTTATGAAATATCTGTTAATCGTTTTATTATTAATTATGCTCTAAATCACTAAAATTAAAATTTTGTCGAAACCATGAGAGGAATCGACTTTTGTCAAGAGTACCTTTTTTGTAGTGAATGAGTTGAATAATTTAGATTTCATATTGAAACTAATTTTTTTCCATTGGCGTAGGAGTTTTAGATGTTTATTTACTGAAAAAATCAAGTTCTACGCCCATGGAATGATATTCATTATGATTATGATATGAGTTTCATTGCCCGATGAGTCTATGCCAACGTACCAAATTTGAAAAAAATCTCATGAGCCGTTCAAAAGTTATGAAGCAAAATCGATTTGAAAATTTCAACTTCAGAGCCGTCTAGCGCCCAAACTAAGCAACTTTTTACTGAGGTAAGTTTGCTTGTATCGAATTGTTTTGGTCTGAAGAATATGTGGTAGCTTTTTGTAAAGACCTTTTAAGGACACCCTGTATACAAGGTTCCTCTTGATTTTCACTATGAGAATCTTCAGGCCCTTACCAATCATTATATTTCAATTAATGACTAATGTGGATTATGAAAATTCAGTTCTTCGTATAACGTAGGAAAAATATTTCTGTCAGCACAGCACAAACCTCTGGGTTTCTCCTCAATCTTGAGTTGAAATTGTGGTATTTTTCATTTCTTTTCATTTATTGGGAAAACTAACCTGATGGTGAGTAATATCAATCAAGAATTTATTCTTTCATAATAGTCTAGGAAAATTAGTTCAGTTAGGACATCATGAAAACTTCCTTTCTTCTTCTTTCTATTCCTTATTCTATTTCTATTCTATTTCTTATTCCTAAAAAAATGCTATAGCCATTTCGAACCTTTTAATTTCGATAGATAACTTATACGAAACAAACTTTGAAAAACATTTTTTTTTGTTTTTGTTTATGAGATGTAGTTCTGCCAAGACAACAGGAAATTAGGCTCGACTTGAATTTCCAAGTATTCCCTATGCATATGAATATCTTGCCACCCTTTCCAACCCTAATATTCCAATTGATGACTGGTGTAGATCATGAAATTATTTTTTTTTCTATTATTTTTTGTGTAGCAAAAATATTTATCATAAAAACTTGGCGTTCTTTCAATATCCAAGTCTTTCCCATATATATATATGAATTGAACGGAATAAGATCAGATTTTGAACATTTTCTGATTTTCTGAATTTCATCTATTTCACTTGATCCAGTTGCAATTTCAATTCCATTCTTCAAAGTCAGTTCATTCCATGTGAACATCAGAGTGTTAAAATATTCGACACTCTTTCTAAAAAATGAAGTAGAAGTCATTGACAATTATTTCAATATATTTGCAGTAAGGACAGATTTCGCGATATGGCCAAAATGTCACTGCGCTCGAAATTAAACCTTTGATACCTGTAAGAGAAATTCTGTATTTGTCAGTGACACCTACTTTCTGAAAAATTTGGAAATACAAATATATTTGATGAGAATAAAACTTCTATTCATGATAGTGGATGTTTCGGAAACGAATCTGCTGCCGTTCTCAACACAATTGAAACACTTCCTTCGTGAAATTTTTCAACACTTTTCAGTGTCGAAAACCAACTTGACGTTGAAAAATTCTACGGAGAAAAGTGTTCCAATTGTGTTGAGAACGGGAGCAGATTCATTCCCTAAACGTCCACCGAGATGAGTAGAAGTTTTATTCTTATTAAATATATTTGTATTTTCAAATTTTTCGAAAACAAGGTGTCACTGACAAATAGAGAATTCCTCTTAGAGGTATCTAAAGGGTCAATTCCTAGCGCAGTGACATTTTGGGGCAGATCACAGAATCTGTCCTTACAACAAAAATATTGGAATAATTTTCAATAACTTCTACTTCATTTATTAGAAACGAGGAGAGGAAATCCCACAAAAAACTGAAAAATGAATGAACTCATATATATTCTCTGAAAACTGAACTCTTATGAGGACTTTTTATCATACATCATTCTTCAACTTCCTAGAACAATCATCTGCCAAACATGGTCGATCAAATACATGAACACCCTGTATATACCGCTGTTGTATACAATGTATACAGGTTGTTTCATCAACGTTAGACAAATTTCAAGGTAGGATTTATTGCACGTGAATTTGAAATTAAAATCATATGAACGGATATCCGAAAACGATTCGTTTCAGAGATACAGGGTAGGTATATTCAAGTTTCATGAGAAAATCGATATTTCACTATATAAACATTCTTCAGGAATCGTTGAAAAATTGATTGGTTTCGAAAAAAAAATTGTACACCCTGTATCTCGGACACGAATCGTTTCCGGTCATGTATTTGTATGAACATTTTCCATACTTTGATGACCCAAAGAATTTTACTTTGAAGTTTCGTACTACATTGATGAGACGCATTGTATAATGATGTATTTCTCGGTGTTCAGTCAAAGAGAAAAAAAGGAATACGAAGTACGAAATAAAAACTTTCCAAAAAATAGTCATGAGTGCAAAATTTCCCAGTATTTCATATAGTTTTCATGAGTAGTGAAAACATGCCAAATTTTTCATATATCCTGTACAGTGCATCCCATTTTGTTTGGAACTGCCAGGTTTCTCTGTTGTTTCTCTGTTCCTTTCCTACTCTGTCTTGAAACTCAAAATGGTTCACTGTTTCCATTGAAATATACAGGGCGATTCTGAAAATTATTACTTCGTGACCCCTTCCATATCTACGAAGTCATTAGAAATACTGTTGAGCTCAGAACTACATCCCAAAGAGAATGAATTTCGCGCAAAATCCAGTGGCTTACTCAAAATTCCATTTTGGAGTATGGTTTTGGAGATACATCACATATGAACACCGTGTCATCATCGCATTGAATTCTTTATTTTTTTTTTCCTTCAAAATGCTGTATGATAATCTCTAGATCTGTTTCATATGGAAAATCCGTGGACTTCTAACAAAAATTCATTTAGTGTTGTTTAGCATTTCTGAGATTCCAATCTAGATATTATCATACATAATTCTGAAAGAAAAAAGAATGAAGAATGCATTGAGATGATGGAATACAGGGTGTTCCATTGAAAAAAATAGAAGATGGTGTCGTCTCTCTCTCCGAAACCTTACTCCGAAATGGAATTTTGAGTAAGCCACTGGATTCTGCGCAAAATTCTCTAGCTCGACAGTATTTCCAATGACTTCGTAGATATAGAAGGGGTCCAAAAAGTGATTATCTTCAAAATCGCCCTGTATATTTTGGACGGAAATAGTTATGAAAAACCCACGAAATGAATTCAAATGATTGATCTCGCAATAAATTCATTTTTCTTCTCCAGACAGGTGATCGATTACATGATGCCAGGCCTTCAAGCAACTATATAGATCAAGAACTTGTCTGATTATAGAAATTGAACCAAACCTAACTTAACGAACATTCTCAAGGATGATGATTGACGCAAGATGGATAACTATCGTGACATCTCTTCGAAGGTCCAAAGGATTGACATGAAGGTCAGTTGATATGTATTCAAGATATATTTGTGGAAAGCCTTCTTCAAAAAAGTTTGGAAAAATTTCCTCTCTCCTAGCTTTTCTTGAATTTCCAAGTATTTCCTATGCCTATCAATATCTTTGCACACTTTCAACTTGACGTTGAAAAATTCTACGGAGATAAGTGTTTCAATTGTGTTGAGAACGGGAGCAGATTCATTCCCTTAACGTCCACCAAGATAAGTAGAAGTTTTATTCTTATTAAATATATTTGTATTTCCAAATTTTTCAAAAACAAGGTGTCGCTGACAAATAGAGAATTTCTCTTATAGGTATCTAAAGGTTCAATTTCTAGCGCAGTGACATTTTGGGGCAGATCACAGAATCTGTCCTTACAACAAATATATTGGAATAATTTTCAATAACTTCTACTTCATTTATTAGAAACGCGGAGAGGAAATCCCACAAAAAACTGAAAAATGAATGAACTCATATATATTCTCTGAAAACTGAACTCTTATGAGGACTTTTTATCATATATCATTCTTCAACTTCCTGGAACAATCATCTGCCAAACATTGTCGATCAAATACACAAACACCCTGTATATACCTGCTGTTGTATACAGTGTATACAGGTTGTTCCATCAACGTTAGACAAACTTCAAGGTAGGATTTATTGCTCGTGAATTTGAAATGATAATCATATAAACGGATATCCGAAAACGATTCGTTTCAGAGATACAGGGTAGGTTTATTCAAGTTTCATGAGGAAATCGATATTTTACCTAAAACATTCTTCAGGAATCGTTGAAAAATTGATTAGTTTCGAAAAAAAATTGTACACCTTGTATCTCGGACACGAATCGTTTCCGGTCATGTATTTGTATGAACATTTTCCATTCATTTTTCAGCTTTTAATGGGATTTTGCTCTCCTCGTTTCTAGAAAATAAAGTAGAAGTTATTAAAAATTATTGCAATATATTTGTAGTACAAATACAATAACTTCTACTTTATTTTCTAGGAACGAGGAGAGCAAAATCCCATTAAAAGCTGAAAAATGAATGTACCACCTCCTCGAAGAACTTACAGACAGTATTTAACATTTTCCATACTTTGATGACCCAAAGAATTTACTTTGAAGTTTCGTAAAACATTAATGAGACGCATTGTATAATGATGTATTTCTCGGTGTTCAGTCAAAGAGAAAAAAAGGATTACGAAGTACGAAATAAAAACTTTCCAAAAAATAGTCATGAGTGCAAAATTTCCCAGTATTTCATATAGTTTTCATGTGTAGTGAAAACATGCCAAATTTTTCATATATCCTGTACAGTGCATCCCATTTTGTTTGGAACTGCCAGGTTTCTCTGTTGTTCCTCTGTTCCTTTCATACTTTTTCTTGAAACTCAAAATGGTCCAATCAGATTTTGCATATCTGTTTTCATTGAAATATACAGGGCGATTCTGAAAATTATTACTTCGTGACCCCTTCTATATGTACGAAGTCATTAGAAATACTGTTGAGCTTAGAACTACATCCCAAAGAGAATGAATTTCGCGCAGAATCCAGTGGCGTACTCAATATTCCATTTTGGGGTATGGTTTTGGAGATACGTCACATATGAACACCGTGTCATCATCGCATTGAATTCTTAATTTTTTTTTTCCTTCAAAATGCTCTATGATAATCTCTAGATCTGTTTCATATGGAAAATCCGTGGCCTACTAACAAACTTTCATTTAGTGTTGTTTAGCATTTCTGAGATTCCAATCTAGATATTATAATACATCATTCTGAAGGAAAAAAGAATGAAGAATTCATTGAGATGATGGAATACAGGGTGTTCCATTGAAAAAAATAGAAGATGGTGTCGTATCTCCGAAACCACAGCCCGAAATGGAATTTTGAGTGAGCCACTGGATTCTGCGCAAAATTCTGGAATGCAGAAACTTTTTGCAACGATGAGCTGGGGAGTGATTTCTTTTCCATGTTTTCACGAATTTAAATATTTCTAGACTCTTCAAGGCGTGGACGAGAGGCGATCGAAGATGAGTCTGTTGGTTCCTTGAGGGCGATGCAGGATATGCATTCAGGACTTACGAAAAGGACAAACAGATGATGTTCATTCAGATTATTCCTGGAGGTTTTCATGAGAAAACTAACCTGATGGTGAGTAATATTCATTGACGATTTATTCTTTCATAATAGTTTTTCCAGGACAGCATGAAACTTTCCTGAATACTTTCTCATTTCTATAAAATTGCTTTGGCCATTCACAACCCTTTTATTTTGATAGATAACTTATAAAGACTTCGAGAAACCTTTTTTATTTTAGTTTCTTGTTCATGAGACATGTTGTTTTGCCAAGACAACATGAAGACTGGCTTTTCTTGACTTTCCACGTATTTCCTATGCCTACCAATATCTTGGCACTCTCTCTAACCCTTATATTCCGACTGATGACAGGTGTAGGTCATGAGTTCTATAAGTTTTTGTGTGGGAACAATATTTCAGCCAGAACATCATAAAAAGTTGGTGTTACTTCAATTGATGACTAATTTCGGAGCATGAAAATATGTTCTTTTTCCATTAGTGTCTGTCTTTGGAGAGTGGTTCAGTGAGGAAAGCATTATACACTAGGTTTCTCTCAATTTTCCATGTCTCTCGTATAATTATGAGAATCTTCAGTCCCTTACCAATCATTGAATCATAATTGATGACTAATGTGGATTATGAAAATTATATTTTTTCGTTTTAGTTGTTTTTTTTGCAAAATCATGAACTTTTAGGTTTCTCTTCAATTTTCAGTTGAAATTATGCTATTTGGAATAGATTACAGTAAGTTAGACTTAACAATAACTTTGATTACTCGAATGTTGATGACATGAACGTCAAAATTGAGAACAAAATTATTCATCATGGCCTGCTAAAATATTGTTACCCATGAATCTCGCGATGAATAAAATCAATCTGCTGATATCATGTAACTACAAAAACTCAAATATCTCACGAACGGCTCAATTTTTTGTATTCGAATAGAGTACCTTTTTCATGTACTTTTTCTTCGGCTCATGTTTTTTCACCGAAAATAATACAGGGAAAAAAGTTTTCTACAAAAAATCATGACTCACCCTCTGAAAACACCCTTTATAACAATATCAGAAGTGTGGAAGTGTGACGAAAAAATGTATTTTGACAACATACATTCATGCACAAAATTTCAATCGGGTGGCTTTCATCGTTCAGAAGTTATGCGGAGAAATTATTTAAATTTTATCAACTTTGGTAGGATATATCTCCCTTAATATGCATTTTGGGCCATGAGTTTAATCATCGAACTACACTTATTTTTCAATGTTCTATCACCCCCAGAAAGCTCGGTACACATTTTTGTATATGTATACAGGTTGTTTCGTCAACGTTAGACAAAATTTCAAGGTCGGATTTGTTGCGCTTAAATCTGAAATAGAAATCATATGAACAGGGTATGTATTTTCAAGTTTCATGAGAAAATCGATATTTTTCTGAAAACATTTGTTTGTTCTCGAAAAAAAATTGTACACCCTGTATCTCGACAACGAATCGTTTCCGGACATGTATTCGATGTACATTTTTGATATTTTGATGACGCAAATAATTTTACTTTAAAGTTTCGTGCAACATCAATGAAACGCATCGTATAAGTTTCCACTGCTCAAAATTTTCATCATAATTTGCACTTCTCCATTCAAAGAGGAAAAAAGTTCGCATAAAAGTTCCATTCATTAGTATGATATCAAAGTTCCGATTCGTTTTGTTAAATTTGCAACAAACACACAAAGCTATATTTTTTATAATTTTTCGTTCTCTCATTTTTTGATAATCTGCACGAATTAGAAATACGCTGGCGGAAACTTGGAATGTCTTCATACGTTGTCGTCGCCTAGGCTGGCTCGACATCAAAAGGGAGAAACACTGAATTAATTTATTTAGTCCTTCAAATTTTTCTTCAACAACGACAATGCGGGAGGAAATTGGTTCATTACGTCACGTTTCCTTCCACGCAGATGTCCTATCCAAGATCCAATCTCCACTCAATTCGAAGAGTGACGAGCAAATATTGGAAATTACTGTACGTGTACGGAGGAATGGGCAAACAAATTTATTCGAAGCATTTATGTTTGCGATGTTATGTCGTTATGAATGCTTCGAAAATATTTGTTTGTTCACTTTTCTCGGTCGTCATTCTTTTATACGTTCATTTCTGAGATTTGTTCCTCAGTCTTCGACGTGAATCGGGATGGGAATGATTCCGGCAGCAATGTTATTAGTTTGAGAAGAATCAGATTAACCTCACACAACCCCCCCCCCCCTCTGCCTATCAAGAACTCTATTTTTTGTCAGATTTGTGTGATTCGATTTCTCACCTTTATTCTCATATTGATTTTTTCATCTCCAACTCTTGTTTCTTCCAAAAATTTCTATTAGCTTGTCTCTATCATCCTTTGGAGATGAAGAAACTTCGAAGCAGACCTTCTTGAAGCAGAAATTCTTGAATAGAAATGTCATTTTGTTTCAATCCCTCTGCATTTTTCGTGTAGGTACATTGAGTTGGTTCAAACTGCGTATAAATAAATAATGAAGCTTTATATTCCGTCTTCCTCAGTGTATCTCACTATATCCAAAACTCGCTCTATTTTTGTCGACACGCTGTATAGATTTTTTCATCTATCTTATTTCAAATTGTCGTGTTTTCATTTCTTCGTATGATATTTCTTATAGTTAGATAAGGTAGGTCCAAATTGCGATTGAATGAATAAGGGCCCCATATTATATGCTGTATCTCACGATAATTCTCATAGTGGCTTATAAGCTCTTTTCCTTAGACACACTGTGTATGGATTCATTTCTTTAATTTCGACAACGAATGAATGAGGGTGTGTTGAGAAAAATCCTTGTACATGTATTTTCAAATGCGCATTTTAAAAATGCCAAATATTTAGAGTGTGTCATTCGACAGTGGCCAATACTTATTTCGATTGCAACCCCCTGTATATTATTTATTTTTCGGATTCTTCAGAGAAATTCGGTAGGTCACACTTGAAAACTGATAAGTTATACACATTATCAACTGATAATGTAAAAAAAAAGTCAATGTGGGAAATGCTGAAAATGCTCGCCTCGAACGTCTTGGCAACATCCTAATCTGGTACAGAAATAAATGTCTTCTGACGTTACTCAACATCTCAGGCGTGACTGATCTGATCGCAAGCGTGATTCGTCTTTTTGAGTCATCGATTTTGTGAAATAAAATAATTTTCTTTGTTTAATGTTAATTTCCGTAAAGAATCTGAAAACACTCAATATTTTCGAAACAGTTGGAGACAGGTATAAGACATTGAATTTGATTTATGTCTAGAATTCTCTGAAGAATCGAAAGAATAGATAATATATTGGCTACTGTCACATGACACACTATGAAATTTATTCTTCTGATGAAAAATCGCATTTCAAAGTACAAATCGACATGTCCAAGCGTTTTTCTCAACACACCCTCATTTATTCGTTGTTGAATTCATTCCATTTGGTAATCATTGTATACTTCTTCTTGTCGGTACCTATATCGAGAAGGCTGTTGAGATTAGAACTACATCCCAAAGAGAATGAATTTCGCGCAGAATCCAGTGGCGTACTCAATATTCCATTTTGGGGTATGGTTTTGGAGATACGTCACATATGAACACCGTGTCATCATCGCATTGAATTCTTAATTTTTTTTTTCCTTCAAAATGCTGCATGATAATCTCTAGATCTGTTTCATATGGAAAATCCGTGGCCTACTAACAAACATTCATTTAGTGTTGTTTAGCATTTCTGATATTCCAATCTATATATTATCATACTACATTCTGAAGGAAAAGCGAATGAAGAATTCATTGAGATGATGGAATACAGGGTGTTCCATTGAAAAGAAAAAAAATAGAAGATGGTGTCGTCTTCCGAAACCATACCCCGAAACGGAATTTTGAGTAAGCCACTGGATTCTGCGCAAAATTCTGTAGCTCGACAGTATTTCCAATGACTTCGTAGATATAGAAGGGGTCCAAAAAGTCATAATCTTCGAAATCGCCCTGTATATTTTGGACGGAAATAGTTATGGAAAACCCACGAAATGAATTCAATTGATCTCGCAATAAATTCGTTTTCCTTCTTCAGACAGGAGATCGATTACATGAAGTCGGCCATCAACCAACTACATAGATCAAGAACTTGTCTGATTATAGAAATTGAACCAAACCTAACTTAACGAGCATTCTCAAGGATGATGATTGACGCAAGACGGATCACTATCGTGACATCTCTTTGAAGGTCCAAAGGATCGACATGAAGGTTAGTTGATATGTATTCAAGATATATTTGTCGGAAGCCTTCTTCAAAAAAGTTTGGGAAAATTTCCTCTCTCCTAGCTTTTCTTGAATTTCCAAGTATTTCCTATGCCTATCAATATCTTTGCACTCTTTCCAACCCTTATATTCCAATCGATGGGTGGGTGTAGATCATGAAAACATTTTCCTTCAATTTCCGAGTTTTTCCTATACCTATGAATGTCCTCACACCCTTGCCAACCCTTATATTTCAAGTAATGACTAATTTGGAGCATGAAAATATTTTCTCCTTCCATTAGTTTTTGTCTACGAAGAGTGGCTCAGTGAGGACAGCATTATACAGGGTGTCCTTAAAAGGTCTTTACAAAAAGCTACCACATATTCTTCAGACCAAAACAATTCGATACAAGCAAACTTACCTCAGTAAAAAGTTGCTTAGTTTGGGCGCTAGACGGCTCTGAAGTTGAAATTTTCAAATCGATTTTGCTTCATAACTTTTGAACGGCTCATGAGATTTTTTTCAAATTTGGTACGTTGGCATAGACTCATCGGGCAATGAAACTCATATCATAATCATAATGAATATCATTCCATGGGCGTAGAACTTGATTTTTTCAGTAAATAAACATCTAAAACTCCTACGCCAATGGAAAAAAATTAGTTTCAATATGAAATCTAAATTATTCAACTCATTCACTACAAAAAAGGTACTCTTGACAAAAGTCGATTCCTCTCATGGTTTCGACAAAATTTTAATTTTAGTGATTTAGAGCATAATTAATAATAAAACGATTAACAGATATTTCATAAAAATTGTTCAAAATGTTCACCATTTTCACGTATACAAAGATTTATACGACGCAAAAAGTTGAAATGTACTCTTTGCATAACTTCGTATAAAATCGTCGTATAAATCTTTGTATACGTGAAAATGGTGAACATTTTGAACAATTTTTATGAAATATCTGTTAATCGTTTTATTATTAATTATGCTCTAAATCACTAAAATTAAAATTTTGTCGAAACCATGAGAGGAATCGACTTTTGTCAAGAGTACCTTTTTTGTAGTGAATGAGTTGAATAATTTAGATTTCATATTGAAACTAATTTTTTTCCATTGGCGTAGGAGTTTTAGATGTTTATTTACTGAAAAAATCAAGTTCTACGCCCATGGAATGATATTCATTATGATTATGATATGAGTTTCATTGCCCGATGAGTCTATGCCAACGTACCAAATTTGAAAAAAATCTCATGAGCCGTTCAAAAGTTATGAAGCAAAATCGATTTGAAAATTTCAACTTCAGAGCCGTCTAGCGCCCAAACTAAGCAACTTTTTACTGAGGTAAGTTTGCTTGTATCGAATTGTTTTGGTCTGAAGAATATGTGGTAGCTTTTTGTAAAGACCTTTTAAGGACACCCTGTATACAAGGTTCCTCTTGATTTTCACTATGAGAATCTTCAGGCCCTTACCAATCATTATATTTCAATTAATGACTAATGTGGATTATGAAAATTCAGTTCTTCGTATAACGTAGGAAAAATATTTCTGTCAGCACAGCACAAACCTCTGGGTTTCTCCTCAATCTTGAGTTGAAATTGTGGTATTTTTCATTTCTTTTCATTTATTGGGAAAACTAACCTGATGGTGAGTAATATCAATCAAGAATTTATTCTTTCATAATAGTCTAGGAAAATTAGTTCAGTTAGGACATCATGAAAACTTCCTTTCTTCTTCTTTCTATTCCTTATTCTATTTCTATTCTATTTCTTATTCCTAAAAAAATGCTATAGCCATTTCGAACCTTTTAATTTCGATAGATAACTTATACGAAACAAACTTTGAAAAACATTTTTTTTTGTTTTTGTTTATGAGATGTAGTTCTGCCAAGACAACAGGAAATTAGGCTCGACTTGAGTTTCCAAGTATTCCCTATGCATATGAATATCTTGCCACCCTTTCCAACCCTAATATTCCAATTGATGACTGGTGTAGATCATGAAATTATTTTTTTTTTCTATTATTTTTTGTGTAGCAAAAATATTTATCATAAAAACTTGGCGTTCTTTCAATATCCAAGTCTTTCCCATATATATATATGAATTGAACGGAATAAGATCAGATTTTGAACATTTTCTGATTTTCTGAATTTCATCTATTTCACTTGATCCAGTTGCAATTTCAATTCCATTCTTCAAAGTCAGTTCATTCCATGTGAACATCAGAGTGTTAAAATATTCGACACTCTTCATTATTGATACTTCATTTTTCATCTTTTGTGGGATTTTCTCTTCTCGTTTCTAAAAAATGAAGTAGAAGTCATTGACAATTATTTCAATATATTTGCAGTAAGGACAGATTTCGCGATATGGCCAAAATGTCACTGCGCTCGAAATTAAACCTTTGATACCTGTAAGAGAAATTCTGTATTTGTCAGTGACACCTACTTTCTGAAAAATTTGGAAATACAAATATATTTGATGAGAATAAAACTTCTATTCATGATAGTGGATGTTTCGGAAACGAATCTGCTGCCGTTCTCAACACAATTGAAACACTTCCTTCGTGAAATTTTTCAACACTTTTCAGTGTCGAAAACCAACTTGACGTTGAAAAATTCTACGGAGAAAAGTGTTCCAATTGTGTTGAGAACGGGAGCAGATTCATTCCCTAAACGTCCACCGAGATGAGTAGAAGTTTTATTCTTATTAAATATATTTGTATTTTCAAATTTTTCGAAAACAAGGTGTCACTGACAAATAGAGAATTCCTCTTAGAGGTATCTAAAGGGTCAATTCCTAGCGCAGTGACATTTTGGGGCAGATCACAGAATCTGTCCTTACAACAAAAATATTGGAATAATTTTCAATAACTTCTACTTCATTTATTAGAAACGAGGAGAGGAAATCCCACAAAAAACTGAAAAATGAATGAACTCATATATATTCTCTGAAAACTGAACTCTTATGAGGACTTTTTATCATACATCATTCTTCAACTTCCTAGAACAATCATCTGCCAAACATGGTCGATCAAATACATGAACACCCTGTATATACCGCTGTTGTATACAATGTATACAGGTTGTTTCATCAACGTTAGACAAATTTCAAGGTAGGATTTATTGCACGTGAATTTGAAATTAAAATCATATGAACGGATATCCGAAAACGATTCGTTTCAGAGATACAGGGTAGGTATATTCAAGTTTCATGAGAAAATCGATATTTCACTATATAAACATTCTTCAGGAATCGTTGAAAAATTGATTGGTTTCGAAAAAAAAATTGTACACCCTGTATCTCGGACACGAATCGTTTCCGGTCATGTATTTGTATGAACATTTTCCATACTTTGATGACCCAAAGAATTTTACTTTGAAGTTTCGTACTACATTGATGAGACGCATTGTATAATGATGTATTTCTCGGTGTTCAGTCAAAGAGAAAAAAAAGGAATACGAAGTACGAAATAAAAACTTTCCAAAAAATAGTCATGAGTGCAAAATTTCCCAGTATTTCATATAGTTTTCATGAGTAGTGAAAACATGCCAAATTTTTCATATATCCTGTACAGTGCATCCCATTTTGTTTGGAACTGCCAGGTTTCTCTGTTGTTTCTCTGTTCCTTTCCTACTCTGTCTTGAAACTCAAAATGGTTCACTGTTTCCATTGAAATATACAGGGCGATTCTGAAAATTATTACTTCGTGACCCCTTCCATATCTACGAAGTCATTAGAAATACTGTTGAGCTCAGAACTACATCCCAAAGAGAATGAATTTCGCGCAAAATCCAGTGGCTTACTCAAAATTCCATTTTGGAGTATGGTTTTGGAGATACATCACATATGAACACCGTGTCATCATCGCATTGAATTCTTTATTTTTTTTTTCCTTCAAAATGCTGTATGATAATCTCTAGATCTGTTTCATATGGAAAATCCGTGGACTTCTAACAAAAATTCATTTAGTGTTGTTTAGCATTTCTGAGATTCCAATCTAGATATTATCATACATAATTCTGAAAGAAAAAAGAATGAAGAATTCATTGAGATGATGGAATACAGGGTGTTCCATTGGAAAAAATAGAAGATGGTGTCGTCTCTCTCTCCGAAACCTTACTCCGAAATGGAATTTTGAGTAAGCCACTGGATTCTGCGCAAAATTCTCTAGCTCGACAGTATTTCCAATGACTTCGTAGATATAGAAGGGGTCCAAAAAGTGATAATCTTCAAAATCGCCCTGTATATTTTGGACGGAAATAGTTATGAAAAACCCACGAAATGAATTCAAATGATTGATCTCGCAATAAATTCATTTTTCTTCTCCAGACAGGTGATCGATTACATGATGCCAGGCCTTCAAGCAACTATATAGATCAAGAACTTGTCTGATTATAGAAATTGAACCAAACCTAACTTAACGAACATTCTCAAGGATGATGATTGGCGCAAGATGGATAACTATCGTGACATCTCTTCGAAGGTCCAAAGGATTGACATGAAGGTCAGTTGATATGTATTCAAGATATATTTGTGGAAAGCCTTCTTCAAAAAAGTTTGGAAAAATTTCCTCTCTCCTAGCTTTTCTTGAATTTCCAAGTATTTCCTATGCCTATCAATATCTTTGCACACTTTCAACTTGACGTTGAAAAATTCTACGGAGATAAGTGTTTCAATTGTGTTGAGAACGGGAGCAGATTCATTCCCTTAACGTCCACCAAGATAAGTAGAAGTTTTATTCTTATTAAATATATTTGTATTTCCAAATTTTTCAAAAACAAGGTGTCGCTGACAAATAGAGAATTTCTCTTATAGGTATCTAAAGGTTCAATTTCTAGCGCAGTGACATTTTGGGGCAGATCACAGAATCTGTCCTTACAACAAATATATTGGAATAATTTTCAATAACTTCTACTTCATTTATTAGAAACGCGGAGAGGAAATCCCACAAAAAACTGAAAAATGAATGAACTCATATATATTCTCTGAAAACTGAACTCTTATGAGGACTTTTTATCATATATCATTCTTCAACTTCCTGGAACAATCATCTGCCAAACATTGTCGATCAAATACACAAACACCCTGTATATACCTGCTGTTGTATACAGTGTATACAGGTTGTTCCATCAACGTTAGACAAACTTCAAGGTAGGATTTATTGCTCGTGAATTTGAAATGATAATCATATAAACGGATATCCGAAAACGATTCGTTTCAGAGATACAGGGTAGGTTTATTCAAGTTTCATGAGGAAATCGATATTTTACCTAAAACATTCTTCAGGAATCGTTGAAAAATTGATTAGTTTCGAAAAAAAATTGTACACCTTGTATCTCGGACACGAATCGTTTCCGGTCATGTATTTGTATGAACATTTTCCATTCATTTTTCAGCTTTTAATGGGATTTTGCTCTCCTCGTTTCTAGAAAATAAAGTAGAAGTTATTAAAAATTATTGCAATATATTTGTAGTACAAATACAATAACTTCTACTTTATTTTCTAGGAACGAGGAGAGCAAAATCCCATTAAAAGCTGAAAAATGAATGTACCACCTCCTCGAAGAACTTACAGACAGTATTTAACATTTTCCATACTTTGATGACCCAAAGAATTTACTTTGAAGTTTCGTAAAACATTAATGAGACGCATTGTATAATGATGTATTTCTCGGTGTTCAGTCAAAGAGAAAAAAAGGATTACGAAGTACGAAATAAAAACTTTCCAAAAAATAGTCATGAGTGCAAAATTTCCCAGTATTTCATATAGTTTTCATGTGTAGTGAAAACATGCCAAATTTTTCATATATCCTGTACAGTGCATCCCATTTTGTTTGGAACTGCCAGGTTTCTCTGTTGTTCCTCTGTTCCTTTCATACTTTTTCTTGAAACTCAAAATGGTCCAATCAGATTTTGCATATCTGTTTTCATTGAAATATACAGGGCGATTCTGAAAATTATTACTTCGTGACCCCTTCTATATGTACGAAGTCATTAGAAATACTGTTGAGCTTAGAACTACATCCCAAAGAGAATGAATTTCGCGCAGAATCCAGTGGCGTACTCAATATTCCATTTTGGGGTATGGTTTTGGATATACGTCACATATGAACACCGTGTCATCATCGCATTGAATTCTTAATTTTTTTTTTCCTTCAAAATGCTCTATGATAATCTCTAGATCTGTTTCATATGGAAAATCCGTGGCCTACTAACAAACTTTCATTTAGTGTTGTTTAGCATTTCTGAGATTCCAATCTAGATATTATAATACATCATTCTGAAGGAAAAAAGAATAAAGAATTCATTGAGATGATGGAATACAGGGTGTTCCATTGAAAAAAATAGAAGATGGTGTCGTATCTCCGAAACCACAGCCCGAAATGGAATTTTGAGTGAGCCACTGGATTCTGCGCAAAATTCTGGAATGCAGAAACTTTTTGCAACGATGAGCTGGGGAGTGATTTCTTTTCCATGTTTTCACGAATTTAAATATTTCTAGACTCTTCAAGGCGTGGATGAGAGGCGATCGAAGATGAGTCTGTTGGTTCCTTGAGGGCGATGCAGGATATGCATTCAGGACTTACGAAAAGGACAAACAGATGATGTTCATTCAGATTATTCCTGGAGGTTTTCATGAGAAAACTAACCTAATGGTGAGTAATATTCATTGACGATTTATTCTTCCATAATAGTTTTTCCAGGACAGCATGAAACTTTCCTGAATACTTTCTCCTTTCTATAAAATTGCTTTGGCCATTCACAACCCTTTTATTTTGATAGATAACTTATAAAGACTTCGAGAAATCTTTTTTATTTTAGTTTCTTGTTCATGAGACATGTTGTTCTGCCAAGACAACATGAAGACTGGCTTTTCTTGACTTTCCACGTATTTCCTATGCCTACCAATATCTTGGCACTCTCTCTAACCCTTATATTCCGACTGATGACAGGTGTAGGTCATGAGTTCTATAAGTTTTTGTGTGGGAACAATATTTCAGCCAGAACATCATAAAAAGTTGGTGTTACTTCAATTGATGACTAATTTCGGAGCATGAAAATATGTTCTTTTTCCATTAGTGTCTGTCTTTGGAGAGTGGTTCAGTGAGGAAAGCATTATACACTAGGTTTCTCTCAATTTTCCATGTCTCTCGTATAATTATGAGAATCTTCAGTCCCTTACCAATCATTGAATCATAATTGATGACTAATGTGGATTATGAAAATTATATTTTTTCGTTTTAGTTGTTTTTTTTGCAAAATCATGAACTTTTAGGTTTCTCTTCAATTTTCAGTTGAAATTATGCTATTTGGAATAGATTACAGTAAGTTAGACTTAACAATAACTTTGATTACTCGAATGTTGATGACATGAACGTCAAAATTGAGAACAAAATTATTCATCATGGCCTGCTAAAATATTGTTACCCATGAATCTCGCGATGAATAAAATCAATCTGCTGATATCATGTAACTACAAAAACTCAAATATCTCACGAACGGCTCAATTTTTTGTATTCGAATAGAGTACCTTTTTCATGTACTTTTTCTTCGCTCCACGAAATGCTCATGTTTTTTCACCGAAAATAATACAGGGAAAAAAGTTTTCTACAAAAAATCATGACTCACCCTCTGAAAACACCCTTTATAACAATATCAGAAGTGTGGAAGTGTGACGAAAAAATGTATTTTGACAACATACATTCATGCACAAAATTTCAATCGGGTGGCTTTCATCGTTCAGAAGTTATGCGGAGAAATTATTTACATTTTTATCAACTTTGGTAGGATATATCTCCCTTAATATGCATTTTGGGCCATGAGTTTAATCATCGAACTACACTTACTTTTCAATGTTCTATCACCCCCAGAAAGCTCGGTACACATTTTTGACTCACCCTGTATATGTATACAGGTTGTTTCGTCAACGTTAGACAAAATTTCAAGGTCGGATTTGTTGCGCTTAAATCTGAAATAGAAATCATATGAACAGGGTATGTATTTTCAAGTTTCATGAGAAAATCGATATTTTTCTGAAAACATTTGTTTGTTCCCGAGAAAAAATTGTACACCCTGTATCTCGACAACGAATCGTTTCCGGACATGTATTCGATGTACATTTTTGATATTTTGATGACGCAAATAATTTTACTTTAAAGTTTCGTGCAACATCAATGAAACGCATCGTATAAGTTTCCACTGCTCAAAATTTTCATCATAATTTGCACTTCTTCATGCAAAGAGGAAAAAAGTTCGCATAAAAGTTCCATTCATTAGTATGATATCAAAGTTCCGATTCGTTTTGTTAAATTTGCAACAAACACACAAAGCTATATTTTTTATAATATTTCGTTCCCTCATTTTTTGATAATCTGCACGAATTAGAAATACGCTGGCGGAAACTTGGAATGTCTTCATACGTTGTCGTCGCCTAGGCTGGCTCGACATCAAAAGGGAGAAACACTGAATTAATTTATTTAGTCCTTCAAATTTTTCTTCAACAACGACAATGCGGGAGGAAATTGGTTCATTACGTCACGTTTCCTTCCACGCAGATGTCCTATCCAAGATCCAATCTCCACTCAATTCGAAGAGTGACGAGCAAATATTGGAAATTACTGTACGTGTACGGAGGAATGGGCAAACAAATTTATTCGAAGCATTTATGTTTGCGATGTTATGTCGTTATGAATGCTTCGAAAATATTTGTTTGTTCACTTTTCTCGGTCGTCATTCTTTTATACGTTCATTTCAAAGATTTGTTCCTCAGTCTTCGACGTGAATCGGGATGGGAATGATTCCGGCAGCAATGTTATTAGTTTGAGAAGAATCAGATTAACCTCACACAACCCCCCCCCCCCTGCCTATCAAGAACTCTATTTTTTGTCAGATTTGTGTGATTCGATTTCTCACCTTTATTCTCATATTGATTTTTTCATCTCCAACTCTTGTTTCTTCCAAAAATTTCTATTAGCTTGTCTCTATCATCCTTTGGAGATGAAGAAACTTCGAAGCAGACCTTCTTGAAGCAGAAATTCTTGAATAGAAATGTCATTTTGTTTCAATCCCTCTGCATTTTTCGTGTAGGTACATTGAGTTGGTTCAAACTGCGTATAAATAAATAATGAAGCTTTATATTCCGTCTTCCTCAGTGTATCTCACTATATCCAAAACTCGCTCTATTTTTGTCGACACGCTGTATAGATTTTTTCATCTATCTTATTTCAAATTGTCGTGTTTTCATTTCTTCGTATGATATTTCTTATAGTTAGATAAGGTAGGTCCAAATTGCGATTGAATGAATAAGGGCCCCATATTATATGCTGTATCTCACGATAATTCTCATAGTGGCTTATAAGCTCTTTTCCTTAGACACACTGTGTATGGATTCATTTCTTTAATTTCGACAACGAATGAATGAGGGTGTGTTGAGAAAAATCCTTGTACATGTATTTTCAAATGCGCATTTTAAAAATGCCAAATATTTAGAGTGTGTCATTCGACAGTGGCCAATACTTATTTCGATTGCAACCCCCTGTATATTATTTATTTTTCGGATTCTTCAGAGAAATTCGGTAGGTCACACTTGAAAACTGATAAGTTATACACATTATCAACTGATAATGTAAAAAAAAAGTCAATGTGGGAAATGCTGAAAATGCTCGCCTCGAACGTCTTGGCAACATCCTAATCTGGTACAGAAATAAATGTCTTCTGACGTTACTCAACATCTCAGGCGTGACTGATCTGATCGCAAGCGTGATTCGTCTTTTTGAGTCATCGATTTTGTGAAATAAAATAATTTTCTTTGTTAAATGTTAATTTCCGTAAATAATCTGAAAACACTCAATATTTTCGAAACAGTTGGAGACAGGTATAAGACATTGAATTTGATTTATGTCTAGAATTCTCTGAAGAATCGAAAGAATAGATAATATATTGGCTACTGTCACATGACACACTATGAAATTTATTCTTCTGATGAAAAATCGCATTTCAAAGTACAAATCGACATGTCCAAGCGTTTTTCTCAACACACCCTCATTTATTCGTTGTTGAATTCATTCCATTTGGTAATCATTGTATACTTCTTCTTGTCGGTACCTATATCGAGAAGGCTGTTGAGCTTAGAACTACATCCCAAAGAGAATGAATTTCGTGCAGAATCCAGTGGCGTACTCAATATTCCATTTTGGGGTATGGTTTTGGAGATACGTCACATATGAACACCGTGTCATCATCGCATTGAATTCTTAATTTTTTTTTTCCTTCAAAATGCTGCATGATAATCTCTAGATCTGTTTCATATGGAAAATCCGTGGCCTACTAACAAACATTCATTTAGTGTTGTTTAGCATTTCTGATATTCCAATCTATATATTATCATACTACATTCTGAAGGAAAAGCAAATGAAGAATTCATTGAGATGATGGAATACAGGGTGTTCCATTGAAAAAAAATAGAAGATGGTGTCGTCTTCCGAAACCATACCCCGAAACGGAATTTTGAGTAAGCCACTGGATTCTGTGCAAAATTCTCTAGCTCGACAGTATTTCCAATGACTTCGTAGATATAGAAGGGGTCCAAAAAGTCATAATCTTCGAAATCGCCCTGTATATTTTGGACGGAAATAGTTATGGAAAACCCACGAAATGAATTCAATTGATCTCGCAATAAATTCGTTTTCCTTCTTCAGACAGGAGATCGATTACATGAAGTCGGCCATCAACCAACTACATAGATCAAGAACTTGTCTGATTATAGAAATTGAACCAAACCTAACTTAACGAGCATTCTCAAGGATGATGATTGACGCAAGACGGATCACTATCGTGACATCTCTTTGAAGGTCCAAAGGATCGACATGAAGGTTAGTTGATATGTATTCAAGATATATTTGTCGGAAGCCTTCTTCAAAAAAGTTTGGGAAAATTTCCTCTCTCCTAGCTTTTCTTGAATTTCCAAGTATTTCCTATGCCTATCGATATCTTTGCACTCTTTCCAACCCTTATATTCCAATCGATGGGTGGGTGTAGATCATGAAAACATTTTCCTTCAATTTCCGAGTTTTTCCTATACCTATGAATGTCCTCACACCCTTGCCAACCCTTATATTTCAAGTAATGACTAATTTGGAGCATGAAAATATTTTCTCCTTCCATTAGTTTTTGTCTACGAAGAGTGGCTCAGTGAGGACAGCATTATATACAAGGTTCCTCTCGATTTTCACTATGAGAATCTTCAGGCCCTTACCAATCATTATATTTCAATTGATGACTAATGTGGATTATGAAAATTCAGTTCTTCGTATAACGTAGGAAAAATATTTCTGTCAGCACAGCACAAACCTCTGGGTTTCTCCTGAATCTTGAGTTGAAATTGTGGTATTTTTCATTTCTTTTCATTTATTGAGAAAACTAACCTGATGGTGAGTAATATCAATCAAGAATTTATTCTTTCATAATAGTCTAGGAAAATTAGTTCAGTTAGGACATCATGAAAACTTCCTGAATATTCAAGTCTTTCTTATTCCTAAAAAAATGCTATAGCCATTTCGAACCTTTTAATTTCGATAGATAACTTATACGAAACAAACTTTGAAAAACATTTTTTTTTGTTTTTGTTTATGAGATGTAGTTCTGCCAAGACAACAGGAAATTAGGCTCGACTTGAATTTCCAAGTATTCCCTATGCCTATGAATATCTTGCCACCCTTTCCACCCCTAATATTCCAATTGATGACTGGTGTAGATCATGAAATTATTTTTTTTTCTATTATTTTTTGTGTAGCAAAAATATTTATCATAAAAACTTGGCGTTCTTTCAATATCCAAGTCTTTCCCATATATATATGAATTGAACGGAATAAGATCAGATTTTGAACATTTTCTGATTTTCTGAATTTCATCTATTTCACTTGATCCAGTTGCAATTTCAATTCCATTCTTCAAAGTCAGTTCATTCCATGTGAACATCAGAGTGTCAAAATATTCGACACTCTTCATTATTGATACTTCATTTTTCATCTTTTGTGGGATTTTCTCTTCTCGTTTCTAAAAAATGAAGTAGAAGTCATTGACAATTATTTCAATATATTAGCAGTAAGGACAGATTTCGCGATATGGCCAAAATGTCACTGCGCTCGAAATTAAACCTTTGATACCTGTAAGAGAAATTCTGTATTTGTCAGTGACACCTTCTTTCTGAAAAATTTGGAAATACAAATATATTTGATGAGAATAAAACTTCTATTCATGATAGTGGATGTTTCGGAAACGAATCTGCTGCCGTTCTCAACACAATTGAAACACTTCCTTCGTGAATTTTCAACACTTTTCAGTGTCGAAAACCAACTTGACGTTGAAAAATTCTACGGAGAAAAGTGTTCCAATTGTGTTGAGAACGGGAGCAGATTCATTCCCTAAACGTCCACCGAGATGAGTAGAAGTTTTATTCTTATTAAATATATTTGTATTTTCAAATTTTTCGAAAACAAGGTGTCACTGACAAATAGAGAATTCCTCTTAGAGGTATCTAAAGGGTCAATTCCTAGCGCAGTGACATTTTGGGGCAGATCACAGAATCTGTCCTTACAACAAAAATATTGGAATAATTTTCAATAACTTCTACTTCATTTATTAGAAACGAGGAGAGGAAATCCCACAAAAAACTGAAAAATGAATGAACTCATATATATTCTCTGAAAACTGAACTCTTATGAGGACTTTTTATCATACATCATTCTTCAACTTCCTAGAACAATCATCTGCCAAACATTGTCGATCAAATACACAAACACCCTGTATATACCTGCTGTTGTATACAGTGTATACAGGTTGTTCCATCAACGTTAGACAAACTTCAAGGTAGGATTTATTGCTCGTGAATTTGAAATGATAATCATATAAACGGATATACGAAAACGATTCGTTTCAGAGATACAGGGTAGGTTTATTCAACTTTCATGAGGAAATCGATATTTTACCTAAAACATTCTTCAGGAATCGTTGAAAAATTGATTAGTTTCGAAAAAAAAATGTACACCTTGTATCTCGGACACGAATCGTTTCCGGTCATGTATTTGTATGAACATTTTCCATTCATTTTTCAGCTTTTAATGGGATTTTGCTCTCCTCGTTTCTAGAAAATAGAGTAGAAGTTATTAAAAATTATTGCAATATATTTGTAGTACAAATACAATAACTTCTACTTTATTTTCTAGGAACGAGGAGAGCAAACTCCCATTAAAAGCTGAAAAATGAATGTACCACCTCCTCGAAGAACTTACAGACAGTATTTAACATTTTCCATACTTTGATGACCCAAAGAATTTACTTTGAAGTTTCGTAAAACATTAATGAGACGCATTGTATAATGATGTATTTCTCGGTGTTCAGTCAAAGAGAAAAAAAAGGAATACGAAGTACGAAATAAAAACTTTCCAAAAAATAGTCATGAGTGCAAAATTTCCCAGTATTTCATATAGTCTTCATGAGTAGTGAAAACATGCCAAATTTTTCATATATCCTGTACAGTGCATCCCATTTTGTTTGGAACTGCCAGGTTTCTCTGTTGTTCCTCTGTTCCTTTCATACTTTTTCTTGAAACTCGAAATGGTCCAATCAGATTTTGCATATCTGTTTTCATTGAAATATACAGGGCCATTCTGAAAATTATTACTTCGTGACCCCTTCTATATCTACAAAGTCATTAGAAATACTGTTGAGCTTAGAACTACATCCCAAAGAGAATGAATTTCGCGCAGAATCCAGTGGCGTACTCAATATTCCATTTTGGGGTATGGTTTTGGAGATACGTCACATATGAACACCGTGTCATCATCGCATTGAATTCTTAATTTTTTTTTTCCTTCAAAATGCTCTATGATAATCTCTAGATCTGTTTCATATGGAAAATCCGTGGCCTACTAACAAACATTCATTTAGAGTTGTTTAGAATTTCTGAGATTCCAATCTAGATATTATAATACATCATTCTGAAGGAAAAAAGAATGAAGAATTCATTGAGATGATGGAATACAGGGTGTTCCATTGAAAAAATAGAAGATGGTGTCGTATCTCCGAAACCACAGCCCGAAATGGAATTTTGAGTGAGCCACTGGATTCTGCGCAAAATTCTGGAATGCAGAAACTTTTTGCAACGATGAGCTGGGGAGTGATTTCTTTTCCATGTTTTCACGAATTTAAATATTTCTAGACTCTTCAAGGCGTGGATGAGAGGCGATCGAAGATGAGTCTGTTGGTTCCTTGAGGGCGATGCAGGATATGCATTCAGGACTTACGAAAAGGACAAACAGATGATGTTCATTCAGATTATTCCTGGAGGTTTTCATGAGAAAACTAACCTAATGGTGAGCAATATTCATTGACGATTTATTCTTCCATAATAGTTTTTCCAGGACAGCATGAAACTTTCCTGAATACTTTCTCATTTCTATAAAATTGCTTTGGCCATTCACAACCCTTTTATTTTGATAGATAACTTATAAAGACTTCGAGAAATCTTTTTTATTTTAGTTTCTTGTTCATGAGACATGTTGTTCTGCCAAGACAACATGAAGACTGGCTTTTCTTGACTTTCCACGTATTTCCTATGCCTACCAATATCTTGGCACTCTCTCTAACCCTTATATTCCGACTGATGACAGGTGTAGGTCATGAGTTCTATAAGTTTTTGTGTGGGAACAATATTTCAGCCAGAACATCATAAAAAGTTGGTGTTACTTCAATTGATGACTAATTTCGGAGCATGAAAATATGTTCTTTTTCCATTAGTGTCTGTCTTTGGAGAGTGGTTCAGTGAGGAAAGCATTATACACTAGGTTTCTCTCAATTTTCCATGTCTCTCGTATAATTATGAGAATCTTCAGTCCCTTACCAATCATTGAATCATAATTGATGACTAATGTGGATTATGAAAATTATATTTTTTCGTTTTAGTTGTTTTTTTTGCAAAATCATGAACTTTTAGGTTTCTCTTCAATTTTCAGTTGAAATTATGCTATTTGGATAGATTACAGTAAGTTAGACTTAACAATAACTTTGATTACTCGAATGTCGATGACATGAACGTCAAAATTGAGAACAAAATTATTCATCATGGCCTGCTAAAATATTGTTACCCATGAATCTCGCGATGAATAAAATCAATCTGCTGATATCATGTAACTACAAAAACTCAAATATCTCACGAACGGCTCAATTTTTTGTATTCGAATAGAGTACCTTTTTCATGTACTTTTTCTTCGCTCCACGAAATGCTCATGTTTTTTCACCGAAAATAATACAGGGAAAAAAGTTTTCTACAAAAAATCATGACTCACCCTCTGAAAACACCCTTTATAACAATATCAGAAGTGTGGAAGTGTGACGAAAAAATGTATTTTGACAACATACATTCATGCACAAAATTTCAATCGGGTGGCTTTCATCGTTCAGAAGTTATGCGGAGAAATTATTTAAATTTTTATCAACTTTGGTAGGATATATCTCCCTTAATATGCATTTTGGGCCATGAGTTTAATCATCGAACTACACTTACTTTTCAATGTTCTATCACCCCCAGAAAGCTCGGTACACATTTTTGACTCACCCTGTATATGTATACAGGTTGTTTCGTCAACGTTAGACAAAATTTCAAGGTCGGATTTGTTGCGCTTAAATCTGAAATAGAAATCATATGAACAGGGTATGTATTTTCAAGTTTCATGAGAAAATCGATATTTTTCTGAAAACATTTGTTTGTTCCCGAGAAAAAATTGTACACCCTGTATCTCGACAACGAATCGTTTCCGGACATGTATTCGATGTACATTTTTGATATTTTGATGACGCAAATAATTTTACTTTAAAGTTTCGTGCAACATCAATGAAACGCATCGTATAAGTTTCCACTGCTCAAAATTTTCATCATAATTTGCACTTCTTCATGCAAAGAGGAAAAAAGTTCGCATAAAAGTTCCATTCATTAGTATGATATCAAAGTTCCGATTCGTTTTGTTAAATTTGCAACAAACACACAAAGCTATATTTTTTATAATATTTCGTTCCCTCATTTTTTGATAATCTGCACGAATTAGAAATACGCTGGCGGAAACTTGGAATGTCTTCATACGTTGTCGTCGCCTAGGCTGGCTCGACATCAAAAGGGAGAAACACTGAATTAATTTATTTAGTCCTTCAAATTTTTCTTCAACAACGACAATGCGGGAGGAAATTGGTTCATTACGTCACGTTTCCTTCCACGCAGATGTCCTATCCAAGATCCAATCTCCACTCAATTCGAAGAGTGACGAGCAAATATTGGAAATTACTGTACGTGTACGGAGGAATAGGCAAACAAATTTATTCGAAGCATTTATGTTTGCGATGTTATGTCGTTATGAATGCTTCGAAAATATTTGTTTGTTCTTTTCATTTCATTCTTTTATACGTTCATTTCAAAGATTTGTTCCTCAGTCTTCGACGTGAATCGGGATGGGAATGATTCCGGCAGCAATGTTATTAGTTTGAGAAGAATCAGATTAACCTCACACAACCCCCCCCCCCCCCCCCCCTGCCTATCAAGAACTCTATTTTTTGTCAGATTTGTGTGATTCGATTTCTCACCTTTATTCTCATATTGATTTTTTCATCTCCAACTCTTGTTTCTTCCAAAAATTTCTATTAGCTTGTCTCTATCATCCTTTGGAGATGAAGAAACTTCGAAGCAGACCTTCTTGAAGCAGAAATTCTTGAATAGAAATGTCATTTTGTTTCAATCCCTCTGCATTTTTCGTGTAGGTACATTGAGTTGGTTCAAACTGCGTATAAATAAATAATGAAGCTTTATATTCCGTCTTCCTCAGTGTATCTCACTATATCCAAAACTCGCTCTATTTTTGTCGACACGCTGTATAGATTTTTTCATCTATCTTATTTCAAATTGTCGTGTTTTCATTTCTTCGTATGATATTTCTTATAGTTAGATAAGGTAGGTCCAAATTGCGATTGAATGAATAAGGGCCCCATATTATATGCTGTATCTCACGATAATTCTCATAGTGGCTTATAAGCTCTTTTCCTTAGACACACTGTGTATGGATTCATTTCTTTAATTTCGACAACGAATGAATGAGGGTGTGTTGAGAAAAATCCTTGTACATGTATTTTCAAATGCGCATTTTAAAAATGCCAAATATTTAGAGTGTGTCATTCGACAGTGGCCAATACTTATTTCGATTGCAACCCCCTGTATATTATTTATTTTTCGGATTCTTCAGAGAAATTCGGTAGGTCACACTTGAAAACTGATAAGTTATACACATTATCAACTGATAATGTAAAAAAAAAGTCAATGTGGGAAATGCTGAAAATGCTCGCCTCGAACGTCTTGGCAACATCCTAATCTGGTACAGAAATAAATGTCTTCTGACGTTACTCAACATCTCAGGCGTGACTGATCTGATCGCAAGCGTGATTCGTCTTTTTGAGTCATCGATTTTGTGAAATAAAATAATTTTCTTTGTTAAATGTTAATTTCCGTAAATAATCTGAAAACACTCAATATTTTCGAAACAGTTGGAGACAGGTATAAGACATTGAACATGATTTATGTCTAGAATTCTCTGAAGAATCGAAAGAATAGATAATATATTGGCTACTGTCACATGACACACTATGAAATTTATTCTTCTGATGAAAAATCGCATTTCAAAGTACAAATCGACATGTCCAAGCGTTTTTCTCAACACACCCTCATTTATTCGTTGTTGAATTCATTCCATTTGGTAATCATTGTATACTTCTTCTTGTCGGTACCTATATCGAGAAGGCTGTTGAGCTTAGAACTACATCCCAAAGAGAATGAATTTCGTGCAGAATCCAGTGGCGTACTCAATATTCCATTTTGGGGTATGGTTTTGGAGATACGTCACATATGAACACCGTGTCATCATCGCATTGAATTCTTAATTTTTTTTTTCCTTCAAAATGCTGCATGATAATCTCTAGATCTGTTTCATATGGAAAATCCGTGGCCTACTAACAAACATTCATTTAGTGTTGTTTAGCATTTCTGATATTCCAATCTATATATTATCATACTACATTCTGAAGGAAAAGCGAATGAAGAATTCATTGAGATGATGGAATACAGGGTGTTCCATTGAAAAGAATAAAAATAGAAGATGGTGTCGTCTTCCGAAACCATACCCCGAAACGGAATTTTGAGTAAGCCACTGGATTCTGCGCAAAATTCTCTAGCTCGACAGTATTTCCAATGACTTCGTAGATATAGAAGGGGTCCAAAAAGTCATAATCTTCGAAATCGCCCTGTATATTTTGGACGGAAATAGTTATGGAAAACCCACGAAATGAATTCAATTGATCTCGCAATAAATTCGTTTTCCTTCTTCAGACAGGAGATCGATTACATGAAGTCGGCCATCAACCAACTACATAGATCAAGAACTTGTCTGATTATAGAAATTGAACCAAACCTAACTTAACGAGCATTCTCAAGGATGATGATTGACGCAAGACGGATCACTATCGTGACATCTCTTTGAAGGTCCAAAGGATCGACATGAAGGTTAGTTGATATGTATTCAAGATATATTTGTCGGAAGCCTTCTTCAAAAAAGTTTGGGAAAATTTCCTCTCTCCTAGCTTTTCTTGAATTTCCAAGTATTTCCTATGCCTATCAATATCTTTGCACTCTTTCCAACCCTTATATTCCAATCGATGGGTGGGTGTAGATCATGAAAACATTTTCCTTCAATTTCCGAGTTTTTCCTATACCTATGAATGTCCTCACACCCTTGCCAACCCTTATATTTCAAGTAATGACTAATTTGGAGCATGAAAATATTTTCTCCTTCCATTAGTTTTTGTCTACGAAGAGTGGCTCGGTGAGGACAGCATTATATACAAGGTTCCTCTCGATTTTCACTATGAGAATCTTCAGGCCCTTACCAATCATTTTATTTCAATTAATGACTAATGTGGATTATGAAAATTCAGTTCTTCGTATAACGTAGGAAAAATATTTCTGTCAGCACAGCACAAACCTCTGGGTTTCTCCTGAATCTTGAGTTGAAATTGTGGTATTTTTCATTTCTTTTCATTTATTGAGAAAACTAACCTGATGGTGAGTTATATCAATCAAGAATTTATTCTTTCATAATAGTCTAGGAAAATTAGTTCAGTTAGGACATCATGAAAACTTCCTGAATATTCAAGTCTTTCTTATTCCTAAAAAAATGCTATAGCCATTTCGAACCTTTTAATTTCGATAGATACCTTATACGAAACAAACTTTGAAAAACATTTTTTTTTGTTTTTGTTTATGAGATGTAGTTCTGCCAAGACAACAGGAAATTAGGCTCGACTTGAATTTCCAAGTATTCCCTATGCATATGAATATCTTGCCACCCTTTCCAACCCTAATATTCCAATTGATGACTGGTGTAGATCATGAAATTATTTTTTTTTCTATTATTTTTTGTGTAGCAAAAATATTTATCATAAAAACTTGGCGTTCTTTCAATATCCAAGTCTTTCCCATATATATATATGAATTGAACGGAATAAGATCAGATTTTGAACATTTTCTGATTTTCTGAATTTCATCTATTTCACTTGATCCAGTTGCAATTTCAATTCCATTCTTCAAAGTCAGTTCATTCCATGTGAACATCAGAGTGTTAGAATATTCGACACTCTTCATTTCTGATACTTCATTTTTCATCTTTTGTGGGATTTTCTCTTCTCGTTTCTAAAAAATGAAGTAGAAGTCATTGACAATTATTTCAATATATTTGCAGTAAGGACAGATTTCGCGATATGGCCAAAATGTCACTGCGCTCGAAATTAAACCTTTGATACCTGTAAGAGAAATTCTGTATTTGTCAGTGACACCTTCTTTCTGAAAAATTTGGAAATACAAATATATTTGATGAGAATAAAACTTCTATTCATGATAGTGGATGTTTCGGAAACGAATCTGCTGCCGTTCTCAACACAATTGAAACACTTCCTTCGTGAAATTTTTCAACACTTTTCAGTGTCGAAAACCAACTTGACGTTGAAAAATTCTACGGAGAAAAGTGTTCCAATTGTGTTGAGAACGGGAGCAGATTCATTCCCTAAACGTCCACCGAGATGAGTAGAAGTTTTATTCTTATTAAATATATTTGTATTTTCAAATTTTTCGAAAACAAGGTGTCACTGACAAATAGAGAATTCCTCTTAGAGGTATCTAAAGGGTCAATTCCTAGCGCAGTGACATTTTGGGGCAGATCACAGAATCTGTCCTTACAACAAAAATATTGGAATAATTTTCAATAACTTCTACTTCATTTATTAGAAACGAGGAGAGGAAATCCCACAAAAAACTGAAAAATGAATGAACTCATATATATTCTCTGAAAACTGAACTCTTATGAGGACTTTTTATCATACATCATTCTTCAACTTCCTAGAACAATCATCTGCCAAACATGGTCGATCAAATACATGAACACCCTGTATATACCGCTGTTGTATACAATGTATACAGGTTGTTTCATCAACGTTAGACAAATTTCAAGGTAGGATTTATTGCACGTGAATTTGAAATTAAAATCATATGAACGGATATCCGAAAACGATTCGTTTCAGAGATACAGGGTAGGTATATTCAAGTTTCATGAGGAAATCGATATTTTACCTAAAACATTCTTCAGGAATCGTTGAAAAATTGATTAGTTTCGAAAAAAAAATTGTACACCTTGTATCTCGGACACGAATCGTTTCCGGTCATGTATTTGTATGAACATTTTCCATTCATTTTTCAGCTTTTAATGGGATTTTGCTCTCCTCGTTTCTAGAAAATAGAGTAGAAGTTATTAAAAATTATTGCAATATATTTGTAGTACAAATACAATAACTTCTACTTTATTTTCTAGGAACGAGGAGAGCAAACTCCCATTAAAAGCTGAAAAATGAATGTACCACCTCCTCGAAGAACTTACAGACAGTATTCAACATTTTCCATACTTTGATGACCCAAAGAATTTACTTTGAAGTTTCGTAAAACATTAATGAGACGCATTGTATAATGATGTATTTCTCGGTGTTCAGTCAAAGAGAAAAAAAGGAATACGAAGTACGAAATAAAAACTTTCCAAAAAATAGTCATGAGTGCAAAATTTCCCAGTATTTCATATAGTCTTCATGAGTAGTGAAAACATGCCAAATTTTTCATATATCCTGTACAGTGCATCCCATTTTGTTTCGAACTGCCAGGTTTCTCTGTTGTTCCTCTGTTCCTTTCATACTTTTTCTTGAAACTCGAAATGGTCCAATCAGATTTTGCATATCTGTTTTCATTGAAATATACAGGGCGATTCTGAAAATTATTACTTCGTGACCCCTTCTATATCTACAAAGTCATTAGAAATACTGTTGAGCTTATAACTACATCCCAAAGAGAATGAATTTCGCGCAGAATCCAGTGGCGTACTCAATATTCCATTTTGGGGTATGGTTTTGGAGATACGTCACATATGAACACCGTGTCATCATCGCATTGAATTCTTAATTTTTTTTTTCCTTCAAAATGCTGTATGATAATCTCTAGATCTGTTTCATATGGAAAATCCGTGGCCAACTAACAAACATTCATTTAGTGTTGTTTAGCATTTCTGAGATTCCAATCTAGATATTATAATACATCATTCTGAAGGAAAAAAGAATGAAGAATTCATTGAGATGATGGAATACAGGGTGTTCCATTGAAAAAAATAGAAGATGGTGTCGTCTCTCTCTCCGAAACCTTACCCCGAAATGGATTTTTGAGTAAGCCACTGGATTCTGCGCAAAATTCTCTAGCTCGACAGTGTTTCCAATGACTTCGTAGATATAGAAGGGGTCCAAAAAGTGATAATCTTCAAAATCGCCCTGTATATTTTGGACGGAAATAGTTATGAAAAACCCACGAAATGAATTCAAATGATTGATCTCGCAATAAATTCATTTTTCTTCTCCAGACAGGTGATCGATTACATGATGCCAGGCCATCAAGCAACTATATAGATCAAGAACTTGTCTGATTATAGAAATTGAACCAAACCTAACTCAACGAACATTCTCAAGGATGATGATTGGCGCAAGATGGATAACTATCGTGACATCTCTTCGAAGGTCCAAAGGATTGACATGAAGGTCAGTTGATATGTATTCAAGATATATTTGTGGAAAGCCTTCTTCAAAAAAGTTTGGAAAAATTTCCTCTCTCCTAGCTTTTCTTGAATTTCCAAGTATTTCCTATGCCTATCAATATCTTTGCACACTTTCAACTTGACGTTGAAAAATTCTACGGAGATAAGTGTTTCAATTGTGTTGAGAACGGGAGCAGATTCATTCCCTTAACGTCCACCAAGATAAGTAGAAGTTTTATTCTCATTAAATATATTTGTATTTCCAAATTTTTCAAAAACAAGGTGTCGCTGACAAATAGAGAATTTCTCTTATAGGTATCTAAAGGTTCAATTTCTAGCGCAGTGACATTTTGGGGCAGATCACAGAATCTGTCCTTACAACAAATATATTGGAATAATTTTCAATAACTTCTACTTCATTTATTAGAAACGCGGAGAGGAAATCCCACAAAAAACTGAAAAATGAATGAACTCATATATATTCTCTGAAAACTGAACTCTTATGAGGACTTTTTATCATATATCATTCTTCAACTTCCTAGAACAATCATCTGCCAAACATTGTCGATCAAATACACAAACACCCTGTATATACCTGCTGTTGTATACAGTGTATACAGGTTGTTCCATCAACGTTAGACAAACTTCAAGGTAGGATTTATTGCTCGTGAATTTGAAATGATAATCATATAAACGGATATCCGAAAACGATTCGTTTCAGAGATACAGGGTAGGTTTATTCAACTTTCATGAGGAAATCGATATTTCACCTAAAACATTCTTCAGGAATCGTTGAAAAATTGATTAGTTTCGAAAAAAAATTGTACACCTTGTATCTCGGACACGAATCGTTTCCGGTCATGTATTTGTATGAACATTTTCCATTCATTCTTCAGCTTTTAATGGGATTTTGCTCTCCTCGTTTCTAGAAAATAAAGTAGAAGTTATTAAAAATTATTGCAATATATTTGTAGTACAAATACAATAACTTCTACTTTATTTTCTAGGAACGAGGAGAGCAAAATCCCATTAAAAGCTGAAAAATGAATGTACCACCTCCTCGAAGAACTTACAGACAGTATTTAACATTTTCCATACTTTGATGACCCAAAGAATTTACTTTGAAGTTTCGTAAAACATTAATGAGACGCATTGTATAATGATGTATTTCTCGGTGTTCAGTCAAAGAGAAAAAAAGGATTACGAAGTACGAAATAAAAACTTTCCAAAAAATAGTCATGAGTGCAAAATTTCCCAGTATTTCATATAGTTTTCATGTGTAGTGAAAACATGCCAAATTTTTCATATATCCTGTACAGTGCATCCCATTTTGTTTGGAACTGCCAGGTTTCTCTGTTGTTCCTCTGTTCCTTTCATACTTTTTCTTGAAACTCAAAATGGTCCAATCAGATTTTGCATATCTGTTTTCATTGAAATATACAGGGCGATTCTGAAAATTATTACTTCGTGACCCCTTCTATATCTACGAAGTCATTAGAAATACTGTTGAGCTTAGAACTACATCCCAAAGAGAATGAATTTCGCGCAGAATCCAGTGGCGTACTCAATATTCCATTTTGGGGTATGGTTTTGGAGATACGTCACATATGAACACCGTGTCATCATCGCATTGAATTCTTAATTTTTTTTTTCCTTCAAAATGCTCTATGATAATCTCTAGATCTGTTTCATATGGAAAATCCGTGGCCTACTAACAAACATTCATTTAGTGTTGTTTAGCATTTCTGAGATTCCAATCTAGATATTATAATACATCATTCTGAAGGAAAAAAGAATGAAGAATTCATTGAGATGATGGAATACAGGGTGTTCCATTGAAAAAATAGAAGATGGTGTCGTATCTCCGAAACCACAGCCCGAAATGGAATTTTGAGTGAGCCACTGGATTCTGCGCAAAATTCTGGAATGCAGAAACTTTTTGCAACGATGAGCTGGGGAGTGATTTCTTTTCCATGTTTTCACGAATTTAAATATTTCTAGACTCTTCAAGGCGTGGATGAGAGGCGATCGAAGATGAGTCTGTTGGTTCCTTGAGGGCGATGCAGGATATGCATTCAGGACTTACGAAAAGGACAAACAGATGATGTTCATTCAGATTATTCCTGGAGGTTTTCATGAGAAAACTAACCTAATGGTGAGTAATATTCATTGACGATTTATTCTTCCATAATAGTTTTTCCAGGACAGCATGAAACTTTCCTGAATACTTTCTCATTTCTATAAAATTGCTTTGGCCATTCACAACCCTTTTATTTTGATAGATAACTTATAAAGACTTCGAGAAATCTTTTTTATTTTAGTTTCTTGTTCATGAGACATGTTGTTCTGCCAAGACAACATGAAGACTGGCTTTTCTTGACTTTCCACGTATTTCCTATGCCTACCAATATCTTGGCACTCTCTCTAACCTTTATATTCCGACTGATGACAGGTGTAGGTCATGAGTTCTATAAGTTTTTGTGTGGGAACAATATTTCAGCCAGAACATCATAAAAAGTTGGTGTTACTTCAATTGATGACTAATTTCGGAGCATGAAAATATGTTCTTTTTCCATTAGTGTCTGTCTTTGGAGAGTGGTTCAGTGAGGAAAGCATTATACACTAGGTTTCTCTCAATTTTCCATGTCTCTCGTATAATTATGAGAATCTTCAGTCCCTTACCAATCATTGAATCATAATTGATGACTAATGTGGATTATGAAAATTATATTTTTTCGTTTTAGTTGTTTTTTTTGCAAAATCATGAACTTTTAGGTTTCTCTTCAATTTTCAGTTGAAATTATGCTATTTGGAATAGATTACAGTAAGTTAGACTTAACAATAACTTTGATTACTCGAATGTTGATGACATGAACGTCAAAATTGAGAACAAAATTATTCATCATGGCCTGCTAAAATATTGTTACCCATGAATTTCGCGATGAATAAAATCAATCTGCTGATATCATGTAACTACAAAAACTCAAATATCTCACGAACGGCTCAATTTTTTGTATTCGAATAGAGTACCTTTTTCATGTACTTTTTCTTCGCTCCACGAAATGCTCATGTTTTTTCACCGAAAATAATACAGGGAAAAAAGTTTTCTACAAAAAATCATGACTCACCCTCTGAAAACACCCTTTATAACAATATCAGAAGTGTGGAAGTGTGACGAAAAAATGTATTTTGACAACATACATTCATGCACAAAATTTCAATCGGGTGGCTTTCATCGTTCAGAAGTTATGCGGAGAAATTATTTAAATTTTTATCAACTTTGGTAGGATATATCTCCCTCAATATGCATTTTGGGCCATGAGTTTAATCATCGAACTACACTTACTTTTCAATGTTCTATCACCCCCAGAAAGCTCGGTACACATTTTTGACTCACCCTGTATATGTATACAGGTTGTTTCGTCAACGTTAGACAAAATTTCAAGGTCGGATTTGTTGCGCTTAAATCTGAAATAGAAATCATATGAACAGGGTATGTATTTTCAAGTTTCATGAGAAAATCGATATTTTTCTGAAAACATTTGTTTGTTCCCGAAAAAAAATTGTACACCCTGTATCTCGACAACGAATCGTTTCCGGACATGTATTCGATGTACATTTTTGATATTTTGATGACGCAAATAATTTTACTTTAAAGTTTCGTGCAACATCAATGAAACGCATCGTATAAGTTTCCACTGCTCAAAATTTTCATCATAATTTGCACTTCTTCATACAAAGAGGAAAAAAGTTCGCATGAAAGTTCCATTCATCAGTATGATATCAAAGTTCCGATTCGTTTTGTTAAATTTGCAACAAACACACAAAGCTATATTTTTTATAATATTTCGTTCTCTCATTTTTTGATAATCTGCACGAATTAGAAATACGCTGGCGGAAACTTGGAATGTCTTCATACGTTGTCGTCGCCTAGGCTGGCTCGACATCAAAAGGGAGAAACACTGAATTAATTTATTTAGTCCTTCAAATTTTTCTTCAACAACGACAATGCGGGAGGAAATTGGTTCATTACGTCACGTTTCCTTCCACGCAGATGTCCTATCCAAGATCCAATCTCCACTCAATTCGAAGAGTGACGAGCAAATATTGGAAATTACTGTACGTGTACGGAGGAATGGGCAAACAAATTTATTCGAAGCATTTATGTTTGCGATGTTATGTCGTTATGAATGCTTCGAAAAAATATTTGTTTGTTCACTTTTCTCGGTCGTCATTCTTTTATACGTTCATTTCAAAGATTTGTTCCTCAGTCTTCGACGTGAATCGGGATGGGAATGATTCCGGCAGCAATGTTATTAGTTTGAGAAGAATCAGATTAACCTCACACAACCCCCCCCCCCCCCCTCTGCCTATCAAGAACTCTATTTTTGGTCATATTTGTGTGATTCGATTTCTCACCTTCATTCTCATATTGATTTTTTCATCTCCAACTCTTGTTTCTTCCAAAAATTTCTATTAGCTTGTCTCTATCATCCTTTGGAGATGAAGAAATTTCGAAGCAGACCTTCTTGAAGCAGAAATTCTTGAATAGAAATGTCATTTTGTTCCAATCCCTCTGCATTTTTCGTGTAGGTACATTGAGTTGGTTCAAACTGCGTATAATTTATATTTTGTGAAATAAAATAATTTTCTTTGTTTAATGTTAATTTCCGTAAATAATCTGAAAACACTCAATATTTTCGAAACAGTTGGAGACAGGTATAAGACATTGAACATGATTTATGTCTAGAATTCTCTGAAGAATCGAAAGAATAGATAATATATTGGCTACTGTCACATGACACACTATGAAATTTATTCTTCTGATGAAAAATCGCATTTCAAAGTACAAATCGACATGTCCAAGCGTTTTTCTCAACACACCCTCATTTATTCGTTGTTGAATTCATTCCATTTGGTAATCATTGTATACTTCTTCTTGTCGGTACCTATATCGAGAAGGCTGTTGAGCTTAGAACTACATCCCAAAGAGAATGAATTCCGCGCAGAATCCAGTGGCGTACTCAATATTCCATTTTGGGGTATGGTTTTGGAGATACGTCACATATGAACACCGTGTCATCATCGCATTGAATTCTTAATTTTTTTTTCCTTCAAAATGCTGCATGATAATCTCTAGATCTGTTTCATATGGAAAATCCGTGGCCTACTAACAAACATTCATTTAGTGTTGTTTAGCATTTCTGATATTCCAATCTATATATTATCATACTACATTCTGAAGGAAAAGCGAATGAAGAATTCATTGAGATGATGGAATACAGGGTGTTCCATTGAAAAGAAAAAAAATAGAAGATGGTGTCGTCTTCCGAAACCATACCCCGAAACGGAATTTTGAGTAAGCCACTGGATTCTGCGCAAAATTCTGTAGCTCGACAGTATTTCCAATGACTTCGTAGATATAGAAGGGGTCCAAAAAGTCATAATCTTCGAAATCGCCCTGTATATTTTGGACGGAAATAGTTATGGAAAACCCACGAAATGAATTCAATTGATCTCGCAATAAATTCGTTTTCTTTCTTCAGACAGGAGATCGATTACATGAAGTCGGCCATCAACCAACTACATAGATCAAGAACTTGTCTGATTATCGAAATTGAACCAAACCTAACTTAACGAGCATTCTCAAGGATGATGATTGACGCAAGACGGATCACTATCGTGACATCTCTTTGAAGGTCCAAAGGATCGACATGAAGGTTAGTTGATATGTATTCAAGATATATTTGTCGGAAGCCTTCTTCAAAAAAGTTTGGGAAAATTTCCTCTCTCCTAGCTTTTCTTGAATTTCCAAGTATTTCCTATGCCTATCAATATCTTGCCACCCTTTCCAACCCTAATATCATGAAATTATTTTTTTTTTCTATTATTTTTTGTGTAGCAAAAATATTTATCATAAAAACTTGGCGTTCTCTCAATATCCAAGTCTTTCTCATATATACAGGGTGTCCTTAAAAGGTCTTTACAAAAAGCTACCACATATTCTTCAGACCAAAACAATTCGATACAAGCAAACTTACCTCAGTAAAAAGTTGCTTAGTTTGGGCGCTAGACGGTTCTGAAGTTGAAATTTTCAAATCGATTTTGCTTCATAACTTTTGAACGGCTCATGAGATTTTTTTCAAATTTGGTACGTTGGCATAGACTCATCGGGCAATGAAACTCATATCATAATCATAATGAATATCATTCCATGGGCGTAGAACTTGATTTTTTCAGTAAATAAACATCTAAAACTCCTACGCCAATGGAAAAAAATTAGTTTCAATATGAAATCTAAATTATTCAACTCATTCACTACAAAAAAGGTACTCTTGACAAAAGTCGATTCCTCTCATGGTTTCGACAAAATTTTAATTTTAGTGATTTAGAGCATAATTAATAATAAAACGATTAACAGATATTTCATAAAAATTGTTCAAAATGTTCACCATTTTCACGTATACAAAGATTTATACGACGCAAAAAGTTGAAATGTACTCTTTGCATAACTTCTTCATCGCCTGTAAGATTATTCGTCGCCTGTTGGATACGTTGCCATAATTGTTCTACAGTATTCACAGGGGTCTTGTAAACCGTAGACTTGAGATAACCCCATACAAAATAATCCATCGGTGTTAAGTCTGGAGAACGTGGTGGCCAATTCACGGGTGCATCATTACCTCTACCTATCCATCTGTCTGGGTACTGTTGGTTTAAAAAATTCCTAACATCCACCGAAAAATGTGGTGGAGCTCCATCGTGCATAAACCACATATCTACCCGATGTTGGAGTGGTAAATCTTCCAACAAATTTGGCAACGTATTTCGTAGATGTTGTAAATACATGTCTCCTGTTTAATCTTTGTGGAAGTATGACAGGACCAATTATAAAATTTCCTATTATTCCAGCCCAAACGTTGATTTTGAATTCGTGTTGAAAATGGTTTATTTTAATGGAATGAGGATTTTCAATTGCATAAACGTGTTCATTATGAAAATTAGTTATTCCTCTTCTCGTGAAACAGGCTTCATCAGTGAACAAAATATTCTTTCCAAAGTTCAGATTCATTTCTCTTTGCAAATTAATGAACCTACAAAACATCAGACGACTTTGTGAATCATGGATTAATAAATCTTGAACTGGCGTCTTGTGGTATGGGTATAATAATTGTTCTCTTAGTACTTCATGAACGGCATTCCTAGAAACTTCTAGTTCATTACTTATCCGTCTAGTACTCAATTCTGGATTTTCTTCAATACGGTCTAAAATTTCTACTTCGACTTCGGGAATCCTTACATAACGCTGTCTTCCATAATCACCAGTTCTAGGAGCAAAATGACCGGTCTCCCGAAGACGTCTCTCAACTGCAGCAAAGGTTGGGTGGCTTGGTACGCGACGATTTGGAAACCTTGCCGAATACACCCTCACACTCTCTCGACCATTTCCTTGACAATATCCGAATACCAATAACATATCGGTGTATTCTTCATTGGTGTATTGTACGGCCATGATAAATCAGAAAAGTCCGATATCAACAATCAACGTCAATAAAACTCGACAAATCAACACAGATGAAACTATGGAAACCAAGAATGTGAATATCACTGTTTTCGAGCAGATAATAATAGTCTTCAGAAAAAAAAACCAGTGCTACTTATTTTCAATAGAAATAACCTATGCAAAAAGTACATTTCAACTTTTTGCGTCGTATAAATCTTTGTTTACGTGAAAATGGTGAACATTTTGAACAATTTTTATGAAATATCTGTTAATCGTTTTATTATTAATTATGCTCTAAATCACTAAAATTAAAATTTTGTCGAAACCATGAGAGGAATCGACTTTTGTCAAGAGTACCTTTTTTGTAGTGAATGAGTTGAATAATTTAGATTTCATATTGAAACTAATTTTTTTCCATTGGCGTAGGAGTTTTAGATGTTTATTTACTGAAAAAATCAAGTTCTACGCCCATGGAATGATATTCATTATGATTATGATATGAGTTTCATTGCCCGATGAGTCTATGCCAACGTACCAAATTTGAAAAAAATCTCATGAGCCGTTCAAAAGTTATGAAGCAAAATCGATTTGAAAATTTCAACTTCAGAGCCGTCTAGCGCCCAAACTAAGCAACTTTTTACTGAGGTAAGTTTGCTTGTATCGAATTGTTTTGGTCTGAAGAATATGTGGTAGCTTTTTGTAAAGACCTTTTAAGGACACCCTGTATACAAGGTTCCTCTTGATTTTCACTATGAGAATCTTCAGGCCCTTACCAATCATTATATTTCAATTAATGACTAATGTGGATTATGAAAATTCAGTTCTTCGTATAACGTAGGAAAAATATTTCTGTCAGCACAGCACAAACCTCTGGGTTTCTCCTGAATCTTGAGTTGAAATTGTGGTAGTTTTCATTTCTTTTCATTTATTGGGAAAACTAACCTGATGGTGAGTAATATCAATCAAGAATTTATTCTTTCATAATAGTCTAGGAAAATTAGTTCAGTTAGGACATCATGAAAACTTCCTTTCTTCTTCTTTCTATTCCTTATTCTATTTCTATTCTATTTCTTATTCCTAAAAAAATGCTATAGCCATTTCGAACCTTTTAATTTCGATAGATAACTTATACGAAACAAACTTTGAAAAACATTTTTTTTTGTTTTTGTTTATGAGATGTAGTTCTGCCAAGACAACAGGAAATTAGGCTCGACTTGAATTTCCAAGTATTCCCTATGCATATGAATATCTTGCCACCCTTTCCAACCCTAATATTCCAATTGATGACTGGTGTAGATCATGAAATTATTTTTTTTTCTATTATTTTTTGTGTAGCAAAAATATTTATCATAAAAAATTGGCGTTCTTTCAATAGCCAAGTCTTTCCCATATATATATATGAATTGAACGGAATAAGATCAGATTTTGAACATTTTCTGATTTTCTGAATTTCATCTATTTCACTTGATCCAGTTGCAATTTCAATTCCATTCTTCAAAGTCAGTTCATTCCATGTGAACATCAGAGTGTTAAAATATTCGACACTCTTCATTATTGATACTTCATTTTTCATCTTTTGTGGGATTTTCTCTTCTCGTTTCTAAAAAATGAAGTAGAAGTCATTGACAATTATTTCAATATATTTGCAGTAAGGACAGATTTCGCGATATGGCCAAAATGTCACTGCGCTCGAAATTAAACCTTTGATACCTGTAAGAGAAATTCTGTATTTGTCAGTGACACCTACTTTCTGAAAAATTTGGAAATACAAATATATTTGATGAGAATAAAACTTCTATTCATGATAGTGGATGTTTCGGAAACGAATCTGCTGCCGTTCTCAACACAATTGAAACACTTCCTTCGTGAAATTTTTCAACACTTTTCAGTGTCGAAAACCAAGTTGACGTTGAAAAATTCTACGGAGAAAAGTGTTCCAATTGTGTTGAGAACGGGAGCAGATTCATTCCCTAAACGTCCACCGAGATGAGTAGAAGTTTTATTCTTATTAAATATATTTGTATTTTCAAATTTTTCGAAAACAAGGTGTCACTGACAAATAGAGAATTCCTCTTAGAGGTATCTAAAGGGTCAATTCCTAGCGCAGTGACATTTTGGGGCAGATCACAGAATCTGTCCTTACAACAAAAATATTGGAATAATTTTCAATAACTTCTACTTCATTTATTAGAAACGAGGAGAGGAAATCCCACAAAAAACTGAAAAATGAATGAACTCATATATATTCTCTGAAAACTGAACTCTTATGAGGACTTTTTATCATACATCATTCTTCAACTTCCTAGAACAATCATCTGCATAACATGGTCGATCAAATACATGAACACCCTGTATATACCGCTGTTGTATACAATGTATACAGGTTGTTTCATCAACGTTAGACAAATTTCAAGGTAGGATTTATTGCACGTGAATTTGAAATTAAAATCATATGAACGGATATCCGAAAACGATTCGTTTCAGAGATACAGGGTAGGTATATTCAAGTTTCATGAGAAAATCGATATTTCACTATATAAACATTCTTCATACTTTGATGACCCAAAGAATTTTACTTTGAAGTTTCGTACTACATTGATGAGACGCATTGTATAATGATGTATTTCTCGGTGTTCAGTCAAAGAGAAAAAAAGGAATACGAAGTACGAAATAAAAACTTTCCAAAAAATAGTCATGAGTGCAAAATTTCCCAGTATTTCATATAGTTTTCATGAGTAGTGAAAACATGCCAAATTTTTCATATATCCTGTACAGTGCATCCCATTTTGTTTGGAACTGCCAGGTTTCTCTGTTGTTTCTCTGTTCCTTTCCTACTCTGTCTTGAAACTCAAAATGGTTCACTGTTTCCATTGAAATATACAGGGCGATTCTGAAAATTATTACTTCGTGACCCCTTCCATATCTACGAAGTCATTAGAAATACTGTTGAGCTCAGAACTACATCCCAAAGAGAATGAATTTCGCGCAAAATCCAGTGGCTTACTCAAAATTCCATTTTGGAGTATGGTTTTGGAGATACATCACATATGAACACCGTGTCATCATCGCATTGAATTCTTTATTTTTTTTTCCTTCAAAATGCTGTATGATAATCTCTAGATCTGTTTCATATGGAAAATCCGTGGACTTCTAACAAAAATTCATTTAGTGTTGTTTAGCATTTCTGAGATTCCAATCTAGATATTATCATACATAATTCTGAAAGAAAAAAGAATGAAGAATTCATTGAGATGATGGAATACAGGGTGTTCCATTGAAAAAAATAGAAGATGGTGTCGTATCTCCGAAACCACAGCCCGAAATGGAATTTTGAGTAAGCCACTGGATTCTGCGCAAAATTCTCTAGCTCGACAGTATTTCCAATGACTTCGTAGATATAGAAGGGGTCAAAAAGTGATAATCTTCAAAATCGCCCTGTATATTTTGGACGGAAATAGTTATGAAAAACCCACGAAATGAATTCAAATGATTGATCTCGCAATAAATTCATTTTTCTTCTCCAGACAGGTGATCGATTACATGATGCCAGGCCTTCAAGCAACTATATAGATCAAGAACTTGTCTGATTATAGAAATTGAACCAAACCTAACTTAACGAACATTCTCAAGGATGATGATTGACGCAAGATGGATAACTATCGTGACATCTCTTCGAAGGTCCAAAGGATTGACATGAAGGTCAGTTGATAAGTATTCAAGATATATTTGTGGAAAGCCTTCTTCAAAAAAGTTTGGAAAAATTTCCTCTCTCCTAGCTTTTCTTGAATTTCCAAGTGTTTCCTATGCCTATCAATATCTTTGCACACTTTCAACTTGACGTTGAAAAATTCTACGGAGATAAGTGTTTCAATTGTGTTGAGAACGGGAGCAGATTCATTCCCTTAACGTCCACCAAGATAAGTAGAAGTTTTATTCTTATTAAATATATTTGTATTTCCAAATTTTTCAAAAACAAGGTGTCGCTGACAAATAGAGAATTTCTCTTATAGGTATCTAAAGGTTCAATTTCTAGCGCAGTGACATTTTGGGGCAGATCACAGAATCTGTCCTTACAACAAATATATTGGAATAATTTTCAATAACTTCTACTTCATTTATTAGAAACGCGGAGAGGAAATCCCACAAAAAACTGAAAAATGAATGAACTCATATATATTCTCTGAAAACTGAACTCTTATGAGGACTTTTTATCATATATCATTCTTCAACTTCCTGGAACAATCATCTGCCAAACATTGTCGATCAAATACACAAACACCCTGTATATACCTGCTGTTGTATACAGTGTATACAGGTTGTTCCATCAACGTTAGACAAACTTCAAGGTAGGATTTATTGCTCGTGAATTTGAAATGATAATCATATAAACGGATATCCGAAAACGATTCGTTTCAGAGATACAGGGTAGGTTTATTCAAGTTTCATGAGGAAATCGATATTTTACCTAAAACATTCTTCAGGAATCGTTGAAAAATTGATTGGTTTCGAAAAAAAAATTGTACACCCTGTATCTCGGACACGAATCGTTTCCGGTCATGTATTTGTATGAACATTTTCCATTCATTTTTCAGCTTTTAATGGGATTTTGCTCTCCTCGTTTCTAGAAAATAAAGTAGAAGTTATTAAAAATTATTGCAATATATTTGTAGTACAAATACAATAACTTCTACTTTATTTTCTAGGAACGAGGAGAGCAAAATCCCATTAAAAGCTGAAAAATGAATGTACCACCTCCTCGAAGAACTTACAGACAGTATTTAACATTTACCATACTTTGATGACCCAAAGAATTTACTTTGAAGTTTCGTAAAACATTAATGAGACGCATTGTATAATGATGTATTTCTCGGTGTTCAGTCAAAGAGAAAAAAAGGATTACGAAGTACGAAATAAAAACTTTCCAAAAAATAGTCATGAGTGCAAAATTTCCCAGTATTTCATATAGTTTTCATGTGTAGTGAAAACATGCCAAATTTTTCATATATCCTGTACAGTGCATCCCATTTTGTTTGGAACTGCCAGGTTTCTCTGTTGTTCCTCTGTTCCTTTCATACTTTTTCTTGAAACTCAAAATGGTCCAATCAGATTTTGCATATCTGTTTTCATTGAAATATACAGGGCGATTCTGAAAATTATTACTTCGTGACCCCTTCTATATCTACGAAGTCATTAGAAATACTGTTGAGCTTAGAACTACATCCCAAAGAGAATGAATTTCGCGCAGAATCCAGTGGCGTACTCAATATTCCATTTTGGGGTATGGTTTTGGAGATACGTCACATATGAACACCGTGTCATCATCGCATTGAATTCTTAATTTTTTTTTTCCTTCAAAATGCTCTATGATAATCTCTAGATCTGTTTCATATGGAAAATCCGTGGCCTACTAACAAACTTTCATTTAGTGTTGTTTAGCATTTCTGAGATTCCAATCTAGATATTATAATACATCATTCTGAAGGAAAAAAGAATGAAGAATTCATTGAGATGATGGAATACAGGGTGTTCCATTGAAAAAAATAGAAGATGGTGTCGTATCTCCGAAACCACAGCCCGAAATGGAATTTTGAGTGAGCCACTGGATTCTGCGCAAAATTCTGGAATGCAGAAACTTTTTGCAACGATGAGCTGGGGAGTGATTTCTTTTCCATGTTTTCACGAATTTAAATATTTCTAGACTCTTCAAGGCGTGGAAGAGAGGCGATCGAAGATGAGTCTGTTGGTTCCTTGAGGGCGATGCAGGATATGCATTCAGGACTTACGAAAAGGACAAACAGATGATGTTCATTCAGATTATTCCTGGAGGTTTTCATGAGAAAACTAACCTAATGGTGAGTAATATTCATTGACGATTCATTCTTCCATAATAGTTTTTCCAGGACAGCATGAAACTTTCCTGAATACTTTCTCATTTCTATAAAATTGCTTTGGCCATTCACAACCCTTTTATTTTGATAGATAACTTATAAAGACTTCGAGAAATCTTTTTTATTTTAGTTTCTTGTTCATGAGACATGTTGTTCTGCCAAGACAACATGAAGACTGGCTTTTCTTGACTTTCCACGTATTTCCTATGCCTACCAATATCTTGGCACTCTCTCTAACCTTTATATTCCGACTGATGACAGGTGTAGGTCATGAGTTCTATAAGTTTTTGTGTGGGAACAATATTTCAGCCAGAACATCATAAAAAGTTGGTGTTACTTCAATTGATGACTAATTTCGGAGCATGAAAATATGTTCTTTTTCCATTAGTGTCTGTCTTTGGAGAGTGGTTCAGTGAGGAAAGCATTATACACTAGGTTTCTCTCAATTTTCCATGTCTCTCGTATAATTATGAGAATCTTCAGTCCCTTACCAATCATTGAATCATAATTGATGACTAATGTGGATTATGAAAATTATATTTTTTCGTTTTAGTTGTTTTTTTTGCAAAATCATGAACTTTTAGGTTTCTCTTCAATTTTCAGTTGAAATTATGCTATTTGGAATAGATTACAGTAAGTTAGACTTAACAATAACTTTGATTACTCGAATGTTGATGACATGAACGTCAAAATTGAGAACAAAATTATTCATCATGGCCTGCTAAAATATTGTTACCCATGAATCTCGCGATGAATAAAATCAATCTGCTGATATCATGTAACTACAAAAACTCAAATATCTCACGAACGGCTCAATTTTTTGTATTCGAATAGAGTACCTTTTTCATGTACTTTTTCTTCGCTCCACGAAATGCTCATGTTTTTTCACCGAAAATAATACAGGGAAAAAAGTTTTCTACAAAAAATCATGACTCACCCTCTGAAAACACCCTTTATAACAATATCAGAAGTGTGGAAGTGTGACGAAAAAATGTATTTTGACAACATACATTCATGCACAAAATTTCAATCGGGTGGCTTTCATCGTTCAGAAGTTATGCGGAGAAATTATTTAAATTTTTATCAACTTTGGTAGGATATATCTCCCTTAATATGCATTTTGGGCCATGAGTTTAATCATCGAACTACACTTACTTTTCAATGTTCTATCACCCCCAGAAAGCTCGGTACACATTTTTGACTCACCCTGTATATGTATACAGGTTGTTTCGTCAACGTTAGACAAAATTTCAAGGTCGGATTTGTTGCGCTTAAATCTGAAATAGAAATCATATGAACAGGGTATGTATCTTCAAGTTTCATGAGAAAATCGATATTTTTCTGAAAACATTTGTTTGTTCCCGAAAAAAAATTGTACACCCTGTATCTCGACAACGAATCGTTTCCGGACATGTATTCGATGTACATTTTTGGTATTTTGATGACGCAAATAATTTTACTTTAAAGTTTCGTGCAACATCAATGAAACGCATCGTATAAGTTTCCACTGCTCAAAATTTTCATCATAATTTGCACTTCTTCATGCAAAGAGGAAAAAAGTTCGCATAAAAGTTCCATTCATTAGTATGATATCAAAGTTCCGATTCGTTTTGTTAAATTTGCAACAAACACACAAAGCTATATTTTTTATAATATTTCGTTACCTCATTTTTTGATAATCTGCACGAATTAGAAATACGCTGGCGGAAACTTGGAATGTCTTCATACGTTGTCGTCGCCTAGGCTGGCTCGACATCAAGAGGGAGAAACACTGAATTAATTTATTTAGTCCTTCAAATTTTTCTTCAACAACGACAATGCGGGAGGAAATTGGTTCATTACGTCACGTTTCCTTCCACGCAGATGTCCTATCCAAGATCCAATCTCCACTCAATTCGAAGAGTGACGAGCAAATATTGGAAATTACTGTACGTGTACGGAGGAATGGGCAAACAAATTTATTCGAAGCATTTATGTTTGCGATGTTATGTCGTTATGAATGCTTCGAAAATATTTGTTTGTTCACTTTTCTCGGTCGTCATTCTTTTATACGTTCATTTCTAAGATTTGTTCCTCAGTCTTCGACGTGAATCGGGATGGGAATGATTCCGGCAGCAATGTTATTAGTTTGAGAAGAATCAGATTAACCTCACACAACCCCCCCCCCCCCCCCCCCCCGTCTGCCTATCAAGAACTCTATTTTTTGTCAGATTTGTGTGATTCGATTTCTCACCTTTATTCTCATATTGATTTTTTCATCTCCAACTCTTGTTTCTTCCAAAAATTTCTATTAGCTTGTCTCTATCATCCTTTGGAGATGAAGAAACTTCGAAGCAGACCTTCTTGAAGCAGAAATTCTTGAATAGAAATGTCATTTTGTTTCAATCCCTCTGCATTTTTCGTGTAGGTACATTGAGTTGGTTCAAACTGCGTATAAATAAATAATGAAGCTTTATATTCCGTCTTCCTCAGTGTATCTCACTATATCCAAAACTCGCTCTATTTTTGTCGACACGCTGTATAGATTTTTTCATCTATCTTATTTCAAATTGTCGTGTTTTCATTTCTTCGTATGATATTTCTTATAGTTAGATAAGGTAGGTCCAAATTGCGATTGAATGAATAAGGGCCCCATATTATATGCTGTATCTCACGATAATTCTCATAGTGGCTTATAAGCTCTTTTCCTTAGACACACTGTGTATGGATTCATTTCTTCAATTTCGACAACGAATGAATGAAGGGTGTGTTGAGAAAAATCCTTGTACATGTATTTTCAAATGCGCATTTTAAAAATGCAAAATATTTAGAGTGTGTCATTCGACAGTGGCCAATACTTATTTCGATTGCAACCCCCTGTATATTATTTATTTTTCGGATTCTTCAGAGAAATTCGGTAGGTCACACTTGAAAACTGATAAGTTATACACATTATCAACTGATAATGTAAAAAAAAAAGTCAATGTGGGAAATGCTGAAAATGCTCGCCTCGAACGTTTTGGCAACATCCTAATCTGGTACAGAAATAAATGTCTTCTGACGTTACTCAACATCTCAGGCGTGACTGATCTGATCGCAAGCGTGATTCGTCTTTTTGAGTCATCGATTTTGTGAAATAAAATAATTTTCTTTGTTTAATGTTAATTTCCGTAAAGAATCTGAAAACACTCAATATTTTCGAAACAGTTGGAGACAGGTATAAGACATTGAATTTGATTTATGTCTAGAATTCTCTGAAGAATCGAAAGAATAGATAATATATTGGCTACTGTCACATGACACACTATGAAATTTATTCTTCTGATGAAAAATCGCATTTCAAAGTACAAATCGACATGTCCAAGCGTTTTTCTCAACACACCCTCATTTATTCGTTGTTGAATTCATTCCATTTGGTAATCATTGTATACTTCTTCTTGTCGGTACCTATATCGAGAAGGCTGTTGAGATTAGAACTACATCCCAAAGAGAATGAATTTCGCGCAGAATCCAGTGGCGTACTCAATATTCCATTTTGGGGTATGGTTTTGGAGATACGTCACATATGAACACCGTGTCATCATCGCATTGAATTCTTAATTTTTTTTTTCCTTCAAAATGCTGCATGATAATCTCTAGATCTGTTTCATATGGAGAATCCGTGGCCTACTAACAAACATTCATTTAGTGTTGTTTAGCATTTCTGATATTCCAATCTATATATTATCATACTACATTCTGAAGGAAAAGCGAATGAAGAATTCATTGAGATGATGGAATACAGGGTGTTCCATTGAAAAGAAAAAAAATAGAAGATGGTGTCGTCTTCCGAAACCATACCCCGAAACGGAATTTTGAGTAAGCCACTGGATTCTGCGCAAAATTCTCTAGCTCGACAGTATTTCCAATGACTTCGTAGATATAGAAGGGGTCCAAAAAGTCATAATCTTCGAAATCGCCCTGTATATTTTGGACGGAAATAGTTATGGAAAACCCACGAAATGAATTCAATTGATCTCGCAATAAATTCGTTTGCCTTCTTCAGACAGGAGATCGATTACATGAAGTCGGTCATCAACCAACTACATAGATCAAGAACTTGTCTGATTATAGAAATTGAACCAAACCTAACTTAACGAGCATTCTCAAGGATGATGATTAACGCAAGACGGATCACTATCGTGACATCTCTTTGAAGGTCCAAAGGATCGACATGAAGGTTAGTTGATATGTATTCAAGATATATTTGTCGGAAGCCTTCTTCAAAAAAGTTTGGGAAAATTTCCTCTCTCCTAGCTTTTCTTGAATTTCCAAGTATTTCCTATGCCTATCAATATCTTTGCACTCTTTCCAACCCTTATATTCCAATCGATGGGTGGGTGTAGATCATGAAAACATTTTCCTTCAATTTCCGAGTTTTTCCTATACCTATGAATGTCCTCACACCCTTGCCAACCCTTATATTTCAAGTAATGACTAATTTGGAGCATGAAAATATTTTCTCCTTCCATTAGTTTTTGTCTACGAAGAGTGGCTCGGTGAGGACAGCATTATATACAAGGTTCCTCTCGATTTTCACTATGAGAATCTTCAGGCCCTTACCAATCATTATATTTCAATTAATGACTAATGTGGATTATGAAAATTCAGTTCTTCGTATAACGTAGGAAAAATATTTCTGTCAGCACAGCACAAACCTCTGGGTTTCTCCTGAATCTTGAGTTGAAATTGTGGTATTTTTCATTTCTTTTCATTTATTGAGAAAACTAACCTGATGGTGAGTTATATCAATCAAGAATTTATTCTTTCATAATAGTCTAGGAAAATTAGTTCAGTTAGGACATCATGAAAACTTCCTGAATATTCAAGTCTTTCTTATTCCTAAAAAAATGCTATAGCCATTTCGAACCTTTTAATTTCGATAGATAACTTATACGAAACAAACTTTGAAAAACATTTTTTTTTGTTTTTGTTTATGAGATGTAGTTCTGCCAAGACAACAGGAAATTAGGCTCGACTTGAATTTCCAAGTATTCCCTATGCATATGAATATCTTGCCACCCTTTCCAACCCTAATATTCCAATTGATGACTGGTGTAGATCATGAAATTATTTTTTTTTCTATTATTTTTTGTGTAGCAAAAATATTTATCATAAAAACTTGGCGTTCTTTCAATATCCAAGTCTTTCCCATATATATATATGAATTGAACGGAATAAGATCAGATTTTGAACATTTTCTGATTTTCTGAATTTCATCTATTTCACTTGATCCAGTTGCAATTTCAATTCCATTCTTCAAAGTCAGTTCATTCCATGTGAACATCAGAGTGTTAAAATATTCGACACTCTTCATTTTTGATACTTCATTTTTCATCTTTTGTGGGATTTTCTCTTCTCGTTTCTAAAAAATGAAGTAGAAGTCATTGACAATTATTTCAATATATTTGCAGTAAGGACAGATTTCGCGATATGGCCAAAATGTCACTGCGCTCGAAATTAAACCTTTGATACCTGTAAGAGAAATTCTGTATTTGTCAGTGACACCTACTTTCTGAAAAATTTGGAAATACAAATATATTTGATGAGAATAAAACTTCTATTCATGATAGTGGATGTTTCGGAAACGAATCTGCTGCCGTTCTCAACACAATTGAAACACTTCCTTCGTGAAATTTTTCAACACTTTTCAGTGTCGAAAACCAACTTGACGTTGAAAAATTCTACGGAGAAAAGTGTTCCAATTGTGTTGAGAACGGGAGCAGATTCATTCCCTAAACGTCCACCGAGATGAGTAGAAGTTTTATTCTTATTGATTATATTTGTATTTCCAAATTTTTCGAAAACAAGGTGTCGCTGACAAATAGAGAATTTCTCTTATAGGTTCAATTTCTAGCGCAGTGACATTTTGGGGCAGATCACAGAACCTGTCCTTACAACAAATATATTGGAATAATTTTCAATAACTTCTACTTCATTTATTAGAAACGCGGAGAGGAAATCCCACAAAAAACTGAAAAATGAATGAACTCATATATATTCTCTGAAAACTGAACTCTTATGAGGACTTTTTATCATATATCATTCTTCAACTTCCTAGAACAATCATCTGCCAAACATTGTCGATCAAATACACAAACACCCTGTATATACCTGCTGTTTTATACAGTGTATACAGGTTGTTCCATCAACGTTAGACAAACTTCAAGGTAGGATTTATTGCTCGTGAATTTGAAATGATAATCATATAAACGGATATCCGAAAACGATTCGTTTCAGAGATACAGGGTAGGTTTATTCAACTTTCATGAGGAAATCGATATTTTACCTAAAACATTCTTCAGGAATCGTTGAAAAATTAATTAGTTTCGAAAAAAAATTGTACACCTTGTATCTCGGACACGAATCGTTTCCGGTCATGTATTTGTATGAACATTTTCTATTCTTTTTTCAGCTTTTAATGGGATTTTGCTCTCCTCGTTTCTAGAAAATAGAGTAGAAGTTATTAAAAATTATTGCAATATATTTGTAGTACAAATACAATAACTTCTACTTTATTTTCTAGGAACGAGGAGAGCAAAATCCCATTAAAAGCTGAAAAATGAATGTACCACCTCCTCGAAGAACTTACAGACAGTATTTAACATTTTCCATACTTTGATGACCCAAAGAATTTACTTTGAAGTTTCGTAAAACATTAATGAGACGCATTGTATAATGATGTATTTCTCGGTGTTCAGTCAAAGAGAAAAAAAGGATTACGAAGTACGAAATGAAAACTTTCCAAAAAATAGTCATGAGTGCAAAATTTCCCAGTATTTCATATAGTTTTCATGTGTAGTGAAAACATGCCAAATTTTTCATATATCCTGTACAGTGCATCCCATTTTGTTTGGAACTGCCAGGTTTCTCTGTTGTTCCTCTGTTCCTTTCATACTTTTTCTTGAAACTCAAAATGGTCCAATCAGATTTTGCATATCTGTTTTCATTGAAATATACAGGGCGATTCTGAAAATTATTACTTCGTGACCCCTTCTATATCTACGAAGTCATTAGAAATACTGTTGAGCTTAGAACTACATCCCAAAGAGAATGGAATTTCGCGCAGAATCCAGTGGCGTACTCAATATTCCATTTTGGGGTATGGTTTTGGAGATACGTCACATATGAACACCGTGTCAACATCGCATTGAATTCTTAATTTTTTTTTTCCTTCAAAATGCTGTATGATAATCTCTAGATCTGTTTCATGTGGAAAATCCGTGGCCTACTAACGAACATTCATTTAGTGTTGTTTAGCATTTCTGAGATTCCAATCTAGATATTATAATACATCATTCTGAAGGAAAAAAGAATGAAGAATTCCTTGAGATGATGGAATACAGGGTGTTCCATTGAAAAAAATAGAAGATGGTGTCGTATCTCCGAAACCACAGCCCGAAATGGAATTTTGAGTGAGCCACTGGATTCTGCGCAAAATTCTGGAATGCAGAAACTTTTTGCAACGATGAGCTGGGGAGTGATTTCTTTTCCATGTTTTCACGAATTCAAATATTTCTAGACTCTTCAAAGCGTGGATGAGAGGCGATCGAAGATGAGTTTGTTGGTTCCTTGAGGGCGATGCAGGATATGCATTCAGGACTTACGTAAAGGACAAACAGATGATGTTCATTCAGATTATTCCTGGAGGTTTTCATGAGAAAACTAACCTAATGGTGAGTAATATTCATTGACGATTTATTCTTTCATAATAGTTTTTCCAGGACAGCATGAAACTTTCCTGAATACTTTCTCATTTCTATAAAATTGCTTTGGCCATTCACAACCCTTTTATTTTGATAGATAACTTATAAAGACTTCGAGAAATCTTTTTTATTTTAGTTTCTTGTTCATGAGACATGTTGTTCTGCCAAGACAACATGAAGACTGGCTTTTCTTGACTTTCCACTTATTTCCTATGCCTACCAATATCTTGGCACTCTCTCTAACCCTTATATTCCGACTGATGACAGGTGTAGATCATGAGTTCTATAAGTTTTAGTGTGGGAACAATATTTCAGCCAGAACATCATAAAAAGTTGGTGTTACTTCAATTGATGACTAATTTCGGAGCATGAAAATATGTTCTTTTTCCATTAGTGTCTGTCTTTGGAGAGTGGTTCAGTGAGGAAAGCATTATACACTAGGTTTCTCTCAATTTTCCATGTCTCTCGTATAATTATGAGAATCTTCAGTCCCTTACCAATCATTGAATCATAATTGATGACTAATGTGGATTATGAAAATTATATTTTTTCGTTTTAGTTGTTTTTTTTTTGAAATTTTTCAACATTTTTCAGTGTCAAAAACCAACTTGACGTTGAAAAATTCTACGGAGAAAAGTGTTCCAATTGTGTTGAGAACGGGAGCAGATTCATTCCCTAAACGTCCACCGAGATGAGTAGAAGTTTTATTCTTATTAAGTATATTTGTATTTCCAAATTTTTCAAAAACAAGGTGTCGCTGACAAATAGAGAATTTCTCTTATAGGTATCTAAAGGTTCAATTTCTAGCGCAGTGACCTTTTGGGGCAGATCACAGAATCTGTCCTTACAACAAAAATATTGGAATAATTTTCAATAACTTTTACTTCATTTATTTGAAACGCGGAGAGGAAATCCCACAAATAACTGAAAAATGAATGAACTCATATTCCGGGGTAGTCAAAAATGTGTACCGAGCTTTCTGGGGATGATAGAACATTGAAAAATAAGTGTAGTTTGATGATTAAACTCATGGCCCAAAATGCATATTAAGGTTGATATATCCTTCCAAAGTTGATAAAAGTTAAAATAATTTCTCCGCATAACTTCTGAACGATGAAAGCCACCCGATTAAAATTTTGTGCATGAATTTTGTGAATGTTGTCAAAATACATTTTTTCGTCACACTTCCACATTTCTGATATTGTTATAAAGGGTGTATTCAGAGGTTGAGTCATGATTTTTTGTAGAAAACTTTTTTCCCTGTATTATTTTCGGTGAAAAAACAGGAGCATTCGATGGAGCGAAGAAAATTACATGAAAAAGGTACTCTTATTCAAATACAAAAAATTGAGCCGTTCGTGAGATATTTGAGTTTTTGTAGTTACATGATATCAGCAGATTGATTTTATTCATCGCGAGATTCATCGGTATAACGATATTTCAGCAGCATTTGCATTTCCGAAGCACTCGCCAAGCATTAGAAGCATATCAGTTTGTTCAGAGAACGAATAACCTGCCATATTTCTTAAAATCTCAGTTGATAATCGCAGTGATAAATGACACAGAAAAACCACACGAACAAATCGACTACAACAATGTTGACTCGAATGTTGATGACATGAACGTCAAAATTGACAACAAAATTATTCATCATGGCCTGCTAAAATATTGTTACCGATGAATCTCGCGATGAATAAAATCAATCTGCTGATATCATGTAACTACAAAAACTCAAATATCTCACGAACGGCTCAATTTTTTGTATTTGAATAAGAGTACCTTTTTCATGTAATTTCCTTCGCTCCACGAAATGCTCCTGTTTTTTCACCGATAATAATACAGGGAAAAAAGTTTTCTACAAAAAATCATGACTCACCCTCTGAAAACACCCTTTATAACAATATCAGAAATGTGGAAGTGTGACGAAAAAATGTATTTTGACAACATACATTCATGCACAAAATTTCAATCGGGTGGCTTTCATCGTTCAGAAGTTATGCGGAGAAATTATTTAAATTTTATCAACTTTGGTAGGATATATCTCCCTTAATATGCATTTTGGGCCATGAGTTTAATCATCGAACTACACTTATTTTTCAATGTTCTATCACCCCCAGAAAGCTCGGTACACATTTTTGACTCACCATGTATATGTATACAGGTTGTTTCGTCAACGTTAGACAAAATTTCAAGGTCGGATTTGTTGCGCTTAAATCTGAAATAGAAATCATATGAACAGGGTATGTATCTTCAAGTTTCATGAGAAAATCGATATTTTTCTGAAAACATTTGTTTAGTCTCGAAAAAAAATTGTACACCCTGTATCTCGACAACGAATCGTTTCCGGACATATATTCGATGTACATTTTTGATATTTTGATGACGCAAATAATTTTACTTTGAAGTTTCGTGCAACATCAATGAAACGCATCGTATAAGTTTCCACTGCTCAAAATTTTCATCATAATTTGCACTTCTTCATTCAAAGAGGAAAAAAGTTCGCATAAAAGTTCCATTTATTAGTATGATATCAAAGTTCCGATTCGTTTTGTTAAATTTGCAACAAACACACAAAGCTATATTTTGTATAATATTTCGTTCTCTCATTTTTTGATAATCTGCACGAATTAGAAATACGCTGGCGGAAACTTGGAATGTCTTCATACGTTGTCGTCGCCTAGGCTGGCTCAAAAGGGAGAAACACTGAATTAATTTATTTAGTCCTTCAAATTTTTCTTCAACAACGACAATGCGGGAGGGAATTGGTTCATTACGTCACGTTTCCTTCCACGTAGATGTCCTATCCAATCTCCACTCAATTCGAAGAGTGACGAGCAAATATTGGAAATTACTGTACGTGTGCGGAGGAATGGGCAAACAAATTTATTCGAAGCATTTATGTTTGCGATGTCTAGGAAAATTAGTTCAGTTAGGACATCATGAAAACTTCCTGAATATTCAAGTCTTTCTTATTCTTAAAAAAATGCTATAGCCATTTCGAACCTTTTTATTTCGATAGATAACTTATACGAAACAAACTTTGAAAAACATTTTTTTTTGTTTTTGTTTATGAGATGTAGTTCTGTCAAGACAACAGGAAATTAGGCTCGACTTGAATTTCCAAGTATTTCCTATGCCTATGAATATCTTGCCACCCTTTCCAACCCTAATATTCCAATTGATGACTGGTGTAGATCATGAAATTATTTTTCTTCTATTATTTTTTGTGTAGCAAAAATATTTATCATAAAAACTTGGCGTTCTTTCAATATCCAAGTCTTTCCCATATGTATATGAATTGAACGGAATATGATCGGATTTTGAACATTGTCTAACGTTATCAGTTCATTATTGATAGTTCATTTTTCATATTTTTTGTGTTATTTTCTCATTGTCATTGAAAATTATATCAATATATTTGTAGTAAGGACAGATTTTGCGATATGGCCAAAATGTCACTGCGCTCGAAATTAAACCTTCGATACCTGAAAGAGAAATTCTGTATTTGTCAGTGACACCTTCTTTCTGAAAAAATTAAGAAATACAAATATATTCAATGAGAATAAAACTTCTACTCATAATAGTGGATGTTTCGGAAACGAATCTGCTCCGGTTCTCAACACAATTGAAACACTTTCTTCGTGAAATTTTTCAACACTTTTCAGTGTCGAAAACCAACTTGACGTTGAAAAATTCTACGGAGAAAAGTGTTCCAATTGTGTTGAGAACGGGAGCAGATTCATTCCCTAAACGTCCACCAAGATAAGTAGAAGTTTTATTCTTATTAAATATATTTGTATTTTCAAATTTTTCAGAAACAAGGTGTCGCTGACAAATAGAGAATTTCTCTTACAGGTATCAAAGGTATCAAAGGTTTAATTTCGAGCGCAGTGACATTTTGGAGCAGATCACAGAATCTGCCCTTACAACAAATATATTGGAATAATTTTCAATAACTAATAAAAAACTGAAAAATTAATGAACTCATATATATTCTCTGAAAACTGAACTCTTATGAGGACTTTTTATCATACATCATTCTTCAACTTCCTAGAACAATCATCTGCCAAACATTGTCGATCAAATACACAAACACCCTGTATATACCTGCTGTTGTATACAATGTATACAGGATGTTTCATCAACGTTAGACAAATTTCAAGGTAGGATTCATTGCTCGTGAATTTGAAATGATAATCATATAAACGGATATCCGAAAACGATTCGTTTCCGAGATACAGGGTAGGTATATTCAAGTTTCATGAGAAAATCGATATTTTACTTGAAACATTCTTCAGGAATCGTTGAGAAATTGATTGGTTTCGAAAAAAAATTGTACACCTTCTATCTCGGATACGAATCGGTTCCGGTCATGTATTTGTATGAACATTTTCCATACTCTCATGACCCAAAGAATTTACTTTGATGTTTCGTAAAACATTAATGAGACGCATTGTATAATGATGTATTTCTCGGTGTTCAGTCAAAGAGAAAAAAAGGAATACGAAGTACGAAATAAAAACTTTCCAAAAAATAGTCATGAGTGCAAAATTTCCCAGTATTTCATATAGTTTTCATGAGTAGTGAAAACATGCCAAATTTTTCATATATCCTGTACAGTGCATCCCATTTTGTTTGGAACTGCCAGGTTTTTCTGTTGTTTCTCTGTTCCTTTCCTACCTTTTCTTGAAACTCAAAATGGTCCAATCAGAATTTGCATATCTGTTTTCATTGAAATATACAGGGCGATTCTGAAAATTATTACTTCGTGACCCCTTCTATATCTACGAAGTCATTAGAAATACTGTTGAGCTTAGAACTACATCCCAAAGAAAATGAATTTCGGGCAGAACATATGAACACCGTGTCATCATCGCATTGAATTCTTGATTTTTTTTTCCTTCAAAATGCTGTATGATAATCTCTAGATCTGTTTCATACGGAATATCCGTGGCCTTCTAACAAAAATTCTTTTAGTGTTGTTTAGCATCTCTGAGATTCCAATCTAAATATTATCATACATCATTATGAAGGAAAGAAGAATGAAGAATTCATTGAGATGATGGAATACAGGGTGTTCCATTGAAAAAAATAGAAGATGGTGTCGTCTTCCGAAACCATACCCCGAAACGGAATTTTGAGTAAACCACTGGATTCTGCGCAAAATTCTCTAGCTCGACAGTATTTCCAATGACTTCGTAGATATAGAAGGGGTCCAAAAAGTCATAATCTTCGAAATCGCCCTGTATATTTTGGACGGAAATAGTTATGAAAAACCCACGAAATGAACTCAAATGATCGATCTCGCAATAAATTCATTTTTCTTCTCCAGACAGGTGATCGATTACATGATGTCGGGCCATCAACCAACTTTATATAGATCAAGAACTTGTCTGATTATAAGAATTGATCCAAACCTAACCTAACGAACATTATCAAGGATGTTGATCGACGCAAGATGGATAACAATCGTGACGTATCTTTGAAGGTCCAAAGGATCGACATGAAGGTTGGTTGATATGTATTCAAGATATATTTGTTGAGATCCTTCTTCTAGAAATAATGTGAGACTCTCTCCACTTTATATTTTTTCTATTTTGTATTCCTAACAATCTGGATTTCTTGGAATGCAAAAACTTTTTGCAACGATGATTCAAGGCGTGGATGAGAGGCGATCGAAGATGAGTCTGTTGATTCCGTGAGGACGATGCTGGATATGCATTCAGGACTTACGAAAAGGACAAACAGATGATGTTCATTCCGATTATTCCTGGAGGTTTTCATGAGAAAACTAACCTAATGGCGAGTAATATTTATTGACGATTTGTTCTTGAGAAATAGTTCTGCCAGGACAACATGAAGGCTGGTTTTTCTTGTTTCTCTTCAATTTTCACTTGAAATTATGCTGTTTGGAATGGTTCATTTCATATCATTTCGATCAATTTACACACGAAAAAATTGCATACATTGTGTTATATTTCAATAAGAAAGTTAGACTTCACAATAACTGATTAATTCAATATTATGGGGAGGGAAGAGGAGGGAGGAGGGAGGAGGGAGGAGGGAGGAGGGAGGAGGGAGGAGGGAGGAGGGATGAGGGATGAGGGATGAGGGATGAGGGATGAGGGATGAGGGATGAGGGATGAGGGATGAGGGATGAGGGATGAGGGATGAGGGATGAGGGATGAGGGATGAGGGATGAGGGATGAGGGATGAGGGATGAGGGAGGAGGAGGGAGGAGGGAGGAGGGAGGAGGGAGGAGGGGAGGGAGGAGGGAGGAGGGAGGAGGAGGGAGGAGGGAGGAGGGAGGAGGGAGGAGGGAGGAGGGAGGAGGGAGGAGGGAGGAGGGAGGAGGGAGGAGGGAGGAGGGAGGAGGAGGGAGGAGGGAGGAGGGAGGAGGGAGGAGGGAGGAGGGAGGAGGGAGGAGGGAGGAGGAGGAGGAGGGAGGAGGGAGGAGGGAGGAGGGAGGAGGGAGGAGGGAGGAGGGAGGAGGGAGGAGGGAGGAGGGAGGAGGGAGGAGGGAGGAGGGAGGAGGGAGGAGGGAGGAGGGAGGTGGAGGGAGGGAGGAGGGAGAGGAGGGAGGAGGGAGGAGGGAGGAGGGAGGAGGGATGAGGGATGAGGGATGAGGGATGATGAGAGGATGAGGGATGAGGGATGAGGGATGAGGGATGAGGGATGAGGGATGAGGGATGAGGGATGAGGGATGAGGGGATGAGGGATGAGGGATGAGGGATGTGGGATGAGGGAGGAGGAGGAGAGGAGGAGGGAGGGAGGAGGGAGGAGGGAGGAGGGAGGAGGGAGGAGGGAGGAGGGAGGAGGGAGGGAGGAGGGAGTGAGGGTGGAGGGAGGAGTGAGGAGGGAGGAGGGAGGGAGGAGGAGAGGAGGGAGTAGAGGAGGAGAGAGGAGAGAGGAGAGAGGAGAGAGGAGAGAGAGAGAGGAGAGAGGATGAGAGGAGAGAGGAAGAGAGGAGAGAGGAGAGAGGAGAGAGGAGAGAGGAGAGACGGAGAGAGGAGAGAGGAGAGAGGAGAGAGGAG